>JAGXJF010001946.1:600000-1194512 GCA_019208055.1 Stipa capillata | reverse complement strand
CCGAACTCCACCGCTCTGCACCGGTGTATCTCCCCTGCGGGCGACCCAGTGTTGCATAATCTAGGTGCTAGTTTCCTTAGCATCTTTATTGTTTAGTTTGTTTTACGATCAGCATAGCGTAGAGCACGAGCCCACGTCTGTGTGTGTCGTGCGCGTCTTGTGCGAGCTGAGATGTGCTCGTCCACATCGAGCTCGCCATGACCTTGTCAAAGCTCCACGATCTGTCCGTGGGATGGCGCGGACATAGCGGATCATGCGCATGCTTTGGCATCGCTGTTTTCCCTTTATAAACAAGTCAATACAACCGAGAAAAGCTGCCAGTTTTTGCAGCACCAAAAAATCATCGTGTTCGAAGTGATCGTGTGTGTAAACATCGTAGTTAGCATCTGTCATTTGGTATCAGAGTCTTGCGGACGGAGCTTGCCGTCGACGATGCCGAAGCACGGACCCGGCAGCTCCAAGACGACGGAGGAGACGAGGCAGAGGAGTTACAGCGTCGTGAGATAGCCGAGAAGAACGGCAAGCAGCTCGCCGCTCCACGCTCCTCACGCGACGCCAACGGCTTCTCATCGTCACAGTTCCCGATCCTGACACATTCGAACTACATCAACTGGTCGCTACTCATGAAGGTAATTCTTCAGGCTCGCGGGCTCTGGGCCGCGGCGGAGATGGGTGCCGCTGATTTCTCCGACGACCGGTAGGCATTGGAGGCTATACTCCGGGCGGTGCCGCCGGAGATGATCGCCACTCTCGCCGTGAAGGACACCGCGAAGCAAGCCTGGGACACGATCAAGACAACACGCATGGGCGCGGAGCGTGTACGGGAGTCGCGTGCGCAGACCCAGCGCCTACAGTATGAGGAGATCCGTTTCAAGCCCGGCGAGAGCGTCGGCGACTTCGGCATGCGCCTGTCGTCGCTCATCAGCAAGCTCGGCGACCTCGGCGACAAGATCGATGAGAAGCGCGCCATCCTCAAGTTCCTCCGCGTGGTGCCGAGGAGGTATAAGCAGCTCGCCTGGTCCATCGAGAGTTTGGTTGACCTGAACACCCTCTCGGTGGATGAGCTGATCGGGTGGCTCAAGGTCGTCGAAGACCGCGGAGATGACGAAGACGCCGGCGGCCAACTACTGCTCACCGAGGACCAATGGAGTGCGCGCATGCGTCGCCGCGCCTACGACGGTTCATCGGGTAGTGGCGGGAATGACTCCGGCAACAACAACACTCGCCGCCGCGGCAAGGGTGGCGAGAAAGGCAAGAACCCCAAGCCGAACGCCGGCAAGGAGAGCAGGAACGCCGGTGACACCTACGACCCCGATCGCTGCAAGTATTGCAAAAAGCAAGGACATTGGGCGTACGAGTGTCACAAGAAAAAGCGAGACGAAGAGGCACACCTCACGCAGGCTAAGGAGAACGACGACAACAAACCAGCCCTTCTCATGGCGCAGCTCTGTTCCGATGCAGAGGAGACACAACTCAGTGTCTGCGTCGAGTTCGTGGCAGAGGAGGTGCACGCCGCCACGGAGATCAGCGCCGTGGTGAACCTGAACGAGGAACACGCCCGCGTCAGGCTGAAGAGCGCCGCCGACGATGATGACACCGCCTGGTACCTCGACACGGGCGCCAGCAACCACATGTCCGGTGACACATCTGTCTTCTCCGAGCTCGACTCCGGCGTGAAGGGAACCGTGAAATTTGGAGATGGCTCCATTGTCGTCATCTGCGGCCATGGAAACGTACTCTTCACCTGGCAGGGCGGAGAGCACCGGCTGCTCACTGGCGTCTACTACATACCCCGCCTGCGCAGTCACATCGTAAGCCTCGGCCAGCTTGACGAACACAGGTGCAAGATCGGCATCGAGAATGGCGTCCTCTCCATCAGTGATCGGCGCCGTTAACTCTTAGCAAAGGTAAAAAGGAGTGCCAATCGCCTCTACATCCTGAAGATCACTCTTGCACAGCCGGTGTGCTATGCTGCACAGCGCGGTGACGACGCGTGGAGGTGGCATGCCCGTTTCGGGCACCTAAACTTCCACTCACTCCGCAAGCTTTCCACCCGCGGCTTGGTGCGGGGTCTGCCGCAAGTTGATCAGGTGGATCAGCTGTGCGATGCGTGCTTGGCAGGAAAACAACGTCGAGCTCCGTTCCCGCACGCAGCGAAGTGGCGTGCCCCGAAGGTACTCGACCTGGTGCACGGCGACCTGTGCGGGCCGATCTCACCACCAACGCCAAGAGGAAAGAAGCTATTCCTACTTCTTGTAGATGAGTACAGCCGTTTTATGTGGCTGATCCTGCTGGCGTCGAAGGATGAGGCGGCGGATGCGATCCGCCATTTCCAAGTCAGCGTCGAAACCGAGAAGCGGTGCAAGCTACGTGCTCTGAGGATAGCTCGCGGTGGTGAGTTTAATTCCAATGAGTCTGCGACATACTGTGCAGATCGAGGTGTGAAGCGGCAACTCTCCGTGCCCTACTCGCCGCAGCAAAACAGCGTTGTAGAGCGGAGGAACCAAACGGTCATCGCCATGGCTAGGAGCATGCTTGAGGACATGTCGGTACCCTCTCTCTTCTGGGGAGAAGCAGTCACCACTGCGGTGTTTCTGCTGAACCGGTCACCGACGAAGGCTCTCGACGGCTTGACACCCTATGAAGCTTGGGAAGAAGAAAAACCACCCGTGCACTTCCTGTGTGTCTTCGGGTGTGTAGCTCATGTCAAGATCACCAAGCCACATGCAAAGAAACTAGATGATCGAAGCGTCATGATGGTGTTCATAGGCTACGAAGACGGCGGCAAGACCTACAAGGTATACGACCCCGTAGCCAAGTAGGTATATGTTACGCGTGACGTCATCTTCGACGAAGACCGCGGCTAGGACTAGAGTACGACTTCGCACGACAAAAGCGACCTCGACTTCTCGGTGGAGTACCTTGAGCCCGGTGTACACCCGCCGCAGCGCATACCCGGGGATGAACACGACGCGCCATCACCGGCAGCACCGGCCACTCCGCACACTCTGGCATCACCAGCTGCATCAACACCGGGCTCGTCATCAACTGATTCGGGAGGTGTGGAGTTCTGCTCCCCTCCGCCGAATCCCACGCCGGTGCCGCTAGGTGAAGAAGCACCACGGCGCTACAGGACGTTGCAGAACCTGCTCGACAACACCGACGACATAGAGCTGGACGCCGACGAGCTGTACCTGGTGGCTGGCGATGAGCCGGCCAATTTTGCCGAGGTGGAGCCACACGCTTGCCGGCATTGAGCGATGCTTGAGGAGATGAGATCCATCGGAGAAAATGATACATGGGCTCTCGCCGATCTTCCTGCAGGTCACCGTCCGATTGGACTAAAGTGGGTATTCAAGGTGAAGAAAAATGCTACTGGTGAGAATGTGTGGCATAAGGCCCAGCTCGTCCCAAAAGGGTACGTGCAGATCGCCGGCGTGGACTTCGATGAGGTATTCGTGCCCGTGGCTCGGCTCGAGTCCGTTTGTCTACTGATTGCCCTCGCCGCTAGCCATGGATGGGAGATGCATCACATGGACGTGAAGAGCGCGTTCCTCAACGACGAGCTCCAAGAGGACATCTACGTCGCGCAGCCCCCCGGCTTCCTCGTCAACGGCCGGGAACACCAAGTCCTCAAGCTCAACAATGCGCTGTATGGCCTTCGGTAAGCTCCCAGAGCGTGGAACTCCAAGCTTGATAGCACGAGGCTGTCTCTTGGTTTTCACAGGAGTGAGTCAGAGCATGCCGTCTACGTCCGCGTTGACACGGGAACCTTAATGGTGGGCGTCTACGTTGACAACCTGCTGATCACCAGCGTGCACCAGCCCGACGTCGAGCACTTCAAGAAGGAGATGTTGCAGCTCTTCAAGATGAGCGATCTCAGTCGCCTGAGTTTCTATCTTGGCATCGAGGTGCATCAGGGCGACGGCTACATCACCATGCACCAGGCAGCATATGCCACAAAGATTATCGCCAAGGCAGGAATGGAGGGATGCAATCCCTGCCACACTCCCATGGAGGCACGTTTGAAACTCACGAAGACGAGCTCCAACCAGCTGGCTGACGCAGCTCTCTACCACAGCCTCGTGGGTAGCCTCCGCTACTTGGTACACACCCGGCCGGACATCGCCTATGCGGTCGGATATGTGAGCAGGTTCATGGAGGCGCTGAAGACAGAACACATGAGCGCCGTCAAACGCCTGCTCCGGTACATCGCCGGCACTCACCACTTCGGCTGCCGGTACGAGAAAGCCAAGACAGAACCTGTTCTTTATGGTTTCAGCGATGCAGACATGGGAGGGGACATGGATGACTGCAAGAGTACTTCGGGGATGCTGTTCTTCTACGGCACATGCCCGATCAGCTGGCAGTCCTAGAAACAGAAGGTTATTGCACTCTCGTCGTGCGAGTCGGAGTAGATCGCCGCCGCGACTGCTGCTTGCCAGGGCACCAATCCGGCCAAAGCCGCCCGAGTATCCTACGCGCACGCACACGTGCTCGGGGGCTCCCCCACATATGAAGGGCTAGCGGTGCGAGGGATCCTTGCTACGTGAGAGGGAAAGTCAGTGAAACTAGGTGGAAAAAGTCAGCACAATAAAACTTCCGCTGATGCCTAACTATCTGTATAACCGTCCCCGAGCAAGTGCTCGGGCGAACCTGCAGGAGCGTTAAGACCCGAAGGTGTGCAGCCCCGAGCACCGGAGATGGCTCTCAATACAGCGGTCTGCGCTCGGCACCCGCCTCTCGGGGGCCTGGGGTCCTCGGGGTCCCGAGGCGCGGCCTGCTCAAGGACAAGTTTGACGCATCCAGCTCTCAGGGGCTGGAGTCCTCGGGGCCACCCCCCAAGGGTCAGCCCGCTCAGGGGCGAGGTGGACGCGTCTACAAAAAAAAAGAAGAAGAGAAAGGTGTAGGGAGCCAAGTCCGCACTTAACATTGCATAAACCATAAGTTCTTTACAGGAAGGCTCTTCGGCCTTAAACATTGAATAGAAAGCACAACCAAAAACTAAGGGAGCGGCCTAGTCCTTGCCGCGGTCGCCGCCGTCGTTGTCGTCGGAGTCGCTTTCACCCTCTTCCCGCATGAAGTGCTGGGCGATCTCCCTGGCTACCTCGCGGACGGCTTCGCGAGCGGTGTCTCCCTCCTCCTCGGTGACTTCGAGCCTTGCCGGCTCCAAGGAGAAGTTTGGATCCCGACTCCGGTAGCATGCGAGCACATACTTTGCCACTGTGGCGGCCAGCTCGCGCCCCTCCCGAGCGGCCACGTCCTTCACGGCCGCCGGCAGCGTCTCCAGCCGCTCGGCAATCGTGACGAATGGAAGGACGAAGTGGCCCAGGGACACTAGGCCCTGCTCGCCCTGGCTATGCGGCCAACCCCGGCAGCCGCCACCGCGTGCCGCGCTCGGTCAAAGATGTTGCGCATCATCGCGGTAGCGCTGTTCCTTTCGGACCGCATCTCCACGAGGCGATTCCAGTTGCTGCAGCTCCTCATGCAGCTCCGCTTCGACAGCCTCCGCTTGGAGACGTTCCTATCCTTGAGGCGCTGTTCCACCTCTCGGATGCGATGGTCCCTGTCCTCTTCGGCTCAGCGGAGTTGCTCTCGGGCCTCCGCCTTGGTCGCCTCCAGCTGGTCGGAGACCTCTTTGCGAGCGGCCTTGACGCGCCGCCCCACTTCTTCCTCCAGCTCCTGGGTTCACCACACCAGAGAGACCTCCCCTTCAGCGAGTGCTTTCTCTCGCTGGTGAAGGACGATCTCCCGCGTGGCGGCCTTTATCTCGCGGAGGGCAACCTGTTCTTGCTGCCGGATTAGTTGCTCGCTCTCATTGATTACCTCCGCGCGCATCTCCTCCAGGGCCTCTTTTTCCCTGATGATCTCCGCGGTGGCTCTTTGGTGCTCACGCTTGGTGATCCGGACCCGCGCGAGGAAAGCTTCTCCAGCTTCCACGAGGACGGCCTCCCGCTCCTCCAGCGCTGCCTTCTCTGAGGCGACGGTGGCCTGGATCTTGTCCACCATGGTGTGCGCCGTGTCAAACAACTCGGGAAAGAGCCCCCGAGGCGTCTCGGCTTGGCGCACGGAGCCCCGGCCCGAGCCCGAGCTTGCTCTGGTGCCGGGACGGCCGCAGGCCCCCTCGAGGACAAGGTTGGGCTCCCCGCCTCCGGGCACCGAGCTCCCCCCGAGTGCCTCCGGCAGGCCCCCAGGTAACTCCAGAGCATTTGAGTCCCTGAGCTCTTCCTCGGGGAGTGCCCCCTCGATCTCCGCCCTCGCGATCCCGGCTGTCACGGCGGGTGATGGAGTGTCAACCACTGCGACCTCTGCCGGTGTCCCCGACGCGGCCGCACTTCGCTCAGGCGCTGCGTCCTGGGTGTCGGGGATCAGGCTTGGCATCATCCGCGTAGTCTCGGCCCTCGGGACGGTCTCAGCTCTCGGGGCGTTCTCGGCGCTCGGGGCGGACCCCGTACTCGGGCGGTCCGAGTCTTCTTGGACGCCCTGAAAACGACACAACGAAGCTCGGGTCAATCCCCGAGCACTCATTCACCCTACAGAACAAAGAGGAAGTTTTCGTCTTACGCTGACGAGGACCCTTTGTACCGTCAGCATGCGGTCGGGATCTCGAACCCCGGGCTAGTCGACGCCGATGGCTCTTTCCTCTTCTTACTAGCTGCCTTGGGCTGGGCAGCCCCTGAGCTCGGCTAGGCGCTGCCTCGCCTCGAACTGCCGCCCCCGGTACCTGTCGCCCGCTGGCCGCCTCTCGAGATCGTCAGCGAGCTGGCCGCCTCCCGAGATCGTCAGCGAGCCGGCCGCCCTAGCCGCGTCCCTCGGCTTGATCCCCCTGGAGTCGAACTCGGGGAGGGCCACGCGAATCGTGTTGCGCTACGAGTTCACGCAAAGCGCAATGTCCGGCCTGGGCAGCTCAGCGGAAGCGGCATCTCCGATGCCCAGGAGAACCCGCAGCATTGCTTTCACCGTGTCGGAGCTGAGGTTTCTCGCCTCGCCGATCACCATCCGGCCGATGTCCCGCACACCGGTGTACATCCAAGCTGTGCAGCCACGCTCCCGCAGCGGTGCCAGTCGCTGCCGAAGGAAGTCTCTGACCACCATCGTCGCCGTCAAGCCCGCAGCCCATAGCCGCGAGATCCGCTCCACCACTGGCCGCAGCAGGTCGTCGTCCTCCGGTAGGAACTCCCACTTCCTCTTGTGCGCCGGTGCCGGCCCGTTGGGAAGCAGCAACTGGGCATGCGGATCAGTGGAGATGTAGCACCACTGGTTGCGCCAGTCGTCCCACTTGTTCCACGTCTCCTGTGGGATGTAGCCGTCCCCGATCTTCTCCCGAAGGCGGAAGTTGCAGCTCCCCGCGGTCTCCACCCGGTCGGAGCCCCTGCTCTTCCCCGCAGACCGCAACACGAAGAAGTGGCGGAAGAACGCCACAGACGGCATCACCCCCACAAACATCTCGCAGAGATGGGCGAAGATCGGCAGCATCACCACGGAGTTGGGGGAGAGGTGGATGAGATGGATCTGGTACTCTATCAGCACCTCCAAGAAGAATAGGGAGAACGGTGGCACCAGGCTCGCCACAATGAAGCTCACAAAGATCACCGTCTCCTCTGGCCTCGGCGCCTGGATACGTGGCCGGCCTCACTGTCGACGCCCCCCTTTGGCCCTCTGGGACCAGCATCTTCCGCACCTTGGCCACGCTCTCCTTGGTAAGGAGATGGGATTTGGGAAGAATGATGTTGGCGGCGGAGGACGGCGAGGAAGCGCGGCGCTTTTCGCGTCTTGGCATGGCGTCGGTATGGCGTGGAAGCTGGAGGCGAAAGGAAGCTAGGGGCGAAAGGGTGCAAGGAGGCGAAGGGCGCAAGGAAGGAGGAGAGGCGTGAGCAGACAAGGAAGATGAGAAGGCGCAAGGCCGGCGAAGCATTTAAAGGAAAGAATCAGGAATTCGAAGCGTTTCGTGTAGTGGGTGGAGGTGGGGGGCCCATCAGGTGTGAAAAATGGAGCGTGAGCGGACGTTTCTGTTTCCCTGACAGAGCGCACTCCCTCACAAGGCGTGAAAAACAGAGCGTGAGCGGACGTTTCTATTTCCCTAACAGAGCGCGCTCCCCACAAGGCGCGAAAATCGGAGCAGCTCCCCCGCGTGGCACTCAGAACAGGCCAGCATCCTCAGAATAGGCTGGCATCTTCAGAACGGGCCGGCATCTTCGTTGGCCCATGAAGTGAAGGCCCTGCCCCCAGCCTCATCCTCTTTCTAGGCCGTCGCCTGGTCGCAGGGCCGGGGGCTACTGTCGGCGATACGGGGAACGGGGTCCCCTAAACCGCTGGTAGAGGCCCAACTTGACGCCGCGTCGCCAAGGGTGTGGGAGTCAAGAGGATGTGCTCGAGGGCTCACCCCGAGCACTGCGTCCCCTCGGCCTTCAAGGGGAACCCCGAGTCATCCCTTAAGGATGCTCCCCGAGTACTCAAGGCGACTTGGGGCCTACTAGGGATGGCGAGTGCCTCCCACCGGCGGTGGAATAGGCCTAGGTCGTGTGCTCGGGAGTCCCCGAGCACCCCTCGTAGGTCTTTCCCCAGTGCACGTGGCCCGACAGGCGCATTTAATGCCTGTCTGTGCGGGCCCGCCTACTCCAAGTCCATGCGGACAAGATGGCGGTGTCCTGGTCAAGTTCAGTCCTCCCATATGATGAGCCCCGTCAGCTGTCGGTCTTGTCAGGGGATGGGGCAGCCTATCACCTTTTTTGACTTTGGGACGCGCCGCCGCGTGCCCAGGCGCATGCCTCCTATCCTTGGTCTGTGGGGCCAGGGTAGTTGCAGCATGGTCCGTGACAGAGGGCGTTCCGAGAAGTCTTCATCTTCTGACTTAACCACGTCATGATGACCCAGATTCCAACCAAAGCGTGACAGGAACTATTCTGCTACAGCAACCCTCAACCACCGGCGTGGGTCGCCCACGCCCTATCCGTCAGCAAGGGTGCTACTACAGTGTATTTGCCTTTCGGCCATTGTGGTGACCCCTGGGTATATAAAGGGAGAACCGAAGCCATGAGAAGGGATAGCTCAGTTAGAGAGAGCTAGGAGGAGGAGAAGAGCAAGAACACCTGTGTTTCCAGGCTCTTTGTAATCATCCAAATATTCATATATACACAAAAAGCAGGATGTAGGGTTTTACACCAAGAAGGTGGTCCGAACCTGGGTAAATCACGGTCTCATCTCTAGCTTCCTGCCGCTCAAGATCGACGTAGCTCCTGTTCCTTCGCCTCCCCGGTCGAATCCCAAAGGGGGTCCTTCCGGACCACCGACGCCGGCGTCCGTACGCCGACAGAGATGCTCTTAGTGAACCTATGAACCCAGGTCAAAATTCCCACATAAGAAAACCTCCAAATCATCATTTACATGCTCTTTTATTTTCAGTTATTAATTAATCTTAAAATACAAAAATACTTTCTTTATCATTATCTACTCATAGCTTATTGCAACTATCAAGACTAGTGTGATTGACAACCACACTAGAATTGTTGGGGAAACAAGTTGATTTCTTTACTTGTTTCAGTGCTGCTCGAGGGAGAAGATTCGTTGCCATTGCCTCCTCTGGATTCGATAAACCTTTAAGTCATCTACTTGAGGGAAAAACTAGCCGCTGTCGTGCAAACCCTTGCACTTGGGAGCCCAACAACTTTGGCTGCTATTTATAAGAGGTGTAGTTCAGCCGAGGCAACCAGCCATCGTGGGAGGTCGCCTGCATCGCCAAAAGCCCACTCAAGGGGCCATTCGGCAGCCCCATGCCTTTACTCGCCATCGGCATTCGCCTTTGGGTATTGACCAGAGAGGACATGACCTCCACCGAAGTCGCCACCGTGCGCAGCCTATGACGGACACAGCTGATCTGTGCGAGAGGTCCCTACATAACCAGAACTCGCGAACAACCTACGCCGCCACCTGAGTTTCGCGAGCTCGCCCACGGATCAGCCGCAGATCCACCACGAACGTCGTCCGCTGCTGCCGGCAGCAACCGGTAACCCAAATCGCCACGTAGCGGGGAATTCCCGGCCATTGGCGCGACTCCGGCCACTAGTGCAGCTCTGACCGCCGACTGACCACTGAGACAGGGCCTGAACCTCTTGCCGCCCAGTCTCGCACCATTGCCGCTGCTGCAACGCCACCGCCGGCGTGCGCACCAAGCACCGCGCCGTCGCCGGCGTAGGACCCGCAGATCCAAACCACGGGCGGAAAAGCCCCGTAGCTGCCGTCGGCCGTGCGGGCTTTGCCCGGAGGCGTTGAGGAGAGGGAACGGGACGGACGGAGCTAGGGGAGGAGGTAGGGGGTGGCCGTCCGTGTCGTCCAAGTGGACGACGCGGGGCGGCCGCTAGGGTTAGAATATTAGTTCATTCATCCATCCGTGAGTAGTCTCTCTCGAAGGTCTGCTATAAATTAAAAAGCAAAAGAATGTTGAAGACAGGTACCAGTCTGGCACCGTAGAGACTGAACAAATCAGGCACCAGATCGAACAAATCCAAGAGCCAACAGTTATGAATCCATGCATAGTGCGCTCCAATAACCCTAGATATTAAAGGAGGGAGGAGAGGGGAAGGGAAAAAAAGGAAAAATCTATCTACAGAACGTTTTGATCGCTGTCTTCACGGGAGAACACGGTGCGCACCGTCCGATCGGGGGGCGATGGAATTCGCAGCTGAGATCAAGCGGCAGAACATTCTGACCTGTGTTTTAACGCCGAACGCTCTGCACGCCGTCCGATTTTGGGTATGCGGCGGGGATTATTTGCTGTCGGAAGTAGCAGATAGGCGTCAGGCAGGGACCACATGACAGCGAGAGTGGGTAACTACACGGAAGCCTCTTGAGTTTTTGGGTAAACGCGCCTTTCTTCTGGGTTCAGTTTGCTGTTCTCATCGAACAGATAACAGAGGAGAGGAGGGCGGAGCAGCGTCTCACGGTGAAATTTCTAGGGTTTTGGTGGCTTCGCGAATTTTGGCGGTTTTCAGAGGTAAGCCTATCCGCATTTTCGCTTGATCGAGTGTAGGGGATGCAGGGATGTGGTTTTTTTGTGGATTTTTCGGTGCGTTTTTGCGGGGATGCAGGGGCGGGGGGAACGTAGGAGATGTTTTGGATTTGTGCATGTGTGATGAGGATACTGTTTGGTTCGTTAATGGGGCGGCGAATGTACGGTTGCTTACTGCTGGGCGTTGATCGGTGTGATTGTAGCGAATGGCGAATGTATGGTTGTCCAATTTTTTGTGTGATTTTTCGTCGCGTGATTCGGACGAGTTTTGCTGGGAGAGAGGAGAGATGTTTGGATATGGGTGTAGGAGGGGATCATTTTTGTGAGTGAAGCTCATGCTAGTGTTGATGTAGCAGAGGTGGTTTTGCTCGGGTTATTGTGTGTTGATGAGGCAGTTAATGTAGGTTATAGGTTGTAGGTTGTAGGTTTTTGTTGGCACGGAGGTGAGGCAGCTGATGTATCCCTTTTTGTCGGGGTACTTATATGTGTGGTAGGCAGGCGGTTTTGGCGTATGAAGCTTTTGTGCAAATTATATGGCCTAGGTTTGCTGATTTATTGACTTTTTAATTTTTTTTGAAACAGTGCGCAGAATGGTGAGGAAGAAGAAAGAGCAGAACAATGGTTATAGGAAGGGGAAACAAAAGTCATGCGATTGCGAGTCTTCAAGCAAGTGCAAGGTTAGAGTGTTGTTTTATATGCATATTTTTGTGCATTCGTTCATGTTATAGTGTTGTTCATGTTCACATGGATGCTACTAGGATGGACTGCTCATTTTTGTGAAGACATCATGTGATTACTATGCAGTTATCATGTAAATTGATTGGTGTGACCATCTCACTATTTTTTTCTTAGTTAAGTTTGCATGTTAATTACAGTTAGTATGTTGTTGTAGTTATAATTTGTGGTCCTTGTCTTTATCATGTTATCATTAGTATAGCTTTCAGATTTCTGTTGCACAGAAGGCAGTGTCAATTTTTGTCAGGATAGAAGGAAGCTGTTTTAAAGTGATATGTGTTCCCGAAAATGCTATTTTCTCACCTTGAACCATTTTCAGGTTCTAATTATTCTGGTACCATACTCTGTTGCAAAGTTCCAGTATTAGATATGCTTATAATTATCCTCCAATATCATGTATTTTTAACTGCCATTGGTTCCATTCACATGCCTGATCCTGAGGTTCAAATTTTAATTTGAGTTGGTTGACAAGATAGAACATAATAAAAATGTGAGTTGATGCATTAAATAATTAGATTATTTGTTGACTGCAAGCATGCTCTTTTATCTTGTAGAATCCCTACATTAGGCAATCCTGTGGAGTTGATTTTTTTATTGACGATATGAGCATTGCATTTTTAGTTAGTTTTTTTCATGTGCAGATGGATGCAGTTGTGTTGTACTTTTATATGATTGACTTTTTTTTTGTTTTAAGTAAAGATACCATGTCTGGTAGTTCTTCTTATCATCTTGTTTTCTTGTAGTTATCATGCATGTTTAGTGTAGTGACCATATCTCTATTATCTAAGTTACTCTGGCTGTTAATTAGAGTCAGCATGTTGTTATTTGTAGTGATCATTATGGTCTGTTAATTTTTGTTTTATCATGTTATTATTAGTGTAGCTACAGGATTAAGAATTTTTTTGTTAATTGTGTGCCACTGATTTTATAGGTACAAGACTTTTTTTTTGTTTTTTAGTGAAGATACCATATCTGGTAGTTCTTCTTATCATCTTGTTATTCTTGCAGTTATCATGCATGTTTAGTGTAGTGACCATATCTCTATTATGTAAGTTACCCTGGCTGTTAATTAGAGTCAGCATGTTGTTATTAGTTGTTTTTGTAGTGATCATTATGGTCTGTTAATTTTTGTTTTATCATGTTATTATTAGTGTAGCTACAGGATTAAGCATTTTTTTGTTAACTGTTGCTCCTGATTTTATAGCTATAGGACTAATTAGAGCGACTTTTTTCTTCTTATGTTGCTCATTTTTATAGGGATCTGTTATCAGAAGGAATAGGGCATCACCTTGTGCTATTGTGAAAATATATGGCCATCTCACAGATGCACAGAAGGCTATTGTTGGTCAGATGGGTTTCTCGTCTCTTTTGGATATTAAGTGCGAGACGTTGCATAACCCTCTTATCCACTGGCTGTCAAGGCAGTATGATCCGGACACTCGGTCACTACTTGTGCATGTGCGCGGTAGAATTCCTTTGACCGAGGAGTCTGTGCACCAAACACTTGGGATTCCTCTTGGTGGTGATGATGTGAAGTACGAGGAGGATGAAGAGGTGGAGGATCGCATAGCTTCTGAGTTGTTTCCAGATCATGGGAAGAGACCTAAAATCACAAAAGTTGGTGAAATGTTAATGGAACATAAAGAAGCTGATGTTAGATTCAAGAGGTTGTGGCTGATATATATTGTGTCCACTCTATTGGCAACAACAACAAGCAATCAAGTGAGCAATAAGTATTATTCGTTGCTGGTAAGTTTTTTGTATTAGATGTCGTGCATTTTATGTGTGTATGCATTTATGTATTTATGTTGTACATGCAACACTGCAATATGTTTTTGTTGATGATATCTATATGTTCCATATGTAGGAGAATATGAATGGTGTTTGCCATCTCAATGTTGGGGAACGTGCTACGCAAAACAAAAATTTACCGCGCACAATCCACCCCAAGATCACTATCGAGGTGCAGGCAACGAGATCATACCTTCGACGATCACATCAATGCAGCGGAGAAGTTGATCGATGTCGATGAAGTCCGCAGACTCCCACAGCTAAGTTATACCTCCCAGCCGCGAGAGCGATCTCCTCGCGAATAGTTCGCCCGATCGAACGCCGAAGTATATGACGTCTCCGAGGTATCCACGCGTACCGGATCAGCGACACCGCAGTAATGTGTGGACCAGCACACAAGAACAGCGGGGATCTACGAGAAGGAGAAGCAGCAGCGTGCCGGCAGCTGTACTAGATCCAATCTAGAAGAGAGAGAAAAAGAAGGCTGTGGCCAATCTAAAGATGCCCGGCCTAGGGTTTAGGGCTGCTTCTGGGGCTGCCTGGATGCTCTTTGAGGTGCCCTGCCCCTCTATTTATAGGGGTTGGGGCAGCTCTCCCTAGGCAGGTGGAGTCCTACTCCAGCAGGGACACCCTGTTGGAGTTGGAGTCCAACTCCACTAGAACCTTCTAGAATTTCTAGAACCTTCCAGAACCTTCTAGAATTTCCAGAACCTTCCAGAACCTTCTAGAACCTTCCAGAACCTTCTAGAACCTTCCAATACTTTCCGGAACACTTCCGGACATCACCGGAACCATCCGGGACCTCCCGGAACACTTTCGAGATCATCCGAAACACTTTCGGAACCCTTCTCTCTCGTTCTCCATAAATCGTAGCATTCCTAAATGTCGCTAAAACGTTAAGCGTGTGACCCTATAGGTTCGAGTATATGTGGACATGTCCGGGACACCTTCCGGTCAATAATCGTCAGCGGGATCTGGACACCCATAACGACTCCCACATATCATCGAAGATCTTTATCGAGCGAACCTTATATTGTCGCATACAATTCCTTTTGCCTCACGATACGTTACACAACCCGAGGTGAGACTTTGACGGTATCCCTGTGATCAACTCCTTGATCACCATACCTAGTTATCCTCGTTACCGGTTTGTACTCTTTTCTCGTTTCCGTATTCCGGTATCCCCGTGACTAACCTTTTAGTCACAATACCTGGCCAGGCGATGCTGGACACCGTAATACCGAGTGGGCCCAGAGTGTATCTCTCTATCGCCGGATGGGCAAATCCCAGTCTTGACATATCTAGAACCACGATATACTTTCTGGTGTACCTGGAAGTCACCTTTATAATTACCCAGTTACGGAGTAACGTTTGATGACCCCAAAGCAACCATCCGGTATCCGGGTCTATGATATTCTCATGGTCTAAGGACGCAAGTAAACGTTAACACATCATGAGAAGATACTGATAACATATTGATGAAGTGATCTCGTAGTATCTCATAAGGGGGTCTATCCAACACCATTGTTACCCTAACAATGTGTTCCCATTATTGCCGGCATCCTTGTTACATTAACAATGCCCATGATCAGGAAAACAAGATCATCAACAATACATGAGCTAGTCCAGAGGCCTGACTAGGGATCTGAATGGTGTTTATTATTCCACACATGCAATTAGGTTTTCCTCTGAATCTCATATTCAAGAACCAATGCAATTCTAGCATAGAACATAAACTTAATCATGAACATGAAAATAGAATAATAACAACTTTATTATTGCCTCTAGGGCATATTTCCAACACTCAATTGGTGCAAATTTGTTGTTAATGAGTTGCATGGGCAGTTAGCTAAGAAGAATTTCAATAGATCTTGCTTATTCTACCTGATGGTAAAAACATTGGCCCTTCTTTTTTTGTTTTTTTGATTGCGTTTAATATATTCTATTCATTTTGTTGTCAGTTGCGTTATGTTGATTGTGTGGATCACAGTGGACATGACATTGGACTGTTTGATGCGCCTTTTTGTGTGAATGCTTGGACAAGGGAAGCTGTTGAAGCAATTGCTAATCTGGACATGCAGAAAGACAGTAGAACTTTCGGGTTGATGGAGGTGAGGGATGGCCAGAAGCTACAAGTTGTTAATCTGATCTTTTTTTTGTGGGTACTATATGTGTGTAGGGTGGGTGGGTAGGGGCTAACTGCTAGTGTTTTTTGCATTTGTAGTGCATAGTATAGTGGTCTAGCAGTGTAATTGTTTCTGGGTGGTAATGTATTTTTGCATAGCTGTTTTTAAGGAGTGATGGAATAAAGTTGTGTTTGTTGTTTGAGGAGGTCAATTTTTTTATATGATAGCTTCTAAGTATGTTGAAAGTCACTTTTCTATACATTTTTGTTTTGTCTAGTTGAAACCTGAATTTTCTGTAAATTTGAGCTTGTTTGGCGGAGCAGCCGGGTTTGAAGAATGGATGAAGCTGAACATAGATGCTAGTTGCTCGGAAGAGGTAATTTAATCTTTTTTATTTGTAGGGTGTTTTTATGGTTCAATAATGTGTTATCTGTTTTTGGTGCAGTATCTTATTTTCAAATATTCTTGCAGGAACGCATGAAGGTGTCAAATCTCATGCTGAATTTTGGAGTTGGTTTAGGTGGCTTGTTGTGTAATCTTGTTCAAGGATTGACAAAAGTACGCTCAAGTGGAAGTGTAACAACGGATCATGGTCAATTCAGTGGGGCTTATGGAAGATCGCGAGGTCAGCAATGCAGGAGCCGAGCAACTGAAATGGCAGGTGGTCGAATGGAGGACGGCTGTGATGATGAGTCAAGTTTTGAGGATTTAGTATCTAATGAGGGTGATAGTGACAATGCTGATGATTCATCTGGTACTGACGATGGCAATGAGGATGCTGGTGATGAAGAGATTTCTGAATCAGATGATGTGTTGCCAGATGCTTACTCACCCCTTGCTTCAATTGGAGTCTCAGATACTGCAGGCAGCAAGGCAGTGTGTGATAATTCAACTTGTGTTTTTCCATCTCAAGTACCTCTAGGGGAATCAAGCCAGGTGCCTATGTCAGACCCTAGCTTGCTATTATCACCACAGTTTTCAGAAAATGTTGAGTCAGATGATAACAGTCAGTATGCACATGCTATGATGAAGGATTCGGCAGCTGATCTTGCAATGCGTCTTATTGACATGAAAAGACATCAGGGAGCAGCAGGGGTCAGCTGCATGATTGTGGGAAAACCAGGAGAAAAGAGGAAGGAACCAAGTGGAGCAGCAGAAGATAGTATAAGGAAGGAACCAAGTGAACCAAAAAGGGTTAAGGTTGATGAAGTTTTACCTACTACAATCTTCTCTAGTAGGAAATCCAAAAGGTAATAGATTCCATACATTGTTCTTTTTCATTTTGTTCTATTGCTTCATATTTTTTTAGTTGTAGAGTAACTTTGTAACAGGGTTTTATTATTTAGTTGCAGTGTATCCAGGGCGCGGCAAGGTACATTTAAAAGACAAGCAACAAGGTTTTCTCCATGGCTTGCAGGTTTGCGATCAGAATGTGAACTAGGTAGCTCAGGGAAACCAATTGTTGTAAATTCACCAATTGTGGTTGAGGATATGATATCAAATATTGGAAGGAAGGAGAATCCTATCATCATCAACTCTCCAAGCACCGGTGTAGATTGCATGATCAAACCTGGGAGTAGCAGGATGCCTCTTGTTCTTTCACCTTTGGTAAATGTCAACAATGCAACTGGTCATGGTAGTGTACCAAGCAGTAGGTGCGGCGTTGATGTTCCTGTATCTATTCAGCGGCTAGCAGCAAATTTTGTGGAGAGGAGGAGGACTGCAGCAAGCAGTAGTATGCCCACACCAGCAAGGAATGAAGTGGACAATCGACCTGGTATGTTCACACCACCAACGTTTGATTTGGGGATTCATTTCTCATCTCCAGCACATAGTACAACACCAGAACAAGCTGCTGTGTTTGAGCCACCACTTGCATGGGCTCCTCCAAAAGGTAGGTTTTGAATGATTTTTTTGGGTAGATATTATCTGATAATTGGGCTAACCATATTTTATTCTGCTTGTTTTGATTTATGTCTTGTCATACAGGATACACCGTTGCTGGTGATGAAGTATTGCCAAGTACATCAACGGATGGGTACCATGACGAGTTGGATGATGCATTTGAAATGAATGAGGCTTTTGCAGCGGCGCTTGTTGAGATTGAAAGAGAACTTGAAGCTACAAGGGGCAGTCAATTGTCAGAAGCAAAGGAAAGTAGAAGTTCAGAGGCCAGCAGTTTGCAAGTTGTGGAGGAAACTCAAAGATTAACAGGTAAAGTAAGCATAAGAGAGTCAGCAGGGGAAAGAGAAGGAGGGAGAGATTCAAAGGCTGCAGTTGAGGAGGTGGTTTTTGTAAATAACACACAGGTGTATGGCAGGAGCAGCACACCTAAGGATCAACCTCGTAAGGAGAGAGTCAAGTTGCCGTCAAAGTACAAGCTATCACCATATGACAAAGTTAATGTGACCAGTGAGCAAGAAGACGTGTATAGAAAAATTTTGGGGCAGTTGTAAGAATGCTAGAGGGTCAAAGATAAAGAAGTAAGTTGCATATATTTTTTGTTTTTCTTTGCTGTCTTTTCTGATTTTGTACCTTTTTTTATGTCATTTTCTTTTTAATGAGTTAATTGTGTTTTTGTAGGGTAAAAATCATCCAGTATGAATCTATGTGGGTGTACACAGAAGAATTTGCAGAATCAGTAAAACCGAGGGGTGAATTGTCTAATAATATGGGTGAAATTGGGATATGTTATGTAAGGCATCACCACAAGAAGGAAAAGAAAATTATTTTTTCATACCTGGTTGCAAGGTACCTGCTGGAAGGTAATCTGGCTAAGAAGTTTATCAAAGATGAATTTGTAAGAGAGAGGGCAGGGGAGAAATTGAGTTGTCAGGAGCTAGTAAGTGCTAGCAACTTTTTCTTAATACTGCTCAGATTGTTTAGGCAGTTTTTATACATCTAGCACCTGCACAATATATGCCTGTTTACCTTCTTTTTCGATAGCTTGTAATTGTGTGTTTCTCAGTATGGTAACTTATTCTATATAATGATGATCACTGAATCATTTCAGGGGTGGTAATCTGAGTTGATGTGTTTATTTTTCATGTAAAACAGATTATGTTCCCAGTGTTGCAACAGCTAGGTAGAGGAAAGGATGACCCATCACATTGGTATGTTCTGGTGTTGAATCTTGTAGCTCAGAGGTTCAAAATTCTTGATTCACTTCGTGATGGAACCGATAAGGTTTTGATGGAGCATGCAACAGAGATAATGGTGAAAATCAAGGAAGCATGGCTAATTTATTATGGGCAGTCTAAAGTGCAGATAGCTGGATACAAGTTGATGTGTATTGAGACGCCCAAGCAAGATAATCTGTGAGCATTTGTTCACTTTTTTAATTGACTTTTCTTTGTATTCTTCATATTTTTATCTTTTTCTACATGTTTATTCGTGCAAAACAGGCGGGACTGTGGATTCTTCATGATCAAGTTCCTTGAGCTGTGGGATGGACAGAATGTGCCAGCAGTGTCACCAGGGCAAATCCCTAACATCAAGAAGGTGCTGACACATAAGTGGTTGTCATCGGAGCTGAATGCTATAAAGAATTGGAAGCATCGGCTTGACAACAATGCATAATAAGGTACTGCCTTTTATGTTATCATTCATATATAAACAGTAGCATTTTTGTTGTTATCATTTTTGTCAGTTGGAACTACTGGTAGCATTAGGTTGTTAAGTTATCCTTTTTTATTAGTTGGAGCTGCTGGTAGCATCATGTTGTAAATTTATGTTTTTTGAAACAATAGCATAATGTAGCAAGCAGCCTGGTATTGAGATAAAAATCATCCTGGTAACAACATGGAACCATCTTTTGTAATAACATAAACCATACTGGTAACAAGATGCAACACATTTTTTTGTGGTAGCTGAGATAACATATGTGGCTACTGTGTAGTCTGGTAGGCTCTTTTTTTTATCAATTGGAGCTCTTGGCAGCAGCAAGAGCAATCCTCCCTGGGCATCTGCGTACATCGTGTTCTTGTGATTGACAAAACCTACACTTTCCCTTTTTCTTTGGAGCGATGTCCATGGGCGCTTGGTATCTTTTTTCATGCGGACGGCCTTTTGTGTTTGATCTTGGGGGGTCCCGTACAGTGTGGGAGTTGGATGCCTGGGACCCATCACCAGCAGTAGATGGTATGCTTGAGGTTGTAGGAGTAGTAGCATTAGCAAAACCTGTTGTTGTTGCAGTTCTTTTTTCTCTCTTTCTCAATGCAGCCAGCTTTGATTTCATAGCCTTCATGTGTGAGGTAGCTATACGATTTGCATCTTGTGAAACACACGCTTCTTTTGCTATGTTGGTGAATGCAGCATTCAGAGTTGCATATCTCATCGTCCTTCTTGCTTGTTCTGGCATCTCTGGTGTTTCTTTAAGTGGTTCTGTAGCTGGTTCTATTAGGGCAGCCTCTTGATCCCAAGTCCATCTCCTCAGAATATAGTTCTGGGGGGATTTCACATACCCCAAGTTGTGTCATAACTCTCATGATATGGCAGCAAAGCATGCCGTCTCTTTCAAACTTGCAGCACTCACATGAGTAAATGCCATCATTTTTGTTTGCCTCAACTTTATAGGATCTTTCACCGTAGTTTGCTATACGGCCTCGTAGTGACACAAGATCATATGTGTTACCTCCCAGGTGCTGGCAGTGGTAAGATGTTGTCTCTTTCAGTTCGTGTTGGAATCGGAAGAATATCTTCCTTGTGTATATTCTGGCCATTTGCCTTTCAATTGGATTATAGCCCCACAATTGTGGATCTGAACTTGCTGTGTCTGCCTCTTCTTTGTTCTCAGCATTCAATATTTTTTCCTGAATTGCTGAGTATTGTCGCGCAAAGTCAAACATTGAGTTCTGGGGGTTTACATATCGTTTCAGGACTGCATTAAATCCCTCACTGCGTTGGGTGGATTGTAAGAAGGGGTAGAAGTTGTGCATAAAATAGGCTGGCACCCAAGACTTCTTATTTTGCCACAGTGCCAGAAGGTCGGCGTTGTCCGCCACTTCATGTGTTTGTATCATCAAAGTCCACTTTTGTTCAAATTCTGTACCTAGTTATTGTAGATGTCATTAGATGGTAACAAGAGAGCATATAAAGTGGTAACAATAGATTATAAGGGAAGGTAACTGTATGTTTTTATTCTTTTTTTTCGGATTGCTTTTGCAACATAAGGTGTTTCTTCAAGTACCTGTCAAACTGTTATCTACACAATCTTGAAAGTCAGCATGCAGCTGTGGCCTTCTAGCCATAAATGAGCCTAGTTTTTCTTGTGCCTTTTTCATGATGTGCCATCGGCAATTTCTATGGGTTGTGTTGGGAAAAACTTGGTCAATTCCATTCCTCATTGCAAAGTCCTGGTCAGTGATGATGTTTTTTGGTGGAAGCCCATCCATAGCAAGAAGAAATGTTTCAAAGAGCCAGATAAAACTGTCGGTGACCTCATTGCGCACAAAACCACACCCAAACTGTATTGACTGCCATGGCTATTTATGCCAATGAATGGAGCACATGGCATTTTGTATATACTTGTTAGGTATGTGGTGTCAAATGAGAGGCAGTCATTGTACAGTTTGTATGCTCTTCGCGCTGCACCATCAACCCAATATATGTTCTGCACCTTGTCTTCATCATCTAGTTTTATTTTGTAGAAGAAATCTGCATCCTGATTTTTGAGCTGCTGGAAGTATGCAAGTGTGTCGGTGTTGTAGGCGGAATGAAGCCCTGAGATTAGCAACATCTTTCACTGTGAATGGTACATCATGGAGAGACCCATATAGTTCAGCCATTAGCTGCATTGTCTGCTTGTCGGCACATTGCAGTTGTGCAGTAGCTTGATGAATTGCTTTTCTTCTTGTGGTATGTGACGGTGTGAGCGTAAAAACTTTGACAGCGATGGTTTCTTGAGGAGGCAGTGGTTGTGAGCGTCTGAAAATCCAACCACATGCCACCATGCATGGTTTCGCTTGACATACATGTGTGCCTGGCAGTTGGTTCTAGGTATTTTGCTCCTCTTCCTTTTCTTCACAATGCTCTTTGGGTTTTGCATGTCTCCTTTCTCCTCACGAGGCTTGCCTGCCATACAACAGACTAGCATGACCCTGCTAAGTTGCCCATCAGTAGTTGTTCTTGAATAATCTTTTCTTATGCCAAATCCTTTTCTTTGTGCGTAAACCCTGTAGTGATTATAAGCTGATTCATAACTGTCAAACCGCATTGTTGTGGAAGGTGGTTGTGGGGTTGAATGAACCTCAGTATTAACATCATCTTGCTGATCATGATAAGAACCATTGTTGTGGTCTGTCGAGTCCACTTCAGTTGCTCTCGCAATTGCTGCATTCAGATCAGCTGGTTCTGCCATAGGTGGTATGTCAATACTTCCTGTAGAAACTAAAAAAATATGGCTTATGTAATCTGTTGTTTTTTTTATGGTACAACTAAATAATTTTTTGCAAGCTACCACGTGCCTTCTGTGGTAACTATCTATACAAACTAACGGTAACTATTTTGTATGTTGCGTGGTAACTGTATATTTTTTACCATGGTAACTGTGCATCTGTGTTAACTGCGTATACGAATTTATTTCATTACTTTTTGGTTGGACAAGTAAAAATTGGTAATATTTGCTGACCTGAGGGTGAAAACACACGTTCATCAGGGTTTAGTGGTTGCAAGCTAATGGCATGTGAATGTTCTGTTTGCTGAGTGAAAACTTGTAAATCTTCTGCTACGATCAGTACATCATCAGGTGTCAAATTCAGATTGAATTCCATGTTTGGACCTGAGATAGATCATAACAATATGAAATAGTTAGACATATGCATTATATACACTGAGACATAGGAACTAGAAGTACATTTTACTATACTTTTGATGTTTCTAATGCATTTCTTTTTACTATTACATGTTTTTTTGCAGCAAGATAAGGTGTGTGATTGTGCTGGCGTTTCTTTAGGGGATTCATGAACACTTTGCTGGAACGAAGTTATGGATGATTTTGTAAAACGATAGTATCATGTAAGTGTGCATATTGCAGATTAGTAGCTTTTTAGGCTATCAGTTCTTGATATACATGCAAACCAGGTATATTAGACAATTGTTTGAGATTCAACGCATGGTTTTCGTTCTTCCTGGAAGCATACATGTATGAATACTGGATTGTAAATGGAGGTAGAAGGAGGGTTCTTCAACCGGATGCCCAGACTGATGGGGATTGTTTTGTTTTTCTTTTGATCTGTTTTTGATGGATCTGGATGGATTATTTGGGTTGATCTAGTAGGTGGGCAGGTAGATCTGATTTTTGTGGGTTCCTCATCCCTGCTTCAGTGGCTGTTCCCCATCTTTCATTTTTAATCCCTGCTTCTGCGTGTGTGTGAGGAGTTCTCCCGCGCGTGTGCTCTGCGTGTGTGAAGAGTTCGCGCGTTCTGCGGGCGTGCTCGGCCTGTTTTTCGCGCGCTCTGCCGCGCGCTCAGCTGTCTTCGCGTGCTCGCGGGCTGTGAGGTGGAGTGCTGGGCCGGTAACTAATCACGTTCGGCCTGTCTCGCGCACGCGCGCGCTCGGCCTATCGGGCTGTCTCGGGTCCACGTGCGGCAGGTTGTCGGAATCGCGGGCTAAGGTGGGATAGTTAGGCTAAGTGAGGCACGGTCGCATCCACAAAAAAAAAGGAAGAACCAGTTTGTTTGGTTGACCCGCTCCAGTCGTCGGTTCGTCGCCCCCAAATCACTATACTGCTACTACTCCTTGGCCAGCGACGACCGCCTCCTCCCCCTCCCGCCGCACCACCCCGTAGTCCACCTCCCGCCGCAGATCCGGCACGTTCATCCACCTCCGGCCGCGGATCTGGCGCAGGCGCCCACCTTGTCCCGACCACCTCTTGAGTTACGCCTCACCCGTTCGACTTCGCCGCCGCACCACTGCAGTACCGCATCGCTTCGAATCACTTGCAGCACGCGAGCGTAGCTGTCGCTCGGATCGAGATGCCAGTGAGCGCGACGATGGGGGTGATGAAGCCCCTCCTCAGCAAGCTCGCCGCGCTGGCGGGCGATGAGTACAGCAAGCTCAAAGGGGTGAAGAAGCAGGCGTCCTTCCTCGAGAAGGAGCTCAGCGCCATGAATGCTGCCCTTGAGAAGATGGAGCTCATGGATGAACTCGATCCAGTGGCCAAAGACTGGAGGGACCACGTCAGGGAGATGTCATACGACATGGAGAATTGCATTGATGACTTCATGCGCCAATTTGGACGTGCTCATGCCAAGGTAGGCTTCATCAAGAAGACTGTTCGAAATCTCAAGACGTTGCGACAGCGTCATCGGATTGCTGACCGGATGGAGGAGCTCAAGGTTCTTGCACTAGAGGCAAATGAACGACGCATCAGGTACATTTCAATTTGTTTCCGCGAATAATAGCGGATGCCAGAGGCCCCACAGTATATGTTTTTTGTTATTAAAGGGGTTTTACACGTTATGTGTACCACACAGAGAATTATAAGAGCATAGAGGACATCACAATTATGCTATAGCCTTCTATTATCCAAAAAGAAAAAAAAACGTTGGAAGCAATTTGAAGGGTTCTGCCTAACACTGTTTCTGAAAGACAGAAGTGTGACTCCCTCCCTGAACATCCTCTTCTAGGTACAAGATCGATGAATGCAATCCTAATTCTAGCTTTGTGGCTATTGATCCTCGGATGTCAGCGATATACCTGGAGGCAGCGGCCTTGTGGGTACTGATGGCCCAAGGGAGGAGCTTGTCAATTTGTTGACAGATACCGAGGAGAAGCTCAAGGTGGTGTCCGTCGTGGGATTCGGAGGACTGGGTAAAACTACACTTGCCAAACAGGTGTACAATGAGATCGAAGGGCAGTTTGACTGTACAGCCTTTGTTCCCGTATCCCAAAGGCCTAATATGACAGGGCTTCTCTATCGTATACAACTAAAACTTGGGATGAATCGGTCTTCTCGGGCCTGTGAGGTGCAAGACATCATTGACGACCTTAGAAAATATCTCACATACAAGAGGTACTATTTACGTACTTCAATAGTCACCCGTGTTTTTGTATGGGCAAGTTATGTTAAATTTGAATAATTGTTTGATTTGATCAACGTTCATTTAAATGCTTGTGGCTTGCATGGCTTGGGAGGATCACACATGGTTGTTCTGATCATAGAGAGCCTTTTTGCTGCACAGTAGAGGCATACGTTTTAGTTTCTGTTCATGCAATTTTAAAGGCATCTTTCAAAATGCATCAATATGCAATGTTGCTACAGCCAAAGAGACACTACTTTCTATATCATCTTGTTTGGCTCCTATGAATTAAGCCTAGAATTCAAAAATCAAAACTGGATTCTAGACATTAGGGGTGTTTGACTACCACAAAATTTGAAATCATAAATTCCAAGTTCAATTCCAATGTGTTAAAATATGGCTAAACCAATTCTTTACTATCAGCAAAGAATAAAATGGAATTCGTGTCTCACATATATAGTGTTCGTACATGGTAAAGTGGATTTTTAAGTGTCTCGGAGAAAATGTCTTTACATGATTTTTTTTCGGCAACTTACATATTGCCTGAAAAACTGACTCCATAGTGCGCGCCCATTCCATGTCCTTTATCGAAAATGTCTCCAATTGTGTTTCCACTACTAAAACACTTTCCAAAGGCTGCAAAAAATGTTTTTACCATATGATGTGGCAATATGTAGGCACAGATTAAAAAGTTTCTTTATATGTCTCTGTGTGGTTTTTGTAGTAATTTTTGAGCCCATAACAAACCTTACCTATGACACCGAAATTGTAGGATTGACATAAGACTTGTTGATGTTTCCAAACTGTGCACTTGTGCTCCACAAAAGAGCCCCCACAAAAACCATAGATTTGTAACGTTCCAGAAGGTGTGCTCATGCAAACAAGAAATTGTGCAATGCTATGCTCAGATGTATGTTGTACAAAAACAGCAAGAGGTGGTAGCTGCACTGTTCAAAAGATGCAAACAAGAAATTGTACCTTTTGTCTTTTCTGTACTGTGCATATTTTTACACAACATTTTGCAGATGCACAAGCTCTTACATGTAGATTGGTCGCTGAAGTCAAATATTGTAAACTAAAGAACTAATTTAGCCTTAGGAATACCAGGGATTAAATTATTATCAGAATAAAGTACATATATATACAATAGCATATATTTGTACTATGCTTACACTCATGTCCATGCAACCGATTGCTGCTATGGGAAGACGATCCATCATAATGCAAGCTTCCTTCCTTCCTTGTTTGTCTTTTGGAACAGCCGACAGAATTTTCTTTAATTGAGAGTACTACATTTAATAATTTAAATGTCAAGTTAATTATTTCCATCTCCCAAAAGTATAGAAGATAGAAATGCAATACCATATATTTTTTGGTTGCTAAGCATTTGTAAGCTAAATTAACTTAGATTTTGTTGAGTTTTAACACATCATGCAATCTTTTGGTGTCATTTAGTCTTGAAATGTTATATGAGCCTGCTAATTTAGCCCAACGAATAGTGGATTTGCTTGAATCCAATTTGCCTTATTTTTGTTGTTCAAGTTCGATAGAATATTTTGAAGCTTTCATCTGCAACTTATAATCATATCCAACTGTACATATATAACATGTGGAAAACTATTTACAGGTACCTTATTGTAGTTGATGACTTGTGGGACCAGTCAGCATGGAATACTATTAGCCGCGCCTTTCCAGAAAATGCTAATG
Source organism: Stipa capillata (assembly GCA_019208055.1). Taxonomy (NCBI): domain Eukaryota; kingdom Viridiplantae; phylum Streptophyta; class Magnoliopsida; order Poales; family Poaceae; genus Stipa; species Stipa capillata. Next base: position 1,168,128 of record JAGXJF010001946.1, on the reverse strand, counting down.
GGAGTAGAGTAATAATAACCACACGAGTGGAAGGCGTGGCTTGTGGGGCATGTTGCAGTCGCCCTGAGTGCATATACAGAATGAAGCCCCTCGACAAGCAAGACTCAAAAAAGTTGTTTTTTGATAGAGTATACGGGTCCGAAGATGACCATCCATCCCGATTTGAAGAAATCTCAGCTGAAATCCTGAAGAAGTGTGGTGGACTCCCACTTGCAATCATTACTATAGCTAGCCTATTAGCTAGTCGTCCCAAAGGTTAAGGGATGAATGGGAGAGCATTAGGAATTCTCTTGGCACCCAGTTTGCAGTAAATCCCACATTGGAAGGGGTGAAGAGTATATTAAACCTTAGCTACATCCATCTTCCTCTTCATCTCCGGGCATGTTTTCTGCACCTTGGTATATATCCAGAAGACCGCGAGATTGAGAGGGATGATTTGGTTCGACAATGGTTAGCTGAAGGATTTGTCAGTAATTTGCATGGGCAAGATATGGAGGTTGTTGCAAAGAGCTATTTTAATGAGCTTGTCAACAGAAGCTTGATTCAGCCTGAACGTACTGAGTATGGGGAGTTGTTATCGTGCAGAGTACATGATATGATGCTTGATTTGATCCTAAGCAAGTGTGCAGAGCATAATTTTGTCAGAGTTGAATGCAATTCTGAAGACATGGCAAGAGAGCATGGCTGGAAATACAAGGTCTGTCGTATATCCATGAACCTAAGTGGTGGTGGCGCAGCAGATGAGACAGCATCAGGGACCATTCCTTCTAGCCTGTCACAAGTTCGATCACTTGCACATTTCGGAGGATCCAAGTACATGCCCCCTCTTTTGCATTTTAAGTATCTCAGGGTGATTCTCTTTAAAATTTTGGGGAAACTATTCGACAAGACAATCGATCTCACTGCTATTAGCCAATTGTTCCAATTGAGGTATTTAAAGGTTTCAGTTAATCAATACATCGAACTCCCTACTGAAATGCAAGGGCTTGTGCATTTGGAGACACTAGATTTAGATTGCAAATGGTTAGAAATCCCATCAGATATAGTTCACTTGCCCCGCTTATCCAACCTGATAGTTCCAAAAGAGACATACCTGCCTAAAGGGATCAGGAACATGAAATCACTGCGCACTCTGGATGGGTTTGAGATTCGGTGGAGCTCGTTGGAGGATATCCAGGGACTCGGTGAGCTGACCAATCTGAGGTGCCTGAGGCTCTCCACGAGCCTTTCTGGGGCAGCAAAGGCTGTTGCTTTGGCGTCCTCCATTGGGATGTTGCATGACCTCAGATATCTACGCATCGATGGATTCTTTGATGGGAGCGATAAGAGCGACCGGCTGGGCTCATTATCATATCCTTCTCGTCATATCAAGGTACTTTTACTGGGTGGTTGGAGCATGTCTAGAGTCCCAAATGGATTTGTGGTCTCCAATGCCTCTCCCGGCTACAGCTGGATGTTGTTAAGACGTCCACTGACGAGTTTCAGGCTCTTGGAGAGCTGCCCTCTCTCGTCCACCTCACTTTATGGTTGTCGAGTATCCCTGAGGACAGCGCTGTCATTTTCTCCACGGGATTGTTTCCAGTTCTGGAGGACTGTATATGCTCATCAAAGTATGATGTTACCACATACCTGGCCTTTGAGGCAGGGGCTATGCCCAAACTACGTAGGCTCGGACTACAATTCGACCAGCGTCACTGGGGTGGCGCTACACCAGTTGGCTTGGAGCACCTGTTGAGCCTTGAGCATATCACTGTAGATATCAGCTGCGACTACGAAGAGTTCCCCGAAGAAGTGCGCCGTGAAGCAGACTCTACGTTCAGGAACTGTACACAGCTGCACCCAAGCCGTCCTTCCTTAACCGTCCATGGGCACGGCTGTTTTTGCGATTGAAAGCTGACAGTGACGAGCACTGCAGGCAGCAATTAGTCTTTCGACCGGTCACTTGTGTAACTTAGGTAATCCCTTCGCTATTTTATCGAGTATTATTGTTACCTCTGTTCCAAATTTTCTTTTGTTTTTTAATTTATCGAGTATTGTTGCCATGTACTGGCCTCATACATGCACTGTCATATTGTACGGAGTTGTTAAGACAATGTTTTCTTTTTCGAATAACTAGCGGGGTGTTCCACACAATTTGACGACATCTTCAGTTTGTTGGACCTGTATAAGCATGTACCATTATGCTGTATGCAGAACACGAGAGGTCAGGCGTGTCGTTCGCGTGTGATATTATACTAGAACAGTGACAGATCATGAACGCGTCCGATTCCCGATATTTGCTGTGGCCGCCGCCTCTTCAGTCGCGAAAGCCATGTAGTTTTAATAGTTTTTGTATTTGACCGGTACACTACCAGTGGTAACCGACGGAAAAACCATTTGAAGATGCATGTGCTGTTGACTCAGGTTGCCATTCACGCCATGCCCGAGATGCTGCAGGAGGCAAACCTGCTGGCCTCCAGCGCCGCGGTGGCGTGGCTCGACCATGACATCGATGGCGTCTCCCTCGACACCATCCAGGAAGCGTTCGCTATCACTTTCGGTGCTTGCAAGGCTGACGTCGGCGTGGTGCGCCACTTCCCGGAGCGCTACCTGGTGCGGTTCATCCACCCGCACCACTGCGCGGCTACGGTGGCCAGGCACGACTTCCCCTACGGAGCGTTCCGTCTGCAGGTGCGGCCATGGTGTCTTGAGGCTCACGCGGAAAACGTGGACTTCAAGTACCATGTGCGCCTCTGTCAGGAAAACCTGCCGTTGCACGGTTGGAATGAGCATGTCGATGTCGGCGCCATCGGCAAGGGCTGCTCGTTGGACTACATCGAGACCAAGTCCAAGCTGAAGGAGGACACCCAGGCTCTCTGCCTCTGGGCGTGGTCGTCTGATCCTAGCGCCATCCCCCTGGTGAAGAAAGTCACCCTGCCGGTGCGCGCTGGAGGCAAGCCGGAGGTTGGACGCCGCGGGCTCGAGCACTCCGTTCTGCTCCACCTCGACCTTCTGGAGGACTACACGGGTTCGGCCGTGCAGGTCAAAGAGTTCACCTGGCGCCTGGGCGCCATCGACGGCTCCCCCTCCACTGGGCGCAGGTCTGCGCGCTCCGATGCCCGCGAGGTGCACCGCGACAGACGCGGCGACGACGTCGACCGTCGAGGAGAGGGGCAAGGGGAGCTGGGGAGAGCGGCTGCGCAGGAGCCTCTCTCGCAACCATAGAGGCCGCTCGGGTGACCGAGAGAAAAACGACGATCGCCGTGACCACTACAGGGATGGGCATCGTCGCGCTGCCTCGGGAGGCGACGTGCTGGGCTTGATTTTGCGTGATGCGACGCTCGTGCACCCTACTCCTGTCCAGATTGCCGCCTCGACAGAGCACTCTGAGGGGCACCAGGGAAGGAGCCCTGTCCGTGCCAGTGCACCGGCGACTGGGCGCCGTCGCTCGCTGGAGGCGCGGACCCCTCCCACCTCGCCCACGTCAGTCCTTCCCGCGATGTCATCGGGGAAGAGCTCTAGTGTGGCAACCACCATCGCCTACTCGCCCTCCATGGAGGCCATGGTAGCCCTGAAGATCATGACGCCACCGCGTCTCGTCGGTCCGCTTCTGACTGACAGTGACGACGTGGAATTCCCCCTGGGTTCGAGACCCTCCACACACCGGCCTCCTTGCCTCTCGCTCACGCCGCTGCCTCCATGCCGTTCCGGTTCTCCACCACGCCGCCGCTCTGTGACTCCAGCTCGCCGGCTCGCACCACACTGCCGCCGTGACGCGCCACCACTCTCGCGCAGCTCTTTGCGCCTATGCAGTCGCCGCTGCTGGCCGCGCCTGGATCCCCTCCACCGAGGCTACCGACGACGCGCCGTAAGACACTAGCGGGCGTCTCTATCTCTGGGCTCTCCCTTTGGCGATCCAGTGCGCGTCTGAAGGCAAAGAACAAGGGGGCGCCTATTGCTGTTATGGCCGAGAAGTTGGTCTGCAGGAGGCTAGGCATAGTCAGCGACGGGGAGGAGGTCACCGAACAAGCCATTGCAGAGTTTGTGCAGCTGTTTCAGAGCCAGCTGCCCTGCAAGACCATCGCCGCGCTACGGGCGCTCTTTCGGCTCGACAACGACCAGGCCACGGCAGTTGAAGACGCCCTGATCCATCATGCTGGTGCGCAAGGCCTCGATCACGAGGTTGGAGAGGCACAGTCTGAGGCTGGGGTGCTCTGATTGAGCTTCAGCTACTGTTTTAGAGCTCCTTTGTGTCCCATGTTAGAACAAGGCCTTTTGCTATTAGCTAGTCTTGGGCGTGGCTCCAGTTATGTTTCTGTCTGTTTGTTGGCTGGTGCATGGTTGTCAGCCCAGGGGTTAGAGTTCAAGTGTGTTTGCTACTTGTGTGTTCCTGGTCTATACATACATGCTGCTGTTGCTTTGTGCTGCACGGCTGCCTTGAGAAAAATTTGATTTCCCAATGAATGAACAACCTGTCAACATTTTGTGCTGGAATGTGAGGGGTTTGAACGATCCGGATAGGCGTTCAACGGTCCATTAAACTATTGCTGATACTTCGTGCCACATAGTATGCCTCCAAGAAACCAAGCTCGACGACATCGATCAATTCACGGCTTCCTTCATTGGTGGAAATCGCCTTAAGAGTTTTGCGCACAGACCTGCAACCGGTACTAGGAGCGGCATCCTGATGCTTTGGGATGATCATGTGGTCACCGTAACTGACATCGCCGCGTCCGTGTTCTGTCTTTCGGCTAAGGTGGCGGTTGTTAACTCGGACACTAGCTTTCTGATCACCGCGGTTTATGGTCCAACGGACGCGGCTCGCAAAGACGCCTTCTTCCAGGAGCTTTGTGATCTTAAACCTGCGGGGGGTGTGCATTGGCTTGCACTCGGTGACTTCAATCAGATCTATCATGCACGGGACAAAAATAAGAGAAACATCAACAGAAGTCGCATAAACCGTTTTAGGACTGCCTTGGGGTCTTGTGAGCTAAAAGAAATACACTTGCAAAACAGAAAATTTACTTGGAGTAATGAGAGGGAGAACCCGACCTTGTGCAAATTCGACAGTTTTTTCTGCAACCCAGGGTGGGATCTCCAATTTGGCACCCACATGCTTCACGCGCTTTCTTCCTCCCTCTCTAATCACTGTCCTCTCCTTCTTGCTGATGTTAGGGGGCCGCGGCGGCCGAAGTCCTTTAGGTTTGAGAATTTCTGGGTTTGCCACCCGGGATTTCAGCAGATTGTGCTTGACGCATGGGAGGCGCACACCGAGCACTATGAGCCACAAGCTCCGATCCGTGAGTAGAAGGCTCTCCACTTGGAGCCAGGCTTTTTTTTCCAATGCCAAAATTCAGCTACACATGGCTTTCCTGGTTATTCTTAGAATTGACATTGCCCAGGAGGCGAGAGTGCTTTCACCAGTGGAGAGAGATCTCAGGGCTAGGCTCAAGAGGCGTGTCATCAGCCTCACGGTTCTAGAGCGTGCAAGGAAGAAGCAAAGCGCTTGCATCGCTAACCTTAGAGAAGGAGATGCTAATACGAGGTTTTTTCACCTGCGGATAAACGGAAGAAGACGCAAGAACCATATCTATAGGATGAAGAACAGCTCGGGGTGGGTGACAAATCACGAGGGAAAGGAGCAAATCATCCACCGCCAGTTTTCCACGGTGTTAAAAAAGAGGAACACGAGACGTGTGTACTTCAATTGGGACAACCTTCATTTTCGGCCATGTGACTTGATGGGCATCGATGCCCCCTTCACTGAGGAGGAGGTCCGGTGCGCCATCTCCCAAATGCCGGGTGACAAAGTGTTGGGGAACGTGCTACGCAAAACAAAAATTTACCGCGCACAATCCACCCCAAGATCACTATCGAGGTGCAGGCAACGAGATCATACCTTCGACGATCACGTCAATGCAGCGGAGAAGTTGACCGATGTCGATGAAGTCCGCAGACTCCCGTAGCTAGGTTATACCTCCCAGCCGCGAGAGCGATCTCCTCGCGAATAGTTTCGCCCGATCGAACGCCGAAGTATACGACGTCTCCGAGGTATCCACGCGTACCGGATCAGCGACACCGCAGTAATGTGTGGACCAGCACACAAGAACAGCGGGGATCTACGAGAAGGAGAAGCAGCAGCGCGCCAGTAGCTGTACTAGATCCAATCTAGAAGAGAGAGAAAAAGAAGGCTGTGACCAATCTAAAGACGGCCGGCCTAGGGTTTAGGGTTGCTTCTGGGGCTGCCTGGATGCTCTTTGAGGTGCCCTGCCCCTCTATTTATAGGGGTTGGGGCAGCTCTCCCTAGGCAGGTGGAGTCCTACTCCAGCAGGGACACCCTGTTGGAATTGGAGTCCAACTCCACTAGAACCTTCTATAATTTCTAGAACCTTCTAGAACCTTCTAGAACCTTCTAGAACCTTCCAGAACCTTCTAGAACCTTCCAATACTTTCCGGAACACTTCCGGACATCACCGGAACCATCCGGGACCTCCCGGAACACTTTCGAGATCATCCGAAACACTTTCGGAACCCTTCTCTCTCGTTCTCCATAAATCGTAGCATTCCTAAATGTCGCTAAAACGTTAAGCGTGTGACCCTATAGGTGAGAGTATGCGTGTGACATGTCCGGGACACCTTCCGGTCAATAATCGTCAGCGGGATCTGGACACCCATAACGACTCCCACATATCATCGAAGATCTTTATCGAGCGAACCTTGTATTGTCGCATACAATTCTTTTTGCCTCACGATACGTTACACAACCCGAGGCGAGACTTTGACGGTATCCCTGTGATCAACTCCTTGATCACCATACCTAGTTATCCTCGTTACCGGTTTGTACTCTTTCTCGTTTCCGTATTCCCGGTATCCCCGTGACTAACCTTTTAGTCACAATACCTGGCCAGGCGATGCTGGACACCATAATACCGAGTGGGCCCAGAGTGTATCTCTCCATCGCCGGATGGGCAAATCCCAGTCTTGACATATCTAGAACCACGATATACTTTCTGGTGTACCTGGAAGTCACCTTTATAATTACCCAGTTACGGAGTAACGTTTGATGACCCCAAAACAACCATCCGGTATCCGGGTCTATGATATTCTCATGGTCTAAGGACGCAAGTAAACGTTAACACATCATGAGAAGATATTGACAACATATTGACGAAGTGATCTCGCAGTATCTCATAAGGGGGTCTATCCAACACCATTGTTACCCTAACAATGTGTTCCCATTATTGCCGGCATCCTTGTTACATTAACAATGCCTATGATCAGGAAAACAAGATGATCAACAATACATGAGCTAGTCCAGAGGCCTGACTAGGGATCTGAATGGTGTTTATTATTCCACACATGCAATTAGGTTTTCCTCTGAATCTCATATTCAAGAACCAATGCAATTCTAGCATAGAACACAAACTTAATCATGAACATGAAAATAGAATAATAACAACTTTATTATTGCCTCTAGGGCATATTTCCAACACAAAGCTCCGGGCCCGGATGGGTTTACCAGTATTTTCTTCAAGAAATGTTGAGACGTCATAAAGGTTGACCTTATGCGTGTGATAAACAACTTTGGCAACCTCCATGCGGATAATTTCCATTGGCTCAACTCCGCCAACATTGTGCTCCTACCAAAAAAAGAGGAGGCAAAGGATATCTCAGAATACCGCCCCATTAGCCTTATCCATGCCATTGCGAAGATAATCGCCAAGATGCTTGCCACTCGTCTAGCACCTTTCATGAACTTGTTTATTGGTCATGCGCAAAGTGCCTTCATAAAAAAAGAGTATCCACGACAACTTCATGTTTGTGAAAAACTATGCCCGGAAGATGCAAAAGTCGAACACGCCTGCTCTCCTATTCAAGTTGGATATTAAAAAGGCTTTTGATTTGGTTCGATGGGACTACCTCATGGACCTAATGAGAGCGAGGAAATTCCCTCCTTGGTTTTGTGATTGGATCTCCCAGCTGCTCCGTACCTCCTCCTCGCGGGTGTTGCTCAATGGTGTGCCCGGTCACCCCATCTCGCATGGCCGTGGTCTCCGGCAGGGGGACCCTCTCTCGCCCTTACTCTTCGTCCTTGCCATCGACCCATTGCATCAGATTCTGGACTTGGCAACGACGAACGGGCTGCTCCATAAACTTCGTGGGAGGGGGTCAACTTTGAGGACTTCGCTCTATGCGGATGATGCGGCCATCTTCGTGGCTCCCATAAAAGAAGACATCATCAATCTCACTCGGATCCTCAATAATTTTGGTGACGTGACAGGACTGCACACTAACTTTCAAAAAAGCTCGGTGGCTCCAATCCGCTGTGATGGCATAAACCTTGATGACATTCTACAACTGTTCCCGGCTGTCCGGGCCACCTTTCCGCTGAGATATTTGGGACTGCCCCTCTCTATTTGGTGGCTTAAGCGGGTAGATTTCCAACACTTGGAGGATAAGATCGCCGCGAAGTTGAGAACTTGGCAAAATTTATCTGAGGCCGGGAGAACTACCTTGATAAAATCCGTGCTTACCTCCCTGGCCATATATCATCTAACGCTGCTTAGAATTCCACCGGGCGTGCTGCGCAACATTGAAAATCTTCTCTGCGCCTTCTTGTGGACAGGTACCGAACGGGTCTCCGGTGGCAAGTGCAAGATTAATTGGCAGGCAATCTGCCGGCCCACCACCGTGGGGGGACTTGGAGTGCTCGACCTTGTTAAGTTTGCTCGAGCTTTGAGACTGAGATGGCCTTGGTTCGAATGGACGGATACGGCGAAAGCTTGGGTGGGAATGGGCAACCCATGCGATGACGCTGACATGGACCTATTCTATGCCTCCACGATGATATCCATTGGTGATGGATGCAAGGCACCATTTTGGCATTCAGCTTGGCTCTCCGGGCAGCGGCCTAAAGATCTTGCACCTCTCATTTTCTTGGTCTCCCGGTGAAAGAATTGGTCTGTCAAGCAAGCTTTAACAGATAGTGCTTGGGTTGCTCAGATTCGGACACCTGACGGCCTCTCGGTCGCCCACATCTTCGAGTTTGTCACCCTCTAGACGAAGCTACATGAGGTTGAGCTCAATGAGAATGAGATGGACAAGATATCGTGGAAATTCTCTGCATCCGGGGAGTACTCGACTTCCTCGGCATACAAGGCTCAATTTGTTGGGGCGACTTCCTCCACGATGCACCGCACTATTTGGAAAATATGGGCCCCTCCCAAGTGCAAATTTTTTGCGTGGCTAATTGTGCAAAATAGAGTTTGGACGGTGGATCGGCTGCAAAGGAGAGGATGGCCAAATTGCGGCGTTTGCCCGCTGTGTAAGAGGGCGCCGGAGACAGCGGCACACCTAGTGTTCCAATGTCGTTTCACAATCCGAATTTGGGGGTGGATCAAGGATTGGCTTGGCATACATCAACTAGACATAGATTCTTGGGTGACAGATAACTCGGTTAAGGAATGTGGACGAAGCAAATGACTAATGCGAACCACCAAAGAAAAGCTTTGGGCACCCTCACAATGCTCGTCACTTGGACCATCTGGAATGAAAGAAATGTGAGGGTCTTCCGGGGCAAGTCCACCATGCCAACTATCATCCTTTCTAAGATAAACACCATGCCAACTATCATCATTTCTAAGATAAAGGCCGATGCGGCAAATTGGGTTATAGCCGGGGCAAAGCATCTGGGGAACATAATACCGGGAGAGTAATCCCTTTTGTAATCTTTTTTTTGGTCCTCAGCCTCCCTTTCTCGTTCGGTCGTTTAACTCTCTCTTAATTAATGGAATGAGGCAAATCTTTTGCCTCCGTTTCAAAAAAAAAGAATTTAAATTTTGTATTGGCAAAAGGCTATTCAAGAAAAAGGAAGGCTATATTTATTTTGAATTAGGCTGATACCTGAGAGGAGAGACAAGGAGTGTGTACGTCTGATCTTTGGAAAAAAAGAAGTGATGCCTCATGCCTGGTGTCTCTCTCATCTTGCTTTGTGTCTAGCTGGTGGCATGATGATATGATTATTATAGCACTTGAAGAACCTGATGGGCGATGGCCACAAACAAAGGTAGCAAAAGTTGAGTCACACCTATGAAGTGTAAACTAGCAGTTGACACATGCATGAATGTACTCTCAAATCAGGCTTCTCGCAGAATTGTGCCGGATAAATAATCCGAAAAACTAGTGCTTAAAATAATAGTTATATTATCCTACCAGCAAACACTAAAAGAAGAGACATGAAAAAATGGTGCAGGTACTGTTGATCCAAAGTCTTTTTATCTTTTTAATAATAAAATAAGAAAATCGGACTCAATGCTGAATGTTCAGGCATCACAATTAGAGCTGGGACTTTGGGCCGGGCTTATCTGGGCCGGCCTGAGCACGGCACGAAAAAATGAGGGCCGGGTTGGCACGGCAATGGCGATGCTGGTGGGTGGTCCACGTGGTCCATGGACCACCCAAAGCCTAGCCCATTTTGTCCAAAAAAATTTCAAAAGCCCAGCCAAACTCGGTCCACTCGGTCACTCCAACTCCAATACTCTTCCCAAACTCCAGGCGGCAGGCGACCTAGCGGCGGGCGGCGGCGGCAGGCGAGCGGCTCGACGGCCTCGACCAGCAGGCAGCAGTAGCAGCTCGGACCCCGGAAGCGCTGGCTTGGGGAGTTGGGGTCGGAGGCACCACGGCAGGAAGCGGCAAGCGGAGGTGGGAGCCGGGCGGCGGCGGCGGGTCAGCAGCCTCCGAGGGCGGATCCACGCAGAGCACGCCAACAAAGAGCGTGACGAAGCCGGCGTACAGCATCGGGATGAGTGGGTCGAGGCCGCTGATGAGCGGTGGTGCACGGGGGGCAGGGTTGGGGTTCTCCATGGCAGCGAGGGAGGCGCCCGTGTCGCTTGGGCCAGTGACGGTGGTGAATTTTGTGGAGGTGCCGTATTTTGAGCTACCGGAGGATCCCTCATTTTGGATGGAGAACAATGTGCAGGTATGCGTTCGATCTACTGCTGATTTTGCTGCTGCCTAGTGAAATTATTGATTAATAGGGAGATATGATGGAGCTAGTATACATTGTTTACTCATCTATCTCAAATTACAGATTTGTGGGTTATGACTGGTAATTCCAGAATTTCATGTGCTACACTAATGTCAAAATATGAAATAGGGAAAAAGGGAGCTATTTAGCTTTTTGTTCTGATTAGGTATAGCATTTCTTATAAATTTTATTTGCGAAGTAAAAAAAAATTTTGATGCCCCACCCATCGGGTGAATCCTAGCTTTGCCACTGTGGCACGGCCCGAAGTCCGGGCCGGGTCGGCCCAGAGAAAAAGGCATGATGGGCGGCCCGGCCCGGCACAACGGGCGGGCTAGACACGATCTACAACACATATAATTTAGGCCCAACCCGACCCGGCACGGCCCGATGATGGCCCGACGTGCTACGGGCCGGGCTTCGACGTAGTCAGCAGACATCCGGGCCGGGCCGGCACGGCACGGCGGCCTGACCGGGCCGTCTGGCCTCGGGCCATGCTGGCATGGCCCGGCCCACGTCCTAGCTTCAATCACAATAGTGCAAAGGGCACCGCATATCAGCCAGCATATGCACATGCAACTTTTCTTCAGATTTATCAATGGCACACGTGCACACACGTACAAAGACACCCGAACCCGATCGTGAGAGCGACCAAGGCCGGGCAGCGAGTCAGACTCGCCCCTTAATCAGCCGCGGGATCGGAGACAGAACCGGTGCACCAACCGGGATGTAGTATGTCACAATATAATAATAATAAATTCAACTCACAGCTCGAGAAACGCAAATAACAAATCATGTTATGAATAGTAGTTAATTTAAACTTGGCTATGAACTGGGCCCGTTAACACTAACACAACTGAATATGTTATTTCAAGTTACATTGATTAAAGACGTACCTTTTGTTTTTTGACCGGGAGTACGGCGGGCAAGAATGCCGCCCTGGGATGGATACACACAGAGCCAAATTAGGCCTACTTATAGGGGTGAAAACGGTACGGATAATTTCCGATTCGATCTAGCGCCGAATCCGGATTTTGTAGGATATGGTAAGAGATTTTTGACATCCGAGTGCCATCTGCTCTGATTCCGAATCCGATGTATAGGATATGGTATAGGATATGGTATTGCTAATATCTCGCCGAATAGGATTATCCGATTTTCTAGCCGAATAATCCGGCACTCCTAAATAGGATTATCCGATTTTCTAATAGAATTTCAGGTATGGACTTGTAATTTTAGTGAATGTTAACTTTGTTTATGAGATGGTTGTTGTGCGTATATGTCCAGTGCAGCTGCTTGCTAGTATTTTATTTGTGAATGTTTACTACCTTCTAGTGTTTACTGATTGATCATCAAATATGTAATCTTTTAGTCTTACAACTTGTTAATTGTTATATATCATTAATCAGTATGTGCTTTGTAGTTTATGTATGTTATTTAGTACTTAATTTACTCATTTGATTTTGTTGATCTGGTTTCCTCAGCTGTTGTGATCTTGTCTGTCTGTAATCTATTTCTCTTCGTATGTACGTACTATCTGACTTTTTTTATCCATTTCCGGTCTACATCCGGTCCATTTCCATACCATATCTGATTATGAAATTATCCGTATTTATATCCATATCCGAACATTATCCGATCCGCTTCCGAATCCGAGAAAAAAATATGAAATAGGTTATGGTACGAGTGCTATCCGAACCGAATCCGATCTGGCTTCACACATACCTACTTATAACTAGCACTACTAAATATCTTCCTGACGATTTTTTTTTGGAACTGAAGGAGCTTTAGACCATACGGCGATACCCTACTGATGATCATTCCAAGTTCATCGGCGTCCAAAATTAATTTCATAACCACAGAGAAACTAGCTAGAATAACATGAATGAACATCATCGATCTCACCTCACAAACATGTCAAAAGCAGTTCGATCGTTGAGGAGTGAGGACCTTGGATGTTTTTGTTCTTGAGAGCCTCGGGAATTAATTAGTTCTGACTTGCATGTATAAACAGAACCAGCACGCACGCACGCACGTATATAGATGAACCCAGCATTAATTCTGGGCCATCACACAATAACACTATAACAGCAACAACACATCACTAGCACGCATCGATCTAGTATATTATTATCCATTGACGATTACATCATGTGACGGAGATCTTACATGACTCTACTTATGGTAATTAAGTAGCACTAGGAGCTACATATGACGTCCTAAACCCCTAAACGCTGACATCTTTCTCCGATACTATATATCTAGACAAAACCAACTATAACGATAATTGACTATCTAAATAAACATATATATATATATATATATATATATATATATATTCCTGACGAAACTGCGATCCATGCATCCTTTTGCTACTATGGCGATACTCCTAAAACACAAAACCCAAAGGGGATATACAATATATTAGGGGACAAGCATAATACAAACATAATTAAGCTGCATATATGAGAAATTAAGATCACCTGAAGGTGATGACACGGGAGAAGTAGCAGGAGGCGTCAGCGGCGGCACGGGTTGGGCTGTCAGATCATCACCAATGCAAGTTAATCAATCTCCTTTGAAGAAGCATTAAAGAACACACACAAAACAAGCAAGAGCGGCAATTAACTTACTGGCGCACATGAAGATCGTCTGGATGGGTATCACGGCGCCGCACCTAGCCGGAGGACGAGCATGCGGATCGGATGATCGACGGGCTTGGGAAAGAGCTTGCTCATGCCGCCATTATTCATATTCATACCGTGGCAGAGGCAGATAGGCGCGTTGCCGATGACCGACTTGAGGCCGTCGCAGCACGCGCTCGGGGGCGAGGGCACCGTACGTGATGTTGGTGAGGTAGTCCATGCACGGCATCATGCCCGTCAACGGCGTTTTTTAACATTGGCTGAATAAAAGATAGCATTGCTTGAGTGTCAGCTATTTTTGATAAGGAAGCCTCTATGTTTGCTGCTTGCTCTTGTAAGTCATGAATATCTTTATTAATCACATTAACTTGCTTACCTAGAGCATTCAAGCTTATAGTATGTTCTCCTATTTTCTCAGCAAAGGCATGGTTTCGATCAAATTGCTTTGTCATACATTGCTTAACTGAGCTATCTAAAATATGAAAAACATCATTGCTAGGTTTGTTTGGAAAGTTGTCCCTAGGATAATTGTTGCTAGTTGAGGGATAGGGCCTAGGATAATTATTTTCATAGTTGTTCCTATAGGCATTGTTGCTGAAATTATTTCTAGAAATGAAATTAACATCAATTTGTTCTTTGTTTTTCTCAACTAGATCACCAATAGGAACATTATCAAAACTAGTAGCATACCTAGAAGAAAGCATAGATATAATCATATCAACTTTAGCATTCAAGCTCTCTACTTCCTCAACAGAGTTTACCTTTTTAGATGTTGGAGCCCTCTCGGTATGCCATTGGGCATAGTTTGCCATAATATTGTCCAAGAGTTGCTTTGCTTGACCTTGAGCCTTGCTCATAAAGGTACCACCTGCAGCTGAATCTAACAAGTTTCTGGATATATGATTTAATCCAGCATAATAGGTGTGAAGCATTAATCAATCATCTAGTCCATGTGTGTGACAATTTCTAAGCATGATTTTCATTCTTTCCCAAGATTGAGCTAGGTGTTCATTGTCATTTTGTTTGAAATTCATAATCTGATTCCTCATTTGGATAATCTTGGCGGGAGGATAATATTTAGCAATGAAAGCTTCTTTTTTCCAAGAATTAATGCTACCAATAGGTAATGACAACAACCATTCTTTTGCTCTACCTCTTAATGAGAAAGGAAACAATTTTAATTTGACAACTTCTGAATCCACATCTTTAAACTTTTGCATATCACATATCTCAACAAAATCACGCAAGTGCATAGAAGCATCTTCACTAAAAGTTCCACCAAATTGCTCTTTAGATAGCAAGTTTAATAGCGAAGGGCTTATTTCAAAAGAATCTGCCTTAATGGCAGGAGATGTGATAGGTGTGCTCATAAACTCATCATTAGTGGTATTTCTGAAGTCACACAACTTAGTATTAGCATAACTACTACCCATTATAACTAGATAAAGAAAAACTAGAATGCTGAAAATAAATCTTTTTGTTGTTCTTTGATTTTTGTAGACTAAGATAGCAATAAAGTAAACTAAATAAAATGCAACTAAGCAAGATAGATAACAAGAAGGTAAACTTTAATTAAAACAGCACCTAAAGAGAAGTTGATACACAATTACCTCCCTGGCAACGGTGCCAGAAAAGTTGCTTGCTTGGTACTACTCCTATTGTTGGTAGCCAAGGTGTTGGGCCCCAAAGTGCAAGGGTTTGTAGCAAGCGGCAATTTTCCCTTAAGTGGTGATCTAAGATTTATCGAATCCAGAGGAGGTAGTGGCAATAAATCTTGAGGTAGTGGCAATAAATCTTCTCCCTCAAGCAGCACTGCAATAAGATAAAGAAGCCAACTTGTGTCCCCAAAAAACCTAGTGTGTGTGTCAAGCACACTAGTCTTGCTAGTTGCAACAAGTTATGAGTAGATAATGGTAGATAAAGTATTTTTGTATTTTCGGAATAAATAATAACTGAAAATAAAAGTGCAAGTAAATGAGATTTTGAAGGTTTTCTTATAGAGGAAATTAGACCAGGGTTCATAGGTTCACTAGTAGCATCTCTCATGAACACGGTGGCACATAATAATATGTGAATTGAGCAATTCAAACAATCATGGCATGATAAGCATAGGTTGAGACCAATTTATATAGGCGGTACGTCCATAAATCCACTAGATCAACACACGTTAAACCTAATGGCTAATACTCCACTCAAAGTGATCTAAACCCTCGTATACACCCAAGTATTAAGTTTATAAAAACAGAGCATTGCATAGAGCATGATGACATACAATTGAAGACATAACCACTGTCAGGAAGTTATGCAATCTTTTTACCCTTAGTGAGGCAAACCCGTCAAAGCTTTTCTCCCTTTTCTGTCACTAGGGATACTTCCCAATTAGGGGTCTACTGCATCTAATGCACACCACTCCTTCTACTGTTCGTTCATCTAAACCGGCCAATGATTAGACTAATAAAATGGAGACCAGTATACATCTATAAATAACCCATACAACCAAGATAACAGCACCATAAGGGAATTATTCAGCACATAACAAAAGATCCACCGCAAGAATTACATAGATGATCATAATCATGTAGGGCAGCTCATATGATCTGAACATTGGAGCACAAAGAGAGAGATTGCTACATAGCTACTACTACAAACCCATAGTCCAGGGGGTGGACTACTCACGCCTCATCGGGAAGCAGCTCGATGATGATGTTGATGAAGAATGGCGGTGAATTCCCCCTCCGGCAGGGTGCCAGAGAAGCAATCTAGAAGGGTTCCGCTTCGGATCGCGAATATGGCTCTGTCGCGGTGGCGAAAAATTGCGATTAAAATAGGTCGGTGATTAGGAGATATAAATAAGGGCTGCGGCCGAGGGGCGGTGCCGGGGGCGCCCTATGGGTCCCATGCTGTGGGCCCACGCGTCCCAGGCCTTGGCCGTGTGGGGGGTTGTGTGGGCCCCACCTCTGGCCCCTGGCCCCCCTCTTTTGCGTGGCTACGTCTTCCGGCAAGTTATGATCCTCTGATTTTTTACGCATTTTTCTGAGCTCCAGAAAATACCTAAAAACACAACCATACAAAAAGGGAACCTGCCTTCTGACATTTTATTAATAGATTAGTCCCAAAAATATAAAATATTTGATAAAAACAAAGGGAAATACGCAATTAAACTTCAAAAGGAATAGATACGTTTAGGACGTATCACCCCCGAGTTGCCATCGGAGGCGCCGAAGTCAATCTGTTCGTCCGCCATGATGTCGTCGATGATGTACCCACAGTCGTCGTAGTTGGCGTCGGACAAGGCCGCAAGTCCCTTTGCCATGTCACTGGACATTGAGGGGTTGCTTAATGAAGTCATTGGCAAAATCCATTTGGGCCCCACGGTGGGCGCCAAATGTCGATGATTAATGCACTGCCGATCTTACGATCTACCGAGGAGTTGTGGAGGATGGTAGAGAGAGGGATGGTGCCCAAAGGGATCTCGTCAGCGACAATGGTGACACGGTGGTTTTACCCAGGTTCAGGCCCCCGAATAGGTAAAAGCCCTACTTCCTGCTTATAGTGTGGTATTGATCAATGGAGAATTACAATGGTGTAGATCCAATCTATGGAGAACTAGGTTACGGGCATCTCTCCCTCCTGGAGAAGATGATCTTTTGGCGAGGGCCGCCAGCCCTTTATATAGGTTGACTTGTGCCAGTAATTTGGTAGCTATCTTTGGGGATATACGATATGGTCTAGTATCCCGCGGTTACATGGAACATATCTCCCGTAACAGCAAGATCACGGACTTAGCGCGCACATCCTTATCCCCTTCCGAGTGCCTACCCTGGCACAACTGGGTGTAGGTCCTAGGTGTCCCTAGACACTCGTAGGAGGACTCGGTCTGTACACGGCCATAGGGTATACCCCTCTGATAATGTACCATTACTCACCGACAGTTACGGAGTGGCGTTTGGCAGCCCCTAAGCAGGTCGATTCACATCTCGAGAAAATGCGATGATCTCAAGTCTAGGACATGGCATATACATTGTACTTGAGACTAACAGATGACATATCTCGATGAGTCTCAAAATGGGTCTATCCGACACCGTGTTCTCCAACACACGCCCATACTATTGGATTGATATCCCTATATTCATGACCTATGAAACGTGGTCATCATCCGATAGATATGCTAGTCCATCGATATTGATGATGGGTAGTCGTGCTACCGTCTCCCTGTACTGTGTATACCGTATACAGGCTATACAGGCCTAGGTACACAGGCCCATGGGGCCCACACGAAAGCAGCCAACCTGGTTGGTATACGCCCTGGGTTCCCAAAAGGAAGCCTTGCGGGTTACTTGGCAGCAGACCACGAGTCCTACTCGTACACAGTCTAGAGTTCTACCCATACACGCGGATGAGGCCACCGCCATGCCATGGGTATATAAAGAGGGCCAAGACCCCACAAGAGGGGAGAGTTGGACAGACACCGCCATCCAGAGACAGAAGCCCTAGCGACCTAGCACATCCCGCCTAGTTCATTTGACATACTCGTCGAGTTCCCCAACTCGTCGAGTTCTCACATTGTAACCGCAGTTGTACTCTGTCTCAAGATAATCCAATCCAAGCAGGAGTAGGGCTATTACTCGATCCGAGGGGGCCCAAACGTGGGTAAAATCGTGTCCTGCGATTGAAAGGATTGTAGGTACCGACTAGGGGGGTGAATAGGAGGCTAACCAATCTTAAACAATTTCTTCACTTTATCTAGATTAAGGCTTAATAGATTTAAGGGTTGAGCTAGCTGTGTGACAGGTCAACTACCCAGGCAGTATTTGATATGTAAATTAACACACAGCTATCACACAGGTGGCTAACACAGATAAACAGAAAGCCCTAAACAGATGTATGATAGATGGCTGTGTAACAGGTAACTAGCACAGATAAGAGATAAGCAATACAACAACTATGACACAGCTAGGTTAACATAGGCAATGATAAAGGATTGCAGCTAGATTGTATATGACAGTGAATCACACAAGCATGCAAATCAGATAAGCAAGTAAGTACTGAATGTAAAGTATTCAGAGAGACAAGGGATTTTTCACCGAAGTTCCCACTCTTTTCAGAGATGGTACGTCTCCGTTGGAGAGGCTACTCCGAAGAGATCGCCAGCACTGAATCGTGCTTGTTCTCTGGGCATGCGGATCAGTGGTGATGTAGCACCACTGGTTGCGCCAGTCGTCCCACTTATTCCGCAGCTCCTGCGGAATGTACTGGTCACCGATCTTCTCCCGGAGGCGGAAGTTGCAGCTTCCCGCGGCCTCCACCGGGTCGGAGCCTCTGCTCTTCCCCGCCGACCGGAGTACGAAGAAATGGTGGAAGAGCATGACCGAAGGCTTCACGCCCATGAACATCTTGCAGAGGTGGGCGAAGATGGCCAGCATCAGGACAGAGTTGGGGGAGAGATGGATGAGGTGGATATCAAACTCCGTCATGTAACACCCCAATTTCTGTAACCCAAAATTTAGGGCTAACAAAAACTTTTTGCCGGTAATGCTGATGAGAAATACACCCAATTAAAACTTTTATTCCAAATCATGTCCCTGCTAAACCCTAAAGCAAAACAACCAAAACCGTTCCCTCTGTTCCTGTTCCCTTGATTTCTGTTCTGTCGAAACCCTGTCTAGCGAGGGATGCAAACCCTGCGCTATCCTTGATCTCCAGGCGGGACCATTTGCCCTTGCGTCCCCGCCACGACAGCCTGAGGCAGCTGCCACAGCCAACTTGCCCTGCCGCGACAACCCATGGCAGCTGTTGCCCTTGCCACACTCTTGCCACGACAGCTGTCGCTGCCCATTTTCTCTGCCGCGGCAAGGCCTCTGCCACCGCCGTTGCTACCTTTCCCTGCCGCGGCAATACCCAGCCACTATTTCTTCCCGCCGCGACAGCCGATTTTCCACCGCGGCAATTCTTTCCCTACCACGGTAGTACCGCGACAACATTTTCTCCACCGCGACAGTTCCTCCCCCTCCACGAGCACCCTTTCGGCATTCCTTCCCTTCTATCTATTCGGTGCCACCTACACCCACGTCTGCCGCAAAGTGCTCCCTCGCGATACCTCTACGCAATCGGAGCGTATACGCCACCGCATCGACGGTACCTCCTCACCAACACGTCTTAAGCCGACACAATGGTGTCATCTCATCTCTCAAGTCCCTACCCCAGCTTGACGCACACCGAAAACTCTGATCTAGCCCCAATCGTTGCCTTCTAGTTAAATACCGATTCTTTCAAGACCCTAGTTCGTCGCACAAGCAAAATCCACCGAAACGCTCGCGGCACCTAGGTCCCTCACATTCCCGAGTATCGTGTCGAGACCCCGAAGACCTTTCCATCCATTCCCCCGCCTTGCCCCATTCCGGAACCCTAGTTCCGACCTCCGATAGCTCTTCCGTCTTATTTAATCTTTTCTTCCAAAAACCCCCTCCTCTGTTCGATCGATATCCGGTGATGCCCTCGCGGCACCTCCCCACCATCTGTGCCCAAGCACCATCTCGAAGCTCCGGAGACATGTTCACCCACTCCCCTCTTTGCCGCATTCCGAAACCCTCGTTTCGACCCCCGATTCCCTCTCTCTTTAATTAATTCTTTCGTTCCAAAAAAAACTAATCGCAAAATCTATCTCTCCCCGGTCTGCCCTAAGAATCCCAAATAAATCTCTGGCAAACCCTAACGATACCCTTAACCTAAGTATGACATAAAATAACAGCATGCAGTACAAAAATAATTACAGATAATTATTAAATCTTAGATCAATCTCGGGCATTACACTGCAACCCCTATATTTAATTCACAGAGAATTCTGATAAAATCACAGCACTCCCTACATTTCCAGGAATCTGAATATCTAAAAATATGGGCAAGTCATATACAGAAATCCGATAAGCCCAGCACCGAACACCTTCGTCCCGTTTGACAGCTCGCACGAAATCACAGCCTGTCCTCTGCCTAAAATTGCTGCCACGTCTTGGGAAGTGACCGCACACTGCCTTCATCTGTCCTAATCGTAATTAACGCCCTGGCATCTCACGTCTCCTCAACTGCATTAGAAACCAGGCTCAGGTCACATTAGCATTTAAATTTGCTCAGTGTGGAGTCCCCATCAGTGCCCTGTTCTCCCTGGTCCTTAAGCACACGCACATGCAGCAAGGTTTGACACCTCAAGCACTTGGCAGGAGCCCTGACACTCCCATGCCACTCCACAGCATGCACCCGTCGCCTTCCCTCGCTGCGCCGGCCGTCGTCGAGTTCCATCCGAGCCACAGCCACACTCCTGAGCCGTCCCTCCGCTCCCCTGTGCTCTGCTCTTGCCGTACCTCAGCTCCGCTGCACATTGGCTCGAGCTGTCATCTCTCTGGAGCAGCGCTGCACCAGCTCACCACCTCCATTACTCTCCCCGCCGAGCAGTCGCCTCAAGGGAGCAGCAGCCGCACCAGTACCTGAGCTCCAGCTCCGGCCTATAAGAGGAGCTCGAGCACCCCCCCTTCTTCCCCAGCTGCACCATTCTTTCCCCTGCCAAGTTGCTCCAGAGCCCTTGCAAATCCTTCTTCTTTAGCTCCGGCAGCCCAAGCCCCAGCTTCCCTTGCCGCCCTCCTCTGCTCCACACTCAAATCCCCAGTTCAAGGCCACCGGAGCCATCACCCAGTTCACACCGAGCTTGCCTCAGGCCACTCACCTTGGCCATCCCCGCAGTAGCTCAGGCCGCCGCCCCTTGGTCTCCCCTGCTGGAGCCGAGCGCCGCCTGGAGCTGGTGCGCCGCCGCCTTGTTCCAACCTCCATCCCTACCGCGCCCGGGCCGAGCTTCGCCACCGCAGGGTGAGCCGCCGCCGGACCCAGCTGAGCTGGTAAGCCGCCGGCCGAGCCCAGTCCAGTGCGCCGCCGCCCCTTCCTCTTTCCTTTCTCTATTTTTTTTCTCTCAGCTCTTTAGTTCTGTGTACGCATGCTATCCGGTGCTCAGCTCTTTATCTCACTGGTTCAGCTCCTTAGCAGCGATGGTCCAATTGCTATTCTTTCTAGCTCATTCATTTCACCAGTTTGACTCATTCCAGCTGCTAGTCCATGCCGAGCAGCCAATTAGCTAAGTTAGCTGCTAGTTCACTGTTGCATGTGTGGCTATTTTTGTTCTTTTTCCTCCCAGCACGTTGATAGTCCACACTGTAGCATGTTTGGCCATTAAGCTCTTTTTCCCTTCAACTCATTAAGTCAGCTGCTGGTCCGCATGCCACACTGTTGCATGTTTGGGCATTTTTTTTCTAGCTCGCCCAGCTCTAATCATCGTTTAGCTCCTTTAATACGTTGATTAGTTCCTTCCTAGCGTTAGTGCTAATCGAGCCAGTTAAGTTATTACCTAAGTTGCGCATTAGTTCTATCCAAAGCTCACGGCTTAGCAAACCTGTCATTTTTCCTTTCCGGTTTAATCCCTGTTAGCAGTAGCGCTAATCACCCGGGTAGTTAGGTTAGTGCATTGCTTTAATCGGTAGACATTAGTCCTGTCCGAGCCAGGCGCCGAGCGGTTGCGCTTTAGTACATGCTGCCGTTTTAGGCTATTTAAGGCACATGTTAGTCGGCCGATTGCTTAGCTCCTTTAATGCACTAGCTAATCCCTAATTCGCACACTAAGCCAGCTGGTTAAAAAAAACCCTAGTGGCCGACGGGCATCTCTTCATTTTCTTTTAACTCTGAAATTATAGGTTAATTCCTTCGGTTGAAGCTAATGCATTAATATGATTTAGCATCTTTGCACGTGGTAGTAAAAGATTAGAAATAGGGTAGTTTGGTTAATGCTCGATATTAATTCGTAACGCTGATCCGGCCAGTCAAAACCCTATCGGCCGATTTCTTCTTCAACCTAATCCTGGAACCCCAAAGCTAGTTCGCATAGTTGATTCGGATGCATATTCAAGAGCTCAAGTTCTTGGAATGTAATTAACAGAATCGGGTTAAGTTATTTCCTTAAGTCTTTAAACCTCGCATGCAATGTGCATATACACATGCAGAAGCTTTGGAACAACCCTAGCGGCCGACCCCTTACTCCGAGTTATTTTGTCATCCAGGTGTAGTTCTAGGCGATTGATTCGAATGCCTGTTTAGGATTTAAAAAGCCTGCACAAAAATACTAGAGATTTGAATTACGGTTGAATATTTGAGTAGCTAAATCAGCATACGACTTATATAAATATACACATACCTTCCATGATCGGCCCTAAGATAAGTTTCCTTTCAACCAGTGCCATTAAAACATCAGTAACCCCTAGACTCGTTTGAACCAAAGTCGTTAGTTTAAATCCTAACGAGAACGTCTTCCCCATTTTAAAAGACATCGTCATTTTATGTGACAATGTTGCATATGCATGTCGCCAAAATCTCCCTCTAGCCTCAGAAACCTAAGTCATGGAACCGTAGGTTCGAATCTCGAACTTAACTCCGAGTATATGCATCCTCTGCTAAATCGCTGTCCGAAACCCTGAACTCTAACTCGATCGTTCTAGGGCAAGCACCCTCTTTAGTTCACCGTGTATTCACTGTTTCCTTGTCATGCTTATTGTCTGATTTTCTTGGAGTTTTTGGATTGCTTCTTATTCGATGCTTTCTTCCGACGCGTAGTTAGCAGAGTGAGGTACGCGCGTCAGGACGATCCGGGATCATCCCGCGTCAGGAACCAAAGCAGGAACTGCCAGGCAAGCAATCTCCCGCCTTGACCATTTCGCATCCTATAATTGTGAAGTATATTTATTTGGATTTCGAAATATGCATGCTATGTTATAAACAGTATTTTATGTAGAAGTAATTATGTCCGATAGATGCATATGGACTAGGGTCGAACGTCCGATTCCTTGTAACCCTAGAGATCCGTCGGTCGGTTTCCAACCGACGATATACTAAGGTTATAGGCAATAGCCAATGCTTAGCCCTGCTATAGTTAAAATTAAACTTTTGTTTTCAAACCGGGGATGGGAATATCAAACCCGCGGATAGCATATGTTATCCGCGGTGATTTTAAATGAAATGTTGCCAAAACCCAAAATGGAGATGGAGATGATTTGGATTCGGGTAGGAAGTAAGGTGGTTCGAAGGGAGGCGAAGTAGCTGGAGGCTATTCGGTGATCGATGATGACCTGGAGTCCTACTCGAATCAATTAAGGACCGAGCCACCGTGCCGCTAAACCAGTTCCCCCACCGTACGTCCACATGTCCTTTATGGGAAGGACTTGACTCGGTAACCCGCCTAATATTAGGGTTCGGACCCGTGGGAAGTAAGAAGTACGTGCTAGGTAGTGCATTGGGCCCCTAGAGAATTCTCACGACGTTATTTGTGTCAACAGTCCTAGAGGTGAGACCAAGGCGGGTGTGAGAATTCGACACAAAGGTGAGAATAGTCCCAACTTTAGGATTTGCGATGCAAAATGTGAAGATTGGGTAAAACATCTAGCGGGTCCGACTCTAGTATGAAAGCAGGCGAAAAGTCTCGTTGTAATAACCCTGTCAGTATACGTCGCGAAGTATACCCAGGGTGACCTACATCTTGTGGGTAAAGCCGTACCACCTCTGCAGAGGGTTAAAAATCTATTCGAATAGCCGCGTCCTCGGTTATGGACATGAACTGGCACAGCCACACCCAGGCTAGACTAAGATTTGTTTGCCAATGTTGGGCAAAGGGATTAAGGACGTGGGCATGATGTGTCCACAGATTTGGGCAATTTAGGCCATGTGTCGATGGTAAGGAAATTGCCGAAGGAGTCCGCCGTATTTGCCGGGAGGGACCGGAATACGGTCAGGTGTTGGAAAACCTAGTTATCTGGTAGGTGAAGCTACCGTTTGGATGGATGGAGCCATGGACGGCAAGTGGAGCTATCAGGTAATAGGTCGAGAGATGTTGAGCGGTGTTTACCGCATGCGTTGAGATGTGATGAGATGTGATGAGATGTTTTCTTAAAGTGCTATAGATTTTGAAATGCTTTTACATTCTATTTATGTGTATTTAAAATAAGAACTTACATTTCCGCACAAATTGCAACTTAGGTTAGAGTTGTCCCTTGAAATATCCCTGCATGAATTATAGCCGTATAATTTCCCCAATGGGAATTGCTTGCGAGTACATTCCATGTACTCACCTGACTTGTTGAATTGGCCAGAGGAGGAAGAAGACTTCGACTTCGAAGAGGGCGACAGCGACGCCGAGAGTTAGGACGTTTTCCCCCAGTCAGCTGCCTATTGGTTCGGCAAGCCGATGGGCTATCCGCTTCGTTATGATTTTTCCGCTGCTGTTTTATTCGGCCAATAGGCCAGGTAATGAACCTCGACCGTAAAGGTCTAACCGCGTATTAAGAATTCGGTATGGTATGTATATGCTATCAGGTATTTGTGCGTACTGGCTACTGATCCAGGGACCAGTACGGTAAACACAAATGACGTGTCCGGCCTTAAAACCGGGGACGCCACACGTCAGCACTTCGAGGAAGAATGGTGAGAAGGGCGGCATCAGGCCCGCTGCTAGGAAGCTGGCGAAGATCACCGTCTCCTCCGACAGCGGATCCGGCGGGTATGTAGCCGGCCTTGCTGTCGCCGCCCCCTTCTGACTCTACGAAGTCAGTAGCTTATGCATCCCTGTCCATGCTTTCTTCGTTGAGGAAGCGGGACTTAGGGAATGATAGCAACAGGGGCGGGTAGCGGAGGAGCGCGGCGTCTCTCGCGTCTCGGCATGGCGGCGGTGCGGCGTGGAAGACGAGGAGAAGAAAGGGCGTGCGAGTGGAGAAGGCAAGGAGGCGAAAGGGCGCAGTGAAAAGGAAGGGAGGCGTTTGCGCAAAAAGGCGAAGGAGTTGAGGAGGCGCAAGAATGACGAAGCTTTAAAGAGAAGAAATCAAGAATTCGAACCGTTCCGTGACGTGGGCGGCGGTGTCAGTTCTGTTTCCCTGACAGGGCGTGCCCCCCATGTCGTGCGGGAATCAAGGCGCCTTTTTCTCGTTCGGCAGAGGTGCACGGCGCCCCACGTCGTGCAAAAAAGGGGCGGTTCCCCCGTTCGGCTTCCAAATGGGCTGGCGTCTTCGTTGGCCCATAGAGAGAAGGCCCCACCCCCAGTCTCATCCATTTACGGGCCATCATCTGGTTACTGGGCTGGGGGCTACTATCGGCGTTACGGAGCCCAGGGTCCCCTAAACCGCTGGCGAAGGCCCAACTTGACGCCACGTCGCCAAAGACGTGGAAGTTAAAGAAGAGGTGCCCGGGGGCTCACCCCGAGCACTGTTCCACTCGGCTAAATCAAGGGGTGCCCCGAGTCGTCCCTTGATGGCGTTTCCCGAAAAGGCCCAAAGGCGAACTTGGTCCCCGCCCAGGATGGAGCAAACAGAAGTCTCGGGGGGCTCACCCCGAGCACCCAAACAGAAGTGCTCGGGGGCTCACCCCGAGCACCCAAGAAGAAGTGCTCGGGGGATCATCCCGAGCACCAAGGGCGACCCGGCCCCCGCCCGGGGCGCCGAGTTCCTCGCCCAGGACGAAGCAGAAGTGCTCGGGGGCTCACCCCGAGCACCCGAGTAGAAGTGCTCGGGGGCTCACCCCGAGCACCCGAGAAGTAGTGCTCAGGGAGCTCACCCCGAGCACCAACGGCGACCCGGCCCCCTCTCCGAGGCGCCAAGCACCTCGCCCAGATGACGGAGCAGCCTAGGAGTGGTGCTCGGGGGCCTCCGATCTCGGGAGCCCCGAGCACCCCTTGAGGGCCCCTCTTCAATCCGCGTGGCCCAGAAGGCGCATTTAATGCCTACGTCAGGGGCATTTAATGCGTGTGCCAGGTGCATTAAATGCCCGTCTATTCCAAGTCCTTGCGGACCAAGGGCGGTGTCCTGACCAGTTCCCATCCCCCAAGTGATAAGCCCTGTCAGCTATCAGTCTTGGAGGGAATGGAGAGGTCTGACACCCCTTTTTGACTTTAAGGACGCGTTTCCGCGCGTCCATAGGCATGCCCTCTGCACCTGGTCCGTGGGGCCCGGGTAGTTGCAGCATAGCCCGTGTCAGGAGACGTCAAATCTTCATCTCCTGACACGCCCTCATCATGAAGATCCGGTTTCCAACCAAGGCGTGACCGGCACTGTTCCGCTACAGTAAATCTCAACCACCGACGTGGCTTGCCCATGCCGGGTTTCTTCCGCGACAAGCTTCGTGGGCAAGATATTTATCTTTCGGCCACTGTGGTAACCCCGGGATATATAAGGGGAGAGCCGCGGCCATGCAAAGAGAGGACGGGCATAGATCAAAAAAAAAGAGAGCGAAGATTGGCACCAGTAGAATTGATAAAAACCCTAGAGGAAGAAGAACAGTGCGACCGGGGCTGCTGGTTCATTGTAATCTCTCCACAAAACATCAAATACACTCAAAGCAGGACGTAGGGTTTTACATCTAGAAGGTGGCCCGAACCTGGGTAAATCATTGTGTTCTTTCTCATTTCCATATCCTGCCAAGCTCTAGCTCCGGCGTAGCTCCGTAGATCTCCGCCTCCCGGCCGAATCCCAAAGGGGGTCCTTCCGGACCACCGATACCGGCGTTTGTACGTCGACAGTATGTATAGTGAGGTAGAAAGTGCTACCAGGGTTAGCTTTCCTCAATTCATGTGCATAATCCCATAGCTGGTTGCATTGGGCAATCTCATCTCCATATATGGCTTCCAATGCAAACCTTCTTGCACTCCCAAGCTTTCTCTTTTTAGGTGTCCTATTCCAGTCTTTTTTCACAGTTCTTGCAAAATTCCTCAAAGTAATCTTGTCATCGGCTCTAAAATGTTCAAATGTACTTCCTAGCTAGAAATCTAGATGTGAATGCCCTCAACTCCCACTCCTTCCTACAAATATGCTCAGGCACAAATCTCTTCACCATTATACACTTTGGACGGTTGTCATATGATCCAAACAAGTTCCATGGACAACCAACGACACATATTGCCCCTATCCTTTTCTTGTCATTCTTTGACATGATTATGTTGACTCTATTCTTACAGATGTACTCATTGATTGCCTGCCTAAGCAACTCCACTGATGAGAATTCCATGCCAACTTTGAAGTCTGGGTTTACCATGTCTATGTCAGGCCTGAAAGACTTGAACTTGAATTGCTGCTCATCATATGAACCAGGCAAAGCAACCCTTCTTCCTCATTCGAATGAATCTCTGTTTCAGGACATATTTCCCCTCCTCATTAGCCACCAAATCATCAATATGATGTGCATACAGATCCTCATCCCCATCTTAAATTTCATTGTTAGTCCACAATTTCTAGCCCAAAGTTCTCATCTTCAATGTCACTATGCTATCTAAATTCTGCTCAACATCTGGACCCTTGCTTGTGCTTTGTATATCACAATAAAAGTCAGGAAGCTTCTCATCCTTACTCCTTTCAACATAGTTAATCTTTCGAGGGCTCAGCACCTTGGGCAAATTTGCAAATGGGAAAGCCACAATGTCATCCCAATCTACCCCATCCTTGTTCTTATCATGGTCAAGGTAAACCATGAGGTTCTTGTGCCCGAAGTTTGACATGGCTACCATGTTATTTGCATCAGCATCGTTCTTCAACACTCGCAGCCCATCATCTTCAATGGTCTTCCCAGGAAAAAACTAATACATTGTCAATCTATCACCCATCTCATATCCCAACTGTTCTACAAAATCCTCAAGCCACAAGATGGACCATGAATCCGACTCAAAATAATCAAACCAATCATGCTTCCCATCTATTTATGCCTAATTCTATCCGTACCCAACAAAAAAACCACCATGAATGATCTCCACAGTGCTTTCTTCGTTGCCCTTACCTACGAAAACAACAACAGAAATCAAAATCTTCAGAGCAGAACCAACAAATTTGACCTAAACAATAAAACCTATATGCATAACCCGAATAACAATCGATTTCTCCCAAACAATTAATAATAGGGCCACTTCACTTTCTTGCCGACGTCGTGGTGCCATGGTTGCTGGCGACTACAATGTACGCCGTCAACCACGCCTGCCTTGCTTCCCTGGACCCATCGGAGATGGTCACCACTAGCAAATTGCCACCAATCAGAAATGCCCCTCCAGTCGCCTGCTCCGATCGCCTTTCTCTTTCTCTCTATTAACTATTAATGATGGAAAGAGATATGACGTGAACATATGGCCAGAGGGGGCTAACTGCAAAATTTTAGGCAACTAAACCGTCACCCACCTTGCACACACGCACTGGATGCCACGATGGATGAATAAATTGTGCCATGTAGGCTGTCAGCTCTAGCTAATCACGCTTTGGACCTCTAATGAACCACTTTAAATAGTTTATGTGAGTTTAAACAGCTGTTTGAGAGTATGAGGACCTAAATGGACGCAACTGACGAGTTTAGGGACCATGGATGGATTTCACTGTTTTTTGTATTATAGACAAGCATTAAAGGAGAAAAGTATATCAAGAATCCTAAATTTTGGATCCAAAATCACGAAATAAATTTTTGATCTAGCACCATGAACCAAATTTGTTCAACAAATCATGAACAAAGTACATGACTAAGTTTCAGATCAACATGCCTCTACATCTAGATCCAATTTTAGAAAAAAAGGAAACACAAGAAAGGTAAATAAATGCATCCGTCCCATGGCTCATCACTGATGAAATTGGTGATGGAAGAGTTGTGTTGAGGAGAAGATCCAAGTTGGCGATGATCTGGGTAACTTCCTTATCACCATCCCTCGCCGGTCTCCAACCGCCACGCAGCGGCCCCTCGCTGGCCTCCAACCACCGCGTGGTCACCCATCGCTGGCCTCCAACCACCGTGCCTCTGCCCCCCACCACTGATGTGAGAAAGAGACGATAGAGGAGAGGAGAGATGCATGAAACTCGATGAGGGAGGGAATAAGTGATGAGAGAGAAGCTTGGGGAGAGTGGAGGACATAGCAGCACGTAATAAATAGAAAATGAAAGGGTAAAGTGACCGATAAACTATCCTATATGAATCTTGAAGCACTACGAACGGCTTATAATATATGGATACCTTACTATGAATGAAAAAACTGCATCTAAGCATTGTTCTTGAGTTAAGAGGATCGATCTCTCTACAATGCTTGATAAAATAATTAAAGGTCAACCTCAGATCATAAATGCATGAACAAGAGAGTCCTCTGCCTTTCGTTCAGAAAAATAAATGCAAGAACTAGTCCTGATCGCGCTATTTACCCTATAAATCTTAGTAACAACCGAAGGATGTGTGATTTGAATTAATACATCAATTTTGCCTATAAAAACCATTTGGGCTGTATGGTTAATTGGTTATAACAAGTCCCGTATGAAGTTAACTTCTCTCTTGTATCGATTCCGGAAGAATGTTTAAACATTAGTATACAAGTAAATTCCATTTTTTATACCTTTAGTGTGCAAAATTGACTACGAATACCCCATTTAATTATTTTATACAAAGGTACCCAATTTAAAACCTTTGTTCCATATTTTACCTTATTTAGCTACTTTTCCCTGTTTTGACAGCTCGGGCTCGTCTATCGGGCTGATGTGGCGCTCCACGTGGCAAACAAATGGCACATCACTCTTTCTTTCTCTTTTTTATCCTCCTCCTGTCTCCTCTCCCTATTACCCAACGGGAACTATGCCATTATCCCCTCCTCCTCTGGGACTCACCTGGTCTCTCGGAACAATGGTGACATCGACGTTGCAATCACAGAGCGGTAGCAGAACGTGTCGATGTAGCACATGGTGAAGGCCTCCTTGGATGAGATCCCTCACAAGTTCGCCAACCCAAAGGACCACAAGCAGCAGCACTGGCGAATATGTATACAATAGTACCTCTACCAACTAGCATGAAGATACAATACTTAACATCAATTGGTTTCCTGACTACAATATACTACCTCCATCTACAATTAGATGGCGTCCTATAATATGTTCAGTCGATTTTTTTTAACTTTGACTAATAATATATAAATACTTATTTGATAGGTCAAGTGAAAATAGTATCATTAGGTTTGTCGTAAAAAATATTTTTATAATAACATAATTTTATATTTATTCACCATCATATCTATATGAATAATAACAATCAAATTGGTGTGTTAGAGACCGTGTTAAAATTTAAAACGACATGTAGAGTGATTATAACCTGGCGAATATTCCAATGATCCAATCAATTGATCCTCAATTTTCTCCATGCATTCATTCATGAATCATTGAGTACTGCGTAAGTTCGTGTCTATGTCTGTACGTAGCTGCATTCAGTGCACCTTGCGTTCTCGGTGCGTCGCAAGTTGATCAATTTGTATTTCTGCCTTTCACTCAGCTGTCGCCCAACACGAACCCCTGGGGCGCACGGTGACTAAGGTATTACCGTCGCTGAGTCCTTCGAAGAATCTGTGGTTCATACACAATGCCTCTGTCCCTGGTAACGTTTTGGAACACAGGCTGCAGCTAGCTGAGCCAGTTCGTCCTTTCCACTTGCCATGCATGATTGTTCATGTCGATTTGGGGTGCACAATGAGAAATTAGTTGTATGACTGCACCACGAAAGATAGTTGCATAGTATATGTGTTGTCTCACTAAATGCACACACATGTGCATGTATTTTGAATAAATACAGCACGGGTTAATCCTGAAGATTAAACCTGGACGAGCGAGAAACGAACAATCTCGCTTTTGCCACTAGGCCACATGCCCATCCGTTAGTTGCATAGTATATATGTGTCGCCATGCAACAAACGTATGTATACACTGATTTCGTTATGAGAACAAAAGATCAATATATGAGAAAAATATTACCAAGTGTCAAGCTTGGTTAGCTATCTCGAAATAAAATTAAAAAGTGTAGAAAATATGTAAGCAGCACGTATTGACATTTCCAGATGACACATCACATGATCTCGATACGTATATATCACAGATTGCATAGAACTAGTAGTTGGCGTCGATTTCATCATTAAGAGGTCAAAAATACATACATTAAGCTTTACTTCGATCTGTCAATTCTATACTTGGGCGTTAGGAAGAGGTCGATGCACCTACATGTACGGTGCGTTGACCAAGACCAATATCAAGAGCAAATTGGTGCGAACTGCGTGAAGATGGTTGAGATGCACTGCGAACAAGCGATCGATACATTATTATTCGATTCGCTTTGAAACATCGAACTCAAAGTACAGAAAAGTATTGGTTTGAACGGGGCAAAAGTAGAGGAAAAATATGTTTTCCTCGTCCGGCGTATTCCTCTTGCATCGATCCACATTATTTATAAAGAAAAAAAAGGTACCCAGGTCAAAGCCGGCACCTTGAAGGTCCGCAGCCCGCTCGCCGGCCGGCGCTTTCCCCGCACCACACACGTCTTTTCTAACCGTTTTCCACTCATGACCGACGAACCTGCGTCCCACGGCTTTTGCTTCTAGAAGACAAAACAAAAAATGAAAGAAACTGCGGGCATCAGTCGGGCCGTCCGCGGTCAGCGGCTTCCTTCCAAATCCCCAAACCACAAAAAGGACATATTCTCCAATCAACCGAGGCGGCTATCGACCTTCCCTTCCTTGCCGCCGGTGCGCGTGTGTATATATATATACGCGCGCGAGCAGACACGCCATGGCACCGGTCCCTCGTTAACTTCCCACGCAGCATTTCGCCATCGCAACTCGCAAGCTAATCTCGCTCGCAGCTACCTCTAGGACCAGCTCTTCCGACATGCTGGATGTGAGGATGTCAGGCTCCATGCTGACGGCCGGGGCGGACGAGACGGCGCCGGCCCGGGGGCGGCGGAGGCTCGACCGGGACGCCGTCGACCGGGGCGTCGCCTACGCGCTCATGGTCGTCGCGCTCGTCGCCACGTACGCGCTTCACTAGCTGTGCTTCGGCTCCCGTAGATATCACGGCCGCCCGGAGAGGAAGGATTTTGCGAGTTTGTGCGCTTCCGCGGCGCGCGTTCAGAGTTCAGAGTTCCCCTGCAACTGCACTTCGATGCGTGATTTAACTATGATTCTTTTTTTGTTGTTGTCTTCCTTTTTTTTGTTTTCTTTTCTTGTTCAGAGAGTCAAGAGAGAGATAATGAAAATGTGAGATGGGCAGCTATATATAGTTAACCGGAAATATCGGAGTATCTCTGTGCCATGGTGTGGTTTATACAACGTGTAGCCTGCATTACTGATTTTTAACGACTTAATCATCTGCACGCTGTCACAAATTCAGCGACCAAATTACAAGTACTAGTTTTTTTTTAGGAAATGCCATCATGGCTTGCTTTATTACTTAAATCACACTTACATCGTCAATTAACAAAGCCAAAATGAAACGGGAAAAAGGCAAATCTAGCCCCCCCGAGTTGCAAAGGCGGCTTTGGCCCTCCGCCGAGCGCAACGGCAAAAATGTCCCCGCGAAGCAACGGGCAACTGACGCATGGCAAAATCGCACCCCGGATCCGCGACGGCGAAAAATCGCGCCCTCAGCCCGCGACGGCAGCCTCTCAGCCCGCGACGGAGTGGGCCGCGGCCCCCATCCGCGACGGAGTGGGCCACGGCCCCCATCCGCGAGAGTGGGCCGCGGCCTGCACGCGCGACGGGTGAAATACCGAACGCCACGGTGACTGGTGTTTGCTCGGTGAACCAAACGCCACGGGCTCTGGCGTTCGCGCCGGTGTCAGAAGCCGCTGCCACTTCACGAGGACAGAGGCCAATCTCGAAGTCTTCGGTGGCCTAACGCCAGAGCCCGTGGCGTTTGGTTCACCGGGCAAACGCCAGTCTCCGTGGCGTTCGGTTCGCCGAGCAAACGCCAGTCTCCGTAGCGTTCGGTTCACCGGGCAAACGCCAGCCTCCGTGGCGTTTTGTTCACCGGGCAAACACCATTTACCGTGGTGTTAGCTCACCCAGTCACACGCCACGGTGCATGGCGTTAGCCAGCCTCGCCCTCCAGGAGCGCGCTCGGCCTGCCGTCGCGGTCCAGGGGCGCGGCCCACCCCCGTCGCGGGCTCAGAGCGTGATTTCGGCCCATCACGGGCCCGCCCCGCGAATTTGCGCGTTGCGGTGACAAAAATGAATTTGCCCCCCGCCGGGGGCTAGATCCGCTATTGCCACTCGGCGGGAGGCTAATTTTGCCTTTTTTCCAAATGAAACTAGGAGGGTCATCCGCCCAAATACAACTTTGCAAACCACACTCTTGAGCCAGCGTATGGGCTACACGATTCGATTCCCTAGGACAAAAAGAAAAGATAACTTTGGTGAAGGAGCATGCCTGGATGCAAATGTCGTCGAATATTGGTGCTGCAGCTGTCGCCGAGAACCCCCCGTCTTGAAGCGTACTAGTAAGCGTGCACGTGCAACGCACGTCTCAAACGTTTATCAAGTGAGTTCACATGGTATAATATTAAAACAATTCATGCAAAAAATTAAATCAAATGGATACAAAATATTTTCATGTCACTCAAATTGTATTTTCAATAGTGAGACACCATTGTGATCCAGCAACCACGTGAAGAATCGAGTGTCTGCCCATGATCACCAACCTTTTTAAACAAACTGATTTCTGAGATGAGTTTGCACATGATCAATAGGTCACTTCTGAGCACATGCAACTTTTATGATAGGAAATAGAAGATGACCTGTGACTACAACAACTTGTATCTGTGCAGAAATTGAAGATGCTTTACAATAACTAAATGTAGAAGGGCTAAAACAAATGCGATAGTCATAAAATCAGATATAAGTATAAACTGGGACTGAGTGCATTTCATATGATATAGAACCTGAGATAAAAGTTTGGTACAATAAACCAGATGAAATAGTAGCTAAGCTGCAACTAAAAAATTCAGAACTCTCACACTAAAATAACCTACACGGTTACTTGAAGCTGATGACGTCTCTATAGACAATGTTCTTGGTGCTTTTCCCTGAATCATCTATCTGTTTGTTCGGCTTTGCCAAAATCCTTGTTGTCTGCTGCGACACGCCCCTTGACAATGCAATATACAACTGTCCATGAGAGAACACGGGCTCTGGAAGGTAAATACCAACGTTTGGAATGGTCTGACCCTGCGCCTTATTAATGGTCATCGCAAAACTCAGGCGGATGGGGAATTGTTTTCTCTTAAGCTTGAAGGGAAGTGAGATATCCTCGGAGGGTGACAAAGGGATCCTAGGTATGAATACCCTCTTTCCAGCATGCTGGCCACCAACAATCTCTGCATCTATTGCATTATCCTGGAAGGCTCTGATCATCAATCTTGTTCCATTGCAGAGGCCGTTGTGAGGGTCTAGGTTACGGAGCAAAATGACGGGACAATTGATCTTGACTTTCAAGACATGCGGGGGCAAGCCATTTGGTGTGAGCGAGTTCAGGAAGTCAATCGGGTAATTGTTGTGCAAGTCGTCCTCGATAGAGTCGAAGCTATGGTATACCTTCTCTTCGCCTGGAAATCTGTCAATTATTTTCTCATTTAGCTCATCAACATGCTCATTCTTGGTTGAAAGAATAGCACGTGTGCTCATGTATGCTCCCGATATAGCATTGGCATGCAGCGATGGAAAAACATCTGCAATGAGTTTATCAATAGCTTTTTCATTCTCGGTATAACCGATTACAATGTCCTCGGGGAGATTGACATAATCATCGCCAATCGATTCCTCCGTTCCATTGCCAACCCTTAGCAGGTATTCGGAGAACCAAGGGTCAGTCTGTGCCCTCATGTTGTGCGTGAGGCGTATCTTATGAATCTTCTCCCATAGATAGGATCTCTGCAAGGTAGCATCTGTGATCTGAGCTCTTGTCCCACGTGCCACCACAGGAAGGACCTGTCTAAAATCTCCACCAAAGACGACAATCTTTCCCCCAAATGGCAAATCACATTCCATAATATCCTGGAGCGATCTATCAAGCGCCTCAACCGCTTGACGCTTCGTCATGGCGACTTCATCCCAAATAATCAAGGACGCTTGTCGAAGCAAGTGTGCTGTACCACTCTGCTTTGTGAAACCACACATGCTATTGTCAGTGAGCTTAATTGGTATTTTGAATCTGGAGTGTGCAGTCCGCCCTTCGGGCAATATGGACGCTGCTATTCCAGACGTAGCGGTTGCAATTGCTATTAAGCCAGTGGAACGGACCTTAGCAAGTAGTGCCTTGTACAAGTATGTCTTCCCAGTGCCTCTTGGACCATCGACAAAGAATATTTGGCTTCTCTGATTGTTCACATGATCCATGATGTCATTGAAACCAGCCAACTGCTCACTGTTCATAGAGTTAACAAGGTCTAGATGTTCTTGGTCCACCCCGACTTGTCTCTCCTCTGTGACCTCTATAAATTCGGAGCTAGAAGAATTGGTTGTCTCAACCAGCTCCGAAAGGTCATAGTTTCTAATATCCTTGCCCATAGAATGCACCAAATCCCTAATGTCTCTAAGAACCATCTGCTCAAGTGCGACCTCATTTGATTGGGTACGGCTATAATCCTCGGACATTGACGGTAGATGTTTGTTCCACAAATCCCGGACTTTTGTCGCCTCACAAAATACCAAGATAGTCGCGAACAACCGTCTAAGAGCACAAGGCAAACCACACTCTTGAGCCAGCGTATGGGCTACACGATTCGATTCCCTAGGACAAAAAGAAAAGATAACTTTGGTGAAGGAGCATGCCTGGATGCAAATGTCGTCAAATATTGGTGCTGCAGCTGTCGCCGAGAACCCCCCGTCTTGAAGCGTATTAACTACTTCAGCGCAGTCTGATTGGATAATTAATTTCTGACAGCCAATTTGATTTGCAAGTTGAATTCCATCTAGCACCGCCTGAGCTTCCGCCGTTGCCGCATCCAAGGTCAAAGGAATAAGCTGAGAACCCGCAGCAAGGAACCGCCCTTTATCATCTCTAATGACTGCACCAGTAGCTCCCGACCCCGAGCTAGCATCAAATTTAGCATCAACGTTTACTGTAACAAAACCATATGATGCCCGACACCAGGTACTTGCCCTGGGTTGCACTTTGTTATTCGATGCCCTCACAAAACTTGAAACAAGAACCTGAATCGACATAGCTGCATGCGATAAAGATTGCATGTTCTCTGAATGGACCTTTTGTCTCCTCCACCAGACATACCAAGCCGCTGTCAAGAATGTTTCTCGGATAAACACCACTAGTCCATCGATCGGTCTCTTGAAATTCCCGGCAATCAAGAAGTCCAAAACAGCACTCCCCGACCGATCAATGGCACATGCTTCCTTCACAACTTCCCATAGACCAAGTTTTCCCCAGATTGCCTTTGCTTCGTCGCACAGAAATAGAATGTGCTTGATGTCCTCACAGTGTTTGTTACAGACCGGGCACGTGCTGTTTTTTGTTAAATGGCGGTTAGCCAGAACACCATAGCACGGAAGAATTCCGTGTAGGCACTTCCAGGCAAATATTTTATCTTCGAAGGCAATGAACTTTTCCACAGCTCTCTCCATACCACATTGAGGTCAGAAGATCCCTCGCCATCAGAACGTTCCAATGAGCCACCGAAATTGGATTCCCATTCCATATGGTAGGCTGATCGAACGGAGAAAATTTTCTCCGTTTTTATTAAACTTCCACGCTACAAAGTCCTCCAAGCCGTTCTGGCTCAAAGGGATTGAAAGTATCTATTGAACGTCAAATTCCCAGAAAAAGGACCGAATTAACTCAACATCCCAACTCCCTGAAACTGGGTCAATTAATTCGTGAACATGTTGCAAAGGGCAAT
This sequence comes from Stipa capillata, assembly GCA_019208055.1. NCBI lineage: Eukaryota > Viridiplantae > Streptophyta > Magnoliopsida > Poales > Poaceae > Stipa > Stipa capillata. The sequence goes on along the minus strand of JAGXJF010001946.1, from coordinate 1,130,745 downwards.
GACCTTTAGGAGTCATAATTCTTCCAGTATTACTTGATGGCAGCCAAGTATCCTCCCATATGTCTATCTGATGCCCATCTCCAACACGCCAAGTAGCTCCCTTCTTAAACGTATTCAGTCCCGATAATATACTTTGCCAAGTAAACGATGAACCTGACTTAAGTTTAGCATTTAACAACTTGCCATCAGGATAATATTTGCTCCTTAAAACCCTGGCACATAAGCTTTCTGGTTCTTCTAATAGTCTCCAAACTTGCTTTGCAAGCATAGCCAAATTGAAACAATGAGGGTCTCTAAAACCCATTCCTCCTCTCGCTTTCGGAACACAAAGTTTCCACCAGGCAAACCAGTGCATCTTCTTACTGCTGACATCGTCACCCCACCAACACTGCGCTATTGCATCCGTGGTCCCTTTACATATTTTTTTTGGAATCCTGAATACAGACATTGCAAACGCCGGAAGGCCTTGAGCTACAGCTTTAAGCAGAACCTCCTTGCCGCCTATGGATAACGTTTTTTCTTTCCATCCCTGGACTAATTGACAAATCCTATCCACCAAATATAGGAACCTGTCACTTTTGTCTGCCCCAACTAGAAGAGGTAGTCCCAAATATTTATCTGATAATGCTTCTACCAAAATATTAAGTGCAGTGCACACCTCAACTCTCTTCTCAACAATAGTATTTGGGCTAAAGAAAATGTTGCATTTCGCTTCACTCACCAGTTGTCCAGACGCTTCATAGTACACATCCAAGATTCCTTTCAGAGAATTTGCATTTTTTCCATCTGCTTTCATCAAAATCAAGGAATCATCTGCAAATAAAAGGTGCGAGACCGAAGGGGCATCTCGACAAACTTTAACACCCTCAAGCAAGCCCCTTTCTTCTGCATCTGATGATAAGGAAGAGAGGCCTTCAGCTACTAGTAGAAAAAGATATGGGCTGAGAGGGTCACCTTGACGAAGACCACGAGAAGGGGTAAATCGATCCGTCCCATGCGAATTGAATCTCACCGAATAAGTAACAGATTTGACGCATGCCATCATTAATCGTACCCATCTCACATCAAAACCCATTTTCAACATGATCCCTTCAAGGAAACACCATTCGACACGGTCATACGCCTTATGCATATCCAACTTCACTGCACAAAGACCATGTTTTCCCGTCTTCCTTTTAATTCTATGAATACTTTCATATGCTACCAGAATATTATCAGTAATGAGTCTCCCCGGATCAAAAGCGCTTTGAGCTTCTCCAATCACCACTGGTAGGATTCCCTTGAGCCTTTTAGCAAGCATTTTACTAATAACCTTGTAAATAACATTACATAATGATATTGGCCGAAACTGGGTTACTTTCTCTGGCTTATCCACCTTTGGAATTAAAACAATAGCTGTGTCATTCCACCCATCAGGTATGACAGCACTATTCATAGCTTGTAATACCTCCTTGACCAAATCCTCTTCTAGCATAACCCAAAACCGCTTGTAAAATGCAGCATGAAGTCCATCGGGGCCAGGGGCCTTCATATCACCTATGTCAAAAAGAGCTTGCCTCACTTCCTCAGCCGTAAACGGAGCCAAAAGCTAATTATTCATCGCCGGCAAGACCCAGACCTTAACTTTATTTAGTACATCCTCATTTGCTGCATGAACCTCCGAAGTAAACAAGCTCGAGAAATACTCAGTAATTAGAGGTGACAAATTATCATTACCTTCCACAGTAGCTCCGTTTTCATCAATCAAGAATTTAATCAAGTTCCTTTTCTTACGGACCGTAGCGAACTGGTGAAAGAAGCTGGTATTCCTGTCCCCGTGGCGCAACCAATTCGCGCGGCCCCTTTGTAACCAAAAAATCTCCTCTTGCTCGAACAAATCTTCCAACAGAATCATAATTTGCCTTTGTCTCTCCAGTGCCCCATCAGACATAGGCCCTCTTCTTAACTCCTCCAACTCCTCCTTTAATTTTTCAATTCTTTTCCTTGGCTTCTTTAAAACTTTCTTGTCCCAGCGGCGGAGATCACCATGCACCAGGTCGAGTGTATGAATGAGTTCTCTCCCACTGCTTCTAGCTTTTTCCCATGCACATTTAACTACCTCCTCCACCGTAGGCTCCTACAGGCAGCGAGCTTCAAAGCGTTTGAACACTTGCTTCCACTGTGATATATCCGTTGTGTAATATTCTGTATCCACCACGATAGGCCGATGATCTGACTTTGTCATACTCTCATTCACCAGAGCTGCTAACGGAAACATATTACTCCATTCCACCGAACATACTGATCTGTCCAGCCTTTCTCTGATTTTACCCCTTCTCCATGTATATTTGTCACCCACAAATTCCATATCATTTAATCGACAGTGATCTAGACAGTTCTGAAAATCCTGCATAAACCTCATCAGCCTGGGGTTTCCCCCTTCGTTCTCTGAATTAAATAGAATTTCATTAAAATCACCTAGCACTAGCCATGGGATTTGGAACAGACCATGTAGGTCACGTAAATTGGTCCATTAAAGGATCAAGATGTCAGCCTAGAGGGGAGGGGTGAATAGGCGACTAAACAATTTTAATTTAATGTTAATCAATTCTTTAACTTTTGCGGAATTAAATTAGATTGATTAGCAAGGATGGCAATATTCAATATGGGAAGCAAATATACTAAGCAAGATAGATATGACCAATGTGAACGAACTTGCAAAGTATATGCGGAATTGAAAAAGCAAGGGACAAAGATTTGATGTCAGAGTTCGAATCCTTGAGGGGATCCTACGTCTCCGTTTAGAGAGCTCGATCACACATGATCAAGAGCCGGCTTCCTCTCAAGCCTTTATCCCTCAAGGACTCTCCGGAGTCTCATCGACTTCTTCTTGGTGATTCTTTCCTCGCGGAGGCGAATCCCGGCCTTCACAAACTTCCCACAGCTCACCACACGGATTGGGAGCTCGTGAGCGACTCCTAACCGTCTAGGAGTCCTCAACCTCCAAGAGTAACAAGCGCGTTGAAGTCGCAAGGAGGTGAACCTAATGCTCAAAGAGATCTTGATCTTTTTCCACTCAAATCCTCAAATCTTACTTCTTTCTTTTCTCTCACAAAGGGGTGGCTTGGAAGCTTGAGAGAGAAGTAGCACCCCTCAAAAACTAGCCGTTTTGCACTGAAAACGCCCACATCGGAACTTCCGATTCCAACATCAGAACTTCCGATCTGTTCAAATCAAATGGCTACTTTTCCCCCTTGCTGCACAATTCTCAGTCATATCAGAACTTCCAATATCAATATCGAAACTTCCGATATGGCTCGGAGAGAGAGAGCAACCGACACCGGTGCTTCCCACTGGTGCCACCGGGCTAACTGGTACTTCCGATATGGCTCTTCCGGTGCAACCGGGATCATCGGAACTTCCGATACACAAATCGGAACTTCCGATTTTTCCAGAACGGTTAAAACTCAGGTTGAACCGGAGCTTCCGGCCATACCAGAACTTCCGATCCCAGGACCGGAACTTCTGATTTTTCTAGAACCTTCAAAACACAGGCTACTTCGGACCTTCTGGTGGAACCGGAATATCCGGTACACAAACCGGAACTTCCGATGTAGCAGATTTAAAACTCAATTTTGTGTTCGTGGAAAATGACGTGCACTTTAAAAATAAAGTTCAATGATCTCTGAGCACTAAGGTCAGCTAAATGCTTCTACGACGCACCCCTCTTAATAGTACGGCTTTCCTACTACTCAAATAAATACGAAATACTTCACAAGGAGTAGAGATTCCGAAGCCGCCACCTTTTCTTCTTTTTAGGGGTCGCCGATGTCCTTTGAGCCTTTTTCTCTGGGACTAATCTCTGTTTATAAACTCGTTAAACCTGTTAGTCCTTCATCATTTGTCGTCAATCATCAAAACCTGATTAGGGGGGCTAGATGCACTTTCAATCTCCCCCTTTTTGGTGATTGATGACAACACGATTAAGGCTCACAAAAGAGTTAAATAATGTTTGGAATGCTAAGGTATGGAGCTCCCCTAGAGATATGCATGTTTAGATTTTCATTTGCATATTTGAGCATGTATAATGAAATCATAAAAGAGCTCCCCCTCAAAGTATTCATGAGGTCTATGAACATTTGCATATAGACAATATGAAGCATAAATGTTAGTCATGGTATATGATCGAGAAAATAAATTAACACATGACTTGATGGCGATGTTCATTAGTTCATACGACCATGGATATGATAATAGAGTTCATACGACCCTACATAATAAAGATAAATGGATGACTTAAGAGATTTACAAGCCAAGAAATAACATAAAGAAAGGATGCTTGTAAACTCGGCAAACTAGATAACCCTTCTAACTTTCCCTTCCTTTCCTTCCCTTCTCCCTTCTAATCTCCTTCCCTACTTCCTTAATCTTAACCTCTCCCCCTTTGGCATCAAGACACCAAAAAGAGGAAAAGGATGTTGGAGGAGGACTACTCAGAGTCATCATCTTCTTGAAGATTTTGGCCTTCATCTTCATCTGGCGAGAGAGGAGGAGAAACAAAAGGGTTGTTGACTTTTTCAGAGTCACTTGGGATGCACTCAGAGCCTTGACCACTAAACTCCATATCTAGCTTCTGCATGATCTGCTTCTGCCTCAAAGTTATCTTCTTCTGAGATTTGTGGATCTTCTCAATATTAACAGAGTTCTTCTGCACATATTGAAGATGGACTTGAGGTACTCAAAGGAATTTCCTAACATGCCAGAGTGAGAGTGGTCCTTCTTCTTGCTCACTAGGGTCTCCTTAAGTGGCCTCAGCTGATATCCAAGATGCTTGTGCTCCTTGATGAAGTTGAGCCCTGACACAGCATCTATCAAACACTGAATATATGGAGCATATGCACAGCATCTCTTTGGGTCGCCACTTGAAAGGCGGATCTCTTCCCAAATGAAGTCAAACACATTGAACTGGTGGTCGGTGTTCTTCATGAAGTGGAGGAGGTTTAGAGTATAAGCCATAATGCTTGTGGCATCTCCCTCCTTAGGAGTTAGGGTCTTGCGAAAAATCCGGTTCAACTAGGTGTAGAATGGGAGCAAGCCTTTTGTTCCTCCTACTTGTCCTTTCTGATTCTTGTCATACATGTAGATGAGAGCATTAGCATTGATGACCTTTTCATCATGAATCCTTCTCTTGCCTTGAAGATCATTCTGAGAGAAGCCTAGAATATGAGTAAATTGATTGTAAGTGGCTTGATACTCTGTCCCATCTGACATCCAGTGAATGGTTTTGGCAATGTCTTGATCAAAATAGACTATGGCATAGAATTGGGCAATGAGCTCATCACGCCAGTCATACTTGAATGCCATAATGCGAGACATGCCATGTGCCTCACATGTGGAGATTACTTCATCGAATACTAGAGCCTCTTGATGAGCCATGTAATCCCAGTCAATCCACTGCATTTGTATTATTGGAGTCTTCCTTGGAAAGATTACTGTCTCATAGAGTCTTGCTGGAAGTAGTTCCAGAATCTTCTGTCTGAGGAGAGTTGGGCATACTTCCATGGGTTCTTCTCCCTCTCCTTCTGAACTTGAGCTCTTTTGCCTCTATAGCTTGTTGCATGTCTTGGATGATCACTGTTGACAGTTGGCAAAGCAAGCCTGAGAGGACCAATGACATCTGGAGGTTGAACCTGCTCCTGTTGAGCCCTGCTAGAGGGAGGAGGTGCACTAGGAGCCTGAGAAGGTTGAGCCCTTGAGCTCCTGCTCTTCAGAGTTGGAAGCTTGCTTCCTCTTTCCTTGACATGCATGGTTCTTGCTTTGGTGGACTCCCTCTGTCCCTGTTCCTTCCTAGATTTGGATTCTTTAACCTTTCTGACTGCATTTCTTTGTCTTGAGGACAAAGAAATGTTATCTTCATCTTCCTCTGGCCTATATGGGGTGTCATCAGGACCAACCTCTTGTCTCCTCTTCTTTCTTCTTTCCCGCTCAACTCTCAGAGCCCTTTCTCCTTCATCATCAGAGTCCAGTCCATAGTCATATTCTTCCTCACTCTCAATTTCAGCATCCCTAATACTGATCCCCTTTGATCTTCCTGCCATAGGTTCCCTGTGAATGAATGTAGATGAGGAGCATAAGGTAAGTTCTCATGAGCAACGGACGGAGAGGCGAGACCAATTGAATCAAAGTTCTGTTGACATGATGATCGGAAGTTCCGACCTGGACATCGGAAGTTCCGGTTGTGTCGGAGACTCCGGATACGAATATCCGGAGGTTCCGGCCACATCGGAAGTTCCGATATACACATCGGATGTTCCGATTTTCACGACCTAGAACTTCGATCCACTAATCCGCAGTGCTACCTCTAGATCTACGTGTGGAATGTGTATGTTCTATCAACTAGAGTATTTTGGAGTGAGATTTACCGAGGAGAATGAAGAATCCCGCGAGGATTTGAAGAAGGGAGTTCGCGGGGGAGATCCTCTTGTCCTAACTTGGCGAGGAGGATCCTACGGCGGTCCACCAAGCTTGGATGCGTGGGACGACAGGGAGGACGGCTTGCAACTACGTGGAGGCGGCGGCAAGATCGTCGGATCTTCAATCAGAGACTCCGGAGAGCGAAAATCGCCTGGGGCCGGAAGTTCCGGTTGTGAGGAGTAAAAAGTGAAGAGTAAAAGGCTCCTTTTCACGTGCTCCCCTTTTAACCGTGCGAAGTGGTGAATCCCACATCGGAAGTTCCGATGTGAGGACCGGAAGTTCCAATATAACAGCGATCGGAAGTTCCGTATACGATTTTCCGGATGTTCCGGTCACGACCGGAGGTTCCGACCATATGACCGGATGTTCCGATCTGGCAGTTTCAAATGCTCATGAGATTGATAGATAGAGTGAATGGAGATGAGAAGAAACATAGTAGAAGCACTAGGGACATCCTTATGGACTTTTACCACATCCAATGGTAAACAACAAATTAAGCAAAGCTACATATGGATGTGATTTGGGTAAAATCAAGAGAAAATAGGCATAATTTTTCAATAGAGGCTTAGATTAGAGTAGATTTTTAGAATCACTTCAAGAACAACAACAACAAAAGTTTTGTGGTGTTGCCACCATGTTTGAGTCAATTTAAGCACTAAAGTCACTTATTCATTTGAGAATAGGACTTCAATAGGCATAGACTCAATTTTTGTAATTTGATCAATATGAATATGATATAATTACAAAACTATTGATTTATTTACATTTGTAGGATTGTGTCGATATATCAACAATTTTGACACTCCCCCTATATATGCAATTACATCTAGAGCATGAATTCATCAAAGCATGGCATATATGTGAATGCAAGAGGTCAAGCCAAGTTTCTTGAATCAATGATATTAAGTTCATTCCTTAACTCGCAAAATCTATGCTCATCTAAGGGTTTGGTGAATATATCCGCTAATTGTTTTTTCCGTCCTTACATGACTTATCTCTATTTCTCCTTTAGCAACATGATCCCTAATAAAATGATAACGGATATCTATATGCTTGGTTCGGGAATGTTGGACGGGATTGTTGGCAATCTTTATTGTGCTTTCATTATCACACAAAAGAGGCACCTTATCATAGTTAATTCCATAATCCTTCAATGTTTGCCTCATCCACAACAATTGAGCGCAACAACTACCGGCGGATATGTATTTGGCTTCGGCAGTGGAGGGGGCTATGGAATTTTGTTTCTTAGAGACCCACGAAACTAATGATCTACCTAGGAATTGGCATGTTCCGAAGGTACTCTTCCTATCAACCTTGCAACCCGCATAATCCGAATCCGAATATCCAATTAGATCAAAGCTAGAACCCTTAGGATACCAAAGCCCTAAGTTTGAGGAATGAACAAGATATCTTAGAATTCTTTTAACCGCCACTAAGTGACACTCCTTAGGAGCGGCTTGAAACCTTGCACACATACATACGCTAAGCATGATATCGGGCCTAGATGCACAAAGATATAATAAAGAGTCAATCATGGAGCGGTATACCTTTTGATCCACCGATTTTCCATCAATGTTGAGGTCGAGATGGCCATTCGTTTGCATGGGGATTCGGATGGGTTTGGCGCTCTCCATGTAAAACCTCTTCAACATGTCTTTGACGTACTTGGTTTGACATATGAACGTCCCCTCCTTGAGTTGCTTGATTTGAAATCCGAGGAAGAATTGCAACTCCTCCATCATTGACATCTTGAATTTCCTAGCCATCATCTTACCAAATTCTTCACTAAAATTTTTGTTAGTAGAGCCAAATATAATATCATCAACGTAAATTTGGCATACAAACAAATCATCATCTACTTTCTTAGTGAATAATGTGGTATCGACTTTTTCAACTTCAAACCCTTTCTGGACTAGAAAATCCCTAAGGCACTCATACCAAGCTCTAGTAGTTTGTTTCAATCCATATAGTGCCTTATGGAGTTTATAGACATGGTTAGGGAATTTGGAATCTTCGAAACCCGGTGGTTTTTCAACAAATACAAGTTCATTTATGGGTCAATTTAGAAATGCACTTTTGACATCCATTTGTTATAATTTAAAATTATGATGGGATGCAAATGCAAGCAATATACGGATGGCTTCTAAGCGAGCAACGGGGGCATAGGTCTCACCGAAGTCCAAACCTTCGACTTGGGTGAAACCTTGTACCACTAACCTTGCTTTGTTTCGGATAACTTGCCCATCCTCATCTTGCTTGTTCCGGAAGACCCATTTTGTCCCTATGACATTTTGCTTGGGCCTTTCCACCAAGGACCAAACCTTGTTGCGGGTGAAGTTATTGAGTTCTTCGTGCATCGTGCTCACCCAATCCGGATCATCAAGCGCTTCTTGGACCTTGGTGGGTTCAACACAAGAAACAAAGGGGTAATGCTCACAAAAGTTTGCAACACGAGATCGAGTCGTTACCCCTTTGTTCATATCACCAAGAATGTTGTCGACGGGGTGATCCCTTTGAACACATTGATGAACTCTTGGATGGAGTGGAGCTTGAGATGTTCCAATTCCTTCTTCTTGCTCCATTGTTGTATTTGAATCTTGAACGGATGTGGATGGCTCAACTTGTAGAGATGAAGTTGAAATAGATTGAGCTTCCACACCCTCCGTTGGCTTAATTTCTCCAATAGATAGATTCTTGATTGCTTGTGAAGGTTCGGTGTCACCTACATCATTTAGATCAACTTGCTCTACTTGAGAGCCATTAGCTTCATCAAATTGCACATCACACGACTCTTCAACGCAACCGAAGGTTTTGTTAAAGACTCGGTAAGTATGCGAATTTGACCCATATCCTAATAGAAAGCCTTCATCACATTTAGGTGCAAATTTTGGCAATCTATTTTTCTTATTGAGAATAAAACATTTGCTACCAAAGACTCAAAAGTAAGAGATGTTCGGCTTATCTTTGGTGAGAAGTTCATATGGAGTTTTCTTCAAGATGCGATGAAGATATAACCGGTTGGAAGCATGGCAAGCGGTATTGATGGCTTCCGCCCAAAAGCGATCCGATGTCTTGTATTCATCCAACATCATTCTTGCCATCTCTATCAAGGTTTGATTCTTCCTTTCAGTCACGCCGTTTTGTTGAGGAGTGTAGGGTGATGAGAACTCATGTTTAATCCCTTCCTCATCGAGATATTCTTCAACTTGCGTATTCTTGAACTCCGTCTCCTTCGGATGTTCTTGATCTTGAGCTTGAACTCATTTTGGGCACGCTTTGCAAACTTCTTGAACTTTTGCGTGTCACCTTTGTCACTCAAGAAAAATACCCAAGTATATCTAGAATAATCATCAACAATTACAAGACCATATTTGTTACCTCCGATGCTAATGTAAGCAACGGGTCCGAAGAGATCCATATGAAGAAGTTCCAATGGTCTTGAAGTAGTCATTACATTCTTTGCGGGATGATGAGCTCCAACTTGCTTCTCGGCTTAACAAGCACTACAAATTCTATTCTTATCAAAAGTAACACCCGTTAGTCCTAAAACATGTTCGCCTTTTAGAAGTTTGCTCAAATTCCTCATACCAACATGAGCTAGTCGGCGATGCCATAACCAACCCATGCAAGATTTAGCCATCAAGCAAGTCTCAAGGCGAGATTTATCCGAGAAAAAATCCACTAGATAAAGCTTGCCTTTCATATGACCCTTGAAGACTATTGAGGAATCGTCTCTTCTAAAGACGGTCACATCAACATCGGTAAATAAACAATTGTATCCTAAAGCACATAATTGAGAAACGGATAGCAAGTTATATTTGAGAGACTTGACTAGTAGCACATTTGAGATAGAGAAATCATTTGTGATTGCTAGTTTACCAAGTCCCATTACCTTCCCTTTGGTATTATCACCAAATATGATATTCTCATGAGGTGATCCTTCTCTTGTTAGTTGTTGAACCATATTCTCTTCTCTGGTCATGTGATTAGTGCAACCACTATCGATCACCCAACTTTTTCCACTGGAGGAGTAGTCCTACAAAACAAGTTTATGTCTTCGATTTAGGTACCCATTTTTGTATGGGTCCTTGCATGTTAGTCACAAGAATCATAGGCACCCAAATGGTGCTCTTCTTAAGACCATTATTCCTAGGTCCAACGTACTTGGCGTGGATGTTTCCATCTTTGCCTTTTCTTAGGACATAGGAGGCGTTAAAAGATCCACCGCCAAATGTCTTACTCATTTAGCGCTTCTTCATCTCATGTCCATTGAAGTGAAGTGTCTCCACTTGCTTACCTTTACCATGCATGAACCTCGTCTTGGGATATTGTTGAGGCAACCAAGCTTTACCTTTCTCATTGAACTTTGGGGTGAATCCAAGTCCTTCATGATTAAAATTTTCAACTTGGTTGCTCAACAATTCCTTAAGGGCCTTACTACCCTTGTGACATTTCAATAAGCCAAAATGAAGTTGAGACTTTAGCTTAGCATTTTCAATTTTCAATTCTTCATTGTTGACATTTGAATTAATAGCACATTTTGAGCATGGCACATGTATATGATCAATTTGTGAGGCTTTAAGCTTCTTATTTTCAATGGCAACATTTCAAGCAAGGTCTTCGTTTTGAGATAACCAAGTTCTAATTGAGCATAACCTTCCTTTAAGCAATCATTGGTTTTCTCAAGTTTCTTCTTAATAGCCTTGTTGTCATTGATAATCTTTATCATTACATCACTTCTTAATCTTTCTTTAGTTAGTTCCTTCTCAAGATTAATATTCTTCTCGTTTTCATAAATAAGCAATTCTTCTTGTTTATCTAGAGTATCCATTTGCTTATCTATTATTTCTTCAAGATCTTCAATAGTGGTTAGCAAATGAGATATTTTAATCATGGTATTTTTATTAAGTGAGGTAATCATATCATCATCTAGCAAATCATCCTTACTATCATTCTCTATATCACTACCAAGATTTAATAATGCGAGAGAGGATTTTTTGTGAGATGATACCTTGGACCCTTTTGTCATAAGAAAAATGGGCGATTCGTCATCACTCGAATTATCAAAGAGTGACTTTGGTGGTGGAGACGCTTCAATAGCTATCCCGGCAACACCATCGTCGTCTTCACTTGAAGAAGAAGAATCAGAGTCGGAATTCCACTCTTCACCTATGTGAGCTTGAGATTTGTAATCCTTCTTGAAGAACTTGTTCTTTTTGCGGAGTTCCTTCTTCCTTGACCTCTTCTCCTTCTCTTCATTCTTCTCTCTTTTCTTGTTTGGACAATTTGCGATGAAATGGTCAAACTCTCCACATTCAAAGCATGCTCTCTTGGGCCTCCTCGTCTTGGTCTTGCCGAAACTTTTGTACTTATCACCTTTGGGACCAAAGCCGCTTCGCTTCAAGACCTTCCCAAATCTCTTGACAAAGAGAGCCATCTCTTGCATCCCTTGTTGAAGTTGCTCCATTTGATTTTCTTCTTCATCTTCGCTTGAGCTTTCTTCAACAACTTGCTTGGCCTTCAAAGCTATGTCATTTTTCTTCGAACTTGAGCTTGGCTTTGTGAGGGCACGGATCTCATGAGCTTCCTCATCCATTAGATCATGAGCAAGGATGTGCCCAAGAACATCATGTGGAATTAGCTCATTGAAGTTGTCCTTCTCCCAGATGAGAGTGACTGTCGGCGGAATGGGGCCCAGGGTCCCCCAAACCACTGGCGGAGGCCAACCAGATGCCGCGGCGCGAGCCACGTGGCGGTCGGGTCGGCGTAGACCCCGCCCCGGCAGCGAAGTGGGCCCGGCGGTCAAACCCGAGCGCTCGGGGGCCTTCCCCGAGCGCCGCGCCCATGTGCGACCATCTGAAAGGGCCTTGGGCTCCCGAGAGCCCAAGGCTCAGGAATCGAGGGGGCACTCGGGGTCCTTCCCCGAGTGTCCGGTGTCCCCGGGTGCGTGGGCCCCAGGGGAGCGCTCGGGGCATTCCCCCGAGCACTCCTCCTGGAGCTCCGCCCGCAGGGGCCCCGAGCGATCCCCCAACGAGCGCTCCCCGAGCGCTCGAGGTCACTTGGGGGCGGCCCGGGACAGCTGGCACCCCTCCCGTTCGAAGGAGCTGCTCGGGGACGTGGAGCTCGGGGTCGTCGGGTCCCCCTGTGGGGCCCACCTCCGGGCACGTCATTGAGCGTTTAGCTTCTCCCGCAAGCCTCAGCCCTGGCAGAGGCATTTAATGCCTGTCATTTCGACAAGGAATCCTAAGCCCTATGAGGGCATGATGACGGTCAGGCCGGGCCCCACCTGCTCAGGCGATAGGTTCCGTTGCCTATCACCTTCCGCCTAATGATGGGTCCGTCTGACAGCTTTGTTGACCGACCGGGCGCGCCGCACCGCGCGCCCCTGTCGCTGTCACCCTTTTTGCCCCCTTGGGTCGCGTCACCGCGCGCCCCGGTGCGCGGGTTTGGTCGCTGACACCCGGGGCCCAGGGTGGGTGCTTCACCCACTTTGTCAGAAGAAGCCCGGTAAGTCTCCATTTGCGGGACCCACCGGGCATAAAGGTGTCAGGAGCCCTGTTCGGAAGGACGGCGAGAAGACGCCCGGTGCGGAAATCGACACTGCGCATTAAATGAAAGGCGTGGGTCGCCCTGTTGCGCCCACGTCGCCGGTAGAGCCCTCTGACCGCTGTGGAAACCCCCCGAGTATATAAGGGGAGGACCAAGGCCATGCAAGGGGTTGGTTGGTTCATTCGTTGGCAGATTGGTTAGCTGAATATCTCCCCAACTACGCTCTCATTTGCTTTCTTCTCCGGCCGGTTCCTTAGCGAGAACGCTAGGGTTAGAGCTCTGGGAGAAGAACTCCTGTTGTAAGAAAAGTAGCCTTTGTAATCCCGGATAAATCAATACACACACCAAAGCAGGACGTAGGGTTTTACACCTCCGGGTGGCCTGAACCTGGGTGAATCCTCTGCGTCTTTTGCATCGAATCAATCCCCCTCTCGATCCGTCACCGGCTCACAAAAAGAACTCTACTGCGCCCCCGGCCGAATCCCAAAGGGGGTCCAACCGGACCACTACTAGAGGCGTCTCTACGCCGACAGTGACCAAAGTGCGGTTCTTGGGGGCAATAGTGTGAAGCATCTTCTTAACCACATAGTTGTCGGTCATCTCTTTGCTTCCAAGCCCTTTGATCTCATTGACAAGATTGTTGAGCCGAGTGTACATGTCGCTTGGCGTTTCTTGATCTCCCATGACAAAATGGTCAAGCTTGCCCTTCAACAATTCAAGCCTTGACTCCCGAACGGTCGATGTGCCCTCATGCATCTCCATTAGAGTAGTCCAAATTTCTTTGGTACTCTCAAGGGAGCACACCCGGTTGAACTTGTCTCCGCTCAATGCTCCAAAGATGGCGTTGACGGCTTGAGCATTGTAGTGGATGAGTCTATCTTCATTGGCCGTCGGATTGTCTTCATCTCCTACAACATAGCCATTTTGAACTATTCGCCAAATAGCGGGGTTAAGAGATATCAAATACATTTTCATCTTATGTTTCCAATAATAGTGAGTTCCATCAAAGTAGGGTGCTCTACCGGATGATCCACCAAATGAATGAGTATTATAAACATTTGGAGGAGGAACATTTTGATATGAGCGAGCACTAGCAATACCCACCCCCGAATCGTCGTTTGACATCTTGGGCTCTCTAGGCGGTGAAGCCCTAATGAGAGAGACCTTGCTCTGATACCAATTAAAGGATCAAGATGTCAGCCTAGAGGGGAGAGGTGAATAAGCGACTAAACAATTTTAATACAATGTTAATCAATTCTTCAACTTTTGCGGAATTAAACTAGATTGATTAGCAAGGATGGCAATATTCAATATGGGAAGAAAATATACTAAGCAAGATAGATATGAGCAATGTGAACGAACTTGCAAAAGTATATGCGGAATTGAAAAAGCAAGGGACAAAGATTTGATGTCGGAGTTCAAATCCTTGAGGGGATCCTACGTCTCCGTTTGGGGAGCTCGATCACACGTGATCAAGAGCCGGCTTCCTCTCAAGCCTTTATCCCTCGAGGACTCTTCGGAGTCTCCTCGACTTCTTCTTGGTAATTCTTTCCTCGCGGAGGCGAATCCCGGCCTTCACAAACTTCCCACGGCTCACCACATGGATTGGGAGCTCGTGAGCGACTCCTAACCGTCTAGGAGTCCTCAACCTCCAAGAGTAACAAGCACGTTGAAGTCGCAAGGATGTGAACCTAGTGCTCAAAGAGATCTTGACCTTTTTTCACTCAAATCCTCAAATCTTACTTCTTTTCTTTTCTCTCACAAAGGGGTGGCTTGGAAGCTTGAGAGAGGAGAAGCAAGAGCTCTTGAGTGTGTTTGAAAATGATTTGCAAAAGGTTGGTTAAAGAGAGGGGGTTGGGGGCTATATATAACACCCCTCAAAAACTAGCCATTTCGCATTGAAAACGCCCACATCGGAACTTCCGATTCCAACATCGGAACTTCCGATCTGTTCAAATCAAACGGCTACTTTTTCCCCTTGCTGCACAATTCTCAGTCATATCGGAACTTCCGATATGGCTCGGAGAGAGAGAGCAACCGACACCGGTGCTTCCCACCGGTGCCACCGAGCTAACCGGTACTTCCGATATGGCTCTTCCGGCGCAAACCGAGATCATCAGAACTTTCGATACACAAATCGGAACTTTCAATTTTTCCAGAACGGTTAAAACTCAGGTTGAACCGGAGCTTCCGGTCATACTGGAACTTCCGATCCCAGGACCAGAACTTCTGATTTTTCCAGAACCTTCAAAACACAGGCTACTTCGGACCTTCCGGTTGAACCGGAATATTCGGTACACAAACCGGAACTTCCGATGTAGCAGATTTAAAACTCGATTTTGTGTTCGTGGAAAATGACGTGCTCTTTAAAAATAAAGTTCAATGATCTCTGAGCACTAAGGTCAGCTAAATGCTTCTACGACGCACCCCTCTTAATAGCACGGCTTTCCTACTACTCAAATAAATACGAAATACTTCATAGGGAGTAGAGATTCCAAAGCCGCCACATTTCTTCTTTTTAGGGGTCGCCGATGTCCTTTGAGCCTTTTTCTCTGGAACTAATCTCTGTTTATAAACTCATTAAACCTGTTAGTCCCTTAATTGTTTGTCGTCAATCATCAAAACCTGATTAGGGGGCCTAGATGCACTTTCATCCATGTTCTTTCTTTCCACTCCCAACTGGGTTCACCATATACCCAGTCAGCCTCCACTTCGCTTCCCCTTCCACAACTACATCTATATGATTTTTTGTCACACTTAGCTCCACCAGCTTCACATGACTGCCCCACAACATCAGCAAGCCGCCGCTTCTACCATCACTCTCGTCCACTAACAAATGCTGAAAACCTGTTCGCTTCATTACTTTTTCTGCCTTAGCTTTCGACAGATGTGACTCAGACAGAAAACACACATCCGGCTTTATTTGCTTCTAGACGGCCAGAAGCGCATGAACTACCCGGGCTGAGTTCAGCCCGCGGCAGTTCCATCCCATGATTTTCATTGTTCCCGGCGGTCCCCCTCAAAGGAGGCCGCCGATCCATCAATGTTTAAGTTTCTCTTGATATTATCCAACACCGTACCATCACCTCCCTTCAACTTTATCTTATTAGCATTCTTCTGAGGAGTTTCATTATATGCCGAATTACCCTCTGTCCCAATCTCATACTGATCCACAATGTGAGCCAAGTTTGAAGGGATCACCTCTTTGCCTTCCGACAAAATCGCCACGTTTGCTGCACCGGAATCAATTGCTAGCCTCTTCCTTGCCAACAGAGGGGGATCTTCCATCTCATGATCTTTATTCAATGGAGCTTCGCCAGTCCCCACATTCTCTGTATCAACGTCATCACTTTCTTTTGGGTCTTCCTTATAATTATATGTACTGTTCCATCGCCAACTCCAAGCATTACCAGCTCCTCTCCTGTCATTCCATTCACCATCTCCATCCCAGTCATTATCTGTCGGTGCACCTCTGCCCCGTCCCCGTCCAAACGATATGCCATCCCTACCTCCACCATACCCTCGACCACTGCCGCGGCCTTTACCTCGGCCTCTGCCATCCTCAGCCAGGATAAATGATCCCCATTCGAGCTTTGATACGTCATGTTCACTGGTGCCGCACTCCTGGTACCAATGACCCAGGAGCCCACAATTGCCACAAAAAGTCGGGAGTTTTTCATATTTGGCTTGATACCAGTCCTTCTTCTTAGCCTTTGTAATGGAGACAAACCTCACAAGCTTCTTCTTAATGTCAAGTCTAACTCTAACTCGAACGAAAGCACCAATGTATCCAGCTGGCAACTAAACTTGCACTTCCAGAACTTCATCCATGCTACGGCACATACCCTTAATTATTGCCTCATCAAGATAATTATCCGGCAGTTTAAGAACTCTTGCCCAGACTGCAATCTTCTCGAGCACCACGGCTCTAGGGTTTGTGAACCCATCATACTCTTCAATTATCAATGCCTGATTTCGGAACAACCAGGGACCCAAGTTCATCGCCGTATTCCAGTCACCAAGACACCCAAACTGGATTGTAAATAAGTTCTCCTCTATCATCCTCCAGCGAACCTCCCTCGCCGAATTCCATGCCGATCTCATATCGGAGTACAGAGCAGTCGGGCTAAAGCTCTTGGATGTGTGTACCTTAGCGATTGCGAGCCACTTCGCTTGCAGTTTCGGCTCCGCTGCTTCATCCTCCCACATGAACTCATCCGCCTCCTCCTCATACAGATCAAGCCTCTCCAGCAAATCCTCCACAAGCTCGTCCTCAGTACGTGAATTGCTGGGACCTCCTCTCTCCATGACGAGATCAGATCGCAAAGCCCACGCCCAACAACCCTAAACCCCAGCGCCAAACCTTCCCTGCCTGAAGATGTGTGATTCGCTCGCGTGAGGTCCACGTGATGATGGTTTGCAATCGACTATAACGGACAGAAAAACTCTCGGCAGTCACGCCGCCGGAGGAGTTCTAAGGCCCTGTTTGGTTGGGCTGTGGCTGTTGGAAAAGCGGCTGTTGGCTGGCCGTTTGGAGAAGCGGCTGTGGCTGTTGACACGTGAGTCTGTGGTTGTACGTATTTGGTTGGGCTGTAGCTGTTGGCTGTTGTATGAGGAAATGTCTGGAATACCCTAGAGTGTATATTATATAATTTTGTGAATAAAAAATCATAAGAAACTCAAGAAAATCAAAAAAAATTAGGAAAAATTTAAAAAACAAAAATCAGGAAAAATTCTAAAAAATCAGAAAAAAATATTCAAAAAATCAGGAATTTTTCAAAAATTCTAAAAAATTCAGAAAATTCAGAAAATTTTGAAAAGCAACTAACTTACAGAATGGACTTCATGGAAAGCAACTATATGTGAGAATAAAATTATAGTCTTTAATCCTCATTTATACAAAGAATAGAAAACTACAGGTGGCACAAAAAAAAGAGAAAAACATTTCCCAAAAATTAACTTGCTAGTAGCACTACAGAGAGTAAAAAGTCAAGCATAATAAAAGAAACAAGTGACTTGAACCCACGAAAATGCACCCTTTTGGGGGGTTTGTTGCAAATCCCAACAGTCTGGTGCCGTCAGTCTATGCAAAATCCATCTTGATAAACACAGGGTTACTTAAAATTATACATTCCACAAAGCCTCACAGTTTCACAAGCTTCGTATTCATCTAGGCCCAACAATGCATTCGAAATCAACATCTCCCAACTCCCAAAGTATCATAGATGTAGCCATTTTGCGAGAATCCCAGAACAGAGCGGTCCCAAAACCAATGGTTTGCGAGAACCAGAGGAAAGAAGAAATCCCAGGACATTGCCGAAGGCCAGGCCTTGGAGCTTCGATTTCACCTCATCTGGATCCATCTCTCCTCCTTCCTCCCCTCCGGCGCCGATACGGCTCGAGCTCGTCGGAGATTTGCTCCGGTTCGGTGCAGGTGGCGCTCGGAGTGTTGCAGCTGCAGCGTTAGCCGCACCTTCTCTCCAGACGAGGTCCTTCTCTCCCATGCGGCTCCCCGGCTCCGCTACCTGTGCTTACCGCCACCGATGGGCCAGCCTCCCTCTCCGCCGGCTGCTGCTGCTACCGGCGAGCTGCCGCGCCACCACACCTCACCCTCCGCCTCGCGCTGCCCCCGTGCGCGCCTCTGCTGCCCCGCCTCGGTGAAGCCGACGCCGGCGCCTCCGGCACTCGCGGCCACCTCTGCCACCTTCCCCACGCCAGTCCCCAGTCCCGACGCCTCCTCCCCCGCCGTCCATCCTCCCCAATGGAGGCGCGCCGGCCAGAGCTAGGGCTGTGGAGGCGCGAGATGTGGAGAAAGGGGATCCAGCGGTGGCTGCTGTGGAGAAAAGGCATTCGGGCGTAATTCTCTCCAAATCCAAAGGGCAACTTGGTGGGACAATAATTGCCTATTGCGGGAAGCTGGTCCAACCCAGCTTTTCCTTGTGGCTCTTTTTACATATAAAAGCTAAAGCTCCTATTGGAAAAAAGCTAGTCAAAAGCCACCTGTTTGATTGAGTTTCAGCTTTTCCCAATAGAAAGCTGGCTAGAAGTCCAACCAAACAGGGTCTAAACCTTAGCTCTTATCGCTCGGGATAGCTTTCTTCTTCTACAAATTACAAGTACTAGTTTACGATTCTTTGGCGTCACAGTTATTGAATAATATTGTCGTGTCCGCGCGTTCCAGTGAAATTTTTACCAAATACTCCATATTAATTGTACTCATGAAATATAATATATAACATAATGTGTACGTAAATGATGTGACGCAGACATCGGACACCACCATCCAAACCCGTGACTTGATCGCCGATCGCCTCCCATCCAAGTCAACCAAGCAGATTGGTTTTCTCGTTCTCGTATGCCTGCACAAAAGCAAGAGGATTAATTAGGTGCATTAATTCATGGAAGCAACCAAAGAAAGATTTGTTCAAGGATTAGGTGCTCCTGTCTCCGTGTGAAGCTTCTTGCTTCATGCGCGTATGCATGGATGCATGTTGGCCGCCGCCTCCATCCTGCCGCGGTGCGTCGCGTGCGGATAGATTGGATCTCAAGATTAAAATTAGAGATTAATCTGTACGGCAAAGAAAAACAGAACGATGTTATCGATCCCAGATGGTTACGATGATAACGTATTATAGAACCTATGTAATACTACGCTACCGATGTAGATCAATTATATAGACACATGATATAGAGATGTTGCTTCTCTTTTCATTATAGATTAGATTTCACAATATAGTCATAACTGTGTAGAATAAACAATGATCACCCTTTATATTTATAGATCACTTCTGGGGTTTAGATAAGTACGGATACAGACCTCTAGTGACAGTGTGATGAGCCAAGAGTTTCACAATAATTTTTATTTAGAAAGATGTTAAGAAAGGGAGTGGAAACAGAGCTAAGACCCCCTTCTAGACAGCTTATGGGGTGGCTTATGGCCCCAGAAAGCCATAAACTGTCTAGAATGCAAAGTTTAGCTTGAGCTTAAATTTTAAGCATCTTTTTTTTCTATTGGTGGGGGGAAGCCTCGTTTTTTGGCTTCCCGAGCTTCTTCCAGCAATTTTTTCCTCGAATGACCATTTTATCCTCGCTACTTCACGTTATTTACCCGCCACTACCACTGAGTATATAAAAAGAAATTCACTGTTTTTCCCCCACCCGCACCCCCCTCCTGCCCTAGCCCCCATCGCGCCCCCGCCCACGGCCGGCTCCCGCCGCCACCGGCCGCTGGCCCCTCCTCCCGCTGCCTCCCGACGCCTCCTTCTGCCTCCCGCCGCCTCCCGCCGCCGTCGGTCGCTGGCCCTCCTCCTGCCGCCTCTCTCCGCCTCCCTCCGCCTCCCGCCGCCGTCGGCCGCTGGCCCCTCCTCCCGCCGCCTCCCGACGCCTCCCTCCGCCTCCCGACGCCTCCCGCCGCCTCCCTCCACCTCCCGCCGCCGTCGGCCGCTGGTCCCGCTTCCCCTAGCCGCAGGCCGCTGCCGGACGCCCTAATCCCGGCCGCTGGCCCCCGCCTCCCATCGCCGCAAGCCGCCGGATGCCTCCCCCCGCCGCTAGACGCGGCAGACCCCATCCCGCCGCCGACCACGCGTTCGGCCTCCCCTGCCTCCCGCCGTTCCCCACCGTCTCCGCCGCCTCCAAGCCGCCTCCGCCACCTCCCGATCAACCTCCGGTGCCGCTCCTGCCTCCCGGCCGTGTCCTCGACCTCCCGCCTCCGGCTACGTCCTCAACCTCCCGCCTCCGGCCACGTACCCGACCTCCCGCCGCCTCCTCCTAGCACGAACCAACGCCAGCAGGCCCCGAGCACAACAAGGTCAGTGGATTGTTGCTGCTGGAGGAGGATGTTGCTTCAAATTTGTAAACAATCTTGCAATGTTGTATTCTCTTCCAATCACAGTGTATGTGTGTGCTTCATGTGAATTGCAATGTATAGAACAACTCATGTGTGTATGTGTGTATGTGATGGTGATGATCGAGCTTGATGCGGGCATTGGAGACCTGCTTGGCGGTCTCCCGGTGGGTGTAGAGCTGGTTGGCGGTGGTGGCGCCGGTGCTGAGGGCAGTGATGGTGTAGAAGCAGACAGGATAGACAACAACAACTTGAACAAGTTTTCCTAAAAATTCTACCAGAACATGCTTCCCAGAAACTTCAGATCCATGTGATCCGAACAACCACTAATTTAGAAGAACCAATGCTATTGTTATTTCTAATTTTCAAAAGTCGAATAGTTTTCATGTTCACTTGAAACAAACTGTTGTGCTAATTACTATTTGAAACAACTCATGTGTGTATGTGTGTGCTTCATGGGACCCTAGTGCTAATTAGCACTCAATTTGAACTCATGTGTGTAAGTATGCAATGATGCTTGATTGTTTGAAAAATTGAGAACTGATGTGTGTAAGTATGCAATGATGCTTTGAAAAATTGAGAACTGATGTGTGTAAGTATGCAATGACGCTTGATGATGGGACTATGGGCCACCTCCTAATGGCGTGACAAATGCTGCGCCCCTAGATGATGGGACTATGGGGCAAATACGCGATGACATTGCTATGGGCTTGGTAGCGTGAGAGGGAATATTTACATGATACGTTGTTATTCGTACGTTCTATTTTTTTGATAAAAAATTAGTGTGCTTCAATGTGCAATTACTTTTTTATGGCAATTTAATAATTTTTATTTATATTTTTTTATTTTTATATCTCATTTATGTGTTAAACTGCGAAAAAAAATATAAAAATAGTGTTAATATCATTCAAACAGCAAACAAACAAGACAAAAGGTATTACAGACTTTTCAAAATCTACCTCTGCCTATAAACTCAAATCTCAGAAGCCGTCTAGAAGGGGAAGGTGGGGCTTATCAGACTTCCCCACACCGCAGCTTCCCCACACCATTAAGCTTAAGCCGGCTTATGTACAAGCCGAAGCCGTCTAGAAGAGATGGAAGGAAAGATGTGCCGTATCTTATTCTCATAGATGCGTCTTTCCATGAAAGAATGTGTACGCTCAATTTAAATTTCCACCTTTCGAACAAATGGTATCTAATAGCTGGCTTATCAATTAATAATAATCCGATGGTTGCAATTTTAAAGGCGATGTGGCATTATGAAAATACTGTATTAGGAGTGGGTTTTAGAATAGAAAAGGATTATATAAGGCATCTCTGAACGCACAGAGCACATATCGGTACCAATGGTGGGTGGATTTTTTTCTTCTTTCTATAAAAATGTTTACCGATCAATTAAAGAGAAAAAAATTATGAAGTATAAGCTTCATCCAGGCTATAGTGAATAAAGACCAAAATGCCACTTCCTTGATCGAGGTGGAGGAAGAAGAGGAGGCCGTTGGCCCACACTATTGGCAATGTTAGAGAGAGATTGAAAGTTAGGTCTCAAAGGATTGAATTTGTATGTAAGGTGAGGGAGATGAAAAGGTGAGAGATAAAGACCCATCGCTATAAAAAAATTAGATTTAAAATAATTTAATCACTTGCGTAATAGGCAGTACCATGCAAGAAAGGACAGAGCTTCTTTATTGTTAAGATGGGCTTAAGTTGGGCTTAGCCTTCAAACATTTAAGAAATTTAATTGATTATAGTAATATTATTTAAGGTAGTATGTAGTGACTCTTTTTTCACTCCAAGCTCTAACACTACGTACAACGATACAAGGAGCGATTAGACGTGCCCAAACATAATAAGTTTCGTCTCCCCCGTTTTCTCGTGTTTTATTTGAGGTGTGACCATCTAAGAGCATCCGTAGCAGCTTCCCCAAATCCCGTTCCCTATATCTCCATATGGGGAGCTTCCCTAAAAGATTTATTCCCTATATCTCTTTTTACTCTAACAGCTTCCCTAAATCTCATTCCCTATATCCCACAATCCTATATTTTATTGATTTCCTATAACTACCACCTTAATTTTGAACCGCCATTTTTTCGTAACGAATATTATTTCGAACGGCGTTTTTTTTCCAACGGCTATTTTTTTCAAACGGCTAATTCCCAACGGCTATTTTTTTCGAACGGCTAATTCCCAACGGCTATATTCCCAACGGCTATATTCCTAACGGCTATATTTTGAGCTCTATATATGGAGCACACCTAGCTGCTCATCCTTCATTCCCATCCAACACAGCCAATTCCTGTTCTTTCCTTCTGAAGCAGCATCAAAGCCATTTGCACTTCCCACCCAGTCGTTTTCCACCATGAGTCGCCGAACCTTTTTCATGGGAACTCTGTTAGATTCGTCGTCGTCCGATGAAGACGACCAACTTATCTTCGAGACCATACAAGTAGCTCATGAACACCAGAATCGTTCGCAAGTTCGACGTCCTGTAGGGTCCGTGGTTGGTCGTCAAGTGGTTCATCGCAATAGACAAGCAGGCTATTTAAGACTTTACAATGACTACTTTTCTGATGCTCCTATCTATGGCCCTAGATTCTTCCGGCGCAGGTATGCCATGGAATCATGTTTTGCTTAATGTTCATTGTTGTGTTAAGCTTGTACGTACCAACAATTGTTCTTACTCACGCGGGTTCCGAATGAGTCGTCCTCTATTTCTTCGTATTTTGCATGCAGTAGAGCAGTACGATAATTATTTTGTGCAGAGAAGAAATAGCGCTGGTACTCTAGGATTATCTTCTTTGCAAAAGATAACCGCTGCGTTCAGAATGCTTGCGTACGGAGTTGTAGCTGATGCTACGGACGATTATGTTCGTATTGGGAAAGCACTGCTATTGAAAGTGTCAAAAGGTTTGTAAAAACTATTATTGAAGTTTTTTGAGACGAGTATTTGCGATCTCCAAATGAGATTGATACTGCTAAGTTACTTCAGAGTGGAGAGGAAAGAGGTTTTCCAGGTATGCTTGGTAGCATAGACTGCATGCACTGGAAGTGGAAGAATTGTCCTGCAGCATGGCAGGGCATGTATAGTGGACACGTGCACGAGCCCACTATAATTCTTGAAGCTGTGGCTTCACAAAATCTCTGGATTTGGCATGCATTTTTTGGTCTACCGGGGTCACACAATGATATCAATGTTCTTCAACGATCGCCCCTCTTTGCAAAGTTAGCCGAAGGGCAAGCTCCTGAGGTTAATTACAATATCAATGGTCACAACTATACAATGGGATATTATCTTGCAGATGGGATTTATCCTTCATGGGCAATATTTGTGAAGACAATATCATGCCCCCAAGGTAATAAGAAAAATTTCTTCGCACAAGCTCAAGAAGCGGCCAGAAAGGATGTGGAACGAGCATTTGGAGTTCTTCAAGCGCGTTTCGCCATTGTCAGAGGACCAGCTCGCTTCTGGAACCAAGAGACGCTCCGAGACATCATGACTGCCTGCGTGATAATGCACAACATGATAATAGAAGATGAAGGGGACGAAGCCACGCAAGACCACAATTATGAAGGAGCCGGAGAAAATGTGACCGTATCTCATGAGCATACACCGGAACTCTTGGAGTTCATCCAAAGTTATCAGTCTATTAGAAACAGGTAGGCTCACTCTCAGTTGCAAGCAGACTTAGTGGAGCATATGTGGCAGTGTTTCAGAGGCAACTAGTTTATGTAATCTCATTTGCTTATGTAGTCTCTACTAGTTTATGTAATCTCATTAGCTTATGTAGTCTCTACTAGCTTATGTAATCTCATTTGCTTATGTAATCGGTAGTAGTTTGTCATGTACGCGCTCATTCGAATAATGGAATTGTTATCACATTTGCCCATAGCATAACAGTTCGTAACGAAAGTTCAAGTAGCATAATAGTTCGTAACCATAAGAAATACTACATAACAATTCTTAACGAAAGTTCAAGTAGCATAATAGTTCGTAACTGTAAGAAATACTACATAACAGTTCGTAACCATAAGAAATACTACATAACAGTTCGTAACCGAAGTCTATAACATAACAGTTCTTCTGCAAATGTCACACAACAAAAGGTAAGTCATCCGGACCCGCTGCAGCGCCTAGCAATGATATCGTTCTGCAAAGATGTGTAATACTGCTTAAGGGGACCGGCCATCCCTATAGTGTCAATATTCATTATCTTTTCTTCTTCAACCATTCTCCTCAGCTCCAAGTCCTGCCTCTTTAGTTCGAGCCTCTCCTGCTCCAGTGCGTATGCTCGTTCATACCTCTCTTCTCTCTTCTTATCTCTCACTCCATCTGCCTCTGACTTCCGGGCCCAAATATTATCTAATGCCTCCATGTACAATGATTCTGATCCGTCAGAGCATGTAGAACCTTTACCTCGCCTCAGTCGCTCTTTCGCCGCCTTCTTACCTTCTGGCCTCTTCATGGAGACATCTTCTTGACTTGGAGCTTCTCCCTGAGTGTCTAGACCACCTGCAAAGCTGTTGGCCGGACTAGATGAACCCGGAGTTGAGTTCGAGGAAATCTTCTGCTTCTTTTGTGACAACTTGTCAGTCCATTTTGGGTGGTGCTGCAACACATTCCAGCAGTGCAAGAACTGAAATGATTTCCACTCTTCTTCCTTGTATAGTGCACAAGCTTGAAGGATCTGCAAATGTGAATAATGTTTTTGGAATTGCGGAATATAAGTTGAAAAGAATAACAGAGATCATGACTAACCCTGTCTTTTTCTATCATCCCACTCTGGCGTCTTCTCTCAATATGATCATGACAACCACAGAACTTGTTTACATGCTCTTGAATTGCCGACCACCGATGCAAAAGGGAGCTTTGAGAACGGTCAGACTCAAAGTCTTTATTTTCATGAAAGTAGGCATGAATCCTCTTCCAGTACGTAGCACGGGATTGTTCATTGCCATGGGCTGCATCCATACTGATATTCAACCAAGCTGAAACCAGCTGGATGTCCTCTCTCTCAGTAAAGTTCTTAGATCTCTTACTCGTAGGTTTGTTGGTTGGAATGACAGGCTCAACAGGAGATTGCTGCTCTCCTAGGGGGCTAGATTCTGGGTTCTCATCCTAACAAGCGACATCAGTATCGCCACTCAACAAATTTATGTAATATGAGTCCATATTGCTTCTTCTGTGAAGACAAACTTTACGACAGTCAACGAATGAGAAAACTATAGAACATCATGGATTAAACACATCATCCAAAACAATAGAACATCATGGATTAAACACATCATTCAAAAGCAGATAGCATAAGTACAATACATGATTATCCGTACAACACATAGTTCTTTAAATACGAAATAGAAGTCTTTAGCACAAAGAGTAGATACTACATTTAAGTCTTTAGTACACAGTAAGCACTACACATACATACTAGCGAAAGCACTAATCAGATAACAGAGTCCCGTCATCAAGATAGTCGGAGTAGATACTCTCGTCCTCGAGATACTCCCAGTCGAGGCGTCTACCACTATGATCAGACTCGTAGTCCATAGGCCGTAGATCCTCAAGTTCGACACATTTCTCGTTCTCTTCAAGCACTTGACGGGCTTGTTGTACCTCATGTTCATCTAGCAACTCTCTCGAATGAATGGAAACCTCATTAAGGTGAAGTGCAACATTTTCTAGTTGGAGCAGCACAACATTCATATCTGTTTCCCTTGAAGAAGGTGCAGGAGTGAAGTTATCATCAACTATTTTCTTAATGTCAGAGGCTATTTTCTCTATTCGTTTAATTGTCCATGACCATCCACCAATTCCCCTAATGGGATCCTTCTCCATGCTGTACGGAGCAAAATTTCTAGAAATGTCTAAATTAGGATAACGGTACTTCACAATTGTAAAGACAATAGCAAGTAGATCACATATTAAAGCAAATGAACAATTACAGTACGAACAAACAATGACATGACCCAGTGCATATTACCATCAACCAGTGCATATATATCTCCGAATCAGCTAGCATCAGTGCACCAATCACTGCCTAAAGCATGAGCACTAATCAATTCACACAAAATCTAGGAAGACTTGAAAATACATGTGCACGCCATGAAAAACCGCAGGACCAGTACATACTAAAGCCATTGACAACATCTATTCTCCCCCTAAGATTTCCCGGAGCTAATCCAATGAGCAAGTGACTGGCTCGCGCGAAACCGTCGAACCGTAAATCCAAGTTTTCTCCTTCTTTCGAGGCAGCAAATCAAAGTCCGATTAATCAACTCGCGGCAATCTATGCCCCAAAGCGGCAATCAACTGCATACATGTTTCTTCAGTATGTACAAACAGAAGCACACATCACACATATTCATAGCATTTTCTCATGAACACATTGCTAAAAATTTCGAGGTAGGGGGATCAGTCCACATGGGGGATACTCACGTCGCGGGGAATCAGACCACAGAGGGCAGAGGGGGGTTCCCGTGGGCGCCGGGGCAAAGCCGAACGGACAAGGAAGAACCGGCACTGGATCCGGCGCTCGAAGATCCCAGCGCGTCCAATGGAGCTTGGCTCACGGAGAACCTGCAAGCATGGGCGCATCAAATGGGAGGCGGAGAAGCAACAACGGCCGGTGAAGATTTCGTGCGCCCACCTGCTTCACCACGGCATCGCCCGTGCGGGGACAAATACCGCCTGGATCTGCTCGGAGAAGACGTCCGCGCAGTCGGTGCGGACCACTACGACATGGATCCGGTCGCTCGCGTCGCCGCCCAACTCAATTCGCTCCAGCACGACTTCGGAGAAGCTCAGATCCGGAACGGAGACAGAGAATGGGGGCTGGCCGTCCTCTCCACGGGCTGCTCAATGCTCAGCACGGGGACGAGGGGGGTGCACGACGGCGGAGCGGAGCGGCGGGGGATCGTGCGCGGTCGAACTGCGGGGCGACACGAGCGACGCGGACTGGCGGGGAGGAGGTATCCGGCAGCAGCGGGTTGTGGTTTGGGGAACGCAACGAGTGTGGTAGAAATGGGGAAGCGAACGGGAGGATGGGGAAACGAGTTTGGGAACGGGAACGCCCTCGGGAAGCTGCTGGCGTGCGGTTTTGCTCAAAATCGCTATTTTTTGGCCATTGAGAATGGAATGGGAAAGCTGCTGCAGATGCTTTGACATACACGCTTGTATGTGTTTTTACTTTCGAGGACGGAGGACGATCCAACGTCGCTTAGCTACTACGTCAGCAGGAGAAGTCAACATCGGAAAGGCAGACAGTGCAACACACGCACACACAAATCACTCAGCCTTCAGATCCAATCGGCGCTGCTGCCTCCGGGACCCGTTTACCCGCTTGTGCCATCGCCTGTCTTCCTCCTCCCACCCTTTCTTCACTCGCAAATCCTCTCCCTCTCCCTCTCCACCGCGCCGCGCCCTCCCCGCCCGGCGAAGAGGCCACCCGCTCGGTTCCGCCTCTCCCGCTCCCGCGCCGGCGCATACCCTAGGCACCTCGCCACCCCGCTGCGGCTCCCTCTTCCGCGCGCTTCCTCCACCGTAGCCGTCGCGGGCGCCACAATGGTACGTGCCTCTCTCTCCCGCCCGCCCCCACCACCAACCGCTTCCTCCCTGCCTCTCTCCTCGCCGCTCCGACGCGGACGCGATCGCGAGATCAGGCAAGCGGCCGCTCGGATGCGTTCGTGTCGCGCGACGGCTACGCCGCGCTCGTGACGTGGCGAGATCCGCCGCGGGACCTGTCGAATTCCGCGTGGATCTGGGGTTTTGGTGCGTTATGTACTGATGTGGTTTCCTTTTCTCGTGTGCTCTTCTGGGTGGTGCACTGGTGATGGCGTGTGATGTGGCAGCCGCTCCGGTTGGATATAAAGGTAATCGCGATGCCTCTTACTAGGATCTGCTTAATTTGGTTCCTCTGTGGTGCATCTATGCGGTAAATGTTTGGTGTGGTTTTAGCTTATGTGGGTTGTGTGTTTGGTTCGATCAGAGGAAGCTCGCACAGAGGTCGGAGAGGGTCAAGTCCGTGGATCTGCATCCGACGGAGCCATGGTGAGTGGGCAGTTTGTGTGATACGAGTACGATTGTGGTTTTGGATACATGGATGATGTACCAGCGATCAATGCTTCGACCAAACCATGCTAAATCACATGACCATTCTCTTGTGTGATGCAGGATTTTGTCGAGTCTCTACTCAGGAAGTGTCTGCATCTGGAACTATCAGACGCAGGTAGGTAGCTCGCCTTCGTAATTTTCACCTAAGTGGATGAAAGTTATAAGCAATGTTGATGGCTGTTACTTGTACCTTGTACTTTGCTTTTCTAATGAAATTGGATATTTCTAAACATGTATAGAAATAAATATGCATTTGGATTTAAGGTGTGTTCTTTTTTCAAACGCGAATGACGGTGTATGTAATAGTGAACTTGGTGATATGCCAGTGATAACAAGTTTTCCTGGAAGGGAAAAAAAAGAGAGGGAATATTGAACATTTTACAGATTGCTGATTACATAAAACCCAGAGAGGAAGGCTTTAATGGCACTTTCAAAATGTGTACTGGTGAAGACAAAAGTAACGAGGACCTTCCAGATGGTTATTGTGATGGATGAGTATTCACTATGTAAGTGGGACTTGTAAAAGGTCTGCAGACTACATAAAAACGAGAAAAGGCAAAACTCAAAAGTAAACCCCAGTACTGGATGGAAGAAAAGAGGAACACACATTGCTAATTCAAACTTTGTAAGGGAACAAAGTTACAGAGGAAATGGAAAATGAAAATAGAACTATTTCTTTTCTTATAATTAGATATATGACTCTTTCAAACTTAACTGATGAAAATGTATTCATTTATCTCCAGACAATGGTGAAATCATTTGAAGTCACAGAGTTACCAGGTATGCTTTTCCACCTTACTGCTTACCTCTCTTCCCCGATATACCATCATGTTAATACAATCATGTCAATTACAGTTCGTTCGGCTAAATTTATTGCACGAAAGCAATGGGTCGTTGCTGGTGCTGACGATATGTTCATCCGTGTATACAATTACAATACAATGGATAAGGTCAAGGTATTTGAAGCTCATACTGATTACATCAGGTGTGTGGCTGTTCATCCAACCCAGCCTTTTGTGCTGTCATCATCCGATGACATGCTGATTAAGCTTTGGGATTGGGATAAGGGCTGGGTGTGCACTCATATTTTTGAGGGACATTCTCACTATGTGATGCAAGTGACATTTAATCCAAAGGATACCAATACTTTTGCTAGTGCTTCCCTTGATCGCACAATAAAGGTTTGTGTTTGTTCCTTAAAAAAATGTTGGTTAAAATTGTGGACTGTTTTCATCTTGGTCCAAGCCTGACTGTAATATCCTAATACTTAATTTCAGATATGGAGTATTGGTTCTCCTGATCCTAACTTCACATTAGATGGCCATTTAAAAGGCGTGAACTGTGTTGATTACTTCACTGGTGGTGATCGGCCATTTTTAATTACTGGCTCTGATGATCAGACTGCGAAGGTGTGTTATTTGCACAGAGTTGTACTAGTGTGAGCTTGTTGGACATTGTTACGATTTATGACACAATTTGTCGGATCAGGTTTGGGACTACCAAACAAAGAGCTGTGTTCAAACACTTGAAGGACATGCACACAATGTCTCTGCTGTCTGTTTCCATCCGGAGCTACCTATTATAATGACTGGCTCAGAGGATGGGACAGTTCGCTTGTGGCACTCTACTACCTACAGGTATTGGTTCTCTCTCTCTCTCTCTCTTGTGTCCTTTTGTGGCCAAATCTCATATGTTACTTCATTTATAGTTTAGCTGTGCCCCTGCTTCGCTAAATGTTAGAGTGTAATGCTTGCTTCAAATGACAGCAGATTTTGTTAAGTCAGATTTAATAAACTTGAGTGCACATTACCAATTTGCTCATACTGTGATATGTTTGGAGATGACAATAATAGTGTATTGTCAGAAAATCTGATGGTTAAACTAACATCTGTACAGTCGCATTCAGTGGTGATATGACTGGCTGTAGTCTCTATTTTCTCCTACATGGTTTTTTGAGTTGTCAGATTCTTAATTTAGAATCTTCATCTGTATTGTATCCCCAATTGATGTAGCCTTAAATGCTCTAATTGTAGATTTGGGTCTTGAGTGAAAGGGTTACACACTAACTTTACATTACAACTCAGTTGTTTTCTAGTACTTACTATAGGCAGCACAGGGAGAAAGCGTTACAACTAGAAGTAGGAATCATCAAACGGAAGTATTTGATATTAATCCTGTATTGACTGGTACGAGATCTGGTTACGATTTGAACATTAAATTGTCGTGAAATATGTGACTAGAATACCATTTAACCATTAGCAATTATCGAAGCGATTAATTCCTATAAATTGCAGGCATTGAGAACAAGAGAATTTTAGGAGCTATTGTTTCCCTGTAGTGCTGAGAATAAAGAAATTTTTGGAGCTTTCATTTTTGCAGATTTGGTATAGTTAGGAAAGGAATCTCTATTATGAAAATTAAATTCAACGTCATAATTCGTGGGAAGCTGCTTCTTTCTGCTTATGATGTTGATGAATGCCACCGTCATTAAAAAGTTACTGTATATGCATCTGTGTATTTAGCACTTGGCAGTCAACGTTAGCCTTAATATTTATTTCTATCCTTTGGATTATTCCATTTTTATCAAGCATTTAATTATTTATATTCTTACAGAACAAGTGAGTAATACTTTGCTTGATGCACTCACAGGCTTGAGAACACTCTTAACTATGGCCTTGAACGAGTTTGGGCTTTAGGATACATGAAGGGGTCAAGAAGGTAATGAATTTTCTTTTCTCTTGTGCTATTCGAGTGCTATGATGGTATATTGGAATGACCATTTGAAGTGTCATGACACTGAGTATCATGTCCTCTCATCTGCTATTGAAGCTCCCCACACACTAACAAGCCAGCCACATCGCGTACGTTGTATTCTTTTACATTTATTCCTCAACCATCAGGAGGAAATAAGTATTTTGATATATTTATTCTCTGTGCCACAATTTCCTACAGTGTGACAACATTGTTTGTCTGCTAAACTGTTTGCTGCAGAATTCGATCTTCACCAAAACATGTTCATGTTCATTGACTTCTTTCCTCCACAAGTTAAGTTGGTGCTACGGAATGTCTTAATTTTTGTAGGGTTGTGATTGGATATGATGAAGGGACAATAATGATAAAGATTGGTCGTGAAGTTCCGGTTGCTAGCATGGACAACAGTGGAAAAATCATATGGGCAAAACACAATGAAATCCAAACTGTTAATATCAAGGCTGTTGGCGCAGGCAATGAGGTTGTGTTTGTTCACCATGATAATGTGTTGAAAACATGTTAAGCGTGCTAAGATTTATGCATGTTCTTTAACCTGTTTCATTTGTCAGATTGCAGATGGTGAGCGATTACCGTTGGCCGTTAAGGAGTTGGGAAGCTGTGATCTTTACCCACAAGTAGGTTTATATTCGATATCTAAATGAATGCATCATTCACATGGTAATGCTCTTTACCATGAGTCAAATAGATGCTTGTTAGTGAGTCCTAAGTTTCTGGTTGAGTTCTTCCCTTTTCTACTCAATTCAAGATTCACATGGAAAACATCATAATCATGCATATTAAAATATTGTATTTATTTATTTTAGAATGTGCAGGTTTGATGGGTTATTTTTGGTGTAACCACACTTTTATATATGGATATTCTGTTATTAAGCTAAAATACTGAGACGGAATGTATAAGGTTCATGGTTAGTAATAGCTCAACATGGCATTAAGTGTTGGTTTTGAAATTGAATTTGTTGGGTTAAAAAATATGCACATGAGGATTTCATGACTGCTAACAGATTCTTCTGACCAACATTGGATGCTACTTTGAACAAATAGGGATTTGTTTCTTGGTAAACAATAAACATTTTTTCCTGTAGCTGTACATGTCCTTGTTCTAGTTTTCCTTAGCAAGTTACTAGTATTGATCTTCATTTCAGAGCTTAAGGCACAATCCGAATGGGAGATTTGTTGTTGTATGTGGAGACGGAGAATACATAATATATACAGCACTAGCATGGAGAAATAGATCTTTTGGGTCTGCACTTGAACTCGTTTGGTCATCTGATGGAGAATACGCTGTCAGAGAAAGCACCTCGAGGATAAAGATATGCAGTAAAAATTTTCAGGTTTGTATTCAATATAACAGCTTTTGATTTTCCCTACTATTGATTCGTGTAATTATCTTAATGCAGCGGTGAGGTTCTGTCTTTGACAAACATCTATATATAAGAGAACAAACATCATGCTTGTTTGTCACACATATGTTCATTCCCTATGTTGTAATCATCTTCATACATGAAACCACAATTCCTGCAATTTATCCGTTTTCGTAATACAAGGCGTGTTTTCCTCTTGCCTTGTTCCAAAATATAATTTCCCCAACTACCAATAGAAACTGAGGGAACATTTTTTAATAGGGGTAGACAGGTCATTTTTATCATCTTGCCTAGATCCCACCGTTTCTTAATCTGTGTGAAAAATGGAAGGGGCCTAATGATATGAAACAAAGGGAGTAATATTCATGTAATGTGCAAAGTAAATATAGGATATACAGAAGTATTTTGTGCTGCTGCTTCAGGATCAGACTGAAGAGCTATTCCTTGAACATTTAGTAACCATCATATTCCTATATCAATCTCCTTCACTACATTTCCTGAAACATAGTCTGATAATGAGAGCTGACAATTTCAGGAGAGGAAAAGTATAAGACCAACATTCTCCGCAGAACGTATATTTGGTGGAGTATTACTGGCTATGTGTACAAATGACTTCATTTGCTTTTACGACTGGGCGGAATGCAGGTTGATACGTCGAATTGATGTCAATGTGAAAGTGAGTTAATTTTGTTGCTTCATGGTTTCCAACTTCTTTTTCATGTCATTTGGAATGTTATGCCACTAAAAAGATCTCTTATCTTCGTTGTAGAATCTCTACTGGGCTGATAGCGGTGATTTAGTGACAATTGCAAGTGAAACATCATTCTACATTTTGAAGTACAATGTGAGTTTTGTTGAAAACTCTGTTGCCTCTGTACAGTTTGTCAATTATGTTACATCTGCTGCTTATGTGCAAATGTTCTTTTATTGTGTTAATTGTACTAAGACATCAGCAACTCTTATTCTTTTTAATGTAACAGTCTGTATTAATACAACATTAACTTTTTACCTTCCAGAGGGATGTAGTAATTTCTCATTTGGATGGAGGGGGTTCAGTTGGCGAGGAAGGTGTGGAAGATGCCTTTGAACTGCTTCATGAAATCAATGAACGCATCCGAACTGGTCTTTGGGTTGGAGACTGTTTTATCTACAATAACTCTTCGTCGCGGCTTAATTACTGTGTAGGAGGAGAGGTGAGTGTTTTCTTCATATAAAGAGGCATTCTTATGCATGCTTTCAGTTAGATCTGCTATCTTTTTAAGTCCTAAACATTCCATGTGTTGCAGGTCACAACTTTGTTTCACTTGGACCGACCGATGTATTTACTAGGATATCTTGCTAACCAAAGCCGTGTCTATCTTATTGATAAGCAATTTAAGTGAGTTTTATCTTTGTTGATTTGATATTGTTTTATGGTATCAACTCATAATGAACTTCTGAGGCTAACATGTTTTCTTTTGCAGTGTTGTTGGGTACACTTTACTCCTTAGTTTGATTGAGTATAAAACACTTGTACTGCGTGGGGATTTCGATCGTGCAAACGATATTTTGCCATCTATACCAAAGGAACAATATGACAGGTGCCCCATGTTCTACTAATTGTTGTACCCTGCAGTTCAGGCCTCAGCATAAAAAGATAATCTTTTATTTGCAGTGTGGCACATTTCTTGGAATCACGGGGCATGTTGGAGGAAGCCCTTGAGATAGCAACAGACTCTAATTACAGATTTGACTTGGCAGTACAGCTTGGTCGAGTTGATGATGCAAAGGCATAGTTGACTATATTGTTTTCCACACTTCAAAGAAAGTTTCCCCTTTATTCAAATATTCTGAATAGTTGCTTTGCAGGCTATTGCTACTGAGGTGCAAAGTGAGTCCAAGTGGAAGCAGTTAGGGGAGTTAGCTATCTCAACTGGAAAGGTGCACAGCTAGTGGGTGTATTCAGTTACCTTGTATGCTCATTATATATTATGCTAATGGAGTGGGATGGTTCTGCTGTAGCATTTGACTGTCTTAATTATTAATAAATGGATGAATTAATAACTATTACTAGGCAGACAACAGTACAATATAATGCGGCAATGACATTCGTAAGGAGAATATTACATTACAGTTTTGATGGGAAGGAGGTGCTTTGCTTGTTGCTAAGCATCATGCTTCAATCAAAAGTATTATCGGCATTCAGCTTGCTCTTTCCATCTTAGTTTTAGGCTTTTAGCAAACAGAGTTTAGTGTAAAAGCTAGTAACTTTGCCATGTCAATTTTTTTGCCTTGCACTAGGATGCAGACCTGTAAGCCGCATTCTAATAACTTTGCCATGTTATGTTTCTGCCTTACACTAGGATGCAAGCCTGTTTGCGTACTCTTGGTCTCACATGTGACATGTCATACAACTTTCTGCAGCTCGAGATGGCAGAGGAGTGTCTTCAACATGCTATGGACCTCAGTGGTTTATTGCTTTTGTATTCATCCCTTGGGGATGCTGAGGGGATAACAAAATTGTCATCTATGGCTAAAGAACAAGGAAAGAACAATGTTGCCTTCCTTTGTTTCTTCATGCTAGGAAAATTGGAGGAATGCCTTCAATTGTTGATTGAAAGGTATTGGTGTTTTTGTGAGGCTGTCCTGTTTAATACAATGCTTGCTCACACAAGTTATTTTATGTTGACCATACTACCATTCTCTATACAGCAATCGCATTCCGGAAGCAGCATTGATGGCGAGATCTTATCTTCCGAGCAAAGTCACTGAGATTGTAGCATTATGGAAAAAGGATCTCCAAAAAGTACCTTCAGTCCTATAATTCTCCTTTGCTTTACGTTCTAGTCAATCCCATGCTATATCTTTTTCCAAACCTCCATTATAATAACTTGATGTTAGTGCACACATCTCCTTGGCACCATAGTTTTTAAGGCATCGCTTAGGCGTCGCCTAAGTGGTAAGGCGCTCCAGCAGGTCAAGGCGTCGCCTCGCCTTGCCGGAGGTGCCTAAGGCGTCCGCCTTAGGCTCTAGGGCGTCGGAAGGCGTCTGAAAGACGGTCGGAAAGCGTGGCGGAGGCTGTGGCGACGCCTTCCGGACGAGGTGAGGAGGGAGGAAGGCAGAGGAGGGAGGATGCGCCGCCGCCGGCTCTGTGTGGACGGCGGCCGGGTCCATCTCCGCAGCCTCCTCTCCCTCCCCGCCACTGCCGCCTCCCGTTGCTCCTTCGACGCCACTGTCTCCTGCTGGCTTTGGAGGAGCAGCGCGGGGAGGAGGGGAGGAGGGGAGGCAGAGAGGTAGGGAGGAGTGGTGGCTGCTGGAGAGCAGCAACAAGCAGCGGCGGAGGTGGGGGAGAGCAGCAGCAGCGGCAACTGAGAGGAGAGGAGGAGATGAGAGGGAGTGGAGTGGAGGTGGCGGCTGACTATGGGAGTAGAGGATGGAGACAGGAGCAACCCTAAGTTAGCATGTTAGTGGGCTAAATGGGCCTGTTAGACTGGGCTTTTTCTTTTTTTCTTTATTCTTCTCTGATTTTTCTCCTCCCAGCTTAAACTGCTGGTCACTTCTTCCCTTTTGTTAGGCTGCTGCTCACTTCTTCCACCTCACCTAATGTGTGAGTAAGGCGTCGCCTCGCCTTACGCCTTAACGCTTAAAAGGCATGAAGGGGGTGAGTCGCCTCGCCTCGCCTTATCGCCTTAAAAACTTTGCTTAGCACAAATTTTTACTTCAACCTAAGTTGCACATGCAAGCATGTAATTGTTGTTTGACATTACATGATATGGTCCGGCGGTGGCGGTAATACTGAGTTGACTTGTAATGATGTTTCAAATCCAATAAGCACAATATACCAGCTAACTCTAATACACTAAAGTCAGGATGATTGCATATTGTTTGGGTGATGACGCAAAACTAGCTAACATCATGCTTT
This sequence comes from Stipa capillata, assembly GCA_019208055.1. Classification (NCBI taxonomy): domain Eukaryota; kingdom Viridiplantae; phylum Streptophyta; class Magnoliopsida; order Poales; family Poaceae; genus Stipa; species Stipa capillata. Next base: position 1,093,759 of record JAGXJF010001946.1, on the reverse strand, counting down.
CTTATCTTCCATTAGTTGATTTCTCATATTTAGACTTACGCTGCACTTTCTTTAATGTCCAGGGGCTACATTCTACTAAGTGATGGTGTTTTTTTTGTTTGTTCCATTTGCTTTATAGGTAAACCCAAAGGCAGCAGAGTCATTGGCAGATCCTGATGAGTACCCGAACTTATTTGAAGACTGGCAGATTGCTCTCAATGTAGAAGCTACCGTTGCTCCCAAAAGGTTTTGGTTCTTTTATTTCTTTAGAAAGCTATATCATTTTATGAAGTTTTACCCGATTACTCTTCGATGCATGGAGTGAGGATTTAGATGCTTGAACTAAAACATCTGATGAAATCAAAAATGTTGTCAATACTTGTTTAGTTAAGTTATTAATTAATTTACTGCTGGTCTCACAAAATCCTTTTCGAATAGGGGTATCTATCCACCTGCTGAGGAGTACATGATTCACGCTGAAAGGTCTAAAGAGAGTCTGGTGGAAGCTTTCAAAAATATGCATGTACACGAAGAGGAGGATGTACACGAAGAGGAGGCGTTAACAAACGAAAATGATACTGTTCACGAGGTACTACTCTTGCAGAAATGATACTGTTCACGAGATATTACTCTTGCAGAAAAGAGTTGTGAAAAAGGTTGTTCATGCAGTTAGCCAGTTGATTTGTGACAAGTTTTGACAGCACCATCCACCATATACAACAAATATGTGCCGTTATTTCAGTTAAATGATTGATGAATGTGTTCTTGTGAGACGGATAACACTTGCGCTTTAGACAAAATAAAGATAGCTGATAAACATTGATAATAATTTAATTAATCATGTGTGCATTATTATCGTTGATTTAGGCTTGTCCAGAAACCTGTGGGTGTGAGATTTGCAAACTATTCACTAGTACTGTATGACCCTTTTCATGGTTCTATCTGTATTTGAAAACCATTTAGTGGAGTTCACAAAAATCACCCTGAGCAGAAACAACTGAGACGCTAGCAAAGGTGTAAGTGAAAAGTTAACTTATCATGATCCATACCATGAAATTTAGTTATCATCTGTAAGTGACGAACCTTGTTGGTTTGTTCGTTTTCTCGTGTAAGATATCCCATGTTACCTCTGGGCTGAGAGCAGTTTTATCACTTCTCATAGAGAACTTCTAGTGTTGCAGTAGGCAGTGCATTATATGTATTATTCTTGGTTATAAGAGGGGCTTGCAAGGTGTTTTTTTTCCTGTGTGTCATTTGATAGTATTTCTGGGTGATAGAAACTTCGTTCTTGTAACACACAAGGGCAGGCTTACAAATGCATATGTGATTCAGGATTTCATCTTTGCATTGCCCAGAAAGGTTAACATAGAGTTACTACATTTGGATCCACAAGCATTGTATATTACTACTGTACACTTTAACTCTCTATGACTTTATGTGGGAATAATCCTACCACTACTCTTGGGCTATATGGCCACCACTTTTGGGACAGGGTGTCAATTAGCGGATTCTACATATCTACTTGTAGAAAGCTTTAAACATAAGGACTTGTATTGTTTTTGTTATTTTCACTGCAGTCACTTGCTTCTTTTGCTCCTCTTCATTCTCCATTCTTGTGTAAATGACACACCAATCTCGGTTCAACAGGTTATTGAGGATGATGGAGTAGAAGAGAGCCAAGAAGATGCTGTTGAGGTCCTCAATAATGGAGTAGAAGAGAGCCAAGAAGATGCTGTTGAGGTCGAGGCTGATGGTTCAACTGATGGCACTATCCACGTGAATGGAAATGATAGTGAGGAACAGTGGGGTACGAACAATGAAGAATCATCAGCATAAAAGCTGTAGTTGAGCAAGTGTACAGTCCTAAATCCTTTTCGCCCTGGTCTATTCCCCCAGTGCACCAATGATCTGAAGGAAAATCCTCTTCTGGATAGCATTTGCCTATTCTGGGCATATTTATATATCCTTCAGTTACCTCACCAGTTGGCCTTTATCTTCAGGCAATAAGGCACCTTTGGGCTTTTGACTGCTTGAAGTTTGTGTGTTTCATGGGGCACAGTTTTGATCGAAAATTCCATTAGTTTTGTTACGAGAGCTGGCCAAATTATTTCTGAATAAAAGCCTGCAAGACCAATCTTTCCGCCCTTTGGCCTATTTAAAATGTTACTGTTTCTGTAACTAGTCACTGCTACTTTGTTATCTTTGCCTTGCATGTTTCGATACAAAATGTTTCTAATGGCTGCCTTGTCGTTTTGCAGTGCTGACTCCTGACCAATAGTGGATAATGGAACAGCAGCCTGCCTCGGTGGTTTAGTTTGTAAAGGCAAGTGTTATTCCAAGCGCACAGAACAAAGACAGTCATGTAGTATTCGTTTTCTTGAATTAATGTGTTTATTTATACTGTAATTTCTTGTTCCAGGTTGCTGACTGTTACCGGGACGATGTAAAAGCTGTTTTCCCTCATTTGTATAAGCACTGAGTGTGCTCTAGGATTGGTTTATCTGATTACAATGTCCGGCAGCAATTTAATCAGCATTTCGCTTGTGTCAGATAGAAAATTTTGCACTTTATTTTTAGAGGTCAGGTCAGTAGGTTTCCGGGAATGTTTTATTATAGGGTGTAAGAGGCTCATTTTCTCTTTTTGAGATTGAATTTGTTTGGTGATTGGAGGTGCTATGTTTTACACAAAGTACGTAGGTTTGAGAACGTTTCTCCCGTCCCGTGATGTTGTAAACCTCAAATGGTTGCAAGGATAGTACATCACTACATCGGACTTGATGGGAGCTCTGTACCATTAGTGTTACACCTCTGTACTGTATTTGGATTCTGATTCTTTTACGCAGAGCATGTATCTCGTTAACGGACTCACTGGATAAGCGGGCTTTGCTGGAATGGTACTGCCCCACCTAATAGGGGCGAAACCTAAGCAAGGCCGTATACAGGCATATCTGGTAGCAATGCTTCGATTGTGCTCCGGGGTGGCCCGCGCCATGGGCAATATAGAGGGGGTGACCGCGTGATTAGCAGGCTAGACTAGCACAAACTCTGCATGAACAAGGTAAGGTAGCTCCTAAAAAGAAAAAGAAAAAAGACAAGCTAACTCAAAAACCAAGGATATCTAGGGTCAGTATTTAGTATAGTATATACTAGCCATGAATCCGTGCATTGCTATGGAAAATACACGTTTAGATTATACATAGGAAGATAAGACATGCCTCCTGTCTGCTCCGCTTCAGGAACTGCTATTGTTGCGCAGCCGCTCCGCTCCGTCTTTCAAATCACGTCTTCCTCTCCCCCCGCCCACATTCGATCTGCTCCGCTCTACTGTTGCCCAGAGAGAATGCACATGTTGCTTTTCGTCACTCATATAGACGGAGAAATTTGGGACGCATGCTTTCCATTTTCTGTTGTCACTTTAAATAGCCAGACCAATTACATTTATGGACTAACAATTAACTGTTGGAGTTCGCACTTAACCTCCAAACCCCCTTCTCTGTGTATCATCATCAGTATAAAATATAATCTTAATAAAATGATAACATACCATGTCAAATTTGTTACGATATAGTCTTAACGATAGAAACTACATGGCTTGAAACAGAGTATTCGGTCACATGACCATTACAATTCATAAAACAGCAGAAATAAGCGATAAACTGGAAGGTTCTATCTCAGCGACATGTAGTCGACGGAGTCCACGTGACCTCACTCCTCGGATTCATCACAGTAGTAGTCGTCGTTAGCGTCTACAGCGCAGTCATCTGTCCATCATTATAACAAAACATGTCGATTAGTACATCACGTACTCAGCGTGCCCCATAGTTGGGAACATCTAACCTAGTGTATATGAGGTTGCAAAGGAAGACTGTATAGCTATTTTGCGTAAAAGCAGTTTGTTGTTATAATTACTACGATAGTTTTAAAGATACCTTTCATATAAAATCAAGTTTTTATCTCAGGGGTGTTTCTCATAAATGTGATGGTCTACAACCAACACATACGAGTAAAGCATGCGACCTAAACTCGTCCATAGATTCCAACTACCTATTCACATTTCCAGAACTGAGGTAGAGGGAAATAACAAGGGGAGAAAGACAGATCCCTTTTTTTAATCAAAAATGAGTTATGTGACATCTATGATCATGGATATGACTAATCGATTAGTTTTACACCCTGTAGAGATTGTACACTTTATCCACACGACACAATCTCTTATTGTTGTCACTAGCTGTCACCAGCGTATTATACACCTATCGGTGTACCGACAGGGAGGTTGTGACGAGTTCTTTTAGCTAATCTCCTCTCGTTGTAACATGCCCACTGGATCTGACATGGAGTTGAGAGTATATCCCCACCCCTCGGCCTCTCATCTATACCGAGGTCCTCGTAGCTACGTCCACCCTTCTGCGGTACGGCGTTGTCTACACCAAAATTCGACTAATCTACTTGACCAAGTCAATGCCCATATAGCATGTGGTCGTATTATTTTCGCACTTCTCAAAATCATGACTTTGGACTTATTCGGTACGGGCGGCTAATTACTCCTTCAACCCTGATCCAATTGTCGCCTGCACCGTTTAGACGGTAAGTTTCACCGAGAGTAGGAACACAGAATAGAGAGAGAGGAAGGGAACAACAGAAATTCGGCCCAGCTCAACGAGCTCAACAAAGTTTCAATAATAGCAACATTGATCCGAAGATCGTTCCTCTAAGGAGGCAAGTCAAAGCATCATAGGGATAATTAAGTATGATTAAGCAACATCTCTACTCTTCTGAAATATAAGTAATCTACTCACGGTATCAGGTAAATGGATGACAAGCGGATATGGGTGCATGTGTGTCAATCGACAAGCTAGTTACGAGATAAAACAACATGCATGTTTATAAACAATAAAATATAATGACTTCAAAACATATCGGATCAATATGATCAAAGAATATAGGGCATGCCTTCGTTGTCTTCATAGTCGGATCCGACTCGGTGTCATCACTCTCTAATTGTTGTAACACAAAATAAGCAACAAAATAAATAAATATTCACTTCAAGAGCAAAACCAACTGTAAAGGAGATGTGGGAATCGACGACGGACAGAAAGCGTCAAAGATCAAGGATAGGATTTTAACTCTAAAATATCCTTAATTTGGGGTCTCCTAAAGAGGGGTCATAACCATATATAATAGTAATAAATAAATAAAATATTATCTTATTATAGATTAAATATGAGCTACCATGACATATTAAGTATTAATAGAAAATAATGTTATAGAAAACATTATTAACGTTATCTTATTAATAATATTACTTTTGAAAAAATTATTTATTAGCGAAATTAATTTCAACATGCTAGGTACCTTATAATTTAAGATTGCGAGCCCTAGACATGATATTAGTTAAAGGGTCATGTTAAAGTTATACTAAATGAATAAAATTAATAAGCATATGACATTATACTAATCCTATCTAAGCAAGTCATGACATAAAGTTGCAAACTTTAGATGTGAATTTAACTACATTAGTTCCAAAGCTTTTAAATCATATGTTACCAATGATTACAGTAAAATATTAATTTATAGAAAAATTAATACGCATGAGACTATATGTTTGGTACATGAACAATAACCTTAAACAATATCCTAATTATTAACATGATAAAATAATGATGAAAAAATTACCAAAATTTACCACATTTCTCTAAACAGTAATTATTATCTTGAATAAAAATTAAATTACAAAAACATAAAATATTTCTATTTTAAATAATTAATATAGAACTAAAAATAGTTTTATAAAATTATATTTAATTCCTAAAATTATGGAAAAATTCAAGGTATCTCATTCACATGCTAGTAACCTATAAAAAATAAAATATTTTCAAAATTTTCATCCAGAACAAAGTTAGATTGAAATTTGACCAAAATTCGCTCAAATTTAAGACGATTCAAATAAATTTAAAAACTAGAGATCGGATTTCAAATACGATCACACCAATAGGTTCATCAGATCGAGATTGATCCAGTTTACTGCTAAAATATATAGTTTGATAAGGAATTGAGTGGTTTAGAAAAATACAAAGCAAAAGAGATGTATATATTCTGTACTGGATGCGATGGATGCTTCTGTTGGCTGACCTATTGCCGTGCATGGCTAGATGGAGCAAGGGGAAGGACAAATAGAAACCAGGGAAGGAGACGAGGGGCTCATGGCAGGGAGTGCACGGCAAGGAGGCGGCGACGAACTCCGATGACAGTGACAAGGCAGCGAGGTGGGCGACGCTCCGGCGACGGTGACAGCGACGTCCGGCGAGATGGACGGCAGCTTTAACAGATGAGGTTGGGTGGAGAACAAGGAAAGTGGAGAAAAGAAAAATAATAGATGGAAGAGAGAAATATCTATTTATAGAAGGGGAGGAGGCAGGCGCGGCCGTTTTGAGCGTGGCTGAGACGTGGACGCGTCGTGGCTGCGGACCGCGGAAGCATTTGCACCGGCCGGCGGTGCCGTGGCCACGGCCGCGTGCTGCCCGCGCTGCTGCCTCTGCCGGGCCCGCGCAGGCCGCACGGCAGCAGTAGCCGTGGCATCCCACGGGAAAGCAGCCAGCAGCAGGCCTGGCCACGCGGCCCAGGGCGGGGCGGCCCAGGAGACGGCCTGGCTGGCTTCTGCTGACCGGGCCAGGCGGTAGCTCGGCTAGGCCGGCCCACAGGGCAGGAGGCGGCCTAGGGGAAAGAAGGCGCGACAGGCCGGCAGAATGGGCTTCAGCCCAGGCGGGGAGAGGAGGGGCAAGCAGCCGGTGGGAAAAGAATGGGTCGGCGGGGATGAGGCCCGTCGACCAGGTGAAGATCTTTTTTTTTAAGGATTTTTTCTGATTAAAGAATAGACAAAAAAATCTAACAAAACCCAAGAAATACAAAAGAGGTTTATAAAAATGCATAAAAATTATCATAAATAAAATAGAGTGTGCTTAATCCAATAAAAATATTCACAACCAAAGGTTCATGTTTAAAATTATTCGTATTAGTTCCAGAAAAGACTTAGAAAATTTCGATTAAGCTTTATCAATACAAGAAAATTCTCGAAAAAATTTTGATCCTCATTTTTGAATAAAATATTTTAAAACCCTCCATTCGTTACACTAACTATACTCATGCCACCTTCTAATACTAACTCAACACGCATGCATAACAAACTAATATAGACCCTATGAAGATCAAAATATCTAACAAACTGTTGCAACTCTTATGACAGGAGAAGGAGAGGCGCTGTGGGTGGTAGGAGGGGTGCGACACCGCCACCAACTCTCATCTATATAATAGTAAAGATTAACTATTTAAAATATAACAAAAATATATTAATTAATGGTTATTAAAGTGGAACAATATATTTACCAGCTATAATATGATTCTTATAAATATTTAGGACTTGCCATACCGACCATTTGCAATTAAGGATTTACCATTCGATGCTCCAATGACATGTGGCCATCCATGAGACATAGGAGTAGCAAATCCTTAAAGGCCAAAAAATGGAGTGGCAAAGTAACACCGATTTGTCAGGGGCCACATGTCAATCAACTTTAAGTAGCAAATCCTTAAACACCAATAAATAGTGGCAAATTTAAAGGTTTGATCCTATCATAGATTTTAGTTCCATCGCTCGGGCAACCAACCAAACAACAGGCTCCACTTGCATCCTCAGCTTGTCTCAATTAGCCCGGCTTAGCCTATCCTAGCTAGCCAGATTTAGGGTCTCTTTGATTCACAAGACAGTATTAACATAGGAATGGATGTGAAAAATAGAGGATTCAAAAAGGGATTTAGTGGTTTGATTCATAGTATTGTAAAAAGGATGCAGTGGTGGACATCTAGATTCATATGAAATTCCTTTGATTTCATAGGAATGTACAGCATTCCTAAGAAATGATTCCTACATATCAATTTTTTTTTGGAAAGGATAGGAATTTTCCAAAAAAAAATTAGAGAATTCTTTAAATGAAAGTTCTTTGATTATCGTATGAGCTGTCTTGGACCTATGTTTGCCGTCAAAACTACCGCTGATTAGCTACCAGCACATGTGCCCATCAATCTTGCAGATGTTACGGTACCGCTCCACCGATGCACGCTAGTATCTAACCTACGCAAAGTGGTGTTTCGCCCGTGCTCAGGTCTTGCCACATATTAAGAATAAAAACAATCCTCCAAGAGAAAAACAGACTAGGAGATAACTGAGAAGTACCATCAAATGATCCACAAACAAAAATAACTGATTGATTAATCACAAAATTATACATCATACAGTTGGATATTATTGTACACATTAAAATTGAATAGCCAGATGGACTAGAAATAACTTTCTGAACTAAGAGTACTCGATCAGATACTGCCCGGTGCCCGGTCAAAATATCCAAACAAAAACCATTTGAGGCATAGGGCATTGCTGAATATACTATGGGTGCAATGCGTGCAGAATGCACCAAAACACAAATATACAGAAAAAGAAAGCCTGGAAGTGCCCCAGAGCTCCGCTCCAGAAGCTTATGCCAAGCGTCCCTTTCAGAACAAGTTACATGGAGCTACAGTTGACAAACACGCAACCAGTCTATGAAGCAAATTCTCTCAAAGGCATTGTGCATTCTGGTCTCACTTGGCACCGCAAACCCTTGGTCCAAACATGCACAAGATTCCATAAATACCAGGTAATAAGGTATGTCAACATTTGATAATCCTTTTACCCAAAAGGATTTCTACCGACAGCGTCATGGTAAGGTGGGGTGCTTGGCTGGGAGTACATGGGAGCAGCTTGTTGATCAAAGCCAAAGCTGAGGGAACCTGACCCTTGTTGTTGCCTGTGATGCCACAAGTCGGACTTCAATGTCGAAACCAGAAAATGCAATGCAATACTGGTAGCATGAGGTGTATTGGGACATTTCATGTCACGCTAAGGAAGGAACTAAATGTAGTTTAAGGGCCCTTGAACCCAGTTACCAGAGGGAATGCATCAGTTGTAACTACTCTTAAAGTGGAAGAATGACGGAATTAGAACTCCAATCTCCGTCGCTCTACCAGATTTGGAAGATGAAAACCAAGGATTGTCCATGCCACTAGAAGGTGGATAGCTAGTAGAATAAGGGTGAAATAATGCAAAGGGTTGCTCAGAAAGCAGGTGGGCCTTCAGTGGTTGATCTCAACCATCCAATCTGATCCAATGGCCACAATTGAGAACTCAGTCAAATCTAGTTCTATTTTAAGGTTGGTTCTATTTGACACATTCATATCAGGGATGTGATACATATTAGTGTAAATGATAATTAAACTCAGCTCATATGGAAAAAAAATGTAGCACTATGCACTTCAACTTATATAGGATATACTAAATATAACAATAGCTCACCTTGCGAGCATGCTATTAGGTAGTTGCTCAGGCATGTTGTTTGGAACATGCGGCATCATGTAATGGTCTGAAGTTGAATCACAAATTAGAACATCATATAAGAAACAATACTAATAATAATAATAAAGATCAAGATTGAAGAGATTGTGACGAGGAACTATGTAAATACTTGGAGGTGCAGATGACTGGTACAGCTGCTGAGGTTGTTGTGGTGGAACTCCAAAATTAGAGGTACCAAGTAATGATGGGGGAGTTGGGCCTGCTGACGCTCCCAGTGGCCCAGGTAGGGGCTGCCCAAAGACACAGCAAAAATGAGTTAATAGAAGAAATGATGAACACCAAGCAGCCAAGTTAATGTGGATACCAAGGTGCAACATCAAGTATTTCAAACTGATTCCCTTAACAATTTTTGCTCCATTTTTGTATATATATAAAAGAAACAAATTCAATCATATGGTTATACCGTGTGAGCTTGAATTGGAGCTGGCTCATTCCCAAGGTCAAAAGGGTTTGAAGCGTTCACAGGTTGGGGATATGCATGTTGCGGATATGCAGGTTGTTGATATGTAGGTTGAGAAAATGCTGCCTGAGGATATGCTTGCATTCCCTGTAACTGCGACATTTAATTTTTAATATGAGTATTGAAAATGATCTCAAATAAAGATCAAGAACTAAGTTGCTAATACGAGAATGGAAAAAAGACCATTCCAGCAGGATATTGCATGGCATATCCCATTCCATATTGGGGAGCTCTCTGCCAACCAGGCATTGCTGGAGCTGCTGGTGGATATAGTGAGGTAAAGAAATCCTGCAAGATTTGATCGGATGTCAGTTATGCTGATGCAATGATTTTACTGAATGGAATGGTGCTGACTACATGAGCTAATCGTTTTTCTTTCTAAAAGTTCTCCATTTTTTTTAAACACGAAACACTTGTCTTCAATCAACAAGCAGGTGAAGATCTTGCAAACGAACCCATGTGAAAGACAGAGAACAAATGGGCACTGAACAAGTATTTTGAACAATTAAAACCAATCAACATGTGTTATGCAAAACACTACTTTATGGAAAATACACTCAAAAACCAACGCCTGTTGTGATTTTTGACACTAATAATGGTCTGAACCACTTTTTTAGTTTTCAACCTGCCATCCGGATTCTTCACATATACCTGGTCAGCCAAACAAGATGCCAGATGTCCAAATGTCGAATGCATCAAAACAAAACCATTATTTCAATTCTGGCCCTACCACGCCTTGCATTGTTTTTAAAAACTGCATTCATTGCACATACTTCTATATCCATATAATCAGTGCTTATACCCACTGAAATGCAATCTAATATAAACAATGGCTTAGTCCCCACTTAAATGCGACCTACGATGTCAAATCACGAGCCATGACATGATCTATTCTACCTAGAAGTTTAACATATTATATGCTAGTTAAACAGAATTCTCCCCACCTCCGATGGGTCAAAAGAAAACCATTGTTCTCAGACCTGGCCCACTGTTCCTTGCATTATTTTCCGAAATTTCTGGGTAACTACTCAGAATAGCAACTTGTCAGCTTCCATCATTAACATTTTTGAGGTCTATTCCATGTATGTACTAACCAGCATAAGAAAATGACTATATGCTCTGTCCTAGGAGCAGATAACTTCCATTTTTATGATCTATTACACTAGGTTTTTAAAACGATGTAATATGTGAGGACTATAGAACTGCTGCACACAGAGATGTTCAATACTCTACAAGCACTTAATCACATACCGCTGGAAGTGCTTTTCGTGCACTGGATTTGCTCTCAGTAGAAGATGCTGCTTCGTGAATACCACTGGTTCCTTGTGAATTCGAAGGCAACTGAGATGGAAGGCCACCCATAGGGGCAGCTACAGCAGATTGTTGAACTGAAGATCCTTGGATAGACATCCCCATTGAGGCCTGTAAAAGGTATCAATGATAACTTTTTTAGAGGCAAAATAAACTGAAGTGCACAAGTTTTGAAATTCTTCTGCCAAAGGAGGTACCTGATTGCCTGGGATTCCAAGGGGTGCACCAAATAATGAAGAATGTGACTGATCTATCATGGATGACTGTCCTCCATCATTTGCTTTTGGATTAACAGAAGATAGAAAAGCTGATGTATTGGGTGCAGACGGTGTTTCAGAGAATGATAGTTGTGCAAGTACAGACTCAAGGGGATTTACACTGCTGCCTGCTTGTGGTGTTTGTTGCTGGCCAAAAGCATCAAAAGATGCCCAATCACCACCGCTCACTGATGGAGCGCTTTTCCCTTGTTCAAGAACAGGCTGTGGCGCTGTTGCATTAATAGGCTGTGGTGGCTGTGCATTGACAGGCTGCTGTTGAGTAGGGGGTGGCTGTGGTGGTGGTGCAGATGCAGTAGGTTCAGGATCTACACTAAAATCAATTAAACTGACTGCACTTGCTACCTTCACCTGTTCAGAAGTACCCTCAGAAGAACCAATACTGGTGGCAGTAGATGTCCTCTACAGTTATAGAACATGTAAAACAAACAATTAGAATTTTGTGTCAAATTCTAAGCTGAAGAAGAATATGTGCACAAAAGCATGCTGACATTTCAAGAGTCCAAAGGCAATGTCTGCAAGAAAGAAAACACCAACAATGACAAGAACAACCTGTGCCTGAGGTGGAGGTTCAATGGTCCTTGTTCCATTTAGTTTTGGAGGATCAATTGGTTTGGTTACAGTTGGCTTTGGAGGTTCACCAATCCGAAGTTGAGGTGCATCATCACCCAATATCTCCCTCACTGGCCGTACTACAGGAGGACTAGATCCATCGGCTTCTCTCTGATAATTTGGAGACCCAGTCTCTGGCTTTCGTGGTTCGGAAAACCTGCGGTCCTCAAACCTTTGAACTGGAGTTGTTTTTCCAGATCTGTCATCGCGGTTTCTATCGTCGACAACCTCGAAGTAGCGGGGACTTTTCTTATAGTCACTCTGGTCATAGCCAGGACTACGTTCTCCATAGGAAGATCTGGAATTTCTGTCATCACTACGTCCACTATAACTCCGACGGTCAGAGTATCCTTCATTGTATGGTGGACTTCTTGAACCACCCCAATTTCCATCAGATCTCCTATTTTCACTATATTCATCCTTATCATCCTGAAATATGAAAATCAACCAGCAAATAATAAATTTAGAAGAGAGTAAGATAGACATTTTCAAAACCAAACAGCGGTTACCGTAGAAAAAATGCTACAGCTATTAAGAGCCAGCATCACCTTTCCCTTCGGTGGTCTATCAGAGCTTCTTTCTCCTGTATATCTCCGTTCCACGTAAACATGCTTAATGAAATTCCTCAATTTGTCCGCATTACTGAAACCAAAAGAAATAGGTCATAATTCCAAAGACAAAACAAACAAGTTGTAACCTTGAAGAGGGAATTTACTTAACAACGAAAGGTAACCTGCTGTCAGGATATGAATTGCGGTGAGGATCCCATTCCTTGAAAAATATTTCTCTAGCACGCTACAGATCATGCAAAACCCATGTCAAGATAGACAGCAAGACATGAACTGAGAAAATTCAAAATTATAGATACAGGAAAAATGTAAGTTACCTCATTTCCTCCTCCTTGAAGAGCACTAACTTCTTGTGCAGTAAATTTAGCCATGGAAACGGATTTCACTCGATGCGTGAACTCTCGACTAGGAGGAGAATAAAGAAAAATGAAGCAGTTATTACAAAAGGCAAACTCCAAATATTCCAATTGGGGGTGGGGAACTGGGGATCCTATTAATTGACTCCACCATAATGCATCTAATTTGATAAAAAGAAGAGGAACCTTGAAGCTGGACAGGTTGATCATTTATTCATTTCAAATTGGAAACTATAAGTAACAGACACAAATGAAAGAGAAATGAAAAAGAATCTTACTGTGCTCCACTGCAATTGGTACAAACAAAGGTCCAGAAATTTGTGCATACATACTGTGGTCCCTGTTCATATCATATACGTATCGTGCGTCAGTATTTCAAACTTTAGGTAAGAAGGTGATCAATACAAGCAACATCGAAGATAGGCACATAATTCAGAAGATCGCTAGTTCAGTTTAAAATGGAAATGAAATGTAGTTGGGGTTGGGGCACTTATGAAAGGAAAACTAAATTGAAGTTAGAACTAGCTCAAAGCCCATCTAATTGCAGAAGCAGAACTTCATCCTCTAGAATCTTCGCATATGACTTAAATGGACTGTTTCTACTGTTGGTTCCATCCATGTCTTGTAAATTTTTTGCAAAGTTCTTCAAGTAAAAAACATCAAGATTTTTTACGTTATATTGGAGACACCATAGAGCTAACGAGCACAACCATTAATGGAATTTTGATGCAGAGTTTAGGAAAGTTTCAATTGTGATGTTTGATTGAAACTGGTGCGGCCTTCAAATAACCTCATCCTGCTCCAGAATATGTTGCAAGCCACTAAAATTGTCTCAATTAATGGAAGATGTCACGTGGATTGCATACATTGGCCCTTTTGAGTACAGTAGAAAGAACCGTTCAAAACACCTGCTGGCATCAAATTGCTATAGCCCATAGGATAACACTGCTGCAATAACAATTTAAGATATAAAAATAGGTAACCAAAACATCACTGCTTTGCATCCCGACAAGGAAATCACCAAGTGAAATTCGTTCACTCCACAAAAAAAAAGGTAAAGGTTTACTGCCAAGACAATAGTCATCCAAATGGGCCCGGCAATCTCGTTTCCTCAATGGTAGCTTTGGTGTGCGCCTAGCTACTAAGGGAGCAGAAATGCCTCAAGCTTCACAAGGCACAGAGCCGCTCTGAGACACGCATAATCCCTTGTTACTTTCCTTATTGATAGTTTACGCTCCTGTTGCTCATTGTTCCAATCCTAAGACCTAACACCATGCTGCGTGACTACCGTAATTTGGAGCACGGCATAATCTCCAGCATCAAGGCTACATTTTACTACTCTATTTATCCATCTCCCAAATTATAATTCGCGACCTAACCCACCCAATAAGGTGACCCTTTCCAATTGGACACCTACCTATCCAAGCTGATGAGAACCCTCAGAACACTGAGTGCATTCATAACGTAATGGATTAGCTTTAAACCTGCACCATTTCTACCAACGATCGTGGACGAAGCCAGGCGAGCTCTAAACCACTTCTCTAGCTCCCCACCAACTCCCAAGCCCAAACTCGCCCTCAAATCCGGCCACATTAAGCAAGAGAATTCCACAAAGCTAGCCGAAAACTCACCAGATTGTTGCAGTTGATGCACCTCTTGTTGGCGGGCAGCTTGAGCAGCCCGCGTATGACCCGCTCGTTCCTCTCGTCCTCCTTCACTCTGCTCGCCATCGCCGGATCCTCCGACCGCCGCAAACCCTAACAAGAGGAAACAAAAATCATCATAAACTCCCCCGAAACGGCCGAGATCCGGCGAAACGCCCGCCAGATCCGCCAACGACCGCCACGAAACAACCACCAGCAAATCAACTCGCCCTCACCAGCGGAGCCCTCCTCTCCTCGGCGCGAGCGCGAGATCCCGCGCGAGCGCGCGTGCGTGCGAAGCCGAGGCGAGGCGAGAAGACGAGGTGGCCGTGGCCGTGTTAGGAAAAGAAATAAAAGCGTTTTTTTTCGTGGGGTTTATTTACCGGGAAGAGGGAAGAAGGCAAGGAAGGGCGAAGGCTGCCGTGCCGGTCAACTTGCAGGTAGAGACCGGCTGAAGCCGGTCGCCTGGGAGCACCAAGGAAAGGAAGGAGGCGGTTTCTGGAGGGCTGGTGGGGCCGGGGGTTTATCGGGGCCCACATGGCACGGATGGTAAGGTAGTTGGGGCTGGTTCTCCTTCTCCAGTTTTCGGTGCCTGGTGAGCTGGACGTGGGCTGTGTTGCCTTAACCGTCATTTCTGCTGTGGCTTGTTTGTTTCGGGGGTTTTCCGCTCTGCTGGCCAATGATTTCGGGTTAGTGCTAATCACCGACAGGATAAAGGTTAGAGAGGAAAAAATAATTTTCCCATTTTTAATCACTTGCTGGGCTGGGCTGTGCAGTGCAGCCAGCTGAGTTGGTGGCATGTATGGGAAGATGATGCTTTTTAATTTTGGAGTTGAAAAGGACTTAAGTTTGCCACGCAGATGTTGTATTTTAAGAAAGTGAAGAATAATAAAATACGCAACTGACTATAGTGATGGCGTGTAGTGAGTAGCCATTTGAGTGGTGAAGCCCCGTTTCTTCTCTCCTTTTCTCTCTCCTCCCGCTTTCCAATTTCTTTCAGTCCCTTTTCTGCTCCCTTCAACCCCTCTCTCTTATTTTCGGTGGCCTCTCTGGTCAGAGGTATGGGAGAGGGTGCACTATAGCCCCTCTATAGATTATTACTTCTAAATAATTTTTCCTTGATGGTGTTTTGCCTTTTGTGGTTGTTGCCATCATGGAGTTCTTCCTGCCGGATTTTCTTCCTTGTCATCGAACTGGGTTTCCTTGTCAGATGGAGGAGTTGCTGCTTCTGCCGGCTGCTATCAAGTTGCTCTTCTTTGTCAGCCTCGAAGTTGAAGTCGTCCAAGTGTGTCCAATAAAAGAGCGCCTCCCTAATCTAGATTTGGGAGGACATCTCGCCACTAGATCATCGGCGCCTGCGGGCTTCATCGGACCAACTATTGTCTGTTCTCCTCCCTTCCTTGTCAAGCTGTTGCAGGTGGCTGCCCCTTCCTCCTAGATCTCTTCGGTTCCTCCTCTCCTCTCTAGAGTTGCATCAACAAGGCATGACAAAGTCTGGTCGTGCTTTTCCTAGGGGTTTGAGAGAACGTTTTCGATGGAGTCCAATGAAACTCATCACAGATCTCAAGCTCCCATCTTCGGGATTTCTTCGATTCGATGACAGTAGTCGCTACTTGTTGGCTAGGAGCCAACACGGGAGATTGATGGTCTGCAAGTGCACATGATCTATTATAGCGTTTTTGAAGACTGTCGAACCCACAAGGAAGTGGTGATTAGTCTCACTTCATCTAAATCTAAAATCATAATATAATTACTTAACTTAGGAAATAAAAACTATTTTTGGAATAAATAAAAATAGAAAATAAATAAATACTAAAAGTGCTAGAAATGAGGCATGGGGTACACATGTTCACTAGTAGTAATTCTCATAAGGATATTGGGACTCTAGGCTAGCATAAGACGCAATTATGGTATATGCCTAATTAATGGAGAAACCTTTTCATCGGCAAAAATACTATGTGCATATACTATAATCTAAGTTTGTGCCACTGTCATTATGCAACAGTTATGGAATAATGTATTACGCTTCTTACATTCTCCTAATAGATTCGATCTTATGGCTCTCATTAGGCACATTTTTGTCACTCTTCCACCAAGCATCATTTCCTCTCTAGCAATGCCACCTTGTCTAGTGAAGGGGACGACAAGACAAACAACTACTATTATGACCTTCTTTGAAATGTTAGAAAAATATTCATAATCAATCCCATTAAATAAATTGATTGAGCCAAAAATAGATGACAATCATAATAACAATAACTTGATGGCGCCGAAGATGGATGTCTATCACAATATAGAGAAAGCTACATAGTTACTACTCCCTCCGGCCGGGTATAGAAGGCTCAACTCATAAATTACGTATACCAAGATGAACTCTATCTACTCTTAAATCTTTTTTGCTGGAAGAGCATTAGCTCCTCGATCTACGTGAGAGTTAATTAGCAGCCAGCCGTTCTGCACCGCACGCTGCATCTCGCTGGATACGTTTCGCATCGCACTAATCCCGCTGTTTGCGCTGACCCATGGCATTAATCCTCATGCATGCGAATACTCCAGCCATTTCACTTGCATGCACGCACATACGCGTGAACCGTTGCATGCACACGGTAGATGCAAAATTTTGATGAGAATTGGAGGGAACTTTACATGCCAGATGAAGCCAACGATCTCAAACCAAAATTTGAAGGAAAACTGGATTGGTGCCATCTTTTCAGTTCAAGAAATAGGACCTCTCAAAGCCATTTCTATAAATGGGAGTATTCTTGTTCAATTCTTCTTCTCATGCTTCCAACACATGGCCATGGCCATGTTTGATCTGAACGAACCAGCAGTAGACTGGGATGAGATAGAAGTAGGCCAGCACGTCGGTGAGGGGAGTGGTGGACTAGGGAATGGCGGACTAGGGGTTCCACATGCCCTCCGCCGCGCCACACTTGTTCAAGCCACCGGTGTCCGCCGTGGAGTCGCCGTCTCTGGGAGACGCGAGCTCGTCCATGACGTTGCCTTCGGCGATCAGCTGCTATGGATCTTGCGTCTCCGCGTCAGGATCGGCGAGCGGCACATCCTCGTTCTCCACGATGACAACACCAGCACCGGCTTCCTCTCTATCTCCCTCCATGCCGGCAATCCAGACCTGCACGTCGTCGTCAAGCTCTTCTACCCAGTTCCACATTGCTCCACCGCTGTTGAGATTGTGGTTGACAAAGATGATTTTCATGGAGTTCACATCTCTTCCCCTACCGCAGCTATATGCATCTCTCGTGGCGTTTCATATTCCTAATCAATGCTTGCCTCGTTTGAAGTATTCTTGCATGATTAGTACAGAACGGCTCTCATGCATGCACGGAGTAATTACGAACGATTTGTGAGGGATTGAAGAGTAAATAGGGGTAGTTAAGAATTGTGAGCCTCCTAATTCTGAAATAGGCTGATTTGGAGTTGAGCCTCCTATACCCGACCGGAGGGAGTACTAACAACCTTGTATCCTTGATGAACTCACACATCACGTAAATCAACAAGAACAAATAAGATATTAAATCCATAAATTAATGAATGCGAGACTAATCTTGAAGATCTTGATGATTGTTGAGGCGATTATAGGGAGTTTCTAGCTATGGAGGCCTGCTGTATGGATGAATCTATGGTGAAATTTTGTGGTGGTGGTGGAGATGGAAAATGAGAGCTTTTCGCGGGCGCCTCCCGATCTGTCCCAACGCCTTTCCTCCTCTATTTTGACACGAAGGCTTCTATATGTGTAGGCAAAACTCCACAGAGATCCATCGGGGATGAAAGGATCTAGTCACAATAGGACGGGATAGCAGAGGTCTAGGGTGCCCAGGCGGCGGGTGGAGGCGGCACAACCTACCGTCTGGGCCCGCAGAACCTCAGTCGGCTGCCTCCTTTCGTGTGGTGTACTCCTCCTCGGGGACATTCCTGAATATGCTCGATTTTCTAATTTTTGTGGTGTTTTTCCTCTGTACACAAAATAAAACAATAATTCGATTGTCTGATAGTTAATTAAATAAAATAGAAAATTAATTAAAATATATAATGGAAATATAACAAAAATACATCATTAAACTCAAAATAATATAACACGTTTTAGACTTATGAGAGATCGCCTACTCAACCTCAGGTGATAATTCTGGTTTGCTTGCCAAAGGGACCATTGGTGAGTCTACTACCAGTTGCCACCCTTGAGGCCTCAAGAAGTTCTCGCCTTGGTCAGTCATCGTTGTGCTTCAATGACGAAATGACCATCTATCCCTGGGTGGGCCTCCACAGGACACGTATGCGAGCCTACGACATGTGGAACAAAAAGGAATGATCATATAAAGATTTTGGGGGATTACTAAAGCTTGGAGCTTCATCGATACCATCTGGTTCAGCAAATGGAGTTTTGCAGTGGTATGATCCAGAGAAATCAGAGATCGTCATCCCAGGATAAGGAATGATTCCAGTTGATGCCGTAAATGTGACCAGGGTTTTTGATTTACTGAATTCCAAGGAGGATGTGTTCTATGGATGAGAAGTAAGTGTCGTAACCTTCATAAATGAAAAGTATTGTATAGCTAGTGGAAATACTCCAAAAATTACTACTTTCTGCATGTGATTCAAATCATGGATGGACAAGCAAACAATAGGTTCATGCGTGTGTGGTTGATTGTGGTAATCAACAGTTTCCATTGCTCAACTACAAGCCTGAATGTCAGCCCACGTGCTACCCAGCAGTTGTGGACTTAGAAAAAGTTTTGAATTTGAACTAGTGTTAGTTTGTTGTAGATCAGTCAGCTGCCGATACCATGGGTGCGAAAAAGAACTCAGTGTGTGCCTCTGTTTATCACCCACTGGTAAGATTCTGATCATCTGTAAATTTGTTACCTCAAGTCATGTGTTAAGTTGTTATAGGGTTTTGTTGACTTGCCCATTGTTACCAAATTAATACATAGTATTGTTTTCTTGATGAAGATTTTTTGAAGGTGCATGTTAATTAGTACTATTGCCTTCCATGTAGATTTTATACCTGGATTCTTTGGTCGTGGACATACCGATTAGAGATTGTGTTGTTCGAGTAGAGGCACGGGGCTCGAAAGTTGTAACCAAGGATAAGAAGACTGATGGAGAACGTGGCAGATTGAGGGTAAGCCAGCTCCTTCGTTGTTTGGTTCAGTTCACATTTGTAAATAAGTCCACATAATGAGAGCTATAAGATCAATTCTACTAGGAGAAGGTACGAAGGTAACACATTATTCCATAACCGTTGCATAGTGATAGTGGGACGAACTTGGATTATACTAGATGTGCATAAATTTTTTTGAAGAAAATATTTTTCATTAGTTAGGCATTATCATAATTGCATCTTATGCTAACCTAAAGTCCTAACATCCTTATGAGAATTGCTACTAGTGAATCTATATAGCCTATGCCTCATTTCTAGCTATTAGAACACCTCTCCTACCGCTTTTAGTATTTATTTATTTTCTATTTTTATTTATTCCAGAAATAATATTTATTTCTTAAGTCAAGTAATGGCTCTTTTTAATTATCTATTACATCTCTGAGGTTCACAACTATTTTGAGAAAAATAGTTTTGCATCTCAATTTTCACTTTTATTTATTTTTATGTGATTTCAGATTAGGACGAAGTGAGATAAATCACAGCTTCTTTGTGGTTTCAACACTCTTTCTCATCGAAAAAATTACAACTGATTGTGTGCATTTGCAGGTCATCAAGATTTTTCTGGCTCCGTTGCCAGGGAAGCAACATTGTTTTAGCTCCAAATTTGATTTCATCACTCTCTTTTACTTTCTTGCACTACTTGCCTTTTAGTTTAGCTTTTGTTAGTAACTTACTTGTTTAGTTCTTTTCTTGCTTAGTTAGTCTTATTTGAGAACATAAAAATTAGTCATTACATCTTTAAAGATGGATGCTCACATAAAAGAATGGTTAGCGGTGTTGGATTATTGCTCTTCCTAAATTTATGGTATTTATAAAATTAATTGTGCTTTTTGTGATACGGCTGGAGACTTTGATTTTCAATGTAAGAATCATGAGGATTGTGAGTCATGTGATGACGTGTACATCTGTGTGATGAATATCTTGCCACCTTGTGTTGAGTTGAATTTGAGGTTGCATGAATTCGGTTTTGAATTTGTGGTTGATTATTTGAGTTTCTCAATTTGTCTCAAAGAAAAATTGAGTGGATAAAAGATTTTTCTCGACTGACTTGGGTCAAGTGGAAAACTTGTGCTCGCGACGCTTTGCTTGTTCTATTGTGTGCAGGTGCGAGTTGGGTGCGGCGATGGTTCGGCCATATGGACCGGCATGATAGCTTGGAGGGCTGAGATGCGGTTAAGGAGGTGACGACGACATCGTGCGGCTTAAAAGCATGCACGCGGACGACAAGAAAGCGGGTGGAGACGAGACGTGAGGACCAAGTCAGTGCGAGGGCGTTTTGGTAAAAACGCAGAAACCACCGAAGCTCAACCAAGAAACTGCGGCGGCGGCCAGAAGCGGTTTAGGGTTGGTAGCTTAGGGTGGAAGGAAAATCGAGAGGTGGCTAAGCTATTTAGACGCTTTGAGATGCGTGCTAAGTAGTTAGGCTCATTAGGGCATGAGGCCCAAGAGTGGAAGAGGGGGTTGTCCCTCCCCACTATAAATAGGTGATTAGGGTTTCTTAACCCTTGAACCTTTTGATTAGCTTTGAGAGCTGCACTAGGAGAGTGCTTTGCCTAAGATGAGAGGCATGTAAAAACACTAGAAAAACCCACGAAAATCAATACAAAAAGATTTCCAAGAAAAGCCATGAGTCTCCCGTTGTGATTGTGAGTTTTTCTCTTTTTGCTCTTTGGATTTTCGTTCTTCTCCTTCCCTCATGGATTGGTTTGTTTCTTGAGGTTTGTTTGGTGGAATAGATTGCTAGGACATGTGAGATGTTTCAATGTTGATTGAATATCAAAATCCCTCACAAGTCCTAAGGATCAATTGATTTGATTTCGTGCAAGTTTTTCTCTCGTTTGCTCTTGGAACAGCTGTTAGTAGATTGGAGTTTTCTCTCAGCACAGATGAGCTTTTGAGGTGATTCCAATTGGAACAGCTCCATAAGTCTTTTGTCTACCTCTGTGCAAAATTTCATTCAATTCCGTTGGGTGGATCAAAATCTGCGAATGTTTTACGGAGCGACGATCTGCTGTTTCGCAAAAACCGGAAGTTTCGATATTTACACCGGAAGTTCCGATCCACATCGGAAGTTCCGATCCTGGAGTCGGAAGTTCCGATTTTTCCAGAGCGTTCAAAACCGGGGTAACACCGGAACCTCCGGTAAGGTCGGAAGTTCCGATATTCACACCGGAAGTTCCGATCTGGCTGTGTTTTGCGTGATTTTTCTCAAACCATTTGTCGATTGCTTTTCCGCTGCATTTCTTGATTTGATCACAATAACTAATCACTAGTTTTGTGTTCTAATCTTGAGAAGAAATTTTTAATTCGACATTCACCCCCCCTCTGTCGGAAGCTGTCGATCCAACAAGTGGTATCAGAGCCCGGTCTCGCTTCTCTATAAGCTTTGACCGGCTTTGCGAGCCATGGCTTCCCACGGATACTCGACTCGTCCTCCCGTCTTCAATGGGACGGACTGGGAGTTCTGGAAAAATCGAATGAAAATTTTTATCCAGTCAGAGGGACTTGCTATTTGGCAAATCATCGAAAGGGACTTTGCTCTTCCTGCCGAAGTGACGGCTGCAAATCAGGTTGATGTTGAAAACAATTGCAAAGCCATCAACTATTTGCTTTCTGGTTTGGATAGGAAGGAGCACGAGCGGGTTGCTCATCTTGATACCGCTCACAAGATTTGGTCGACCTTGATCACCTACCATGAGAGGTCCGACCAAGTCAAGATTGCTCGAGCGGATCAATACAAAGTTGAATACAATCGCTTTGAGCAACGCCCTGGGGAATCAATTTCTGAGCTTTTTGAGAGATTTGAAAGAATTGTGAATAAGCTCAGAAGTGTGGGAGTGAGGTACTCTGACTCGGAGATGGCTAGGCATGTGTTGAACACATTAGAGCCCGCTTTTGAAGTGCGGAAGATTGCCATCCAAGAGTCCGCCAATCTTGCCACTCTCACACTCGATCACCTGTTCTCCAAGCTCTCTACTCATGAGATCACTTCGGAGAACAGAAATGGTTCAAAGACCAAAACTTTGGCTCTTGTTGGGAACACTACCTCGGATCCATCGGGGATAGTGTCTCCTAGTGTCAACTCTGACACTTGCATGATTTCTTCTTCTGGACTGTCTCTTGCAGCCTTGTCTTCTTTGTCTGATGATCAGCTTGAATCTCTCCCCGAGGATGAGCTCACGTTATTTGCAAAACGATTCTCTAGGGCATATAAGAATGTGAGAAATAGGAGAAGGAAATCCTCGGACGTCACCTGCTATGGATGTGGTGAGAAAGGCCACATTCGATCCGAGTGTCCCAATCCTAAAGAGAGAAACAAGTTTGCTTCTAAATTACAGGACAAGAGAAGGAACAACTTTGAATCAGGGCTCAAGATGCGTGAGGCGGAGAAGAATCTTCGTCAAGCTCTCGCCGCTTTTGAAGATAGCGACAACAGCTCCAACTCTTCTTCATCTTCCTCTTCCTCAAGCGAGGATGAACCGAAGCCGCCCAAGCACAAGAAGAAAGGGAAGAAGAAGGTAGAACATGGCTTCACCGGCATGTGCTTTATGGCGAGATCCGAAGAAGAGAGCGACGACGAAGATCTGGAAAATGATGTAAGTTGCACCTTCGATGAGCTCAGTGTTAGGCATGATAAACTACTTGATATGTTTGATGTGCAAAATAATGCCTTGTTTGCTTCAATCAAGAAATCTAAAGACCTGACTAAGAAAGTTAATTCTCTTACACTAGAAATCGCTAAATTAAAAAGTAATGAGGATGAGTGTGCTAGCTGTGATGTTTTACACAAAGAATTCCTTGAAGCTAAAGATGCTCATGCTAGTGTAAGTGAATTGCTTAAGTCATCCATGATTGAAATTGATAAACTTAAGTCGAGCCCTTGCTCCTTTTGTGTTTCTAAGGATGATAACTTAGACTCCCTTAGGAAAGAAATTGACATGCTTAAGGCTTCACATGCTAGTTTGTCTTCTTGTGGATCTCTTGGATGTTCCTCTAGCTTAGCACCTCTAACAAATTGAATGAGATGAAATTGTGCTTTGCTATAGGTTTCATATTGCATATAATTGTTATCCAAGAGCTTGTGGTCTATAAGGACAATCTAGCCAAGCTTAAAACTGTTTATCTTGCTGGTTGCATTGTTCACTCATTTCATGCTAATGAACTCAAAAATGCTAAGAATCAACTTGCTAGCATTAGTTCTAAGAGTACTCAGAATCTTCCCCATGTTTAAGATGCAAGTATTTGGAAGATAGAAATAAAGAATTGAATCAATCTGTGCTTGAAATGAGAAGACCAGTGTGTGATAAATGCTCTGAACTAGTTGAAGAAAATCAGGACCTAGGAAGACACATCTCTGAGCTTTACAGAAAACTCACTTTGGCTAATGCTACTGCTTCTAAGTTACCTGTTGATGTTTCTCATGCTGTTTCCTCTACTTGCACATTTTGCCATGAGCTTGAGAATGATGTTTCTGCTATGCATGCTGCATTTAGAGAGAGGTTTAAGAAAACAGTAGCTGAAACATGTAGCATCGCCTGTGTGTCCTGTGAGTCTCTAAAACTTGAACTAGGAGCATA
Source organism: Stipa capillata (assembly GCA_019208055.1). Lineage (NCBI taxonomy): Eukaryota > Viridiplantae > Streptophyta > Magnoliopsida > Poales > Poaceae > Stipa > Stipa capillata. The sequence continues at coordinate 1,069,356 of JAGXJF010001946.1, read as the reverse complement.
CAAAGAAAAATATGAGAAAGCTGTTAGAGTGTCAGCCTCAGGAGCTTGTCTTACCTGTGCTTCTTTGCTTAGGGAAGTTGATTACCTCAAGAAAACTTTGGAGAGATTTTCTGGAGGTAGAAAAGAACTTGACATGATCTTAGACAAGTCTAGAGTTAGCTCAGGCAAAGGTCTAGGTTTTAATCATGTGGAAGAAAATAAGAATCATCCTCCTCATCCCATTGGTTCTCTTGGTAGAGGTTTGATTGCAATAGCTCAGGGGGAGAGGGGAACAGAGTTCAAGTCAGGTGGCTATCTGGATTCATCTCTTAAGGACAAGAGTGCTCCAGCATCAGTTGGTACTACCTTGCAAAAGGTAAAATACCGATGCACTCATTGTCATAAGGATGGTCATCTTGTTGAGTTTTGCTTTCGACGTCTCAAGGAGGAGCGTCGTGACCGTGTTCGTGTTCTTAGGGGTATTCAACGACGCAACAATGCGTTGAGTGCTCCTAAGACACACACGAGGCCTCAACATGTTGAGGTTACTGGTGGCTCAAGCAGGCGACAGGGCTTAGGTCACTTAGCGCCTTTTCGCCGTCCTCTTGGAGGTGGTTCACGTGCTCCGGTGCGTGACATTCCTCCGCAGCGTGCTTTAGGTCAGGATCGTAGAGATGCTCAAGGTGTTGCATTGCATACTAATCACTCACGATCTTTTGTTCCTTTTCAGCAAGTGACTCAGTACTGGATTCGAAATCCTTGCTTACTAACCCCAGTACTGAGCCTACTCGCTTTTGGTCTTTTGTATAGGTTGGCCGGCAAGGGTTGGTGAACATGTGGCTCGTTGATTCCGGGTGTTCACGTCACATGACCGGAAGCTCAAAATGGTTCACCTCCCTCAACAAGACATCCCGTGATGAGTACATCACTTTTGGAGATGACTCCCGTGAACGTGTGACACACAAGGGCACAGTGCGAGTCAACAACAACAACATTCTCAAAGATGTTGCCCTTGTGAGTAAACTGAAATACAACCTCATTTCTGTTTCACAGCTCATTGATGATGATTATGAGGTGTGTTTTAAGAAGAATGGATGTCGTGTTCTTGACTCTTCGGGTGCACTTGCTTTTGGTATTTCTCGTCCCGGTAGAGTTTTTGCTGCTGAGTTTAGTTCTTCTGAGTCTAGGTGTTTCCTTGCAACTAGTTCTTCAGTGTTTCAACTTTGGCACCGACGTTTGGGGCATGTTGGTTTTGACCATTTGACTAGAGTTGGCAGCCTTGACCTTCTGAGAGGTTTGCCCAAACTCAAACCAGTCAATGATTTGGTATGCGCCCCATGTCGTCATGGCAAACAAGTTGCCGCCCCTCATCCACCTGTCAATCAGGTGAAGACCGATGGACCCGCTCAGTTTTTACACATGGACACTGTAGGTCCAGCTCGGGTTCGATCGGCGGGTGGGAAGTGGTATGTTCTTGTCATTGTTGATGACTATTCTCGGTTTTCTTGGGTGTTCTTCATGGAGCACAAATCTGAGGCATTTGAGTTCTTTCGAGATTTGGCTTTGAGGCTCTTGAATCTCTTTCCTGGCTCTTTGAAGGGAATTCGCAGTGATAATGGGTTAGAGTTCAAGAATGCTTCTTTTACAGATTTTCTTGCTGATCGTGGTGTTGAGCATCAATTCTCCACTCCACGCACCCCACAGCAGAATGGTGTTGTGGAGAGGAAAAATAGAACTTTAGTTGAGATGGCAAGAACGATGCTTGATGAGTATGGCACATCACGACGGTATTGGGCCGAGGCCGTCAACACCGCTTGCTATGTGTCAAATCGAGTTTTTCTGCGTTCTTCTTTGCACGTGACATCTTATGAGCTTATGTTGGGAAGAAGCGAAATGTGTCCCATCTTAGGGTTTTTGGTTGCAAATGTTTTATTCTGAAGAAGGGCCCTTCTCGACAAGTTCGAGTCACGAACTTCTGATGGTATCATGCTTGGATACCCTAGACATTCGAAAGGATATCGAGTGCTTAATCTTGAGACTAACACCATTGTGGAATCCTGTGATGTGACTTTTGATGAGGCTAGCTCTGCTAGACCCGAGCTTTCAGGTGTTTCACAGGAGTCCGAGTCGATCTTCCAGGATGAAGATGATTTTGAGAGTGGCGTGGGCCGTGCCCCTACTTCTCAGGCGGCAGCTGTTGGTCCTCCAGTTGTCTCTTCGACAGTAGCTGAGGGTCCAGCACCGACGACTTCATCATCGGCGGTGGCACCTATTTCACCGGCAGCTTAGCTTCCTACCACTTCTACAGCTGAGGTAGAGGCTGCCGAGGCTACTTCCACTCAAGTTCCAGATGAGCTCGGGGGTCCACAACGCCTCCAGAAGGATCACCCTCCAACGCAGATCATCGGCGACATCTCTGAGCGTGTAACTCGCTCTAGGTCCATTCCTTCCTCAGAACTTGCGCATTCAGCTTTTGTTGCATCTTTTGAGCCCAAAGATATATGTCATGCACTTTCTGATGATAGTTGGGTCAATGCCATGCATGAGGAGTTAGAAAATTTTGAAAGAAATAAGGTTTGGACGCTTGTAGAGCCTCCACTTGGTCACAATATCATTGGAACCAAGTGGGTGTTCAAGAACAAGCAAAGTGAGGATGGCATTGTTGTTCGCAACAAGGCTAGACTTGTAGCCCAAGGGTTTAGTCAAATAGAGGGTTTTGATTTTGATGAGACCTTTGCACCAGTAGCTCGCTTGGAGGCTATACGCATTTTGCTTGCGTTTTCAGCTTCTAAGAAATTCAAACTTTATCAAATGGATGTGAAAAGTGCATTTCTTAATGGTTTCATTGAAGAAGAAGTCTATGTTAAACAACCTCCAGGATTTGAGAACCCTAAATACCCTAACCATGTGTTCAAACTGTCCAAGGCTCTCTATGGTCTTAAGCAAGCTCCTAGAGCGTGGTATGATAGACTTAAGAGCTTTTTGATTCAAAATGGTTTTGAAATGGGGAGGGTAGACAAAACTTTGTTTCTTCTTAGGCGTGGCAATGACCTTCTGATAGCACAAATCTATGTGGATGATATAATCTTTGGTGGCTCCTCTAATGCTCTTGTGTCCAAGTTTTCTGAGATGATGAGCAGGGAATTTGAGATGTCTATGATGGGTGAACTTCAATATTTCTTGGGATTACAAATCAAGCAGACGAAGGAGGGCACCTTTGTCCATCAGGCCAAGTATACAAAGGATTTATTGAAGAAATTCGGGATGAGCGATGCCAAGCCAATCAATACTCCGATGTCTACTGCAACGTCGCTTGGTCCTGATGAAGAAGAAGAGGCGGTGGACCAGAAGGAGTTCAGAAGCATGATCGGCTCCCTCCTCTACTTGACAGCGACAAGACCGGACATCCAGTTCGTTGTTTGCCTATGTGCGAGGTTTCAAGCCTCGCCGAGAGACTCCCACCGGCAAGCTGTGAAGCGCATCATGAGGTATCTTCGATCATCCCTTGAATTTGGACTTTGGTATTCATGCTCTTCTGTTCTTGGGATTCGGGGTTTTCTGATTCAGACTTTGCCGGGTGTAAGATAGACCGCAAGAGTACTTCTGGCACTTGTCATCTTCTTGGCACTTCTCTTGTTTCATGGTCTTCTAGAAAACAATCTTCTGTTGCACAATCTACTGCTGAAGCTGAGTATGTTGCAGCCGCTAGTTGTTGTAGTCAGATTCTTTGGATGATTTCGACTTTGCGGGATTTTGGGTTGTCTTTTGATAGTGTTCCACTGTTCTGTGATAACACTAGTGCTATTAATATTGCTAAGAACCTAGTGCAGCACTCTAGGACTAAGCATATAGATGTGCGGTTTCATTTCCTGAGAGACCATGTTGAGAAGGGTGATGTAGTGCTTACGTTTGTTAACTCTGAAAATCAGCTCGCGGATATCTTTACCAAGCCATTAGATCCCACACGATTCTGTGCCCTTAGAGGGGAGTTGGGGATTGTTCATCCCCATGGGTTGGTTTGAGGGGGAGTCTTCTCACTGTGTATCATAGTGTAATATAGTGCATTTTGCATCATTTGTGATATATCATGTGCACTTTGCATGTTCACGAGCTTTGTCTATTATCCTTGATGAAACAATGAGTTCTCCAAGTTCGCTATATGCCATATTCTGAGTGTCTAACTCATTGTACCATATTTTGATATGTGTTCTCAAGAATCAGTGATGCTAGCTTAATTGGACAACAACTTGACTTTAAATCTTTGATCTACTAATGAGTTGCCTGCTAGGGAATCCGTTGTTTTTGAATCTGCTCATGACTCTAGTATTGCAGCTATGATCTTTGTGTATGACTGGTCAAAGATAGGACTTCATGGTAATCTTGATTAGGACTGCTAGTGACTTAACATGCCTAGGCTTTTGTGGCTCGGGTCGGAGAATGCTTAGTGTCATCAAAAGTCACCAGTCTTTGCTCTACATGCTTGCAATCTATCATATACTACTGTGAAAAATGCTCAAATAGGGATGAATCACTCAAGGTACTTGCTCGTGCAGGAGGTAGTATTTTGGTTGTGGCTAGTCCAAATAATCATGTGCACTCAATGTGAAAAAGTCAGGATGAAGCACTTAAGATACTTCCTCGTGCAGGGGGTTGTATTTTGGTTGTGCCTAATCCACTTAATCATGTGATTGCTTAATTCAGCATGTGGTAGAGTATTTTGGTCCTCATCTTGATCGGTTGTCCTCCTAGTCATGGCTTAGCACTAGGTTGTCATACTTCACTCATGTTTAGAGTCATTGCAATTGTGACTACCTAGTCTGGCGCTCATTACTAGTGAACTCTTTAATATGCTAAGAACTTGATTTGCTAGCTGCTCTTCTTGATCTACATGTCTTCTTATGGTTTGGTGAGCACCTATGTGACATATTAGCACTTTTTGTGTCTCATTCTGGATAATCTTCAAAGCTCGCTGCAACTGAAAAATAAAAAATTCCACGCATACATGCTTATCCTTGATATTCCATCATTGCATAGTCTAAGGGGGAGGCGTGCCTTCCCTTGATGACTATAGTGCCAAAGGGGAAGAAATAGGAGTATCAATCATACATTGGCATTCGTTTACGAGATAGGCATGGGTGTGTATCTTCTGAAAATTGCTTTGTTCTGGAGTAGATCATAGATATATGAGTTATAGGAGTGAGGGGGAGTCTCAGGGTTTATGTTTTTGCCTTCACTCACATTTTTGGTCTTACTCTTGTTGACATTCACTTGGCCCGGTACTTGCTTTCTCTTTCTTATGGCCAGGTTTGAATTCTTGCAACTTGATTGCTTTTAATTCTTTAAACCAACGCAAATTTGATTGATTGAGAGATGTTGGCAATATATTCATCAAGGGGGAGATTGTGAGTCATGTGATGACGTGTACATCTGTGTGATGAATATCTTGCCACCTTGTATTGAGTTAAATTTGAGGTTGCATGAATTCGGTTTTGAATTTGTGGTTGATTATTTGAGTTTCTCAATTTGTCTCAAAGAAAAATTGAGTGGATAAAAGATTTTTCTCGACTGACTTGGGTCAAGTGGAAAACTTGTGCTCGCGACGCTTTGTTTGTTTTATTGTGTGCAGGTGCGAGTTGGGTGCGGCGATGGTTCGGCCATATGGACCGGCATGATAGCTTGGAGGGCTGAGATGCGGTTAAGGAGGTGACGACGACATCGTGCGGCTTAAAAGCATGCACGCGGACGACAAGAAAGCGGGTGGAGACGAGACGTGAGGACCAAGTCAGTGCGAGGGCGTTTTGGTAAAAACGCAGAAACCACCGAAGCTCAACCAAGAAACTGCGGCGGCGGCCAGAAGCGGTTTAGGGTTGGTAGCTTAGGGTGGAAGGAAAATCGAGAGGTGGCTAAGCTATTTAGACGCTTTGAGATGCGTGCTAAGTAGTTAGGCTCATTAGGGCATGAGGCCCAAGAGTGGAAGAGGGGGTTGTCCCTCCCCACTATAAATAGGTGATTAGGGTTTCTTAACCCTTGAACCTTTTGATTAGCTTTGAGAGCTGCACTAGGAGAGTGCTTTGCCTAAGATGAGAGGCATGTAAAAACACTAGAAAAACCCACGAAAATCAATACAAAAAGATTTCCAAGAAAAGCCATGAGTCTCCCGTTGTGATTGTGAGTTTTTCTCTTTTTGCTCTTTGGATTTTCGTTCTTCTCCTTCCCTCATGGATTGGTTTGTTTCTTGAGGTTTGTTTGGTGGAATAGATTGCTAGGACGTGTGAGATGTTTCAATGTTGATTGAATATCAAAATCCCTCACAAGTCCTAAGGATCAATTGATTTGATTTCGTGCAAGTTTTTCTCTTGTTTGCTCTTGGAACAGCTGTTAGTAGATTGGAGTTTTCTCTCAGCACAGATGAGCTTTTGAGGTGATTCCAATTGGAACAGCTCCGTAAGTCTTTTTTCTACCTCTGTGCAAAATTTCGTTCAATTCCGTTGGGTGGATCAAAATCTGCGAACGTTTTACGGAGCGATGATCTGCTGTTTCGCAAAAACCGGAAGTTCCGATATTTACATCGGAAGTTCCGATCCACATCGGAAGTTCCGATCCTGGAGTCGGAAGTTCCGATTTTTCCAGAGCGTTCAAAACCGGGGTAACACCGGAACCTCCGGTAAGGTCGGAAGTTCCGATATTCACACCGGAAGTTCCGATCTGGCTGTGTTTTGCGTGATTTTTCTCAAACCATTTGTCGATTGCTTTTCCGCTGCGTTTCTTGATTTGATCACAATAACTAATCACTAGTTTTGTGTTCTAATCTTGAGAAGAAATTTTTAATTCGACATTCACCCCCCCCCCTCTGTCGGAAGCTGTCGATCCAACAAGGATCTTATTACTGCATCTTATAGTAGACTAGACCATGATGAAGATAATATTCGACAAATAAAAGAGCTCATTATTTATGACGGGACCCATCAAATAGTTAGTAAAATTATTTGGTTTGCAAAATGTCATATCTTTCACGACTTGCTTGATGAGGAATATAGAAAGGTGTATCTTATTTATTGCTTTAGTGGGAATCTTTTTTGTAATGATCCTTTGGTGATGAGTCATGATGAGTGACCGCTACCACTATTACTACAAATAAAATTTTGTATTGTTGATAATGTTGCTACTTTAAATGCTTGTTATGATGCTATAGATACTTCTATCAAGATTGTTATTGATGAGAGGAAGCCCGATCCTAACTTCTATGCGTGTGATGATACTATGAATGCTATTGATGAGAATACTAAAATAGTTTTTCATGCTCTGAAGTTAAATTTATCATGTCGTACAAATATAGTAAGGAATAAACTTATAGCTATGATTTGTTTCCACGTCCTTTTGAGACTAAAAATGTTTTACAATTAATAGTTGTGGTGATTTCTCTACAAAACACCTTGCAATAGTAAATTTCTCTTTTGTGCATAAACTTATTTGTATACAAATTTCCAATGCATAGGAAGAGGATACGTCTTTGACCTTTCTGTCTGCAGATGCTCTCCACTATGCTTAAAAGGAAATTATCAAATTGAAGGATTGAGTATCTAAGCCTCAGAGGTAACAAAGTCAAGCCATTGACTTAAACTAAAGCGCTTCTTAGGAGGCAACCTCGGAAGTTTAGTATTTTATATTTCTGTTTTGAGTCTGAGTTTACTATTCTTAATAAATAGTATCAAGTTTCATTGTTTATGATTGCATAACTATCGTTTGAATTACTCTTGCTACATCTCTTTTATTGTACTTCTATTCAGTTATTTTCAATAGATTCTAGAAAATTTATATTTTGATATTTACAAAAGGTAGGGAGACTACTAGGAAATTTTGGTGGCCACCGGGGGACACACAAGGCCCACGTGATAGGCTGCTGCAGCACCCCCTGCCGCACAACCTAACACGAAAATAATCCGTCGCCGAGAGATCTAACACGGAGAGGGTTGGGTGATTTGTTTACTCGTTTCGTTTCGGTGGCTGATAGGTGGGACCGATGTGCAGCCAATGGGGGTGTCAGTACGTGGGCCCAGCAGAACAAGGGAAAATATGGACTGAGCTGATGCTCTATTTTGTATTTTTATTCCCGAATATAAATTTCCATGCCTCTGTTTCACTGAAATAGTTTTTGTTTAGATTAGGTATAAGTCTTTGTCCTATTTTTAGGGCTATTTTAATTCTTTTATAGCTTCATAAAATATTTATAATACTCCTTGATCTTTATTTGGTCATTTACATAGAGCGTTGTAATTTATTCCTGAGCTTTAATTGAATTTTCACTTAATCTCTAATGATCAAATAGTTGCTTTATATTGTCTGTTCAAGAACTAATCTTTTGTAGGTAAATTTTTTGTTATGAGATGAAAAGATGGTATTCAAAATTATTTGATCTTCATGATGGAAATCCAAGATGAACAAAAAATTTAAGCTTCGGGGAGTCCATCCCCCAATTGGCCAAGTATTCTTGCTCCTTGCATTAATATATTATGTTGATTATAATTGCCATGTGCATTGCTTTATTATAGAACTTGATATTTTCATTTTAGGTTGACTAAACCAACACTTTAAGTTTAATTTTTATTTTTGAAGAAATTATTTAGATGGAGTTGAGGAGCTTTTCCTTATTGTTACTTGCTTTACTTGACTAAAGGGTGATGTTGATGAAGATGTTAAATTCAATTTTATTATCTATACTAGTTACTTTAGTTTCAGTTATAATGGAAATATGGGAACAATCGCTCAAGGTGTCTCTTTAAGGAAATGAGTTGGAAGGAGGCATAACGGTTGAGGTATATTGTTTCTTATTTATTGGAATAACTGAATTATCTTATGCAACGGTTTATGACAACTATATTGTATATTGCCCATTGACTATTATTACCCATTAGAACTATTGTTGATATTGCTATTCATTTATTAAGGTTGTGATTTGGGATAGTTGATTTATTCTTGTGGTGTTTACCTACTGCCTTACCACGCTTCACTACAAATTTAAAATGGGAGCTGACGATGACTAGTAGACAATTACTGTGTGCGATGACTGTATCCGTATACAAATGCACCACGACTGTGGAGTATCCTACTTACCCAGAAAGGTGTGTACCTCGAAGAAGGACTCTATGTCGATAAGGAAACCACACATAGGTATCCGGGACTCCTCAAACTAGGCAGTCAATCCAACGTTTAAGGAAAGTGGAGTCCTACTCGGAGATGTGCCCATATCCCTTACGATATGGTGTACCACCTATAAAAGGACCCCAAGGCCTTTGGAGAAGACAAGGACCAGAAGTTAGACAAGCAACCTTAGACTCACAAGCCTTTGACAATCGCCTTCCGAGCAAGTAGAAGAGAAGATCGTCATCGACAACCACCTCCGAGAAGATCCTATCTAGGACTAGACACCCCTCTTATACCTTGTCTCGAGATCAATACATACCAACAGGACGTAAGTCTATTATCCTAAGGGAGGCCTGAACCTGTATAAATCGTCTTGCCGGTGGCCTAATTTGTGGGTCATCTTACTCGGAACAATTCCCCTATTTTTATTCTCTCTCCTCCACGAATTTTGTAAGATCGGCAGTTAACCGATCGTCGACAGGAGCAAAGTTGTCTTTGTAATGAATAGGGATCAGGTTGATGTTGAACTGGATTCTAGCTAATGGGGAGCATAGTCAAGTATAATATAAGTTGTTTAAAGATAGTTGTAGTTTTTGATATGATTCCACCACTCCATCTTATTTGATAGCATCTACGTTACTCAGTTTTGCATTTATCACATATATATATTGCATTCTTCATTGGTACATCCAAATCATAGGGTATGTCTCTCTAAAAAAAAGAAATAAAGATGATGGTGAGGTGGCAATAAAGGCTGTTGAAACAGAACATATGGTGGAAAAAAAAAGACATCCCAAAAGCCCTTTAGTTTTGCTAATTGTGTCCACTACCTATCATGACTCTTCATCCTCTTAGCCATTCGAGCATCTTGCCATTGCACTTATCATTTATTCATCACTTTATTAGAGTTTATTTTGCATTGCACACATATAGCCTTGTTGTTAGCTTCTTGCTTGTTATAATATGTAAAGAGATCATCATTGTAAGGTCCTCTCACATATTTTAGGGCTTTGAAAAAAAGAAAAATAAAACAAAGAGAAGAGAAAAAAGAAGAAAAAACAAAAAGAAAAGAAAAGAGTAGAAGAGCGGTACTATGTTTTTCATATGCTCTTGTTATTCTCTTATGCAAAATGAATCATTTCTACGCTACTGCATATAATTTTCAGTAGCAGCATTCACAACATTTACTTAGCTCATATGCTTCACTTATATCTTTTGAGCTTTATTAATTTGTTCATGATCTTCACTTATATCATTTGGAGCATTCACTTTGTTCGTGGCCTTCACTTATATCTTTTACGTTCCTCATGTGCTTCACTTATATTATTAGAGAATCAGTTTTGTGTGATACAATTTCACTTGTGCATTCATATGGAAATCTCAAGTCCTCTTGCAATATCGATAAATGGGACATCACCAGGGCTCAGGGATCACATTGCATTTCAAGAGACTCTCTATTTCTTTGATTGAGTCCTTCCTATCCCCTTATTATTTTTCTAAGTTACCAGAATGATGAGGTATCAAGTACTTTTGTGGATGATTTGATGAAACAAATGGTGACCAATAAAAACTTGCTTATTCTTTCACATGTGAGAGTTTCAAGAATCTTTACACTCTGGTACAAAGGTTTTGCACTTATGACTTGCTTGTAGTAGCTCAGTGTCGAGAGTTTCATCGTGATATTATTTTGCTCTCTAACATGACTTGAAACATTCTTTTTCCCTCTAGGCATCGGTAGGGAGCAATCTATAGCAAAGTTATCATCCTAGCAAGAAGAAACAAAAGCTATCATCCTATCAAAGTTGGCACCGAATTGTGCTCTTTCCTCAAGAGTCTTGCCCTTGCGAAGCCTCCCTCTCTTATTGGTAGTTCTTTACCTCGCGGCAGGTGAGTTTCGACCTTCACAAATGCTTGAGGCAATTCACAGCTCTTAAATGCTCTTAAGGACTCCTAACTGTCTAGGACGCCTCCAAGAGTAACAAGAGTACTTGGAGCTTGGATTTTAGAATTCTCTTGCTAAATGCTCAAAGAAATCACAGCCTTCCTTCTTTTTCTTCCATCCCAAAGGATCTCTCAAAGATGTGAGGAGAAGAAGAACTCAGTAGGCTAGAGCAAAGGAATCGGGAAGCAAGGGGTGTTTTGGGTTGGTGTGGATGAGGGTATATATAGACAGCTCAGGAAAACTAACTATTATGCCATTTTTTGCACTATCTGGAGGCTTCGGACAAACCCCACCTGGAGGGTCTAAAGTTCAAAATAGTGGCTAATTTGTGCTGCTCAGAGGTTGAATGCTCACTATTCAGAGGGTCTGAACGATTCAAAAACAGAGAACTTTCACATACCCGTAGAGTCCGGACAAGGTTTGTTCGGAGGTTCCGAACATAAAACAATATTTTTTGCAGAGAAGAAAACTTGGTTCGGATGCTCCGAATCACTTCCACTTGGAGGATCTAGAGGCTCAAATTAGCAAAAGTAGAACCACCTAGCTCCCTCAAAGGCTCCAGACTAAACTCACTCAAAGGGTTCAGACACATTAAGTTTGGGTATCTTCTTGGAGGTCTAGAAAGAAACCACTCGGAGGGTTTAGACCAAGAAAATGCTCTCTGGAAAGAGACATTTTTAACTCTTGGATGGTCCAAAATGGAAACTACTCGGAGGGTCCGAACCAAGAAAATACTAACTGGACAGAGACATTTTGAACACTCGAATGGTCCGAATGAACCTCACTCGAAGGCTCCGATCAAAGGATGTGCATCTAAATAGAAGCCAAGACAAACTCGGGGGCTTCGGATGGTGAAGGTTTTGGACAAGAAAAATGCTTTTTGGAAAAAGATATTTTTAACAGTCGAAGAGTCCGGATGAACACCTCTTGGAGGATCCGGGTAGCAACAAAAGACTAAGGATCCTAGAAAATTTAGAATGTGATTTTATTGAGTATCTCTCAAGACAATCCACCCTAGCTGTTGACTAACTCCCCCTTTTAACAGTACGGTTTGCCTATGACTTAATGTGATTCAATGAATCACCAAAACTAGGAAACTATCTTGATTTTCATAGCAAGCCATACTTTTTCTTCAATCTTTTTAGGGGTCGTCAACACCATTTCCATGGGACTAATCCTGATCAACACTTGATAAGTCATTATTTCCTTAATGGTTTTGTCACTAATAATCAAAACTCACTTAGGGGGCCTAGATGCACTTTCACTTACTTGAGAACGAGTAAGAGTTTAACCTTGGTGGAGCTTGATACTTAAAAAACATATCGTGTTTTCTAAGTTTAATAATGTATTTACGTAGTACTCCCATTATATATTTTAATTAATTTTCCATATTATTTAATAAACTGTCAAACTAAAGAATTCTCTCCTTTATTTTGTGTACACAGGAAAAACATCATAAAAATATGAAAATCTTGCGTTTTTTAGAATGTTCCAGAGGGGATTGCGTCACACAAAAGAAGGGAGGCAGCGGAGCTACTGCCACGGCGACATAGAAGGCTACCGCGGCCTCACGTACTATGACTAGGTTCTACGTGGGCCGTGGAGGCTCAGCCGACACTGTCCTTTCAGGAATTGATCCGCTTGGACTCCAGAAATCCTTCTGTGTAGCCTTTTCTATTTATACCAAAACTAGCACATCATGAAGAAGAGAGAGAGGCGGTGGGATAGGACCGGAGGCTCTCATCAGGAGCCCTTGTTTTTTCATCTTCAACACCACCATGAAATTTCACCATAGATTCATCCTTCTAGCAATGCCCCCATAGGTAGTTCCTACTTGTAATCTCCTCTAGAATCATTAAGTCCTTCAAGATTGGTTTGAAACTTGGTATTCATTAATATATGAATTCAATCTTTTATTAATTCTTGTTGGTTTGCATGATATGGGAGTAGTCCATCGAGGGTACAAGGTTGTAGTAGTAACTATGTAGCACTCTCTATGTTTGTGATGGCAATCCATTCTCTATGGTTGTGATGGTAATCCATCTTTGGCACCATCAATTATGTTATTATGATTGTCATCTATCTTCGGTGCACTCAATTTATTTCTTGAGATTGATTATAAATATTTGTCTAACACCCCAAAAGAAATCATAATAGTTGTTGCTTGTTCTATCTACCCCCTCTACTAGACAAGGCGACAATGATGGAGAGCAGATGATGCTTGGTGGAAGAGTGACAAAAGTCCACCTAATAAGAGCCACAAGATCCTATGTATTAGGAGAAGGCACAAAGCGTAATATATTATTCCATAACCGTTGCACACAGACGGTGGCACAAACTTAGATTATAGTAGATGCACATTACAACGATGTTGACTAGAGGAAGCATCTGAAGCTTCTAAGGTATGTCAATATCAACATAAATGGAAATGCATTTACAATAACTACACAACCATCTAAATTATGTAGAAATAAATAACTTAGATTTATATAGCAACAGAGTACAACATAGTTGCTTACAAACCAGTAGCTAAACAAGGCAAGTTTTTATGCAAATTTGTGCTTGCAATTAGCAATCATGTCTATATTAGGCTTGCTTACAGCAAGCTAGAAAGAAGCAATTTAATGTAGTACTTGCCTCAACCAACTTTTATCCAGGCAACTCCCCTCACACCTCTAGCCATAGAAAGAAGCAACCCTATAAAGTGGGCAACATGTTCAATTGTTCCACATCCTGGTTAAATCTCTTCTAGCATGTAGCAGAATTGTGCCCAGTTATACTGCACAGGGCACACTAGCTCTTCCTCTTTGGTTTTAGATCAATGCCTTCTTGGTATCTTTTTGTCTTCAAGCGTTATTTAGTCGATGACCTAGGCGGGTTCCTAACTCCGAAGTTGTAGCTGCCGGCTTAGATGCACTCAGTCCTACATTAGATGGTGCTAGAACATTAGATGTCGTCGGAGCTGGCCCTTATTTTTACTTATTGTCTTGTTCAAGTGGTTGATTTCTGTCTGCAATTGCATATGTATTGTCGGATCTATTGGCTAGTTTAACAACTTTAGCAAATGATGTAGACAAGTTAGCTAGTCGAATTCACCTTTTTGACTTTGGAGGAAGACCTTTAGGTTGTTGTTGTCCATCTTTGATGTCATTAGTTGGAATCACACTTTGCGTCCACCAAGGTAGGATGTATTTCTGCGGTATCTCATCAACCCTAACATGAGTGAAAATCTTCAAAATGTGGCAACAAATCAACCCATCACTCTTGGAACCTGCAGCATTCACATTCATAGTCACTTTGCTCTACTAAAGTGGCAACCAAGTGGCTCCTAGAGCCATAAAATCCACATATTTGGTTGTTAGGCATAAGTAGGTACAAGTTTCTAACTTGAGGACGCACATTGTATGTACCAATCATCTCAAACTCCTTTTGAAATCTGTAGTAGATGTCCCTAATATACGAATGCAAAGCTTGCTTTTCAATTGGAAACGTTGACCATGTTCCAGCCTCGAACTCATTAGTCCTATTCATTACCTTTTTCCTTCATGAGTATCTTCTCTTGTATCTTCAAATACTGCTTTCCAAAATTTAGAATGGATTTTTGCAGGTTCACATAGCGCTTGAGGATTGTTTTGAAGCCCTTGCTACATTGTGTAGATTGCAGAAACAGGAAAAAGCAATTCCAGAACCAGCAAGGAACCGATCTATCTCTAATCTTGCACACATCATAAAAATCCTTGTTGTTGGAAATATGCCCTAGAGGCAATAATAAAGTTGTTATTATTCTATTTTCACGATCATGATTAAGTTTATGTTCTATGCTAGAATTGCGTTGGTTCCTGAATATGAGATTCGAAGGGAAACCCAAATTGCATGTGTGGAATAATAAAACACCAAACAGATCCCTAGTCAGGCCTCTAGACTAGCTCATGTATTGTTGATGGTCTTGTTTTCCTAATCATGGGCATTGTTAATGTAACAAGGATGCTAGCAATAATGGGAGCACATTGTTAGGATAACGATGGTGTTGGATAGACCCCCTTATGAGATACTGCGAGATCACGTTGTCAATATATTATCGGTATCTTCTCATAATGTGTTAACGTTTACTTGCGTCCTTAGACCATGAGAATATCATAAACCCGGATACCGGATGGTTGCATTGGGGTCATCAAATGTTACTCCGTAACTGGGTAATTATAAATGTGACTTTCGGGTACACCGGAAAGTATGTCGTGGTTCCAGATATGTCAAGACTGGGATTTGCCCCTCCGGCGATGGAGAGATACACTCTGGGCCCACTCGGTGTTACGGTGTCCAGCATCGTCTGGCCAGGTATTGTGACTAAAGGGTTAGTCACGAGGATACCGGAATACAGAAACGAGAAAAGAGTACAAACCGGTAACGAGGATAAGTAGGTATGGTGATCAAGGAGTTGATCACAGGGATACCGTCAAAGTCTCACCTCGGGTTGTGTAACGTATCGTGAGGCAAAAGGAATTGTATGCGACAATACAAGGTTCGCTCGATAAAGATCTTCGATGATATGTGGGAGTCATTATGGGTGACCAGATCCCGCTGACGATTATTGGCCAGAAGGTGTTCCGGACATGTCCACATATGCTCGAACCTATAGGGTCACACGCTTAACGTTCAGTGACATTTAGGAATGCTACGGTTTCATGGAGAACGAGAGAGAAGGGTTCCGAAAGTGTTTCGGAGGATCTCGGAAGTGTTCCGGGAGGTCCCGGAGTGTTCCGGTGATGTCCAAAAGTGGTTTGGAAGGTTCGGAAGGTTCTGGAAGGTTCTAGAAGGTTTGGAAGGTTCAGAAGGTTCTGGAGTTTTCCCGGAACATTCTAGAAAACCCCTACTGGTGGAGTTGGGACTCCATCAGGGAGCCCCTAGTGGAGTTGGATTCCATCAGGAGTCCCTAGCGGAGTCGAACTCCTCCTTCCCAGCCTAGCTGTCCCATTCCCTTTAAATAGAGGGGCAGGGCGCACCAGGGAGGTATCCCAAGCAGTCCTAGCTGCACCTCCCTGGCTGGCGTCCTCCCCCCTCTAGTTGGTTGCGGCATCCCCTTCCTCTCTCCTCTAGATTGGATCTAGTACAGCTGCCGGCTATTCCATCTCGTGGATTCCCGCTGCTCCTAGTGTGCTGGTTCACACGTTGCCGCAGTGTTGCTGATACGGTACGCGTGGATACCTTGGAGACATCGTACACTTCGGCGTTCGATCGGGCGAATCTTCACGAGGAGAACACTCTCGCGGCTGGGAGGTCTAACCTAGCTGTGGGAGTCGGAGGACTTCATCGACATCATCAACTTCTCCGCTGCGTTGACGTGATCATCGAGGGTATGATATCGTTACCTACACCTCGATAGTGTTTCTTGGTTTGGTTCGTGCGTGGTAAAAATTTTGTTTTGCGTAGCACGTTCCCCAACACTTGTGGCCTGCCAATCCATGTTTTTGTACCATGTGAAAGATCATCTAGGCCCCTAATTAGTTTTGATGGTTAATGGCAACTCAAACTGGAATCTAATGTTTACAATGAGTGTAAGCATGTCCAGGAAGAAGTGTCATCAAGGAAAGGATGACCATCCAAAAAGTATAAAGGTGGTTTTCAGGACAAGGGGATGGCTGTGCTAGGCAGCTGTGCCACAGCTGTGAGGAAGCCGGTGCTGTGCAAGGAGTTGCAAGCAAGGTGATGGTGGCTTGATGCGTCAAGAGCCGTGACTACAGATGGTGGCAGGTAAAGCCTAGATTTTCTAGTTTCCTTGAGTTCATAGGATACACCTGTACTATCAAGAGGGATGAAGCAGTAATGATCTATGGAGGTTCTCTTGCTCAATGCTCAGAGTGTTGGACAGCGGCACTGATGCTTTGAGGTCAGTGGCCCTGTATCAACAATTTTGCACAAGTGTGAAACTGGCTTGTGCTAGTACTCTGCAGTGCTAGCGGTAGAAAAACCCTAGAGGTTAGAGTCACCGGTGTGACACAGCTGTGTCACAGGTGGTCTTTCGCTCTATGACTCAGGTACATCTCTGTACCAGGGGAGAGCTTGTAAAAGCTAAGGGACCTGCACTGCAATAGTTTGTCTGCTGAGTCAGAAGACTGTTGGAGGTTCTCTCCTTATTAGGGATCAGAGTTAAGTGTGCGCTGAGGGCATGTAATGTGCCAGGACCGGGCTGAGTAGTTAGGCTACGTCAGTTAAGGGTTCACCTATGTGTTACTTCGGTGATACATGTGTCGGTCTGCCTGAGCCGGTTATAGTTGTGCGGTGTGATTGGCTGTGTCACCGGTGTCTGACACCGGTGACTCACTCAATCCTACATGGCAACAGTGTAACGGTCAGGTACCTGTGAACCCTATAAATAGGGGACCAGGGGATACCTGAACCTATTGGTAGAGTGTTAGTGTCAGTGAAGGAAGGTAGGTGTGAAGGTGCAAGTTGGTTTGGGTTATGTTGCAAGAAGGAATCGCAGGTGTGTCTAAAGAATTATATGGAGCTCCTTTGCAAATTGAGGATCAATTAAAATTACTGACTAGTTCATCTACAACCAATGTTAGCCCCTTCTTAATTTCTCCCGAGCTCTGCCACCACCAAGATATATAGTCACATGCAATCCGTAGATACCGCATATGATTTGCCATCGTGGAAATGTTGCCTTGCTGTACTAGAGGTAAGCTGTCAAGAATCACCACATCTAAGTACAAATATATAGACTACTATATGTCCGGTGGAAGTTATTATCTCATTGTGAATCTTTTGGCGATAAGTTTAAACGTCAATGAAAAATGAGGGGCGCACTCATGAGCAAGAAGCTTTCTAATTGTTAAGAGTAGAATAGCGACAACATTTAGACAAGGAAATGAGATCAACACTTGATTGTTTCATTCACTAATGATGCTTTTATACAATGCCAAGAGATGGCAATTAAAGGATGAAAAGACATCTCTTAGAAGAGACATAACTGTTAGAGGAGTCATTAGCAATTGGTAATGACTGTTAGGATTTGATCACATGTTTAATACGTGTTGTAGTACTCCCTCTTGATCAAATTTCTTCATCTGTATAGTGCATCTGAAAAACTCCTCAAAAAACCATGTGGAAAAAATATGAGGAGAAATGTAATGATATATGCTATGGAAAACTCCTTTAAAACTCAGTGGAAAAAATAAGGAGAAAATGATATGGCATGTATGAATGCTTGCATTAATATTTCCTCACTAAAAACCTTTTATGAGAAATCAGATTGGAACAACTCATAAAGAAAAAGAGTACAATATATATATGATATGATGATAATGAACAGGTTATATCTTAGGAGTTTACTCTAAACCTTGCAATATCTTGAATTTGTCTCATACCAATTCGATGAACATATTTCTGAAATGTAGATGTTGGTATGAACTTTGAGAATAAATCTGCTTGATTTTCACAAGATTCTTTTTGCAAGATTTTTATTTTAATTCCGTCTTTAGATGATTATTTATCTTTTGTATGTCTTGTGTAGTTCCAACGATATTGAGATCATCGACATACACTCATACGATACAAAATCTATTTAAGGATTTCTTTATGAACACACATGGACAATCATCATTATTTGAGTAACCCTTTTGAAGAAGAAACTCACTCAATCGATTATACCACATTCTTCCTGATTGTTCTAAACCATATAGTGACTTTTGAAGTTTTCAGATTAGCTTTTGGATTTAAAATTTTAAAGTCTCTCGGGAACTTTCGTATACATATCCGAATCTAGTGACCCATACAAGCATGTAGTTACTACATCAAATTCATTTGTTCTGCTAATGATATTGAATATCATAACTTTATTCCACTCAGGAGAGTACGTCTCATCGTAATTGATGCTGGGTTTCTGCATGAACCCTTGTGCTACAAGCCTCGCTTTATCTCACCACCTTATTGTTCTCATTCCTTTTTGGAACAAAAACTTATTTTGCTTCCGTACGGAAGACATTATGAGGAGAAGATATTGCTGAGGTAAATACCTCTCTTTTCTTGAGTGAGTGCAATTCTTCCTCAATTGCCACCATCTATTTGAACCAATTTGAGCACTGATGCACTCTGCATAAAACTTTGGTTCTAGATCCAGTTAAGGGTCTTTTAGCAATCTTCGAGGAGAAATATATGGTGATAATAATTGTGGAATTTATATTATATGGTTCTCCTGATTCAATATAATTTGTGGAAATTTGATTTATGTCTTCTCACTCCTCGTGATTTCCCACAACAATGGAGTCGAGGTGTTCCAATGTCCCAACACCGAAATTTGTGTGCACATTTCTGTTGGGCTCTAGATGTTGAGCATCTGTCAGGCGTATTTCAACTTGAGGTTGAATTGCATTTATTGATGGAGGAATTGAGTTCCTCTATTTCCGCGGACGCTTTTGAGAATCAGTATCTTTTGCGACCAGAATTATCCCCATCTTATTCTCATTAGGGAGATGAGTGGTTTTATTAAGTACCTCTACTCTTTCTGATACATTTACTGCATGGATATGTGATAAAATTTTGTGATCAATAAATGCATCTAGCAAATTATTTACAATGTGTTACAAAGTTATGATTCTTTGAACTTCTAGTTTAGATTCTTAGTACATGGATCTAAGAAATGAATGCATGTGATATTCTAATTTATTTCCTGGCATTCTATGTGGTACAAATCACCCCTTAATGCCAGAAAATTGTCCTTATTGAAAATATAATCCCACCTCCAGAGTGTTGTCTAGTTATTCATTGAAGTGAGCTTCAACCCCTTGAACTCGTTTGCCTTTCCAATGGATTGAGGTACAATTCAACTAAGTGCTTCAGAATTTGGCATTCTTTAGTATGATTCGTACACCCATACCTTTGAAAACCTTGAGAGTTGTCTTTAGTATCATTGTACTAAAAATGACATTTACACTTGTCAGACTTGCTGTTTTTTTTGCTTGTCATTTTGCTTCCACTTTTCTTTGAATCCTTACGGTTCCTCTTACGACCACGAGATTTATTTTGAGTATTGGCATGGACTTCAAGGAGTAGCATAGTGCCCATTGGGTGACTTTGATGATTCTTCATGAGGAGTTCATCATGCTTCTCTGCCTGAAGTAGGGCTTGCACCTGAGGGTGCCACCGCCGGCGTTGTCGTGGCATGCGGGAGTGTGGAGGCCGCCGCCGCTGGGTCATGTGGCTCGGGTGCCGCATCGCCATGGCGTGCCGGCCACTGGAGGGCTCGAAACCCACCACCACCGTGGCATGTCGGCCACTGGAGGGCTCGGGTGTCGCGCCATCATAGGGAAAGGGCACCCGGGGCCCAAGCGCCAGCCTGAGCGGTGGTCCGAGGTGGCCGCCAGAGGGCTCGCGTGGGGCTGCACCGCTGGAGGGCATGCACAAGGCGGCACCGAAGGGCGCCATGGAGGCCATCGTCGCCATCGGCAAGGGGTGTGCGTAGCCACTAGAAGCCGTGTGGTGCCGTCGGAGGAAATCCGCCGCCGGTGCTCGTTCGTGCTCGTGATGATGCGGGCTACTTTCGGATGTCGAGGCGGTCAGTGGGCACTGCGGCGCGGTGGGCAGTGGGGCCTCCATCGTTGGAGGATGGAGTGCATGGCGGCAACTGCGGTGGCGACGGTGACGGTATTGTGGACGAGGAGGCAACGGAAGGAGTAGACGAGTACTTGCGACGTCGATCGTTGCTAGCATTGTAAGAATGTGTTGAATTACATCGACTGCCATGTTTCTAACCTTTTCTCCCTGTTGTTAATTTGAGTTCACCGAAATTGCTCCTTCATGTGGTGTTGGAGATGGCCGGAGTTCTAACTTTGCTCCCTGTTCTTGTTTTGAGTGATGGCCGGAGTTGCTCCTTGCTAGGTTGAGCGTGCTGATGATGTGTTAAGAGTAGAATAGTGACAACATTTGGACAGGAAACGAGATCTGCACTTGATTATTTCATTCACTGTTGATGTTTTTATACAATGCTAAGAGATGGTAGTTAAAGAATGAAAAGACATCCTTTAAAAGAGACATGATTGTTAAAGAAGTCATTAGCAACTGTTAAAGAAGTCATTAGCAGTTGCTAATGACTATTAGGATTTGATCACATGTTTAATATGTGTTATAACACTAATTTAATTTACGTCAAGTTCCACCTTGGGGAGAGAAGCAACTGCTAAACAGTGGAGCGAATATTCAAATTCCATTGCTCATTTGTTCTGGCAAGTCTTAGCACCTAAATAGACGCCATACGTAGCAGATGTCCTTAGGAGCTACACTCTCCGTTAATCTGTATTTCCCCGTGAGCCACCGTGCGCACAAATAAAAATCATTAAATCTAAAAAGTATAAAATAACTATGCAGAATCACATGCTACAATCACTTAACCTCTTAAAAAGAGTACGTGCAGATAGAGAGTTAAAAACCGTAATAACCATGCTCACAATTCCCTTAATAGACAAAACGGTGGAATGGAGGCACCAAAGTATAAGACACAAGTCTAACCATTACTAGTATTTTTCATATTTGGTAACTACAGATATATATATATACTCTATAAATGTGTCAATCGATAGCAGCGGTTTGTACACTTTTTTTCCTCCTCTTTACTATGAGATTATCTTAAAATTTTAGCAAAAATTATATGTCAATGTCAAAACCTCAATAGATGTCCTCCTCATCCACTGACTCCAAATTCAAAAATTTATATTCACCTAAAGTGCAACTTCTCATAAACAATTTATAATTCTACCTGAGCCGAAACTCCCAAGAGTTGAGATGAAACCAAGGCTCAATAATCTAATTTACTTATCTATAGTAACGTATGGGTATTTAGCTAATATATACATATAGTACAAAAACAGAAGATGTTTTGGGGTAATCAAAATATACTTAACAAAGACAGGAGAAAATTTTGTAATTTTTCCATTGCTTAAAAAGCCAGGAACAATCCCATCATCCCATGTACGGAACAATTGGCACAAAATAGTAATAGTACCGCACTGCCGCTTTGCGTCAATATGTCCTAAAAAAATCTTTACTATATATAACATACCAGTTAGTGGTGATGGTGTTGTCACACTTTCTATAGTGGTGTCACACCCTCACCACAAATAAACAAACAAACAAACTTCTCAAACATTCCTCTAACAAACTGTACAAAAAACTGAGATTACATTTTTGGTATCTCAACAAAAAAACAAACTTCCCAAAACTCTCTCTAACAAACTTTCCCAAAAACTCATATTAATTCCTCTCTTTGTACGTGCCCGCACAGGGGAGTCCCTGGTCTCGTGATCCCGACGTGATTAATCTTCTTCTTCTTGTTGTATATATGTTTGATCCGACGTGGACGTGTTTGCATACGTGCGTACATGCAGGGATCATCGTGGCAGTGGCGCTACTGTTGGTCGTCCTTGGATGTTGCGCGGGCGGTGGCATGGTGGTAGAGGAGAAGCGGGCGCTGCAGATATACATGGTCATTCAACATTGTGCACCGCGAGTCGAACGGTGAGCTCCCGGAGGAGATGGCAACGGCGTACATACATGCCATCGATAATGGTGCTGATTTCATCGAGTCGGTTATCACAGCTACCAGGGACGGCCATGTCATCTACTTTCACGACATGACGCTCAATGACACCACCGACGCCACCGACCACAAGGAGTTCGCCGCCCGCCGCCGCACACTCGAGGTGCAATGGGCCAACATCAACAAACACTTCATCAGTGAGAGCCCTATATATATATAACCTTGCCTCATCCGGCTCTACATTTTTATTGATATTCGATTGATCTGTGACGATCACACGAACATGTTCTTATATTAATTGGTTTTGTGATTTCTCGCAGCTAAAAGCTGAGGGCGAAGCAAAGATATGAATTCCGTGACCAATTCCATGACGGCACGTGCATTTTCCACTGATCCAATTGCATTTTTTAGGTGAATCCATTATTCTGAGATCAATCAATCTACAATTCTACGTACACTAATGTTTACAGTAGGTAAAAGTGCTGGCGTATCAGACCGTTACCTATGTAAATTCTCTTTGTTTTCACAGGCATGTCACACATCATCACCTTCAATGAGTTCATCAACATCGTGCTGAATGCTAAGAGGATCGTCGGGGTCTACCTGAAGAAGAAGAACTCCGTGTTCATCAACCATCACGTAATTAATCAACATATATTATGGAATTGAGTGTCATCACAAATATTTTTTTTCATTTCTGTTGGAATTGAGTTGAATCAGCTCTTAATTCTATCTTTGAGCTTTTATTTCTTCTCTTTGATATTCTTTTCATATACTAAAGATGTCAATCAACGGTAGCGGTCCGTATACTTTCTCCTCCCCATCCTTACATGTGGGACCATCTCAAATTTTGGCAAACTTATATACTCGTGTCGAAACCTCAATAGATGTCCTCATCCACTGACTTCAAATTCAAAAATTTAAATTCACCCAAGGTGCTACTCCCGCCAAACAACTCCTAATTCTACCCGAGCCGAAGCTCAACCAAGAGCTAAGACGAAGCCGAGGACGTGGCACAGAGTGCGACAACGATAATTAGACATGTTTAGTAATCTAATTTATTTATCCGTAGCAACGCACGGGTATTTAGCTAGTAGTAATAGTACCGCACTGCCGCTTTGCCTCAACATCAAGGGAAAACCACAATTCTGGCAGAGTTATAGTTCGATACGCCTATTAACATGAGTGCATCAAATGTCATTTAGAGTTTAAACCGAGCAAGCTCGGGCGTGTACAAAGTTTAGAAATTTAAGTTCTGCAGCACAATATTATTGTTACTTTTTCACGGTGCCGACGAACAGAACGATCCGGGGAGAGCAATTGTTCAGAACGATCAAGATGATCCTACAATTATCAAGAATACAACCCAGAGCCATCTAAATTATCCAGATTTACATCCTTTTCGTGTACGGGGGTGTACGACTGACTCATACTTACATGAATCTGTAAGCTAAAAATGGAACCAACCCTACAACGGACGCTCGCACGTTGTGCCACGTCTAACAAAGGAATCAAGAAAAATTTACAACTTTTTATCTCGGTCTCCAGGCCATGCCACCTACGTTCCCAGCGCTGTAGATCTGGGCGCTGTTATTGTTAGGCATTACACCATACTGGGGCTGTTGTACCATGATATGTGGCGCTGGCGCACCGGCGGCGGCGGCCGTGCCCTGCGCCGGCCACCAGGCATTAGGCTGCCATGTCTGCGCAGGCTGAAGCTGCTGCTGGATCAGAGGAAGTTGCTGTGCAGACTGGTTCCGAAGGTACGCCTGGGAAAGGGGGTTGCTTGGCATTTGCGGCTGAAGGTTCACTGGGATAGGCTGCACTGCATTTGGTTGTAATGCTGTTGCTGCTGGTAGGGATGCATTTGCTGGACGGGCAGTGGTGGGGGCAATGGTTGCTGTGTCGTGGGCGTCAACGGGGGTTGCCTATTTTGCTGGTGGCTACCCTGTATGGGATTCCACTCTGGTATGTCATCGTCGTCATCGTCATCCCAAGGACAAGCTTGAACAGATGATCTTTTACCATACTTCTGAACTAATTCCCTCATTTGCTCTACCGGACGAGCAGAGGTTGGTACATGCTGCCGGCCCTTGAAGGCCTGTGTTGTTACATTAGCAGCAGGGTTTGACGAGTTAACAAAATTAAATTCAGGAAGATCGTCTTCATCCCTGGCAACACCAGGTCCAAAGCCCGGAGGGACATCATCAGTTACATCCTCCTCATGGTGGTGACACTGATTGGGAAAACCTGGTGGTGCACCATAAGAGTTCTGAGGCAAGGAGGGCCTAGGGACCGAAGTAGAACCAGTAACCTGCGGTTTCCTTAGGATTGACTGCCTCTTGGAACCATCATGCTTATGATGGGAGGGTATCCTAGGAACATTGGGTCTCCGCCAGACGATGACTCCAATGATGGACGTTGCTGCCACTGCTAGACTCTCCAAGTGCTCCTTTGGCAAGTGCCGGGAAAGAATCTCCACAGTTTTCCCTTGAGGAGGGCACAAGTACAGCTCCATTCCATCTGCAGGCTCAGCTAATCCCACTCTCTCATCTGCAACATATGAATCAATTGTCTGCACAAGAACAAGCCAATTTAGTAAATACAATCTTCAAAACTTCTATTAAGCTAGCTCCTGATGGGGTGATATGGCTTAGAAAAAGAACCTGCAAGAGATGTTGCTGACCACTCTCCAAAGAACCCTCCTTCCAACGCAGCTCAGTTACCTACGGAAGAAGCAAAAGGTACTTAAAACAGATGGAGCGGATATTCAATAAGAAAACACATAATTATGCAGATTACAGAAGACATGATTTAATTATATACATGCATGAACATAAACCATTATTTAAAAGGAAAAAAAACTATTTATAGTTGTTTGGCCATCTAGTTAAATAAATAGACTGGGTAATAACAACCGAACTGCATAAGACTCTAAACACAACAACATTTACGAGGATATAGAAAGTTTTGATTCAACACATATGCGCCAGATAGCTAGACAAATAGAGACATTTGTCAAGGATGTACGGAGAAATTGTGATTTTCTTAACTGCATGCAATACACTTCAATTTATTGTGGCGTGCTGCACAAAAGTAACAAGATATATGCATATATCCATGCCTCTAAACATCAGTGGATCCAAACATATTATGAAAATCTTCAATGTCCTCAGAAACATGTTAGATACTATATTGTCTCAACGAAGTTCAGGGTATATCTATTCAACAAAATCAGGTGAGGCAGAGGGAAATGATACTGATATTTTAAAAAAAAATCACACATTGCCAGTTTAGGACCCATTTGAAGGTAGCAATTTTAGAGGAATTTTGTAAGAATGGGATGTTTACTTTCCTCCAAACTTCCAAAGCTCCAAACAGAGCATAGGTTATGACATTTATTGACCTGCTTGTCTCTGATTTCCTTTTCTTTCAGAAGATGGAGATATGCAACAAACCTCTAATGCCAATTTGAACAGAAAAGTGCGATTACAACATGGTGAGTTGGTGACCATCCACAACATAATGGGACACAACAAGCAGAAGGTGCCAAGGATATGAACAAATGCATTTACTTAATGCCATTATTTTCCCGGTAAACAAATTATGCATTCAAATTAGAATTACCATTATAGCACGGCTCCTAGATTTGGGAAGCTGTTCGAGAAATTCCTGAAAAGCACCAAGTTTAACTCTCCCCTTGATCTCAACAAAGCTACGCCATTCTTTCCTGGATGGCTTTTCACCACTGCACGAGAGAAATTTTAAGATGTGTCAGCACCAGTACAAATATGAAATAGAACCAAGTCAACACATATCCAAACAGCGCAGTTCATATTCATCAGTTTAGGAATTCATGCAGATCTTGTGCAATAGCCAATAGGTATTCTAGTAACTTCTGCACATGAGATTAGCTCGAGTAAATTGGTGTCCAAACATCCCCTTCATATGAAATCGATTACCTTATTGAACAAGTTTCCACCAGTGTTACCCAGGGATTCAAAAACTGACAGTACCAGAAATACAATCTGGTTCAGAATAAGCCAGCTAGTTTGAGCTGTACTGAAAACATGATACTTCACAAGGGAGAGCACATATTGCTCCCAGGTTACAACCTCCAAAATGAAAGCAGTGGTATGCTTTCCTAACACAGTACTATAGTAGTTTATTCTCAACTTCTATGACAATTTTATAGAATACAGTCTTGAACACATGGTAATCATGGGCGTCGTTGCTAATTGCTGCAAACGAAGTCCTGATACCTACAGCTTCGTGAAAAAGGCATGTAGCCTAAGACAATGGCATCCAGGCCAAGAATGCAACATACAGAATGAAAGCCACGTGAAAAATGAGGTCTTTGTTCTGTAGGATCTCAAGTTGACTCAAGAAGGTTTAAAAGGAAGATGAAAATGAAGCCGGAATGTGTCTAGATCAACAGTACATGCTAAATTGATAACAATAAAAAAATTATGTTCATTCAAAGGAATGAATGTAGATGAAACAAACCTTTTGAAGATGGCAACAACATTTGTGAGTGAAGATAGAGTCAGTTGAATCGCACCCTCCCATATACTCTCACGTATAATGGGAACAGCAGTTGCCTTACTGTGCATAGCAGAATCAGGATTCGAGATATTATCAGCTGCTGCTTCTTTGGCTTCGACTCTATCAGGGGAGGATTTGAACAGCTCTCCTTCATGCGTCTCATCAGGAACCAACTCTGAACCTACCTCACGTTTGGGTGACTCTAACTTGGACTCACATTTACCCTGTAAAGATGGCACATCAGATTCAGATCCAATCTTCTGCTGTGCAGAAACCTTATCTTCTGTCTCAGGAAGTTTCTCGGACTCCAAGGTGGAGCCAGGTTCATCGGAATCACTGTGATCTTCTTGCGGTGTCCCAACTGATAAAATTTC
This sequence comes from Stipa capillata, assembly GCA_019208055.1. NCBI lineage: Eukaryota > Viridiplantae > Streptophyta > Magnoliopsida > Poales > Poaceae > Stipa > Stipa capillata. Next base: position 1,041,845 of record JAGXJF010001946.1, on the reverse strand, counting down.
AAAAGGTGGCTCGGAATCTAAGCCCAGCATGAATTCATCTAATGAAGGAATTGGTGGAAGATTCTCTGTGTCTTTCAAGTCATCCACCATAAGTTCCTCGATAAGATCAGCTTTCTCATTATCAATATATTCTACATCCCCTGACGAATCGTTGTCGCCTGTCCCACCATCCTCATCTTGTGACATGCCATCAGATGCCTTGTGTTTACCTTCAACACCAGCTTTATCATCCCTACTTGTTTTATCATTAGATTTCATCTCATCTTCAACAGCTTTCGATGGAACATGAGATAGAAGATTACTCCCAAGCTCAACCTCCACTGAGACACCATCCATTTCTTCTATTTCAACTTGAAATTCTCCTTTGTGTGTTTTCCTCACTAAACGTCTAACATCAACTTCAGTATTAGGAAGGACAAACCATTTTTGCGTGCTCTTCAGCTTTAGCCAACCGCCACTCTGAGAGCTCCTTGGAAGCAAGTTCCTCGGCAGTCATTGAACAAAGGCGTTCAGGTGCAATATCTCCAGATAAGACCCTCACCCTTAACTCAGGATTGCTTTTGTCTTTTAGATTAAACAGAAGAGATCTACCTTTTTCCTTGTACTTCTTGTTAACTCCACCAAACAATTTGAACAGCTCCTCTTCAATTTTAACTGCCAAACTTTCAGCCTTTTGAATAATGCTACCCTTACCTATGGCTGCCTCATCTGCAGACTTCATTCTTTTTGATTCAGACTCTGTCGGAGACTCTGTAACAATATCAGAAGTCCTGGCCCTTTTTAAATTAGGTTGTGCCATAGGTTCAGAAATCACAGCATCAAAATCAGAAACCCAACAAAGGCCATGACCTTGTAAGAGTTCATCTGCGACAACCATACATTGACCTAATACCTCATCTTCTGAAGAAAGATGCTTTGACTGTTGCTGCATGTCATCATTTATGCTTGTGATCATGTTCAGTACTAAACCACTGCCTAACTTCTCATCTTTCTCGCATTTCTTAGCACCATCAGTAGTGACTGCCTCTGAATTGGCTGTGCTCACATCTTTGGATGTGGTTGTCACTGGGTCTTGCACTTCATCTCCCTCCGCCTGTTTCTTTTGGTCTGCAGACTCATCAGACTGCAAGTTCTCAGCAGACTGTTTCTTGTCCTGTTGGTCAGAATCCATTTTCAGTGCGGCAGCAAGTGACTCCCTGAACTTTGATCTCATGGATTCAAATTGCTGAGGCTGGACGTTTGATGGTAGCTCCTTTTGTGCAGAACGTTTGCTAGATGATGTAGATTTCAGCATTTGAACCTTTGGAGAAGCAACGGTCTGTTGCAGTTTCTTTACTGCAATAGATGGCGACGGCTGTGATCCAATCATTGCTGGCAAAGATGTTTGAATATTCAGCACCTGCTGGGGTGGCCTCAATGATACTCTACTTATAGATTGCACCCCCAAAGGATGTGAAGTCTCTGGCCTGGAAGCACCAACTTGGACTGCTTGTTGACTCATTGGAACAATATAATATGAGCTAACTGGTACTGAAGCTCCCATAGAGAACATTGGCTGTGCACCCCAGTCAGAAGGCAGGGGTGGATAGAACACAGCGGGATACTCAGCCTGAGAAGATTGGATATTTGAAGAGGGCAGCGGTTGAGATCCCTTGCTAGCTGACATGGGTGCCTGGCCTTGCTTTGATAACTCCATTGTGCAGCCTCTTTTCAAAACTCCGATATTCTTGACACAAAAGGTTATGTTACTTAATTCAACTTAAACAATTGTACAGATATACCTGAAAATGAGAATAATCAGTTGACGAAGCTTGAAACCATAAAACGTTGAAGATCAAATACTGACTAAGTGACTATCACAAGAAACATTGGCACTAATTCTTAAATCAACTACTCAAGTGTGACCTATGTTGTGTTGAAGGGACATCTATATTTCTATATGGTTCAATCATTACACAAGACCCGTGCAAGCATAGAACTGGGAAAACTGTACATAAAAAATCTACGTTCTATATACTAAATATGAAGTTCTCATTCTTTATTTTAGAAAGATCGACATACGATGCTCCAATTTCTTTATTTCTTCGTGAGTCATATGCTCATGACAATCATGACAATTTTTAAAATTCTGATTGTCCAGCGTATTCTGGCCAATTAGGTTTCAGATTTTTAGGTTTCCAACCAATAACAACAATCTCACTAAAACTAAAACCAATCCATGGTACCGGTGCAACACAACACTGGAAGAGCTAAAATGCTAATATGGACTCACGTGCATAGAACAAAAAACAATAATCATACAGTGTTTTCATGAGTATACAGTGTACTAGAAAACCAAACTTCGACATTTGGTTACCAAGTGAAAAGGAAATGTCAATCTTCTTAATCTCTTACGATAACAGTATAACACAGGATAACAGCTAGCCTCCTCTACAGCAACCTCTGTGGATTCCTCCGGCTATCAAATCACAACAACCCTGCCGACCCGTGAGCGCGGCGTTCCTCGGACCAAATCACGCCCATTCCATGACGCACCGAAGACAAATCTCCGAGTGGGCTGGGCTAGCCCTAATAATCTCTCCCCACCGAACCCCTCCAATCGCAAACACTCACCAACACCGACGAATATTCCCCACTCCCCGCACCCAATCGCCTCACGCGGAGACAGAACCACAACAAAACCTACGAGCATCGATCCCACAGGGCGGGTGCCTTCGGGAGGGATTCACATACCTTACCTCGGGGGAGGACGTGGAGCGGCACGGCCAGCTCGGCGCCGGCCGGCCGGTCCCGGTGGCCGGCGGCGGCGGCGAGATCGGGATCGGGATGTGAGGACGGGGATGGGGACGAGGAGGAGGAGGGTTTAGGGTTAGCTACGGTGGTAGGCAGCAGCAGCTCATGGGATTATCTTGTTTCCATGCGTCTGGATGCGTGCGGTGCGGAGGCGGCGGTCTGAGTCGGATTGCTACTATCTTGTGTTCGGCTGTAGCTACTAGTTGGGTTATGGCCCGTAACAATGGGGCTTCTGTACTAAAATGGGCCATATCAGTAATTTGTGCCCGTATTTGTCTTTGGTTGGATAGATGGCTAAAATCCTGCCTAATACCGGCCTATGGGAAAACATTTCCCGTAAGTCGTGTCAAACAAACTTTTTGAGATGCTAATCAGAGATTGGCCTTCATGAAGCAATCTTCACTCTTCCCTAGACATGTTGACATGCGGCAGGTTCTTATTCTTCGTATGTTCTTCTTCTCTCAAGTTTGAGCTCTCCCAACTTCCAACCCTAACTTGCTGCTATTGCTACCGCTACTCGCTATCCAGGCACTCGTGCCACCATCCGTCCCGTGTGTCATCATGCCATCAGCCAACACCTTGCACAAGGAGTGTTTCCACAAAGACCATGCCAAGAGATGGTAATCAGTTAGTGCTTGTGTAGCAAGACACAAAATCGTCACTGGCAGTTGTGCCACTGCCGCCAGTCCTGAGTTACGCCTTTTTTTTATGTTTGGTTGAGATTTCACGATTTTGGATGTTTGAACCCCTTGGTTTCTAAGTCTTGAGAGATTTAAACACATTTTATTTGGAAATTGAAAGTTCATGTGGAAAATTTGGACAATTCGAGAACAGGAAATTTTTAGAGAAACAAGGGGGGGTCGAAGATGAAGTGGAAGATAACACATATCAGCTGGGTGGGGATGTGCAAGTGGTTGTACCTTGTGGCGAAATCTATTTTACTCAAAAGTTTACAGCACGCATTAGCTACTCTTACATGAACCCGGGTACATGCGTATGGGAAAACGACAAAATGGTCCTAGGGGCATATGCTCTTGGTTTAAAAGAAGTAATAAAAATGTCTGAATTCTTTTCCAAATATCCATTATTGTGTACTTGCACGTATGTCCATTTGTGTGCATACAAAAACAAATTTTATACACCTACAGTAGTATGTCCATTTGTGCGCATAAAAGAACAAATTTCGTACATTTGTGTTAGTTGTATTAGCCCCCATCCCCATTTTTTGTACAATATACAACTGCACTTGCAAAAAGTAATGCAAAAACATGACCATCTGTGAAAAATATGAGAAAACGGGTGCACCCACATCATAGTTGCAATGCTAGACATTCATCTCTTTTTTAACTGTACCTGAATGGTCGTAATTTTACACAATCTTTTGTAAGTGGGTGTGTTATAGCATTGTGCATCTATGAACTTTTTATGCAAAAATTTCCAAATTTTAGGGTGCATGCTCTCGACATAGGGTGCGGATAAATCCACTACGACACAGCTATGTTATCTGCTCATATTCTTGTCAAAATGTTATCCTAGAAAAAAGAAAAAGGTGTTGGTACTAAAAATAGGAAGTAAACACTGCATACATCTATCAACAACTACACTGCATTCATCTTAAAACTCTTCTTTCTCATATATATATCTCCAATCTCATCATGGTGTTATAACAGTACAAGCGTGCTTCAAGAACAATATAGAATAAGGGAGAACACGGGTACACACAAATAGAGCATTAGTAATGTACACGTGTTTCTTTTTATGCTTAAGAAATGCAACAATAAGCTCTTATGCCAGTAAATTACTGTCGCAGATGGCCCAATTCCTCGATCATTCGTTTAGAGGAGTCAGCATCCATGTTCAGTTCCATCCCAGTATTCTTCTCAATAAGGAACAATGATGGATTCAATGAGCTCCTGGAGTGGAGCCAGCTCCTTCTTGTCAATCAGCACAAATTCCTGCATCATAAACCAACACATGTAAATTTTGCTGTCCCTTTCTGTTTCTCAGCCAAGAGTACACCAGCAATGTTGGATGACACAATTGCTGTGAACGATGAGCTTGCAGTGTGTAAGCAAGAGACTTACGTTCGTAAACAGAATGAAGTGCTTGAAGCAGGTATTAAGATGAGCCTCCTCCTTGAGGCTAACAATCTTCTGAAAATGGGAATGATATATGTGGGCATAAACACGAAACAAGCGCTTGAAAATTGTGTTCACAACTTCCTTGAAGTTGGGTGGAAATGGTGTGCCTGGATAAAGTAAATTAACCCAGATCAGGTATGCTAGAGTGCTCAATAATATGAAGCATTTGAGAGAAACCAATGGTCCATGATGTGAGCAACGTACCAAGCTTCTGAGGAAATATGGATTCATTGTCAAGCTGGCCCTCAATCCAGTCCATTAGGTACTCCACGTATTTTGGTGCTGACACTTCTATGGGCTTCTTTATCTGTACACCATCAGCCCATCTGTACTCGTACCTACAAAAAGTAACATTTCTTTTGTCATGAAATGACCTAAATATTCAACTAATTCTGAAGAAAATTAATCAGGGGATTATGAGCATGAAATATCCAATTAATAATAGATGGAGTATAATACTTCCTGTCAAATCCTTATCATTTTTTGGAAATTTACTCCTCTTAGAAAGGGGGGTAACCATGACTGTCCATTTAGTCCATGTTCAAACCTAATAATACCAGGAAACGTGGAAAGGAGCAAAGCACACGAAGAGAATTCTGGGTTCAAAATAACAAGTGGGAACCACGAGGAATACATTTACTTGGTGCACTAATCTTTCTAAACCATATCCTAAGCTTTGACGTCCTAATAATTGATAATTAGATAAGTACTAAACCAAATTAAAATAATAGAACAACTTTTTTCTTTATTTCAAACATGATAAGTTACTCACTTATATATTAGCTTCCAAGTGGAAACAGATAAATCAGTTTGGGCATATTGCTGTATATAGTGTCATTATAAGGTTAGGAAAAAAAAATGAAGACAACATGAGTCACTTGCTAGCAATTAGCATGGCAAACAAAGAAATTAAATAGGCTAATAACATAACTTTTTCACCATGTATGAGCCTTTAAAAAGTCATAAAAGAATTTGGCCATTTAGGCTCAACATATAATGACCAACCGCTATAAATTGAGGCATTTTAGAACAATTTAAGTCAAATCACAAATCCCACAAACAGACCAAACTCGCAGAAACTTGCTGTGGACTAGTTCTTTTGAGAAGTTCAAAAAATGAGATCGATGGAAAGGCGTACTTTGGGCCTGCAGTCATTGTTGGGCAGCTCTCAGATGTGCAGAATTCTGTGAGTGTGCCATACAGCAGGTTAACTTGGTTAAAGAAATCCACAGCTGAAAAGAAAAACACACATATTAGCTTTAATGAAATGACTGGGTCTGGGTTTTAATAGCATTCTACACAGCTATGTTATTCGGCACTGACCAAAGGTTACTCTATAGCCAACAAATTCCAAAAAAAAAGGAAACATATAAAGTACAGGTCAAGGTGGAAAAGGAAAATGGAGAACATTACTATTCACAGCAAGCCATTCATTGATATCCTCTCCAGGAGGCAGCCTGACAGCCTCCCTAAGGTTTCCACTGCCAAGGGTTGCATCTATGTGCTTCCGGAGCTGTGCCCCCTGTAGATCAAAAGGGAAGACTTCATAAGAAATGGATAATAACAATTCATATACAGCATTACTCACAATGATATACAATTCAAAGTTTGTTCCTAATTTCTGAATGGCATATATAACATGCACCTCTGTGGCCAATTTATTATCTCGAGGAAGCCCTAGAGATATCCGGTTGTTACCTGTAGCAAATCTAGCTATGAAATATATTTTAAGCCTAATCTCTGTATCTGAGGTGATTCAGGAACCCAGGACATGTAGCAAAGATTGAATCTACTAAGCAACAACAGCTAACAGACATTGTTCCAGGTAGAGTAAACAATCCAGCACGAACATGTATAGACCAAACTCACCCTGAGTCGTGGTGTGGTTTTGTAAGACACCCCATTCACCATACAATCAGAAATGGCATAGCATGAATTACGAGTTATGAGGCATTTCAATCAAAGTATTTCTATTAAACGAATCTACTGCAGTGGATGATATGCAAGGGATCAAATCCTGGAAGCTGGATGTGCCAAAATGATTGATGCTGATTGCTTTGGAATGGACGGGAGTAGAAATACTAACAGTGCGCTACATGAACAGATGTCACCAAAATAGTGAGCTCATGTAGATCTAGGCAAAAACCAACAAAAATGTCAACTGAGTAACGTGGCCTTTGATGCTGCACAAGTTTGAACTAGAACGGACGTTAAAGTCAAAACAGATGCCCCACAGTTTGTCTACTTTCAAAAAGAAGTGCAATTGCCTGATTTATCATCACCAATTCATGTATAACATATATTTCGTAATCCCGAAGTTAATGTAACATATGAGTTATTCTAACTCTGTCGTAACCTTTCCAAAGCCAAGCACAACGCACATGCATCCCTAGATAGTTTATGACAACTGATGAAAAGCCTGGATGCAACACTATTTAAGCAACACCGGTGATGATAAAATATCAAACACCTACTTACTACTTAGCCAGGCTCTTATGCATGATCACATCAAATCCCTTTCCATGGCCCAAAGCAGAGCAGTTTCTATGATGCAGAAAGGCTGGTACAATTCAGTAAATTTGTTCTCGCTGGTACCAAGACCAAAGGAAGTAGGGGCTTGGGAGGTCAGAATTCTCACCTTGCTGCCAGAAGGAGCACTCTTCTTGGGACGGAACGTCTTCTGGTTCCTGGCGTAAAGGGAGAATGCTTGTCAGGGTGATTGCACCGAGAAGCAAAACAAGCTGGGAAAGAGAGCAAGTAGCCCGGTAGTGGATGAACATGATCCGATGTTCCCCCCGCTGCTTCTTCTTCTTTTCTTTTTTTTTGGTGAAAGAAACCAAAAAGGCACCAAAAAGTGAAGTGGATTTGAGCATAGCGGGAAAATTTTGGAAACTAAATTGCTATTAGTGCTCCACCAGATGGATTGGAGAGGAAGAAGGATTTGGATTAGAGCAAGCAAAAGACAAGAACAAATCACAACTAACTCCAAGCAAGCTAGGGCTCGTCACCGACAAAAGAAATCAACCCAAGTCCGGGTGGATCTCCACTCCACTACAGTCCAGTCCATAATAGCGGCGGAGGACAACGACGGCTACGAGAGAAAATTCCTTCGTGGTGGCGTGCTTCGGTGGATGGAGATCCGGAGGCGTGCTCGCCGGAGAGGATACTGGTCGGAACAAAGCAAAGGAGGAGGCGGGAATTCGAGATGGCGCGCGCTCACCGTCCGAGACCAAAGAGACTCATGCCGCCGCCGCCGGTTCCTCCTCCTCCGCCGCCGCCGCCGCCGGCCGCTCGGTCTCCCTCTCCCCACCCGATCCGAGGGAAGAGAAGCAGGGGGGCGGGGGTGATGGCGATGGAGCTGTGTTGCTGCTGCGGGGAGGAAGCGGACAAATGATTTGGGCAGGGTCGGGTCGCTGGCTCCTCGTCAGCGCATGATGCGCCGCCCGAGGCATCATGGGCCGGCACGGTGGCAGCAGCGACGGAGGCCCTCGGATCGGGAAAACGGACGGCGGATGGCCGCGGCCTGGCTGTCATCCATGATCCGGCGCCAGAGATTCTCGGAGCCAGATCTTGATCTGGCTGCCATCGTTTCGTGCCTCCGTCCGTCAGACATTTTCTTGTGTGTACTCGTGCTGTGGTACACAATATATCCGTATACATACACCACCGCACAACAGCTCATACGGGCGTCTCATCTGATAGCATGCTAGAACCGGAGACTAACATAAATCCATAAATCTCACGGAATCTATTAAAATGGTAGGAGAAAAGGTACTACGTTCATTCATATAATCTGAAATATTTTCACTACTCATCGTAGTATAGGTTCAGATTATAATAGTGTATATGAATTAGATTATTTGTAATAATCCATAGACAACTCTTATTAAATGGACAAAGAGTATAAGTGTAATTTTTAGAACCAACAGTACATTCAACTATATTTTCTAAATTAAATTTTAAAATTAGTTTTAGTTCCTCTAAATAGCTAAATTAAGATACAACTCTATTTCTCTAAACAACTAGATTTAAAGAAGAGAGAACAAAATTGACTATTCATAAATAATGGCCTTAACGGTAGTATTGGAATTCTAGAAACCCTCTCAATGCCTTTTATATTTTGTTGCCTCTAGGTACAGCACCAACAGTCCATACAAGAATAAGAACGGTGAGCTAATCATATTACGATTTAGAAAAATAAATCTTATTATATAAAGTTCTACAGATTTTATAATAAGATTTATTTTTCTTATATAGAGCAAGACTCTAATTTAGTATATTAAAGCCGGGCGCCCTCGGCGCCCTCTCAGGGCCACTGCTGCGGGATTACGTCCATTCCCGCGCAGACGGCCGCGATCGCTCGGCGCGGGGGCGGGCGCGTCGCGCGCTTGGGCGGGCTTGCGTTTCGCTCGTTCGCGTTGTTCGGCCTGCCACTGCTTCGCCCGTGTTCTCCCGTTAGCTCAGCGTCGCGTGGGCCACTGCTCCGCGGGAAAAATCGCTATTCCTAGGTTAGCCGGGCTTGTTGGCAGGTGGTTTTCGTGTGTTCCCTGTTGCTCTGCTGGTTCTGGGCGGCGGCGGGTCGGTCGATGGTGCGGTGGATGTGCCGCCTCCGCTTACGGTTGCTTCTCCGTTCGCCGGCGCGTTGCCCCATGACGCCGATGGTGCCGCCTGGTCCTGTGCTCACGCCGGTTAGCTCGTGCTGTGTTCCGGCGGCGGGTCGGTCGATGGTGCGGTGGATGTGCCCCCTTCGCTTATGGTTGCTTCTCCGTTCGCCGGTGCGTTGCCTGATGCCGTGGATAGTGCCGCTTGGTTCTGTGCTCATGCCAATTAGCTAGTTCTGTGTTTTGACATTTCTGTGCCTGCTTGTTATTTGTTCCCATTGCATCACTTTCGTTCCTCGTCTTGCCGGCTCCGTCACGGCCATGGCCATTGCCTGCATTGCGGTGGCGTTGGTGGATGTGGGCCTGGTGGCTCTTGTCCTTTTGCTTCCTTCGTTCGTGATGGTATACATGGAATTTGTTCTGCACCCTGTCTTTTCCCCTTTCCTTGTCTCTCTGTGTTCGTGTGCGGTGCTGTTTGGTCTATGCGTGAGCGCTTCTTTCCTTGATTTTTTTTGTAATAAATAATAAGTTACATTAAGGATTAGTAAGTGCTAATTAAGGCGAAGCTCCTGCTGCGTACTAAATTAATTAATCGCTGCATGTTTCTTGCGTTTCATAGTATTGTCCACTTGCTGTGTTGCTTTCCATGTCCTAAAATAGATGATGATAATGATAGATGTCATGCTGATGGTGCATCGATGTGTTCGTCTTTTCCTTCTTATTCAGGTGGGCTTGCATATTAAACTTGCTTTTCCCGTTTGCCTTGCCTGGGAAATAGTTGTTTCTTCAGTGTGTCCTGCTGCTGCTTTCGTGCTTGTGCTAGCGTGTGCTTGTGTTGTCATGTGCTTAGTTCCGGTTGTAAAATTTGCTATTTTTGCGCTTGTATTTGACCTGCTGTTGTTTGCTTGCAAGGACCCGTCTGTGTCCGATCCCGAGTGTGCTTTGGTGGGTGTATCTCGATCGGGTCTTGCCGTGTTCGATCTTTATGATGGTTTCTGGTCAGATTAGCTTTTTAGTCGGTTCTTCTCTAAATTTAGTATTAGTAGGTAGTTTATGGTACTGCATCCGCTTTTTGCCATGTCTATTGCCTACGTGGGCCGCTGCGTTTGCTGGATGTTTTATGGGCCGCTACTGACCTCGCTGGGCCGTCATCTGCTCGTTGGCTTGGTTGGGTTATGTCCGGGCTGGTTATCTGGTTGATCGCTCTACTACTGCCTTCAACGTTCGTTCATCCAAGCCCGGGTTGTTCTAGGTTGTGGTCAGCAAGCTATTGCAGTCGGTTTAGTACGTTGTTCCTCTGTGTTTGCTGTGCAGTGGCGGGGCTGTCGATGGTGCATCGAACATGGCTTCCCTGTCCGTTCGCCGGTGCAGGACCCGATGTCGCTGGAGACGCCGTTTGCTCCTATGATCACGGCTATTGCCTCGTGCTGTCTTTTTACGCGCACGTGCCTACCCGCTATTTGTTCTGGGCGCATTTGCTGCCCTGTTCCTATTACCTCCTCCGTCACGGCCATTGGTGTCGCCTCGATTGCGATGGTGTGTGTCAGTGCACGCCTGCTGCCGGTTCACCTCCCCGTTTGTTCATTGCCGGCTAGATATATATAGCCTAATCATTCACCGTTTGCTGTCTTCCTTTCTCTTTCCTTTTGTTCAGGGTTCGTTCCCATGCTTATTTTGTAGGTGAGGCTTTCTTTGGATGGCTTTGATTTAATTTCCTTTCTACGTGTTCATTGCCTTTCATAGCATTTATGGGTTTATATTGGTACGGCCACTTTTGATGTGTTCTCCTTTTCTTGTTATTTTGTTGAGTGGCATCGATATGCGGTGATTTTTTCCAGTTCACGTAGCAGATTAGGTTTGGTTCTTGCCTTTTCCTACTCTTGGATTTTCGCATTTTTTTCGTTTACCTCTCTAAATGGGTGGGTCGTGCCTATGGGTGTTGCAGTGTGCTTATTAGGGCGTTTCTACCTTTTTATTTGATTTGCTCATCTAATCTATTGTATCGATGCATATTTGTTTTCAGCTCCAGGTTTGATCGTGTCCTTCCGGGTGTTCTGCTGCTGTTTCATGCTTCCTTGTACGACGGTACGTGACCATGTTAGAAACTAAATACGTGTTGTTCCCATCGTATCATTTCCCTGTTCTGCATTGATATTTGGTTTGCTGTTTTTCACGGGGGCTTTTGCGTGCACCATACCGGCTATGCCTTGCAGGTTTTGTATTGGCTGGCTATAGGATCTTTCCATACCTGTGTCCCTCAATGGCTTCCAATCAGGTTACTTTCTTGGGCTGTTATTTTTTATTATCGTACCATGTATAGTATTGTGTGGAATTGGTTTTACGTGTTTCTATTGCCGTTGATTTGTATTTGATGTGGTTAGCCTATTTTACGTGTCCTGATCACATGCTCTCTCATTGTATTGTTTGCTGTCCAAATCCTTTTCTGTTGCCTGCTCTTCTTATATTCTATGGTTTGCTTAATTACTTTGCATGGCACGTTGTACTCGTCAGTAATGGGTAGACGTCGATGCATATCTTTAGAAGAGCCTGGTCCTTCCGATTCGGGACCTTATAGGCCATGTTCAAAGCGAAAACGGACAGGTCCTGCCACGTTACTTCCATATTCCACTAGAGCTTTCAATGTATCTTCGATGCTATGCAAGAGAGCGAGAATCGGTTCGGTCTCCTATCTTTTTCTTTCCTTTTCTGTGTTTTCTGGCATGCTTAGTATGGTGTGTATATCGTACATATATAGAGAGAGAAAAAGAAATTTGCTCGGTCTATACTGATTAAATTGTTGCTTTCTTGTTTTGCATTAAATTGGTGATTCGCAACTAGACGATGGTTTCTTTCCATTCTATGCTACGTCTCACGCTAGAGAAAATCGAAAGGCCCGAATTGGAATGAAAAGATAGAGGCAGTTAGCTGATTCTGGTCTGCCATGTAACAGTGATGGACAACCACTTTTGCCGTTACCGAACGAATATATAGAGGCTTTAAAAGGTGCCGTGCCTGTCATTCCTATTATATTTTGTTAGAATTTTATATTTTGTGTGCCGTTTGTGTTTGTTAATTTCGTATTTAGTTGTGTTGTTTTTCAATGTGTTCAGCTACGTATCCTGGCCGATCCCGTCTTGGAGGACCTTGTTATAGATGTAGGTACTATGGTGCTGCATTTTGGTGGGCTGAACGTGTGTATAAAGACTCAAGCTGGGCCAAAAGACGCATTACATTTAATCGTTGTTGCAGTGCTGGTAGAACTTTCCTTGCACCATTCGAGCAACCTCCTCCGCCACTTACACAGCTTATGACCTTTAATGGTGACCGTCTGAACCGTGCATTTATGGAACATATACGGCAGTATAACTGTCTGTTCAATTTCACATCACTTGGTGCCAAAGTGGATAAGTCCATTAATGACGGAAATGGACCTTATGTGTTCCGTATATGTGGTCAGGTCCATCATAGGATAGGGACATTGACCCCTGCTGATCATGAGAGGCCTAAATTTGCTCAGTTATATATCTATGATACTGTCCATGAAATTGAAAATAGAATATGTGCTTTGTCGCAAGATGATGAACTTGATGGTGATTTGGATAGGCATATTATCAAGCAGCTTATGATTATGTTAGACCAGGTGAACCCTCTTGTGAAACAGTTCAGAACTGCTAGAGATTGGTTAGAGGATTGTCCTGATCAACGTCTAGCTATAAGAATTCTTGGTCCGGAAAAGAAAAGTGATGTGCAGTATAGTTTGCCTACATCTAATGACCTTGCAATGTTAATTGTCAGTGACTTTTCAGTTGATGCCTATAAACGTGATATTATAGTGCATGTTAGGGACCATGGTCTTCAATTTGTATCCAATTTACATCCTTGCCTGGTGGCATTACAGTACCCGCTCCTATTTCCACGTGGTGAGGTTGGATTCCACTTAGGTATCCAATATACTGATACTCATTTGCTGCCAGTTAAAGCACGTAAGACCATTACAATGTTAGACTATTACGCACATTGTTGCCATTATAGACCTGGACAGTACAACCCATATACGTGTTGTGGTAGGCTTACTTTTCAGATTCAGGTCGATTGCTATGCATCTGTAGAAGAAAATCGCATATCGTTCATTCTTCTTAAGCAGGATGAATTGAGATCTGAACAATTTCAAACTATAAGTGATGCTGTAGGCCACGGTTGCATAGAAGGTGATAAGGTCGGTAAAATGACCGTGCTTCCAGGGACATTCATAGGATGTAAGAGGTACTATGTGCAGCACTACCAAGATGCAATGGCTATTTGTCGTGTTCATGGCGGTCCAGATGTTTTCATTACATTCACTTGCAATCCAAAGTGGTACGAGATCACTGAGGCTCTTTGGTACGAGCCAGGACAGTTCCCATCAGATCGCCCTGATATTGTTAATAGAGTCTATAAGATGAAGCAGGACGAACTTATTTCGGATGTTAAAAGCGGTATTGTTTTTGGTCCTGTCATGGCAGGTACCATTGAATTTCTATTCCATCTAACTCCTTTCCTTTCCGTCCTCTGTGCAAGACTAAATACCTAAGTGCTTTTCCTGTTTGCAGTACTGCACAGTACTGAGTTCTAGAAAAGAGGTTTACCACACGCACATGCCCTTGTTTCGTTGAAAAACAAACATAAAAATGGAGTATTGCCCATGATCGATTCTATCATTAGTGATGAGATACCTGATGTGCTTACTGATCCATTAGGATATGCACTTGTGGAGGAATTCATGATACATGGACCATATGGTGAACTGAATAAGAAATGTCCTTGCATGAAGAATGAGACTTGCTCAAAATGGTATCCTAAAGCATTTCAGAATGAGACTACAATTGATGATCAGGATTTTCCAGTCTATAGACGTCGTGATCATAAACATTACATTTACAAAAATGGTGTTAGACTTGATAATAGATCCGTAGTGCCATACAACATGTTCCTTCTTAAAAAGTTTCAAGCTCATATTAATGTTGAATGGTGCAATAAGACTAGAATACTTAAGTATCTTTTTTAATATGTGCATAAAGGCAAAGATAGATCACGTATTGTCTTTGAAATGGTCGAAAAATGTAGTGCTCATAATGATAGTGTCAAGAAAATGGAACAAATTGATGAGATCCAAGATTATTTAGATTGTAGGCATTTAGTTCCACACGAAGCGCTATGGCGATTGTTTGAATTTTCATTGCATTGTAAAATGCCTAATGTGCAGCAATTGGACATCCATTTACCTGACATGAATACAGTCACTTACAAAGCATGCACAAATTTGCATAACATTGTATCGAATGCTGATTTTTATAAGAAAACAATGCTAACTGAGTGGTTTATTGCAAATCAAAAATTCCCTGAGGCTCGTGAATTAATGTACTGTGACTTCCCAACTGGTTGGACTTGGGAAAAAACCAATAAATTTTGGAAAAAGAAACAAGACTATGGTGATAAAATAGGCCGTATTTATTATGTCCATCCATCAGCTGGTGAGCGCTTCTATCTAAGAATGCTTCTTATGATTGTGAAATGAGCATGTAGTTTTGAAGATTTACGTACACATAACAATACTATTCATGACACATTTAAAGAGGTGTGTACAGCTCGTGGTTTATTAGGTGACGATAGTGAATGGTATGCTGCTTTCAATGAAGCTGCATTATGGGCCACTTCATTTCAGCTTAGGCACCTTTTGTCATCATTCTTTTGTTTTGTCACGTAAATGATGAGCGTGCCTTCTTTGATAAATGTTCATTGCACTTATCTGACGATATCTAACAAAGATATCGCCTTTTGGTAAATGATCCTGGTTTTACGCTGCCTACTGGTCAACTACAAGACTTGTTAATTGATGAATTAAGCGAAATATTTTCCCATAATGGTTCTTCAATTACTAACTTTAATATTCCACAGCAATGCTCTAGAAATTATACTGGTCCTTGCAATAGACTTGTTCAACATGAACTGTCTTATGATCTAGAAGATCTTTTACAGACCTCAATTGCTCTATTGTCTAAGCTAAATATAGATCAAAAAGGGCCTATGATAAAATTGTTGATTGTGCTATGCATAGAAAATATGGCTTCTTTTTCTTAGCTGGTCATGGTGGAACTGGAAAAACATTTCTCTGGAATGCTATTCTTTCTTACCTACGACCGCAACAAAAAATTGTCCTGGCTGTAGCATCATCTGGTGTTGCATCTCTTCTCTTACCAGGTGGTAGAACTGCACATTCAAGATTTAAGATTCCAATTGATATCAATGAAACAGACTTATGTGACATTAAAAGAGGAATTTACTTGGCTGATCTAATTACCCAATGCTCTCTCATAATTTGGGATGAAGCACCAATGACACATAGACACTGTTTTGAAACACTAGACAGAACTTTGCGTGATATTCTAAACCCATACAATTCAGCTGCATCAACACTTCCATTTGGTGGAATGCCTATTGTTTTAGGTGGAGATTTCAGGCAAATCTTACCTGTTATCGAAGGTGGTTCACGTTCTGATATTATCAATGCAACAATAACAAACTCTCATCTTTGGAAATCAGTTGATGTCCTAAAACTACATATTAACATGAGATTATCAAATCCAAATTTATCTGATATACAACAGCATGAATTAAGTGAATTCAGCAAATGGGTGCTAGCTGTTGGTGATGGTGCTATACATGAAGATAGTAATGATAATGAACCTATCACAGATAGGATTAGAATACCTGTAGATCTTCTTATTCATGGGAACAATGATAGGATCCTTGCAATTATTAATTCTGTGTATACTGATCTTCTTAGTAACTATTCCAATGAAGCATACTTGAAAAGCCGTGCAATTGTTTGTCCTAATAACGAAACAGTTGATGTCATAAACTTACATGTTTTATCCATGATTCCTGGTGATGCATATGAACATCTAAGCTGCGATTCTATTTCAAAAATGAATGATACCTTAGGTGACTTTGATGAATTATATCATGTTGAGTTTTTAAATTCGCTTGTTATTAACAATTTCCCACACCATAAGATTGTTCTTAAAGTAGGTTGCCCTATAATGCTACTAAGGAATATTGATCAACGTATTGGCTTATGTAATGGGACGAGATTGATTGTGACTAGATTGGCAAGTCGAATTATCGAAGCTACCATAATGATTGGGTTGAATATTGGCAACACTGTCTACATTCCATGAATAACATTGACATCTAAAAAATCAAAATATCCATTTGTTCTTGAAAGAAGACAATATCCCATAAGGCTATGCTATGCAATGACAATAAACAAAAGTCAAGGGTAGACATTACAATCTGTTGGTGTCTATCTAGAGAGACTGTTTTCACACACGACCAATTTTATGTTGCGGTTTCTAGAGTAACATTACGATCTGGTCTAAAAATTCTTGTTGAGAATGATGATGACCCGTGTAGTGAAATCACCCGTAATGTTGTTTATCATGAAGTTTTAACTGCTGTACAATAATATGTTCATGCTATTTCTGTAAAATACTATATAATAATATGTTCTACACATTACATCTTGTGTGGTGATAATATCTGTCCATTTCTATCTATACCTTCATAGTTATACACATTGTGAGTACGTAGGTCAGTTATTTCATGTGCTCACATTGAACCATTCAAAACTTTTTTCTCTCCTCTTTATATCATCATTTTTTTTGTTATTAATATGAATTTTTTTACAGGCACAATTGGTACTTTTGTCGGATCTTGATCCAACTCGTAGACGTGTTACTGTTTGTGTACGTGTCTCGCGCATATGGGACTATCACAAAAACGGTAAATTGGAACATACTGATATTGTCCTTGATGAGAAGGTATATCCCTGTTTGTTTTATTGTGCTTTTTTACTTTCTCTTTACACGGTACTTAACATGTTCCTTGTTGTTATTTCCCGTAGGGTAACAAAATATGTGCTGAAATAGCAGCAGCTCATGCACCTAAGAATAAAGACTTTCTCCAAGAAGGAAATATCTATTATCTACGGGATTTCTTTGTGCAATCAGTGAAGAATATGTTCAGGGCTGTTGATGCAAAGTTCATGATAAAAGTAACTCCATGGACAAAAATTGAACATAGACAGGATGTGCCAGTAGGTTTTCCCTACTATGCATACTCCCTGACAGGTTTTGAACAGTTACCTGATCTTGTTGGCAGGAAAGAGTGTTTCATAGGTCAATATGCTTTCCTTTATTTGCTCATTACTTACCTATATTCCTCATTCATTTCCTGTCTATATGAATTGCTAGATACATGCATAAACCTACCATTTTTGCTGCAGACACTATTGGCATTGTTTCGGCTATCTCTGATTTGCTACATGTACGTCTACCGGGACAGGCTTCTAATTCTTTCAAAAGAAATCTACAGATCATGGACATAGAGTAAATTCTCACATTTCCTAACAAAAAAATAGTACACCAATTATGCTATGTATTTTGCCATTTACATAGTCAGTGATATTTCCTTCGACTCTGTGCATCATTTTTTTTTACCTCTGTTCATCTTCTGCTATCGGTCTCAATATGTTGCTATCATTTATTCTTGTACTCTTTTTCTCTTTGACTATCTTGACCTGCCAGTGCAAAAACCATGGATGTTGCTCTATGGGGACATAATGCAACGGACTTTGATGGTGAAGCTTTATACAAAACTGCCCAGACAGAACTTGTCATTATACTGCTTGTTGGCACATTAATGAAAAGCTACCGAGGCATGTTATGTTACAATTTTGCTTCCATAACTGTCCATCTACTTGAATGTTTCTTGCTTCTGTTAATGACCTGATCTACATAGTGCAGGCCGTGATACTATAAGCTGTGGTGAGGCTGAGAGATTCTATATCAATCCTAATATTTCTGAAAAGGCCAGTTACTACGAAAGGTTCTTATCTTTTGCTTGCCATCTCAAAGAATATGATCAGCTCACATACAAACTGCTTACATCTCTCGCACTGTTCCTATTGTCTGTTGGATGACTGCAGATGATGACCATTATCAGAAAAGGATTCAAAGACCAAAGCCTGAGGAAATCACAATTAATTACCTCCTATCAACTGATCCTAATGAGTACCTTGTATGTTTCCTTTTTTTTACATATACCTTTCCATTCCTACTTTGGTTCGTTTACTTACATATATAATCCATATTCAGATGAAAATCTGTACAGTTACAATTACAAAATTAAAGTCAACTTCTTGGTGGTTCTGGCATGTGCAAAATGCCATAAAACAGCTTATCCAGCAGGAACTCAATTTATCTGCTATGATGAAGCATGTCCTTGTGTACAAGCAAATCCCCGGTATACAAATTACCTTTAGTTTAATTTGTACCACAGACACTCTAGATGACTAATTAAAGCATTTTCAATGTTCTTTTCTGTGAATTTGTAGATATAAAGTGCGTGTTATTGGTGCTGACAAGACAGGAGAAGCAGAATTTGTATTCTTTGCTGGCGTGGCCGAACAGATAATTGGAAAAAAGGCCGATATCCTTACACGTACTGTGACTCACAGGCCAGATGCTATTCCCGCTAAAATATCGGCTTTTGTCTCCCAGAAACTTACTCTGAATATCAGCGTTAATGAAAAGGGGCTACAATATGGAGAATTGTCATTCCAAGTCAATAGCATAATTACAGTCCATTCAAAATCAAATGTCTTGCAATTTAGAGCTATTACATCTACTTCAGACGATCAAACTGTTGCATCTTCATCTGCTGGCTCTCTACAATCAGTTCTAACTCATGATACGGTATTGCTATGACCTTTATATCACATTACCTTTTAAAAAAAACATATCTTGTTTATTAATGGTCTTTAGACTACTCAATTAACTACCCGCTCACACAATACACTGAGAAAATCTAATCCATCTCTCATTGACCATCTCAGAAAAGGACTCTTGAATGTACTAGACTATATCTAAATTGTACATTACACTTATCTTAGCTTACTTATCAGAACATTGACTTTCTTTTACCACTTCCAGGCCGATCTTGGACCATCCCTCCATGATGTTACACCGCCACAAATAATTACTTCCACTAAAACTGAAACTGACCCTTTGCTTTCTGCTGCTCTAAGTTACATTCTTTTCCCTTTTCCTACATAATAAATGTCCCCTGTACTGCTCTGTTTACGTTCGGTATAGATACATTAACTTACTAAGTTACAGTTTTGTTAATGAATTTTATTAAATAGTCTCCAACTGTAGCTGATCCTCCAGTTACTGATTCCAGTAAAAACAGTAAGCATTCATCAACCTTACTTGTACGTTACATTATATTTTCCTTGTATGAATTTTCACTGACTGTCTTTACACTTTTTCACGCTTTTCTATTCCATCCATCCTCAATTACTATGCTGCTACATACCAAAACACAAAACAAATGCATAATTAACTGCATTTATCCACAGACAATCAGCATACATCCTTACTGCTTTAGTTCCTCTCCCTTTATTAAATGATAGACTGTCCATGACATCTTCTTTCCATATCTCCTGTAGCTCACTTCAACACCTCCAAGCACAATAAAATTACCTAAAACTCCTATAATTGATACAGGTTCGGCCACAAGAAAGCGCGATGCAGAAAGGTTCTTTCTACTTCCTTCCTATATTTACAACATTATTGTACTTACCTTGTAAATCTAATACATTTTTCCTGTTTAGCACATTATCGTCTGATGAAAAGAAATCCCTTGCACCTAGGAAATTGTTCAAACAGGATCATGGTAACTGCTCCTTACTTTCAAATTCCTATCGATCGTCTATTTTACCAACCAACTTATACATGACTGTGGCTGCAATTCACTTGCTCTCAATTCTAAAAACAACCTCTCCTAAACTAAATGTAGAAACCAATGTTCGCTTATCTTTCTTTCTATATTTAGTAAATTTTAGAACAAGTATTTTAATATGCACTACACCTACCTAGCAATATACATGTACGTTTCTTCATGTCATTCTATGCTTTGCTATTGCTTCTAAGCTTTCAATATTATATACTTTACAATCAATTTAAGTGCAAGTACCAAACTATGCTCTATAGCTATTAATATGAATTTTACATGCACAATAACAAATGCATTTTCTTTGTTATTATGTAACAAGTAATCAGTACATAGTATAATGCTATCCTATTTTCATGTTAATTTTCAGGTCATACAGAGTAAACACTACTGCCGATCAATACAGCTAGCTGGAAACTTTATATCTCACTTCCCTATCTCCAAGTTTAGGCATATTCCCTTCTCGAAAACAGCCTGTATTTTGGTTCTACACCAGTTGCTGTCTTTATCAAGTCTTCCTCGTTTCTCAAGTCTGCACTAAGCTTCTCTTTTGATCTGTCAAATCTGCACAATCGTAGAACATACTACTCACTCACAAGAATGATGTGCATCCATTATAAAAGTTGATGCTTTTGCAACACTTATTTCGTTTGTAATACCCAAAACTTCTATCTTTATTATGTAAGACCTAAGTATATGTTATGTCCTGGACAAGTTATATCTCAACCAGCCTACTTTTATATATATTTGTATACCTCTGTAAGCTAATTTGTTAATAGTCTGGTACCAGATATTATCATATCTAGTTTATGCCTCTTACATCGATCAATCTCTGATAAATAACATTGCTACACCCTAATCCATACATTATCGTGTCCGATCTTATCTAGCTTTCTTTCATCTGAACGGAAACACCTACAGCAGATGCAGATCACAAAACAAGAACAGTCCTATGCACAATATATGTACATAATGCTTCCTATTTTTGAACCAAACACATTTCGTCATCATATATATAGCCAATAACTACAAATTTAACGTCTTTGTTTTTCTACTACATTGGCTATCAATTCCTTTCATATTTAGTACGTAATTAAACTGTACCGCCCCACTGTTACAAGGAAACGCTATCCAATTTCTTTCCCATATGAAACCATTCTGGTTTATGCCAGTCTAAAGAAAAAATTACAGATATACATCTATCTTTTCTGCGTCTACTCATAATCTTATACGCACCAATGAGAAAACTTAAACAGCAATACCACTGGACCAACAAACGTCTGAGCACAACAATTCATATAACATAATTGAACTTAATAGCTTACCTTACATGGAAATAAAAAAATAGGCACAGTTATATAAAGAACGCACATAGATAATGTATTAGATTTTTAAAGCAACCATTTCATCTTCATCCAAAATACATACTTAGTACCATGCTTTTGAAGCATTTATAGAAACACACCATATATAGGGGCCAGTTAATCCCATATTCCATTTACAATCTACATATTACAAACCAAAATAACTTGCACTTATAAAGGCAAGACCTACCAACTTCAACAAAATATTCAGTCATACTTGCTCCTCCTTCTGATATCTGATACATTGCCTTCCTTACTTCAAAGTGTCATTCAGATTAGCAATGCTCTCATAGATCTTCTGCTCAGTCCATTCATTCAAACAATGAACTTCATACATCATCCCTTTATGGACACTGCAGCTATACTCGTCAGGTAAACTAGCAAAAGCACCTCCAACTACATTTTCACATACTTCCTGAACAAAGTCCATATTATCAAGCAGCTGGTTCCATCCCTTGCTTAGCATATTGATCTTCTTAGTTAGTTTATTTTGCATTTCAAGTGCTATGGATATCTCTCTCTCGAGCTGTTCCTTATAGCGTTCATTCCTAGCCCGTGGGATAGAGTTCATATCATCAATTTCAAACCTATATGTCCTCATCAGCACCTGTATCAGAACAAGCGCTGCAGACTCTTCGGCATCTATCTCTTTACCAGCTAAACTGCCTGTTGCTTGCTCTAGCTTCCCGGATGTATCAGGTTCCATTGTAGCACTTATCGTCTTCACAGTGCAATGGTACTACCCATTTCTGAACCAGCTCTCGTACTGTGCATCACTTCCACCAATTTTCTTAAGAATTTCTGAGAGGATAACTTTACATGAAATGCGTACAATACCGAGGTTATCTGTAAATGTACATAAAATCAAGCTATGAAAAATCAATTATATTGGCAATTTAAATCCAATTCATAGAATATATCTGCTTTAATTAAAATAATACTATTGTAAAAAACATAGATTTGACTTATGTAATACTATCATTTTCTTTACTATTATGATCATGTTTACTTGTCAGTTAAATACACTATAAAAGGTCCATAGCTTTTACATACTCATCATTCTTTATACTAAGATACAGCATAGAACTATACACAAATATCTTCTAGAATTAAAATCATACTGATAGTGTTACCCCTTGCAACAGCAGCCATTTATTCCTTTTTTTCCTTATACTGCAACCAACTAGATCCTATCCTCTATAATTGCGTAGAACAATGCTACCTGCACATTAAAGAACATGTTCACTGTCCAATGCCCACATAAATAATTTGCAATGTACATTACAGCCTTTAAATCTATTTCTAAAGACAATACACAGTTAATTACATAGAAGAAGAAGTAGACAAGACACATAACAAGAAAAAGAAAGTAAATGACAATCCATAATAAATTATAAAGATGCATAATACGCACAGTCAATAATATATGTTCTATGTAACTGCATATAAAGAAACAAGATACTAAACTATTTCTATATATATAAATCAAGCAAACACAGCATCAAATTTATTTACTGAGCATTACAAAGACCCTTAATTAAATATCGCACCTTTGCACTTTTCTAAACATAGATCAAGAAACTGATTTATCTACAGACAAGTTACGTGTACACTGAAAACACGAGAGAACCAAATAAAAACCAAAACAACATGCCTCATTTACAACTGTTATATGCAAGCAGCCTACAGTAAGAAAATCAACCACAGTACCTTAGATCTTCAAGCCTCAATACTAACCTTCAATGATCAAGTACTGCCATGGCGTGCCATGTTCAGCAAAATAGTATCAATTAATTGGATGTACCTTTTTCAGTATCAAAACCTAAATCAATGCTTCATTCCAAATTTCCATATATATCTTAATTAATATCGGATCAAGCAAAAGCATACACAGGAAATTCAAAACAGCACTAAATTACCATACATATTTTACCACTCAAAAATAGCGAACATAATGATTATAGGACCATATTAAAACATCTTAATGAAAGGAAACCTACTTAACCTATCCAGTGCCTAAATCCACAAATCAATACCTTGGAACAAGCTAATGTGCATACATTTAGCTGACTTAGTAACAAACCAAAGCAAAAAAAATGCTACAATCAACCAAATCAAGACATGAGGAAACCAGATCTTGTGTCCTAGGGTTTATACCTGAGATTATAAAGGAAAACATGATGGATCCTGGACAGAAAGGAACTATACTGTCCTTTATTGCACTTACTTGATCGTCACTGGTCCTCTTTCCACTTAGCCCCTGGCCGTCGCCTGACCTCCACCGCCCTGACAGGATGTCACTCCCTCCTTCAAGCACTACTCAATTGGCAATCTCTGATCGGCTGCCGGTTCCACCACCACCCCTATTTGACAAGATCTCAAGCCACCACCAGCTGCCTTCCCTGGTTCAGAACAAGCCACGATAGAGAAGGTTCAGAAGCGGATGGAACATTATAGAAAAAGACAACATAGAAAGAATCGGAACAGATAGATCGCTTCGGATCCGGATATTAGTAGTACCCCTTTCTACAAGATCAGAGAACCAGGCAGATAAGAAAGAAAGAGGAAATGAACTAACTCAGAAACCCCTTTTTACAGAAGCCGACCAAATCCTCTCAATACCCAGCTAAAGCACTGCAGCACCGAGCAGTCCAAGCACTCGCCTTGAGCTCCCAAATAGCACGAAACAAGCAAGAATGCTCTTAAAACGAAGACAGCACATCAAAAAATCAAGGTCCGTACGGTAAACGCTTGACCCGATCTAAATAGATACCGGATAAAATAAAGGCCCAGTAACACCGCTTCGTAGACTGTGTAGGCCCAGTTCACGCACAGCTTCCACCAACAAGCACAAAACCATAGCAGCTCCCGTCCCTTGTACTGCCATTGCAGTATCTCCCCCCTTTTCCCCGGCCCTTCCAAGAACAAAGACCCTCATCGCCGACCGCAGAGCTATTCTTCCATCTGTTCTTCACCTTGTTCGACAAACCACGGGAGCAACCGCAGTAAGGTACCACCCTTTCAATTTATTTTACTCAAACGTTTTGCATGAACATCTAGTCAGTATTTTTAATTGGTATCTTAGATCTATATCCCTAAAATTCCTTTCCATACCCTACATTTTAATACATCGTTTTTGAACATTTCTGAAAGATACTGCTGACATTTACATTAACCATTTCAAAGCTCCAAATCGAACCAATTTTACCTTTACTGCTTCCAACTACTTTCCATCAAACATACTAATTCAATGTCATAGTACATTGCCGAACTTGTCCTTTTCTTATTTTATAACCGTCCTGTGCCAACAACATAACCTGATCAAAGATACCTACTTTTCTAGAGACTGTATATACCAATTGTCTAAACATCCATTGCTCTTTAGCGTTGTACCTACCTACGTAATATCTTATAAATTTAAAACTAGACTAGTAACTTACTCAGAAATTTCTCCCTCTCCATTACTTTTCAGAAATTTTCTGCTCAGGATGGACCAAATCCATTATATAACGATAATTCTGATTTGTTCAGATTCCTGTACAGATTAACATTTTTAACGCAAAGAACTATTCTGTTCATACTCAGTTACCTATACTAAATCCATTGAATATTCACGTAATTCTCATGCTACTTCAATGTATAATCATACTACATACAATCACACATTCTATAAAAACACTAAATTATACATTCTACTCTACAATTAACACTTTCTTCTCTACCATTATACTGACCCAATAAATTAAACTTACTGTACAGTTTTGTGCTTCTGTGAACATGGAAAAGAAGCAACCAACCTCAGAACATGGTAATGTTATATATACTTACATAAGCTATTTCACATATACTGTAATGTACATGTACATTTTATGAACTCTATCATGAACCTTTACAGCAACGAGTGACTCAAGTGATGACCTTATCATGTACATCCATCGTCCTGATACTAAGCAAAATGCTGGACCATCAACTCGATCAAATACTGTCATCTGCATTAGTGACGATGATGGTACCTACAATATCCCATTTAAATTTTGCATGCCTTCTTCTGCTCATATGACATATTACATAAATCTATAATTTCTTATTATACAGATCCTACCCTTTCAAACAATGTTAGAAAATCAGTTCAATTTGACAATATCAACTGCATCAACGGTAATGATGATATGCCAGGTATACTACTTTCAATCTACATCTCTCTTCATTTATATGCAGCATATTGAACATAAATATTATACTTTTCCTTGATATTTATCCTTGCCTTCCAGCAAATATCAATAGCTCCATGCCTTCTTATCCAACTAGAAAGATGAACCTATCAAAGAAACCTATTAAACAAGGCAACATGGTAACAGGTTTGCAACCGAATATTACCTACTTATTCACATACTCTGTTCCACTTCATATAACCATGTACAGCTCATAGCTTTTTCATAGCCTATAACATATTCCTAACAATATAATCTTATACTTCTTCCTTGGACCGGTCCTGGCCTTTTAGAGAATGTGGACAATCCCATGCCTTCTTCTCCAATTAAAAAAATAAAGCTATCAAACAAGCCTACCAAACAAGGTAATATGATCATATTATTTTCTTTTCCTGTTTCTTTATGCCCTCTATTCAATCTTATACAGCCTCATATAATTAAGTACTTTTTCATTTCCTACAATATCCTAAATACATAAACATTCAATTGGGTCTTACACAGGACATAAAACTGCAAAAAATATACATGCTTTGGTGCCTTCCCATCAAACCAAAAAAACACAGCTATCAACCAATCTCATCAAACGAGGTAATAATATGACATTATTTGCTCAATTACATAGTCTCATCTTTCCCCTTGATATTTATTATGTTTTATGCAGGCCCCTATGGTCCCCAATCTATTAGAGGCTATAACAAACTGTGCATGTTCGGAAATGATGTAGAGCTAACAAATGACAATATAAAGCATCTAAAGCAGATAGTCGGTACTAAAGAACGTCAAATACCATACTATGTCTGCAAAATGAAGAAGGGAATCATTGGTCGGAACAAGAGAATGGTAAACCTCATGCTTCTTGTACCGCATTATATAAAAATATATTATATACATCATCCTTACTACAGTATTCCTACTTTGTTTGCAGTACTTCTCAGTAAATTTCACAAAGACATATCTTAAACAGTTCCTAAATGAACCAATCAACTGCTTACCTATCAAGGATGCGAACAGCAACATTAAGCATCAAGTCTGTCTAATAATGGGACAGGACAAGCAAGCTACAATAACAACTAATTGGCCATTGTTCACCCAGCACGCCTAGCTAGAAATAGGAAATATATGTGTCTTTGCATACAGGTATAACAAGGATCATCTATCGCTCACTGTCCACTGCCTTTGATACGGTTAGACACAGCACATTCACTCCGTTCCATACCACGCATTGCATATTAACTATCATTTCTAGCTACAATAACATCTGCTACTTTTTTTGTACAGAGCCTTACTGAGTCCGGCTTTATGAACATCTTCAAGCAACCATGCCAATAACACATGTTTGTGGACTGAGTTGTCAAAGTTCTCTCTATAGATATCTATCTTCAGAACATGACCGCATATATATCTACTAAATATGTATGCCACAACTCCGTATTGACTGTCTAAGCTATACACTTTTATGTTATCGCTCTATATAATTGCAAGTTACTAACAATGCTTAGCCTTATAAATTGTTTTCTTAAATTATGCATTCAATATCCTAATATAAACCTTAAAAAGTTTGGTTTTGCATACCTCAACAATCTTCAACATACCATTACTATTCTATTTATGAATAATTTACTGATCTATAATATAACATCTCAAATATTTCATCATTCAATAAGAACCTACCTTTTAATTATCAACAGTTTGAGGACGGGCACGACAACGCGCGCCTCTCTGTTCTAGTAATCCTACAAGATACAAGAGGTGTGAGAGTAACATTTCTTGCACTTGTCTCGAGGTTGTGCTAAAATAATTCACAATAAGTTTTTACAAATCTATTTTCTTATATTATAACTGTTTCATCATCGTTTACTCTAGCTTTCCCTCCGAATTCAGCTCTTTCGCTCTTTGGTATTGTCCATGCGGTGATATTTCAGCTCCGGAGACTAGTGCGTATAAGAAAGAGAATCATAATATAGCACAATCATATTTACATTAGTTGTATCGGAGCGTCCAATGTAACATTAAGGATTTGGGCACCCGACGTCTAGGTTGCACCAAAATAGACATCTCCTCGAGAACCAAGGAATTAACAACATAGCACTTGATATTTGTCTTTTTAGAAAAGGAAGAAGTGTATATTACGTCCCTCAAGTAATGGCCGAGTGCAACTTTCATCCCTGAAGAAAAAAAGGGCCAATTTTGTCCCTGAACTAATCAAACCGGGTAAATAACCCCTTGAGCAAGGTCAGAACCGGTAATGCGCTGACCTGTCATGTTTTGACCTAGAAAAGCCATGTAATGCACCACGTAATGCGCCCCGTTATAAGCGCTCGGGTGTCCCAAGGACCATTCCCCACTTCTCCATTCTTCTTCGTCCTCTCCCGAACCCTAAATCTACCTCGGCGGCACGATTGCGGTGGCGGCGGCGGCGGCGGCTACTCCGGTGCGGCGATTGACATGTCTTCGTTAGTGACCTCAAGCCCTTCGCATTCGTCGGCTTCGTCTTTGCAGCAGCGCGGCGTCCCGTCCAGCCCCTCCCCTGTTCCATACCGTGAGCGCCCGCTTGATTACCAGCCGGGGATACCGTGCTTGTGTGGGAGGAAGGCTGCAAGATGGATTTCGTGGAGTGACGGGAACCCTGGCCGGAGATATGTCAAATGCGAGCATGCATGGGTAAGTGGAGCCGACGTCGATTTGGTTTGGTTCTTCCTGGTTGGTCTAAATTGTGGCTTGAGTTTTTCTTGTCCAGGGTGGTGGTTGCAATTTTTTTGCATGGTTCGATCCTGAGTCATCCCCTTTTGTGCGTCAATTGCTGCTGGATTTGCGAGACAGGGTTCGTTCCCTGTGCTCTGAGAACATGAAGCTGAGAGAGGCATTGTCAGAAGCAAAGACAGACTTGGGGATGGGAATTAGTGATCGTAGAGTAGAGATCATTAGCAAGTTGGAGAGTGAGAGATTGATGTGTATGCGTGTCATGTGTGTAACTGGCATTGTCTTTGCTATTCTTGTCAAATGCTGGTTAATGTAAAATGTCAGTGATTTTTCATGGGTTATGTAACCTGACGTTTCAGCGATGAAATGAAGATGGCAGTAAACATTTGTCCTAAACAGTTTCACAGAAGCAACAAATAATACTCAAGTCTTAGGCTAACAGATACATAATTGTAATAGATAAACATTTTTCCTAAACACTTTGACATACTCAAGTCTTAGGCTAACAGATACATAATTGTAATACCTAACCTGAACCATGCTCTGCTCCAGTGATGAGGATCAGTCTTCATAATGGCATTGCTCCATCTGTAGTCTCATTAGCAAGCTTTGCCCTTGCCAAATTGAACAAGCTAACTGAAGATGCCTTCGCACACCTCCAAAATAGTTTTTGCCATTCCTTCTTCTTGTACTGCTTCCTCCAGTTAGCATAAATATGCCTTGCACAATTTCTGTGCTCAGCTGCAGGAGCCCAGTGACTTACTGAATTGATAATGCCCTACAATGATGAAGTACATACAGTTAGATGCAATTCAACAGAACTAATGCAACTGATAATACAAGCAGCAACAAAACCTTACCTTCTGTTGATCTGAGATGAAAACCCAACCAGACCTATCTCCAACTTTCAAATCCTTGAAAAGCAACTGACAGAACCAGTCCCATGACTCATTCAGCTCCTTCTCAACCACTGCCTAGGCAACTGGGTACATCTGATTATTTGCATCCCTACCTACAACACATAACAACTCTCCATTTGTTGCACCTTTGAAAAAGCAACCATCAAGTCCAACTACCCTTCTACATCCTGACAGGAAACCCTTTTTCAGTGCATCTAGATAGACATAAATTCTCTGAAAAGTGGGCTCTTGATAGTCTGGTTCTAACTTCACTACTACTGTGCTTCCAGGGTTACTCCTAAGTAACTCAAGCTGATAGTCAAATATCCTTGAGTACTGTCCCTTAGTTGCATCAAGCCACTTCTGCATCACTAGCTTCTTTGCTCTCTTCACTTGATCAATGCTAACATCTGCAAACATGTCTTCTTGGATGTGTGCTCTCATGTTACTAATTTTCCAAGTGGGGTTTGCTCTTATTAGCTTCTCATACTTAGTAGCAATTCTTCTGGAGGTAACCAATTTGTTGTCTCTCCTTGGTGGGCACACATGATGATCAGTGTAGCTCGTGATTTGCCAACTATCACTTCTGCTGTTAGCTGCAAGAAGACAGACCCAATGGCACAAGTTCCAGTCACACTTGGCCCTAACTCTCTTACAGTCATCCTTCACAAACCTAATCAGCTCCCTATTAGCCAGACCATAAGCAATGATTGCTTGCTTAAATTCTTGTTTGGAACAAAACTTCATTCTAAGCCTAAACTGTGGCACATCATTCTTATCCTTGAACCTCGGATACTTCGAGTCCTTCTTCACAAGCTGACCATCACTGCCTACCTCATCAAATGAATCTTCAAATTCAGAGCTGTCTTCATTTTCCTCTTCATTATGTTCTCCTACTACACTCTTTGACCCTACTCTAGTCCCCTCAAATAGATAATCATCCACATGTGCAATTTGGCCAGACTTCATCAACTTCCTGAACTCCTTGAATTTCTTTTTGATCTCAGCACCCTCTTCATCTTCTTCTGATGAGCTTTCATCACCAGGGATGTAATCGCTGTCAGTGCTTTCTTCCTCTTCCTCTTCTTGAACTGTCAATTCTACCATCTTCCTCCTTGCTCTCTTCCTCTTCTTATTCATATTTGGGCTTCTATAGAACTCCTTCAGAGCATTAACCTCTGCTATTTCCCTATCTCTATCGTGCTTTGATGGAGTTAACACAACCACATCCCTTTTTCTAGGAGATAACATAATCTCATCTTCATCTTCATCTTCAGCTTCAGCTTCAGGTGTCATTTCATTCATCTCATCCTCAAAATCACTCTCTTCTGGACTGGGAGCTTTATCATTCACAATGGTCTCCACATATATATCAGCAACACCACACTCATCAATAGCAGAACACATGTCCTGACAACTCTTGTCCTCATACAACAACGTAAGACCATCACACAGCTCTTTCCCTGGGAAACACCAGAAGAATCGTTTGTCTTCTACTACCGGACAGTGGTCCTTATAGTGCCCTCTAACCTCAGAGAGCGACATTTTGTCCCGCTCGATGTATGACATACCTCAGCTCCACCGATGTAATACACCTCTCTACCGTCATTATAAAACTCCCCATTCAAATGAAATCGCACAGCAAGGAAATCTAGCGGATCCATTTCCTAACCTACAGTAACGAAATTGAATCATCACATCGATCCATCCGAGAGGAGCATGGTGGGGAGGAGAAAGAGATGCAACCAGCTAACCTCTAGCGGGACACGACGACTTGGAATCCTAAGCAGCCGCCTGCATCCGTTCCACAAGTCAATCGTCGCACCGGAGTAGCCGCCGCCGCCGCAATCGTGCCGCCGAGGTAGATTTAGGGTTCGGGAGAGGACGAAGAAGAATGGGGAAGTGGGGAACGGTCCTTGGGACACCCAAGCGCTTATAATGGGGCGCATTACGTGGCTTTTCTAGGTCAAAACATGACAGCTCAGCGCATTACCGGTTCTGACCTTGCTCAAGGGGTTATTTACCCGGTTTGATTAGTTCAGGGACAAAATTGGTCTATTTTTTTCTTCAGGGATGAAAGTTGCACTCGGCCATTACTTGAGGGACGTAATATACACTTCTTCCTTTAGAAAAAGACTTCATACCTAAAGTTCTTTGAATCCCATTTTTCACTCGGGTAATGTGTGGCTGAACCTAGGAGCAATGATCCCAAGGTTTCATGCCATCAGATCATACTTCCTCATCTCGAGATACGTGTACTCCTATTAGGGCATCTCCAATGTTTATTCCTTAAGTTGGTCTTAAGGTGGGTCCCATTATAGTTGCTATAGCCAACAAAAAATTCTGCAATGTATAATACCTCTATGGGTCTTAAGCTGGGGTCCACATGTCAGCATTTTCTCTTCTAGTTTTAACCCCTCAAATCATGTGAGAGAATAGAGAAATAGTTTTTTATTCCGTATAGCTTGGTCTTAGCACTATGGCCCGATCTTAAGTTTTTTAGCTTAAGACCTTCTCCCACAATGCTTAAGACCTGGTCTTAAGCCTATTTCTTTGTTTAAGACTTCTATTTTTTTTAATATTGGAGATGCCCTTAGCTAATCAAACATGATTAACTAAGATTTTTCTTTGAGAAACCAAGGTAACAAATATTTTTCTTTAAAAAACTAGGATTTTCTTTAAGAAACTATTTTTTGACCACGTTAGTTACTGCGCAACTTTATCATTTGTTTAATACCAAGTTGCAAACATACGAGTAAAAAAGACTCTGCTAGCTGTTTATGGTTATTGATGACTTAGATGTCAATGTCATCATACGACCTAGGACATTGGAGCCGCTGCTCCTAAGGCAAAAGAGCCTCTCTCTTGTTCGACCCAGTCTGCCATCTACAGGAACTAACCAACCTAGGAACAACTCTCCCTTCGAGCAATCGAATCCCAGCCGTCCCAGAAGCATGTACACGACACGACGCCAAACGAAACACCGATACTTCGATCAAATGTACTAGCAAGAACGCACAGTGAGTTTGTTGTTCGTTAGCCTCTCTCTAGCACAGTTGGGACCCCTTTGGCCCCTTGGAGATCGATCGATGAAATTCGATCCTGCCGGTTGGAGCTATGCTTCGCTGGCCATCCCAACCGTAAGTGATCGTGACCTCGCCAATTGGACCGATGAGTTAATTCGGGAGTGCTGTTTGGAGCAGAAAAGCTAGCCAACGAGATGATGAAGAATTCAGAGATTCTTCTTCTTGGGGTCACACATCCGACACATGTACGTCTTTTGCCATGACGAGCTCGATCAGCCATTGCGTGGAAAGTCTAGGCTAGCGTAGTACGCGGTGGCTGAGACTAGACCACCCTACAAGAAGACCACAATTTCTCGTGAAACCTGTTCAGGACGCAGTGGGATTTTATAGAATGGTGCCGCCACGATGAGATCCGACGAAGGCCTTGGGCATCAGAGCACAGACAAACTCTGGCGTCTGGTTCGACGACGACAACTTTGCGGCTGTTTGGTCTGAAATTAAGAAGTGTTTTGGTTGAATTTTTTTTCGCAACTTGCAATGACTTCTTAAGAAACTTAAGGCATATTTGATTTGTAGCCATGACTTGGCTAAACTTTAGATAGATAAATTTGATAAATGTTTGGTTGCAGTCACAACTATGGATGTCATATTCATCTAATCTTTTATCTCACTTACCATAGACTCATATGCTAGCGAACTTTTGCTATAAGTATGACGATTGATTTAGCCGCCACAAAAACCGTGGCTTCCCACACTTGTGGCATAAAAGTGTGATAAAGTACACGGGGCAACTAAATATGCCCTGAGCTTAGTGTTTGGTTCATGCCACAACTATGGCTAGCCATGATGTCTTCCACTAATCCCTTCTGTGGCCTACAACAACGAGTCAAATCCCCTTTTTTTCCCAGGAGCTCTGCCCTCCCTCTCCACCTTGTCCATTTCCCACCAGGGACTCGCCAACTCCTTCCCTCTCCACTCCGGCTTGCTCCTAGCATCGAGTTGGGTGAGAGTCCCACCCTTGTGCATCCCCTATAGGCCTCCCCCCAATAGTTATCTCCCTGTACAGCTAGGGATTCCATCGACTGTCTCGCCGTCTGACACCCTTAGGGTCGGCTTCCCCAGCAGCGCTCGTGACTAGATAATGCCTCCCATTACTACCACTTCCTTTTGTCCTCTTTAGGAGTGATGCCTTTTTTCTTCTCTACCTTAGTTTTGATCTGCAAGCATCGGTGCTATTCCACCCTAAAGGTTCAAGATTTGGTTTTGGTTTTGCTCTTTGTGGCTGGATTTTTTTCGGTGGAGCTCCAGTGACGTGATCTTCTCCAGCTATCTTCAACCTCCAATTTGGAGGCCCCATGGGTCGAGATTGCACTCTCAAAATCCTGGCATTGGGCGAACGGCGGGCATCTGGCCTCCTCCCTCTACCATCATCAGGCGCTACACCAGTGAAAGTTGGCACTCTCCTCCTCAAGGTCTCGCTAGGCTTATAGTCACTTCCACACCGGAGGCTTCCAGTTGTGACCACATGTGCTGGCGAAGCAAGACTCACCAGAGGCTTCTTCAACCTTCGGCATCAGGATAATTCCCTATGTATGTGTGGGTTCTTTTGTAATCTTTCTCTTCACCAGGGAGTAAAGTACATTCTACTTGGGGTGATGTACTTGATATTGTATCTTTTTGATATAATATATGGAGGGCCTCTGAACCCACTCTGCCTTCAAAAAAAAACTATGGCTAGCCACCATAGTTAATCTCTTGGTCCATGTGTCATGGAGTCAATTTTTTGGTTAAGCCTGGCAGACTTGTGACTCCATTTTTCTTAGCCACAATTTAGGCAAGTTAGGCAAAAATGTTTAGCATGCATAAACTTTCTTAGGCTTTAACCAAATAGACCACACATAAGGTTAGGTAAGTCTGATCAACTTAGATGAGTGTTTGGTTCAAGCCAAACCTTAGGCAAGATTCTTTTTCTAATAAAAAGGTCCCACATGTCATACACTTAAAAAATATGACAAGATTATCTTTGACTTCAACTTGTGGAGTCAATTTTTTAAAATTAAACTTAGAAAAATGTAAAAAAATACATATACCGAGCATGGTGGAGTGGTGAGAGCTTACAAGAGATCAAGAAGGCCGTGAAGGAATTGGATGGGCAGGAGATGATGCGATGGGATGACACGGGCATTGCTCTTTTTTCTATCTCACAAAAAATATGTTTTCATAGTCGTTTGATCTCATACCAGGATCAGACGTTCAATATCTAGTCGTGCATGTCTTTCTGTTGTTCCTGAAATTCCCCTCGTTAATGGAATTTCTATTGAGGCGGTCATGTGCAGCTTAGGAAGAATCATTTTACCTTTTTTTGTCTTTCGAAAAGTTTGGTTATTGAAAGTACATCTATGCTCCTAGATTTGTGTTTAGTGATTTTGGTGATTAATGAAAATCGGGTTTGTGGACTAACCATTCCCTTGGGTTTGGAAATTGTGTATGGGTCAAGTTCCACTCCGTGAGGTTGCATCAAGAGGATGAACCTACAAGTTCGTGAAGCTCGTGATTGGTGAGGCGTGAATGATTTTGGATGGATTCATGTGATGAAGACCATCAAATCAAACGACGCATCAATGATCAAGGAGTTGAAGAGGTGATCGAGAAAAAGCTTGAGAAGTGAACTTCAAGAGATCAAGATTATGTTCAAGAAGTGAACCACATATGATCGAGATAAATTTGAAGAGAAGAACAGGTGCTGACCAAGACAAAGTTGAAGGTCGAATTCAAGATGGTCAATATTAGCTCATGAGATGAACCATGTATGATTAAGGTCTTGATATAAAGATGAATCTCAAGTAAAGATTCAATGTTGATAAGCATCATGAGGTGATCACATCAAGTCGACAAGGATATGATCAAGTCAAGTGTCATATGAAGACGTATGAACTTCAAATGAAGCTTCCATCTTGTGGAGATGGATAACTGAAGAGTGGGTTGAAGACGTGAAAAAAATGTGAGGATCAAGAGAAGATGATGTTTGACCAAGACAAGATTTATAGATGAATTCGAAACGGTCAACATCTAGCTTAAAAGATATGCCACTTGTGATCATGTGATCAAGTGGATTTGGTAAGCCATTGTGGATTGCATTTTGGAGACTAACCCATTTTCTATGTGTGAGAAAAGTGTGCCGGTTTAGATACCACTTGGTGAGATGGCATCGAGAGGATAATCTCACAAAGCTCAAGTGAAAATTGACATCGAGTGATAACGTTCATCAAGATGCAATGGTCATCACAACAAGCTTAAGTAAACAAGCATTAAGAGGTGATGACAACAATACGAGCAATACAAGTTTAAGTCAAGTGTCATGTGTGGGAGATGCAATTGAAGCTGTGGTCCATCAAGTATTGATGGACATGCGAAGATGGTCTCCACAAAAAGGCTTCTCATAAGGGATTATGGGAGAGCCACAGAAAGACTTCATTAAACGACGGTGATCAAGATAATTCCAACTTGGAGCATGGATGGTCGTGTTCATCGAGACTCAAGTGGAATGCACAAGGCAAAGGTATGTCTAGGCTAGAATTTTCTAGTTTGATCAGTCTCAAGGTGTTTGGTGGGAGACCCAATTATAAGATAGATAGATGTACTATTAAAAGGGGCTATCAGGCGATTAGCTTGAACAAGTCGCGGGTTGAGTGCTCAAACATTTGCATAAGTTGCATCCTCCTCTTTGTTGATCTTGGTTTGAATCTTGCGTGATTCAGCAATTCTTTTGTGGGTTTTTGATGACTCGGTTGCACAGTTGCATCGAGAAGAAGAAATTGCTCAATTCGGATCAATCGTTTGCTGCTAGGCAGTTTTTTGCTGTGCTAAAATCTGCAATTTCAGTATATCCGAGATTGGGTTCTAGAACCTTCAAGTTTGAGTCCTGGAAGCTCTGAGTTTGAAGTTAGAGCCTCTGAAATTGCCCCTTGAAAATATATTTTCAGCTGAGTTTTTTAAATCTTGGAACCTCTGAGATTGGAAGTTAAAAAGTCTGAGTTAGAAGTCGGAATCTCTGAGTTTGAAGTCAGAACCTCCAAGTTTCCTTTGAATCTTGGAATCTATGAGTTTGGTTTTGGAACCTCTGACTTTTGCGCAGAAAGTGTGGAGCAGCTAGTTTGTAAGGGTGGGCTATAAACAACCTCCTTGGCCGGCTTGAGGGATAGGATCCAGATCTAGAGGATCGTTTGTTGACCTCTTCTCCTAGTCTCTTCCACTTAAGAGCCTCTGGGGCATGAGTTGCTCTTGGTGAGGTGTGAGAGAGAGTTGTGCATTGTATTGCCCTTGGTGATT
This sequence comes from Stipa capillata, assembly GCA_019208055.1. Classification (NCBI taxonomy): domain Eukaryota; kingdom Viridiplantae; phylum Streptophyta; class Magnoliopsida; order Poales; family Poaceae; genus Stipa; species Stipa capillata. The sequence goes on along the minus strand of JAGXJF010001946.1, from coordinate 1,004,948 downwards.
GCATTGGTGCCATCGATTTAAGCTCTCTGCGTCAATTGTGTTTAAGTGAAAGTCTAAGAGCGTGTTACTCTTAGAGGTCATTGCCTCCTACACTATTTGGTGGGGTTGAGCTTGGTGATCTCTTAAAAAGATTGTGAAGAGGCCCAAGGATTTGTGAGTGGTTGTGTAGCTCACCATCTCTGAAGTGGAGGAAGGAGCTATCTATAGCGAACGGTTCTTACTAAAGGCAAGAATCTTAAGGGAATAACTCGATTCGGAGCCGACTTGTTCATGGGGACAAGCTTCCTCAACAAAGATGTAGGATATCGGTGGATATTCAAACTTCGAGAACAAACATCGTTTATGTCATTTGTCTCCTTTACTTTCTTGCAATCTATATCTTGCTATTCATACGTGCGCAATTATCTTTTGTAGAAATTTCCTTGCTTGCTCGTCATCCTAGGATTGCATATCTTGCCTTAGACTTGTTGGTGCACTTAGTTGCCTAGACTTAGTATGATTTGATTTTGTGCAAATACGCTTAGCTAAATTCTGCATTAAGAATTGGCCTAGATCGTAAAAAAAATTAAATGGCCTATTCACCCCCTTTAGGCAACATCCTAGGTCATTTTAGTCATTTACCATCAATTTTTCACAAGTTTAGCACCAAAGATTATACTACACTTTAAGAGTACATGCAATAAATATGCTTAGATTAGTGTTAAGTTTATGGGTTAGTCTAACTAGTAAATGGTTACCTTACAAAAACTGAATAAACACCCTTTTATTACTACCAACAGTACAAAACTCACTAAAGACTGCTACTAGTAATTTTTTTATTTATTTCTTTTTCTGTCTTTTTTCTAACCTTTTTCAACAGCTTCTCTCTTCTAGTTTTCTTCTACTATATTTACGTATTTTTCATTTTTTTCATCATTTTTCATTTGAGATTTCATTGTTCTTTACGTTTTCTTTCATCAGTTTTCCACCTTTTCCCCACACTTACCATTCCGAGGAAAGTGGGCAAAACATGTAGAAATCCTAGATATGAAAAAAGTGCAATAGACTCAAAAAATGTATGTATGTAGTAGACAACTACTGTGAAATGCAGTAGACAATCGTTAGCATTTGCACTAGATAATTGACAAAAAAAAGTGTAGTAGATAAAAACAGACAGTAGAGAATAATAATAAATATGGTAAAGTGATATATGCAGTAGAGAATAACAATAAGAAAAATTGTAGATCGCTAAAACTATGCAGTACAACTGTAGCACCACATAAACTTAGAGGGAAAAAACATCGCTAAAATTACAGTAGAAAGTACTATAGAGCGCAATAGACAAAAGAAAGTCATCAATACATATTCAATCAGGATCTAGTTTTGGAGATCTCGTCTAAACAAACACATTGGTGAAGATTGATCTTGATTTGGACATATGGTTTGAGAGCAGTGGCTTTTTAAACTTTTGAAATCGATTTTAGAACGTTGAGGTCATCAAATGCAGAGGCTAGCCGTCTAACCCAGAAAAAGCGTGCGGGAGTTTGACGTGTTTTCAGACCACGTGACGCACTTTCGGACCAAAATCTAACATGTTTACCACTTAAAAGGGACCGTAGGGACCACAAAAACTAAAAAAGGAAAAATATTTACTCACTCTGTATGTGGTAACATGTACCTATAAGCACCAATGGCAATAATATGTCCTTTTAAGCACTCGTATAGAAGCACCTTGCATTATACATGATGGACCCTTCTCCCGTATAAATATGTTGCTAATTGGACTCTGATTCATTAACATAAGCCTCTTTTCTTCGTCATTTAGGGGTTTTCGCATGTATAGCACATCCTCAAGTCCACCTCCTGCTGATTCAGCATGCCATGCGTACGACAACATGGGTAAAATGACAAAAATGGGCCAGAGTGGATAGTTTAGGGACCAATTTGATTACTTTGAGTTTTTAGACGAAAATAAGTCGTGGATGGAAGTGGGGGGATGAAATGTGTATTAAATCTTGTTCCAAATAACACAACCACTGTGGCGTACCCGGTTTTAAGGCCGGATACTCCCTTGTGATTACTGTACCGGTCCCTGGATCAGTAGCCAGTACACGCAAGTTAACCTGTATATCATTGTCATACACGCATATCATATTACAATATGTAAATAGACCATCAAGGTTAATAGTCTGATACCTGTAGCCCAACGGCTATAACTTGTAGCGGAAATCAAACGGTGAGGTGGCCCATCAATATGCCATACCCAACAGGCAACTGACTGGGGTTACGCCCTAGTGTTCGTGTTCGTAGTCATGTCTTCGAAATTGTTGTTGTTGGAAATATGCCCTAGAGGCAATAATAAAGTTGTTATTATTCTATTTTCATGTTCATGATTAAGTTTATGTTCTATGCTAAAATTGCATTGGTTCTTGAATATGAGATTCAGAGGAAAACCTAATTGCATGTGTGGAATAATAAACACCATTCAGATCCCTAGTCAGGCCTCTGGACTAGCTCATGTATTGTTGATGATCTTGTTTTCCTGATCATGGGCATTGTTAATGTAACAAGGATGCCGGCAATAATGGGAACACATTGTTAGGGTAACAATGGTGTTGGATAGACCCCTTATGAGATACTGCGAGATCACTTCGTCAATATGTTGTCAGTATCTTCTCATGATGTGTTAACGTTTACTTGCGTCCTTAGACCATGAGAATATCATAGACCCGGATACCGGATGGTTGCTTTGGGGTCATCAAACGTTACGCCGTAACTGGGTAATTATAAAGGTGACTTCCAGGTACACCAGAAAGTATATCGTGGTTCTAGATATGTCAAGACTGGGATTTGCCCATCCGGCGATGGAGAGATACACTCTGGGCCCACTCGGTATTACGGTGTCCAGCATCGCCTGGCCAGGTATTGTGACTAAAAGGTTAGTCACGGGGATACCGGAATACGGAAACGAGAAAAGAGTACAAACCGGTAACGAGGATAACTAGGTATGGTGATCAAGGAGTTGATCACAGGGATACCGTCAAAGTCTCGCCTCGGGTTGTGTAATGTATCGTGAGGCAAAAGGAATTGTATGCGACAATACAAGGTTTGCTCGATAAAGATCTTCGATGATATGTGGGAGTCGTTATGGGTGTCCAGATCCCGCTGACGATTATTGACCGGAAGGTATTCCGGACATGTCCACATATACTCGAACCTATAGGGTCACACGCTTAACGTTTTAGCGACATTTAGGAATGCTACGATTTATAGAGAACGAGAGAGAAGGGTTCCGAAAGTGTTTCGGATGATCTCAAAAGTGTTCCGGGAGGTCCCGGATGGTTCCGGTGATGTCCGGAAGTGTTCCGGAAAGTATTGGAAGGTTCTAGAAGGTTCTAGAAATTCTAGAAGGTTCTGGAAGGTTCTAGAAATTCTAGAAGGTTCTAGAAGGTTCTAGTGGAGTTGGACTCCAACTCCAACAGGGTGTCCCTGCTGGAGTAGGACTCCACCTGCCTAGGGAGAGCTGCCCCAACCCCTATAAATAGAGGGGCAGGGCACCTCAAAGGGTATCCCAAGCAGCCCCAGAGGCAGCCCTAGTCCCTTGGACTAAACCCTAGGCCGGCCATCTCTAGATTGGCCACAGCCTTCTTTTTCTCTCTCTTCTAGATTGGATCTAGTACAGCTGCCGGCGCGCTGCTGCTTCTCCTTCTCGTAGATCCCCGCTGTTCTTGTGTGCTGGTCCACACATTACCGCGGTGTCGCTGATCCGGTACGCGTGGATACCTCGGAGACGTCGTATACTTCGGCGTTTGATCGGGCGAACTATTCGCGAGGAGATCGCTCTCGCGGCTGGGAGGTATAACCTAGCTGCGGGAGTCTACGGACTTCATCGACATCGGTCAACTTCTCCGCTGCATTGACGTGATCGTCGAAGGTATGATATCGTTACCTACACCTCGATAGTGTTTCTTGGTTTGGTTCGTGCGCGGAAAAATTTTGTTTTTCGTAGCGCGTTCCCCAACAGTTGTCTCCTTCGTCTGGCCAAATCAACAAGCCAGGCGAGTACGTTGACTCGCAAGCTATTCCCACAGGAGAATTTTATAGCAATATTTCATGCAAGGTGTAATTCAAGGAATAGCTCTATCATAAGTTGCTTGTTGTGCGGAAATGTAAGTTTTTAATTTAAATACGAGAATAGTAGATTACAAAGCAGTTTTGTAAATCGGAGCAATTCAAAGCAACGAAACTTCTCTTGAGGTAGACCCAGCTACCTCCTTTTTTATCTCTTGTGATGGCTCAATCCATACTACCCCGGGCAGTATGACTGGCCTCCTCATTTCATTGCTCAGCTCATACTATCCCAGATAGTACAGCTGGCCTCCTCAACGCAGTGCTCTGCCCGTGCTATCCCGGATAGCTCAACTAGTCTCCGCGTAACTCAATGCTTAGCCCGTACTATCCCGGATAGTACGGCTAGCATCCTCCTCCTGCAATTCCTTGCTACCAGCCGTGTAGCGTAAATTGCAACCTGTGGACACATCATGCCCACGTCCTTAATCCCTTTCCCAAGCTTTCGCAAACAAAACTTAGTCTAACCAGTGTGTGGCCTTGCCAGTTCGTGTCCATGACCGAGGACGCGGCTATTCGAATAGTTTTTAACACTCTGCAGAGGTTGTACAGCTTTACCCACAAGATGTAAGTCACCCTTGTTGCCGTGCGCATACGGATACACTTCACGAGGTGTATCGGCAGGGCTGTTACAACGAGACCTTCGCCCGCTTCCATATCAGAGCTGGACCCGCTAGGTGGTAACCCAACTTTTGTGTCCCGGATCAAAAATGGGACTCCCTACCTTTGTGCCGCATCCACCCCAACTGCCCAGCGGTGGTGGATCTCTAGGACTTTAAATACCTAGCACATGCTTCCTACTTCCCACGGGTCCAAACCCTAACACTTGCCGGGGTACTAAGCCAAGTCCTTCCCATAAAGGACATGTGGACGTACGGTAAGGAACTGGTTTAGCAGCATTTTAACTGATTCGAGCAAGACTCCATTCCTCGATCCATGTTCGTCCCGGACGACCATGCCATCATCAGATACTCTACAGCCCCAGGCTGCCCTTACCATTCTCGCCCGAATCAAAATCATCTCCAGTTTTACTTGGGGTTTTGACAAACATTTCTTTCAAATGCCACCTCGGATAACACATGATATCCGAGGGTTTTATTTCCCATGCCCCGAAGGGGTTCGTGTAATTTGAACAAAAATTTAGTTTTTACTACGGCAGGTCTAAGCATGGCTACTGCCTATAGCCCTAATACTTTTATCGGTCGTGGAACAACCGACTAATACTTCTAGGGTTACAAGGGTCGAATATTCGGACTTAAGTCATATGCAGCTATAGGGTATAACTAGGTCTACATAAAATACCATTGATATCCACATAGCATGTAAGTTTCACAATCAAAATAATTAAAGTTCACACATATGGGATTCAACATGATCAAGGTGGGAATGCTTGCCTGACAGTATTGACCGAGTTCGGTCTCAAATTCGATTCGGTGGCTCCACAGATCCCTTCGCATGATTCGTCGTATCATCGAAACTACACGTCGGAAAGCAACGAATAAATTTCGGTGCGAGGAAGAACCAAATAAGAACCAACACGTTTACATCAATTCAGGGTATGTGCTCTGGACCTAGTTGATTTCTAGGGTTTGCAGAAATATGAGAAGGACTTGGCTTCCAATGAAGTAACGAATTTTTGTGGAATGGAACCCTTAGATTTATTTGATTAACAGCATGTTAGTATTTTAGGGGTCCTTGGTTCCTTTGTCCTAGTTAAGCTCAAAGGGTGGGTACGACTATTAAATTATTCTAGAAGTTTTGTTAACCAAACTTTTGGAGTTATATACCATTTTTTTTATTTGAGGGATGCGGGATTTTAGGGTTTTATACCTTCTCAGGGTGTTAGTGTACAAAATACGCAACTTTCAAGGTTCTACTGTACTCAAATGTTTTATTTGATTTTGGGTGTTGTTGGAGGAGGTGCTTAGGTCGTTTAGGGGCGGAAAAGGGATCGGGTCAATCTGGGGTACGTTGAGGGAAATGTAGTGTTGCGAAGGATTTGCCGAGGGGTGGGGAAAATTCTGCCGAGAAGAGAGGGAAGGGAGGTCCACCGGATTGGAGGGAAAAGGGCGACCTCAAAAGCGTAACCCTGGAATGCGCCGTTGACTTAGTAGAGCATACTCTAGGAATAAAGAGGAAATACGCTTTCAATAAAAGAAGGCATAAATCAGATAGGGAAAAGGATGGAGTTTGTTTCCCAGTAGCGAACACGTACTCAAGATCCACGCCTTCACCGCATGAGCTAGTGAACCTGGCCGACAGTGGCTTGAGTTCGGTTCCTAACCATTCCTTTAACCGCGCGCATTAAACACAGTCTCGGACCAATTAGCTCGGAAGGAAAAAAAATGAACAAAGATGGGGAAGGAACAGGCTTCGGTTGCTACTGCCGGAGCGGCTTACCCGTGGCGGCAGCTCAGGCTCAGCGGTCTGTGGCGGGGTGACTCCCGCCGAGCGGTGTAGAGGTGCCTCTTGTCGGCCGAGAAGTGAGGCGAGTGCTCGGATAGTCGGGGCTTGAGAAGCCGGGATGTGCAGTTCGGCTGGGGACAAGAGAGATGAAATGGGCAGAGGAGAGGTTGTGGGGAAGAGGAAACTCACCGGAGGAGAGGCGGATCCCACCGAGAGCGGCGGTGGAAGATGAGGGGCGCGCGTTGGCTGCATCAGTAGTGCCGGCAAGGTCCGAGGCAGAGTCGGCACGGGAATGAGGATAGACGGTGGTGGCAATGTCATCCGACAGTGAGCGGCAGTCGGTGGAATGTCTGGCTACCGTGGTGAAGCCGCTCGAGGCCCGCCAGCGGCGGGGATGGCTTTGGTGCTGGCGGCATCTCGGGGCGAGGCCAGGGGCGCCGACTCACGCGGCTGGTGCGGGGGCAGAGCCACGGCGGAGAGAAACGGTGCAGGGTCTGGAATGGCGGCGCGATTGGTGAAGGCGGCGGGGCTTACCGATGGTGGCGGCTTCGCGAGCGGTAACGGCCAAGACCGAGCCGAGACCAACGTGGCTAGGGAGAAGGAGCTGATGCCGCGGTCCCCTTGGTTGTGGTCGCCGGTGGCGACGGGTGGTGCCCTGTCGGCGGTGGGAATGAGGTGAGGTGGGGCTCGGGTGCCTCACTAGCGGTTGGGCCGACGGTGGATCCAGCGGCGTGCTGGTGCTTACGAAGGGAGTGGTAGGAGCCTTGGGAAGAGGGAAGGAAATGGAGGAGTGAGTAGCTCGGCTTGAGGAAGAGAAAATGGAGGGAGCTTGTGGCAGCTCGGGCAGAGAAGAAGATGGGGAAGGAAGAGGAGCTCGGGCTTGCTGGAGAAGTTGGAGCTTGGGGAGAAGGGCAAGCAAGGGAGCTCGGTTTGTGCTGTGGTAGAAAGTTGAGGAAGATTTAGGGGAGGAGAAGAGATGAATCTGAGCTCGGTTGCCGCTTGGGAGGTTGAAGAACATAAGAAGGGAACGAGAAGCATGCGGGTGGTGCTGTTTGGCCTAGTTCGCAGAGAACTGAGGGGAAGAGTTCGGTTTGCGTTATAGCTGAGCGAGGAGGAGCTAAGGAGAGGGGAGCTCGGCCACCAGGGAGAGGACGAAGGAAGTAAAGACGCTGGCCACATGGTGCTGTCACTACAGTGTAGTTAGGCACCGAAATGGTGGCGTGGCAAGGAATAATAGTGCACGGGCAGCTGTGGCAATGAGTAGGAGAGATGAGTGTGTTTCATAATGCAGAGAACTGCAAATTGATTTGATGATATGTGGTACTACGTGGGCATTGAAGGCGCAATGTCCAGCAGTAATTGAGAGAGAATATAGCAGGGGAAGGAAAAAGACATGGGGAGAAGGAGCTGCAACATAGGGTCAGGGTCCACCCATAAAGGGTCATGAGTGGAGTGGTCGGGCTGTGGAAGGATAGCAGCAAGCAGGCATCGACCTGTTCATTGGTAAGCAATAGTGCAGATGCTTGGCAGAACTTGGGGAGACTAAAGATGAGTTGGTATTGCTGGAATTTACTCACTTCAGAATAGATTTGGTTGAGCAGGTAATGCAACATGCCAAGGAATGGAGAGTTAGGACTTCCATCTATGCATACGCATCTACACAGGTAGCATGCAAGGTGCATATATGTTCAGGAGCTACACACACGCGAAAGAGTTGGTTCGAGCTACTACACAAAGAAAATTTGTTTCCCTAGCAAGCTAGTAAAACCCGTAAGATGCAAAGGGAAAGTTAATCCCAATATATATTAGAATAATCACGTGTCATTTTAAAAGGTTCTGCCTGCCTAGGATTGGATGAAAACTGGTACCTCGTTATTATATATATATATATATATATATATATATATATATATACACACGTTAACTTTTGTTTTGGAACACACATCCATGATTAAATAAACCCAAAATTTAAAGGTGTCGAGCACTCGTGATTTCTTGGTAAACAAAGATAAAGCGAGGGTCGGCACACCAGTATCCGAGCCCGCCTGATCATATAGGTGAAAAGAGAAGGAGATCGCCAAAAGCACTAGAGAGGTGCATTGGGGACATGTATATTCTAGGAGAGAGAAAAGGTGGTAGGATGCCTACGTGTATTCATGCTTACTCAGGAGGTATACGCATATACGTAGAGTCGTCCGGAAGATGGATGGACATATACGCATACATGCATAGGTATATGCATGCAGGAAATTTCAGGAGCGCGTGTGTGGACACGCAAGAAGTCTGGTAGGGAGAAGGTGTGCGGGGATTGCCTTACGTCGAGGGACACGAGGTCGAATCGGTGAAAAGACGAACACGATGGAGGTTTGATCACATGTGTCAAGAAAGAGAAAGGTCACCCGGTGACTATACCCGACGGTGATAAAGTTGCGACAGAGTCATCAGGGTTTTTTTTATACATAATTAGGTTTATGTAAGGAAATATTATTATACGTGCAAAAAGTTTTTGTTGGCCCTAATTTTCGGGTTTTGGAAAATCAAGGTGTGACAAACACCATACCAATGATATGTGCTATGTTGAAATTGTGCAGAATATAGTAGGTTACAGTTGGAATCCTGGTCTAACTAGCGGATAAAGTTAGGTACATGTTGCACATACTTATAATAATGGGGCACCTCTATGTGTAACCTGAGGAAATTGAATTGAGTCGATCACATTGTTACCCGAGCTCTTATAATAATGTGGCACCTCTATGTATAACCTGAAGAGAAGACTCAGACCAATCCGATCAGGTACGAGGGGTGTGATCAGATGGACCCTCACGGGTGGTTAGACCGGTGGGCCTCAAGGAAATCGACGACAATGATGATCCAATAATGGAAGTGGCGAATGCCCGCAGAAGGGCTTCTGGAATGTAGAATTCGGCTAAACCTCGTAAATAAACACTGATGTTTATTTTCTTCTCACATGTTTACTTCATTGATCCTATCCTACATGACCCAGTATTAGCGACGAGCCAAATGATATGACTACAGTAAAATTGTGGAGATTAGTTGGTGGTGGTCGTCATTGCGAGGCTAATTTCACAACATGCAATTTTCTCTGAGTCAGTATGTTCCATATTATTGTGTTTTCTAGATGCTTAGCTATTCATCATTTTGGAATCTTTTTGAAATAATATTTTTTATTCAAAAATTTGTAAATATTACTAGAATTAAGTATTTTGCAAAAATGACCTCAATCACCACACCATGTGGTGATTGGGTCTGATCACTAGGCACATCGACAATTTTGACGCTATTGCCACAACGTCTAGCGATAACTATCAATCACTATGTGGGCTAGTGATTGGCAGTAACTATTGCCCTGGCGCCTTGCCAACCCAGCTCAACGGTTGGTGACTGGGTGCTATCGCCACACGAGGTGGAGATTGCAGCCACCCTATATAAAGGGTTACGCATTGCCACCTGAGAGGAGGCACGGGTAAAGGGAAGAGGGAAGCTGAGAGGGAGGAGAGGGCTTGGGGGCGTCGGCTGCGAAATCAGAAGTAAGTTTTCCCACCTTTCTCTCTATATTACAGCTAGTTTTCATTTTTAGGGGTAGATTATGAGTAGATTTAGGATTAGATGTAAATTTAGGGTAATATTAGAAATTCAGGGTAGTAAATTTAGGATTAGAGTAAATTCGGGGTAGTATGAAACAAACAAGTATATATATCATAGATGCATTTTATTCTTATAAAAATGGCTAGAGTCGTGAATTGCTGCATAATCAAATAAGGTGAGCATTCACTTTTAGGTTTGCGTCAAATCAAAGTCAGCTTGTAGCTACCCCAAATAAGAGAAAATCCCTAGCTCATTTTTAAGACTAGAACACACCGGCTTTTCACAAGAAAACTAACACAAATTTACCTCGTATAAGGTCAGGCATCTAGTTAGCACTATGACCTTTAAATGTGAGCTTGGCTACCTATACTATGCTCTGGTGTCTCCTTTCACGTAATCTTTAATTAAACTTAGATTAATGATATATATGACCTTGTTAGATGTACTGATTTGTACTATATGTAAAAATAGAGTAGATTATTTATTTGCACGACAGACTATGGTAGATTCTTCAGTGGCTTAGTTAGTCTAAGATATTATATTTTGGATGACATGAATGTCTGAACTAGTCAAATTTGTAGTTTAGTATGGCGTTGGTGAGATCCAGAGGGACAGTTCGGTCGCGTCGATCTTAGTAGCTTTCAACAATGCAAATTAACTATGCAAGACCTAGACAAATACCCTATCAATAGTGTGCAAGAATGGTCGACACGGGCCTTTGGTCTCGATCTGGAAGTGTTAGTGTAACCATGCAGGCATATTTCAATAAGTCTTACATGGTTATCCGGTGGGACTTGTTCCCGCTTAATTTGTCCAAAGATTAACAGGCTTGGTTGAGAGAAAGTAAGGCACGCAAGGGTTCGCATTATCTGTTTATCTAGGTGATAGCAAAAGAGGTGTCAGCTCAACAAGTGGGAGCTAATGAAGTTGGACAGAGCAGTACAACAACAGAGAAAAATGTTGTTGTTGAAAATGAGATTATAGCGGAGGATGCTCCTCCTTGTGCTAATGAATAACAGATCGGTTCGGTGGACGAGGGGGAGATACGTCTGGAGATAGTGTACAGCATGTTGCGAGATGATACCATTGCTAGAGAGGAACAGATGGGTGTCGAAGATGATAGTAGCGAAGATGATGAAGTTGAGAATGATGAAGGAGCGGATGATCCAATGCCTAGTATGTGGAACCAAGATATGTACACTGTCATGAATGTTCAGGGTGCAAATGATGCCAAGTTTTCAAACAAGCCGAACGAGATTATTCAGGGTACAATGTATGGTATGAAGAAAGAGGTTAAAGAGGCTGTGAAACTTTAGGCAATGTCCACACAGAGGACATTTTGAGTGAAGAAAACTTGCAAAGATCGGTATTCTATTGTGTAAGTCTCTTGGTTATGAGGGCTACATGCATACGTCCATGGGGAAGTATGAGGTACACTGGGTCATAAGAAGGATGGTGCAGCACACATGTACCATAAGCGGTGTTCCTGACACCCATCCGAACATTAATGCAGAGCTTGTTACTGGATTGATGTATCATGAGATAGTGCAAAATATTTGCATGCTGACAAAGTTAATACATACATCTATAGAAAGCAAGCATCAATACAACATAACTTATGCCATGACATGGAGGGCTAAGCAACTGTCATTGGAGCCACGGTTCTAAAAGTGTTTTACATAAAATATATAAATCAGTTCTATAGAATATTGATTGTGTTATTACTTATCCATAGGTGGAGTCGCAAGGGAGGAGGTACCAGGGACACAAAGTGTATAGCATGGGTTGCCCCTTGCTCTAGACGATGTCTAGGTTGAGGAGTGACCCGTCAGCTCTGCCGAGTTCAAGGCTTATGTGTAATGGTACTTGCCACGCACGCGCATCCACTTTATTCATGAAAGCAAGCCTCTGCAGCATGCAGGTGGACAGATGATAGACATGTACCCGATCCATGCAGCATAAATGTTAGATTTGGCAGTCAGTGAAACGAAGTAATTAATTTCCATGTCTTTACTTACGCATAATTAGTAGCCAACCAATGCTTCTTAGTTTTCAAAGAGACTGGGCGACAAAGGCAAACATGGAGGTCACTGTTTGGTTTGACCAACACCGGGTAGGCCCCGACTCCTACTCTAGCGCTTCGAGGATCGCATAGTTGACTAAGAAGATCATGAACCTATTCAAGTGCATGCGCAGGGATGACGTTGTTGCTAGGATTGGCGCGGGCTGAGGAGCACACTGACCACCACGTCCTACACAGCAGAGGCACCCGCGACCTCTTGCTCCACAGTCGCCAACGCCTACGGAGACAGGTGGTTCTACACGGCAGCACAGTGCATCCCCACATCTAATGAGTTGGCAAGGTAAAACCGTTGTCGTCACTTACGAAAAAAATCATACTATCAGAATGCTAATTAATTCTACCAACATACAAGTCCCATCATGCCTCAGCTACCTGGTAGTCTAAGTATCGATGAGTACCTTGTGGATAGTTTGGACACTCACGACTTCACCTGTGACACACATGAGAACAAACTTCGTGGACGAGACGAGGCATCCTTTGCCCACGCAGGAGACACAGGGGACTCCTGCATCGGAGGACGAGGACTTGATCGGAGCCGTAGTTAGGGTCACAGACTGGGAACCGCATCGATGAGATTTTCACTGTCTTTAATCAAGAAGAGACGATGACGGTGCTAGCGGTTCCACTTCCACCAGAGGACTATCATGGCATGCTTTGTTTTACTTCATGTTATTGTATGAGCATTTGTTATTGTATGAAATAATGGATTTTGTTTTATCTTGTTCACTAATAGATAGTAGTAACTTATATAGAAATGGGCAAATGACTTCGATAGAAATTACGACATAGTCATCAAGAATCCAGAGTACACTAACATACAGTTCTAGTTACATAAACATATGGTACAAATCAATATTACATCGCTATGTTCATAATTGTGAAAACTAACACAACTTGGATAGAAATAACTTAGAAAGATTCAGCAATGTCGTCACTTCAAATATGGCTACATGATGTCATCTCTGTTATCACTTGTGAAGAGCCCCGGATTGAGGACCTTGAAACAAAACATATTCAAAAAGTACTCATCACTTGCGTCGCTTGGCACCTTCGTTGATGAACTGGTTGCACCTTCATCCTTTGATGATCCAACATATTTCTTTGATGTTCTGCCACGTTTTGACAAAGCATGAAGTCCACAGACCCTCCATTCATCTTCTTCAAATGTTGTCTTCATTAAGTGTCTCTTATGAGCCCATGGTCTCTCTAGTGAGGTCCATCCATTCAAAGTAAAGATCTTGTCATTGAGCAATCCTGCATTCTCGGGATGTGCCTACACATAGAGAATATCATCTATGAAATAGACAAAACATAAAAATGCTCAACAACTTATTACAAAGGGATCGTGAGCATACTGACCCTTATATACTGAGATTCTGGAAAAGTTATCATTCCTGCAGAATATTCGTCTTTCGTGAACCTTTCCTTGGGGAGTTTTCTAAGCTCGCTTGCCCTCTCCTACCTCTTGTGTAACTCTCGGATGCACTTGCTCACGTGCTTGTACGTCAGTGCACGGAGTCCCCTTCTCGGTAACAGTTCTGTAGTCACACATATATAAACTTTCTCCCAGATTTGCGCATGAAGAATTTTACATTTGTGCCTCCTGTTAAACGTAGCCTGAAGAACTTCATTGTCCATTTCCACGGTCCAAACAGGATCAGAAACATCTAGCAATTTGCATGAAAAACGAATGTGAGAGACAACGCGTCTTATAGATCAGAATGTTCCTATTGTACCAACATATAGATAAGAAATATGTTGCAAAACTTACTCCTGTCACCGTCCATCCGTGAACTTCTGCTTCTCCTCTCAAACTCTCTACTTTAGAAGCTTAAATAATTTTTCGAAAAAAGTAAGAGAGGAGGTGTGAGAATCTACAAGGGAAGCAGAGACTCAATTTATATAGAAAAGTGGCGTCATCGTCATCTGGGGTGATGATTCCAACTTATCGCCACTATAGATAGGAATTCTGACCAATCACCACCTCAATTGGCAATTATATGATGAATCGTCGGTCGGCCTGATGATATCAGATCCAATCGTTATATGGTGTGGCGATTAACGCATCGTCAGACCACGTGGGGATTAATATCATTTTTTTCAAAACTCTAAATTCCGGTAAGACTTTCACGATCACCAAATAAAAAAATATTATTTGAAAAAAATCTCCATCATTTTGCCCCTCTCAGAAGCTTTTACTTTTCAAAGCCCAGATTATCTCCCTTCCACTTGGCTCCTGTTTCCCGAGTCCACTATATTCCACGAGGAGGGCAGAATCGTCAATGAACACTAACCCGAATCCAGCCTTTTAAAGTCGGCCACACGTCCGATAGCAGCCACGCGACCCGGCGGCAGCCACCACCAAAGACGCCTCTCCATCTCCTCTCGCCTCGCCTCTCCGATCCAACGCGGCTCCAGCCCCGGCCCCGTCGCGCGCAGCGCCCCACGCAGCGCGGCCCCAATGGCTGCTGCATGATCACAGGGGAGAAGCGGGAAGTGAGCTCGTGGCCTCTTCTTTTAACTCAGAAAGGTTCGTCCTGCCAGGCTCCGGTATGTGCATACGGCTACGCGACTCCGTGAACGTTGCTGTTTGTGCTTCGTTTGATTTGTTGAATTCTTGGGAAGCAAGAGGATCGGTAGTTTTTTCAAAAGGTTTGGCTGGAAAAAATGTTAGACCTTTTTGGTGCTATTTCATCCGCAAATTCGAAAAGATTTGAGTTCTTGAGTCGGTGGGCTTGGAATTTTACAGTTCACTCGGGTGGTTGCCAATTTTTTTTCGACTTGCGCTATTTAATGAGTTGGCTTGAAATATTAGATGTCTCTTTGCAAGAATTTAAAACTTGTTCTCTTTTCCTGAAAAAAGAATTCTTGTTCTCTGTACTCGATTAATAATAGAGGTGCCACCTTTTTGGAAATTTAATAATCTTCTTCTCTCAATCCAGCTTGAAATCTTTGAATTAACGCGGGAGTTGTGTGCTTGTAGCTTCCATGGCCGCCTCCATGGCCGCCTCGGCGTTCTTCCCGGCGTCGCCGGCGCCGGCGTCCAAGAACGCCCTGGTCGAGCCCCCCGACACCCTGGACGTCCGTGGGTCGCTGCCAAGCCGGTCACCCCGCCGGCCGCCGTGAGGACCGGGAGGACGCGCGTGCACGCCGTTACCAGGGTGAACGGCGGCAAGGCGGCGGTGGCCGACGGGGAGGACGAGGCGGTCCGCTCCTCGGTGGCGCCAAGGACGTTCTATAACCAGCTCCCCGACTGGAGCATGCTCCTCGCGGCCATCACCACCATCTTCTTGGCCGCCGAGCGGCAGTGGACGCTGCTCGACTGGAAGCCTAAGCGGCCGGACATGCTCACCGACACGTTCGGGTTCGGCCGGATCGTACAGGGCGGGCTCGTGTTCCGGCAGGACTTCTCCATCCGGTCGTATGAGATTGGTGCCGACAGGACGGCGTCAATCGAGACACTTATGAATCATTTGCAGGTGATGATTTGTGAACAAGCGTGTTCATAGTGGATGTTGAGATAATTTGGTTTGTTTTCTTGGTTCAGGAGACGGCGCTAAATCATGTTAAGAGTGCCGGGCTGCTAGGTGATGGTTTTGGTTCCACGCCGGAGATGAGTAAACGGAACTTGTTCTGGGTTGTCAGTCAAATGCAAGTCCTGGTCGAGCAATACCCATGCTGGTACAGTTTGCAAACTACTTGTTCTGTGTTTGTTTCAGGCTGAATTTGAGTTTATGGCTCTAAGAGATGACTCTCTTCAACAATGCGGTGGCGTAAAGCTAGTCAGCTAGGGTGACTGGTTATTCCATCTGTTTTTTATTCGTTCTGTGAGCCTATCGTAGAACAATGAAGATCTTTTGCCATATGGGAGCAATTTTATGACATCCATTCATCCTCTTTAGAGTTTAGACTGTTCGATTGGAAATATGATATATCATACACAGCTGTACTGCTGTACTGTAAGAAATTAAGGTGCACAGCTGTACTTCGAGAAAAGAGTTCTTACATGCTTCAATCCCATAGGATTCGTTTTTTATCAAATGGTCTGAAGGGGTCAAATGACACATCATACACGTTTTTGCTTTATTATGCTAAAGGATCCAAGACCACAATGGATAACTTGAGGAAGATTTATTTGCTTGTTTGGTTATATCCCTTTTGATTCTGCTCAGTTTGCACTTTGCAATGCAGAAACTATACGTGGCTTGATTTTGACATGAACCTATTTGAGTAATCCATTGCACTCGAGAAACTTCTAGTGTGGAGCTTCTATCCAATTTAATGCGGTCCGGAGGTTGTGGATGAATGATGATAAATATGAAAGTGATATTTAGAAGTAGGTGGCTAATGTCCATTTTCATTGGAACATCAACTTGGAAAGAGTTCATGATAAAGTTGTGCCTTCTTAATCTATCATCATCTGTGTGACTATTTGTCCCTGAGTTTTTCCACCTTCAGATAGTTGGTGCAGGCATTTGCTTCTGTTCGGTTGAACTGCATATCCAAGACAAGATTGTTTACTTCATTAACTGAATTGGGGGCTTTTTAGTTCTGTCGTTTGAAGTTCTAACTGATTTTTTTGTTCATTCTTATGCAGGGGCGATACTGTTGGAGTAGATACATGGTTAGTAGTCATGGTAAAAATGGAATGCGTCGAGATTGGCACTTACATGATTGTAGTACAGGGCAGACTGTACTGAGGGCTACAAGGTTTCTATCTTGATCATATCCTCACTTAGATCATTAGTCACACAACATCATTGACATTTACTATTTCGACTGATCCTCCCTACCATATTGCCTTTTGTCTATTTACACAGTTACTAGTTCACTATATTGCGGGCCACAAGGCTCATATCTTGATCTTATCCTCACTTAGATCATTAATCACACAACGTCATTGGCAATTACTATTGACTGTTCCTCCCTACATTGCCTTTCAATTTACTCACTTACCAGTTCTTACTGTTGTTGGGTTGCTCTAAATTCCTGTCACCTCTTTGTAGAAGACGTTTTGCGTTATCGGTGTCAGCCAGCAGTGTCACCCAGCTATGTCAGCCACCTGTGTCAGCCACTTGTGTCACAGGTGACTCATCACCTGTGACACAGGTAGCTGACACAGGTAGGGTTAGCTCACCTGAGTCAGGTGCTAGCATGCTAAGTGTTCTGCCTCTGTCAGTCAGCTGTGTCACAAGCAGTAACATAGATACCTCTTCACTCACCTGTAACTATATATACCCTACCTTGTAGCTGTTATAGGATAAGCCAAGCATTGTAAATCTCTAACGGGTTAGAACTTCATTCATAATGAAGTTGATGTCTTCGTGCGTCCATGGTTTTCATCTTTTTTAGGGTTTCCACGTAAAACTCTCTTGTGTTTGGATTGTGATTGTTTGTTTCCTTCCTCCGCACCTTTCAATTCTTGATTGTTGCCACGTTTGTTTCAGCTACTCTATTTTCTCTCTTCCTCTAGACCATCTCTCGTTTCTCCTGCCGCTTCTAACAAGTGGTATTAGAGCTTTGGTTGCTCGTTCTTGAGATGGCATCCATGAAATTTGATCTTCCACTTCTTGATTGAGACACTCGATTCTCTTTGTGGCAAGTCAAGATGCGTGCTCTATTGGCTCAGACCGATTATGAGGATGCTTTGGATTCCTTTGGCGAGAAGACTGTTGCTGCTTGGTTCGATGATGAGAAGAAGAAGGACCTCAAGACCGTTTTCCAAATTCAACTCCATCTGCACAACAACATCTTGCAGGAGGTTCTCCAGAAGATACATGCTGCTTCGCTATGGCTGAAACTTGAAGCAATCTGCATGACGAAGGATCTGACCAGCAAGATGCACCTCAAGCAAAAGTTATTCTTGCACAAGATGCAAGAAGGAGGTAACTTGCTTGATCATATCTCTAATTTTAAGGAGATTGTTGCTGATCTAGCATCATTAGATGTTAGTTATGATGAAAAAGATTTGGGTTTGATTCTCTTCTGCTCGCTGCCTAGTTCGTATTCTAGTTTTAGAGACACCATGCTATATAGTAGAGATACCCTCACTCTTCATGAGATGTATGAGGCCTTGCATTCCAAGGAGAAGATGAGACAGATGGTGTCAGATGATTCAAGTGGCTCACATCCTGAGAGCTTGTCTGTCAGAGGCAGATCTGAGAAGAAAACCCCAATCATGGTCATGGAAGAAGCTCTGCCTGTGCCACAGGTCAGAGAGGCAGGTCAAAGTTCAGAAGAAATGACAAATTTTACAGATACTACAAACGTGATGGACATGACATTTCTGAGTGTTACAAGTTGAAGGACAAGGAGAACAGGAATGGCACAAAGCCGAAAGATAAGGTTGATGCTGCTGCCAATTGTTCTGCTAACTCAGATGTCGAATCTTTAGTTGTCATTGCTAGAAGTTCTGCCAGCAGCTATGACACAGCTCATCACCTCAGCTGTGCCAGCTCCAGCTGTGACACAGGTGATCATCCCACCTGTGACACTGATGCTAACACAGGTGTTGGTTTTTTGAATGCTGTTGCCAGTTCAGCTGGACAGAGAGCTGCCACCGATGAGTGGATTCTTGACACTGCTTGCACATATCATATGTGCTCTCACAGATATTGGTTCAGTTCCTTTGAGCCGTTAAGCAATGGTGGATCAGTTCTTGGCTATGATGATTCACCTTGTAGGATGGAGGGTATTGGCTCAGTTCAGATCAAGATGTTTGATGGCATGATCAGAACACTGACAGATGTCAGATACATTCCAGAGATGAAGAGAAATCTTATCTCATTGAGCTACTTTGATGGTAAGGGGTATCATTATTCAGGTGGAGATAGTTGCTTGAAGATCACCAAAGGGTCTGTTGTGGTGATGAAGGCAGACCTGAGGAAGTCCAGTGGACTATACTATCTCCGTGGCAGTACAATCTCAGGCAATGCTGCCCCTGTAATCCCTCAAGATGCTTCTGATTCTGATGCATCAAACCTTTGGCATATGCGTCTCGGACATATGAGCAAATCAGATCTAGAAGAGCTGAGCAAGCGTGGACTATTTGAAGGATATAATGGAAGCCTGAAGTTCTGTGAGCATTGCATTTTCGGCAAGCACAAAAGGGTGAAGTTCATCACCTCAACTCACACAACTGAAGGAATACTTGATTATGTGCATTCTGATTTGTGGAGGCCATCTAGAAAGCCATGCTTTGGTGGTTCTCGTTACATGATGACCATTATTGATGATTATTCAAGAAGGTCTGGCCCTATTTCCTCAAGCACAAGTCAGAAGCATTTTCTGCCTTCAAAGAATGGAAGACAATGGTTGAAAACCAAACTGAAAAGAAAATCAAGAAGCTTCGAACTGATAATGGTATGAAATTTTGCTCCAAACAGTTCAACTCATACTGCAAGTCTCATGGCATTGTGAGACACTACACTGTCCCTGGCACTCCTCAACAAAATGGTGTAGCTGAGCGTATGAATATGACCATTATCTCCAAAGCCCGTTGCATGTTGTCCAATCCAGGTATGAACAGACATTTCTGGGCTGAAGCTGTCTCTACTGCTTGTCACCTTATCAATAGGATACCTTCCACAGTCATTGATAAGCAAATACCCATTGAGGTTTGGTCTGGTTCTCCTGTAGACTATTCTAGTCTGAGAGTGTTTGGGTGCCCTACTTATACTCATGTTGACAATGGGAAGTTTGAACCCAGGGCAGTTAAATGCATAATTGTTGGCTATAAGTCTGGTGTAAAATGCTTTAAGCTTTGGAATCCTGAAACCAAGAAGATGATAATCAGTCGAAGTGTTGTCTTCAATGAAGCTGCTATATTGCAAAGCAATGATGTTCTAGTTGATTAGCTCAGAGGTTCTAAAGACAGAGGATATAAGTCTAACTCTGAGGTGGAGCATTCAGTTAAGCTCAGTGATTCTCATGCACCTGTGCCACAGGTGACAGCTGTGCCACAGCTAGGCCTAGGGCAGCCAGGTTTGCCACAGGTAACTCATGACCTGCCAGCTGTGCCACAGGCAGGTGACGCAGGTGGTCATATGCCTGCTGCTGTGAACACTCCACAGTATTCTATTGCAGTTGATAGGCCCAGAAGGGATCCTAAACCTGTCAGGAGGTTAATTGAAGAAACAAATATGGTTGCTTATGCTTTCAGCGTTGCAAAGGAAATTGAAGGATCTGTCGAACCTTCTTCTTATTCAGAAGCAATTATCTCTGCTGATGCAAGCAAATGGATGACTGCAATGCATGATGAGATTGAGTCCCTTGACAAGAATGGCACATATGATTTAGTTAAACTGCCCGGTGACAAGAGACCGATAAGCTGTAAATGGGTCTTCAAATGCAAGGAGGATATTACTCCTAATGATGGGACAAGATACAAGGTAAGGTTAGTTGCTAAAGGCTACAGCCAGATTCCAGGTATTGATTTCAATGAAGTGTTCTCCCTTGTTGTGAAGCACAGCTCTATTCGTACACTTCTTAGCATTGTTGTAATACATGATTATGAGCTACAGTAATTAGATGTCAAAACTGCATTTCTTTATGGGGAGTTGGATGAAAACATCTATATGAATCAACCTGAAGGCTTTACTGTTCCTGGTAAAGAGAAGCTTGTCTGCAAACTGAAGAAGTCACTGTATGGATTGAAGCAATCTCCTAGGCAGTGGTACAAGAGGTTTGACACCTTCATGATTTCTTAAGATTTTTAAAGATCTGATTATGATAGCTGTGTCTACTTGAGATCTGTTAATGGCTTTGCAATTTATTTACTATTGTATGTCGATGACATGCTGATTGTTGCTAAAAATAAAGCAGATATTGACAAATTGAAAGAACAATTGAGTTCTGAATTTGATATGAAGAATCTGGGTGCTGCAAAGAAGAATCTTGGCATGGAAATTTCCAGAGATAGATCTACTGGAAAATTGTATCTCAGTCAGAAGGGATACGTTGATAAGGTGCTTCACCGTTTCAACTTTCAATATGCCAAACCGGTTTCCACACCGTTAGCTACACACTTCAGATTATCATCTAGCTGTTGTCCAAAGTCAGAGGAAGATGATGAGTATATGTCTAGAGTTCCCTATTCAAGTGCCGTTGGCTCTCTCATGTATGCCATGGTTTGCTCCCGTCCTGATTTAGCTCATGCTTTGAGCGTTATGAGCAGATTCATGGCTAATCCTAGAAAGGAGCATTGGAAAGCAGTTCAATGGATATTCAGGTACTTTCGGGGTACATCTAATGCTTATTTGCATTTTGGGAAATCTAGAGATAGAATTGTTGGATATGTTGATTTCGACTTTGCTGACGATTTGGACAAGAGAAGATCACTCACAGCCTATGTGTTCACCATTGGTGGCTGTGCTGTGAGTTGGAAGGCAACTCTACAGTCAACTGTTGCATTGTCTACTACTGTGGCTGAATACATGGCCGTTGCTGAGGCATGCAAGGAGGCTACATGGTTGAGAGGATTATATTCTGAGCTTTGTGGAGATTCATCCTGCACCACCATCTTCTGTGACAGCCAAAGTACAATTTACCTTACAAAGGATTCCATGTTCCATGAGGTAACTAAGCACATCGATGTCAGATTTCATTTTATCAGAGATGTTGCCAAGAGTGATGTCAAAGTGACCAAGATTAGCACGCATGATAATGCTACTGATATGATGACAAAGCCAGTTCCTGCAGCTAAGTTTGAGCTTTGCTCAAACTTGGCCGGTGTTAAAAGATAGTCCATAGTGACTATTGGCGTATGACGCGTGATGAACTGTTAAATCAGTTGAATTTGTTATCCCTAGCATTACAAGGAAGGATGGAATTTGTCTCAAGGTGGAGTTTGTTGAAGTTTGCTCCAAATTCCTGTCACCTCTTTGCAGAAGACGTTCTGCGTTATCGGTGTCAGCCAGTAGTGTCACCCAGCTATGTCAGCTAGCTGTGTCACAGGTTGTGTCACAGGTGGCTCATCACCTGTAACATAGGTAGCTGACATAGGTAAGGTTAGCTCACCTGAGTCAGGTGTTAGCATGTTAAGTGTTCTGCTTGTGTCAGTCAGCTGTGTCACAAGCAGTAACACAGGTACCTCTTCACCCACCTGTAACTATATATACCCTATTTTGTAGCCGTTATGGGATAAGCCAAGCATTGTAAATCTCTAACGGGTTAAGACTTCATTCATAGTGAAGTTGATGTCTTCGTGCGTCCGTGGTTTTCACCCTTTCTAGGGTTTCCACGTAAAGCTCCTTATGTTTGGATTGTGATTGTTTGTTTCCTTCCTCCGCACCTTTCTATTCTTGATTGTTGCCACGTTTGTTTTCGCTACTCTGTTTTCTCTTTTCCTCTGGACCGCCTCTCGTTTCTCCCACCGCTTCTAACAACTGCACATCGTCACAGCCTGTTGGGGTTCTGCCATGGCCATTACACCTACTGATATACTCCTATTTCTTTGGCCAAACGCACAGTAAATGGGTTATGATGCACAAGCTTACTAGAAAGCTTTCAAGAATGCCAGGTGAAGTGAGGACTGAAATAGAGCCATACTTTTTTTGAGGGTAATACTATTCCTGAAGAAGAAAACCGAAAACTTCCGAAACTGCTGAATCATGGTGGTGCTACTGCGATGAAATATGTGCGAACAGGTTTGACTGTAAGTTATTCACATAACATAAGCCAAATGTCCTATGTTTTTTTTTGGTTGAGACAACAAATGCCGTATGTTCCTCCTTCCTTAAAAAAAACATATATCGTATGTTTGGCTGGTATAGTAGTTTTACTTAACGTTTATGCTTGTTGGCATATAATGCAGCCTCGATGGTACGACCTTGATATCAACCAGCATGTGAACAATGTTAAATACATAGGGTGGACTCTTGAGGTAAAAAACTTCGACTATGCATCCTGCAGTATTCTGTTTGTGTTTAAGTATCTTGCTTTCATTACTGGATCATTGAAATAAATAAATTGGTGTTTGATATTTTCATAATACATGACATATTATTTTAATGAGGCAATTGCCTCAGTACCACTAAGTCATCTACAATTCTCTAAAATACCACTCAAACATCACATCTCTCCAAATAACATCCAATTCCATTTTCGTCACTCCAAATAGCATTCTGTTTATTTACCACTCAATTCCGTCCATCCGCCGCCGCCCCCCTGCCCAACTGCCGCCGCCTCGCATCCCGCACGGCGCTCCACCTCCCCGAGCCACCGCCGCCACCGTTTCCCGCCTCCCCGCGCGGCGCTCCGCCTCGCCGCCTCCCACCGGGCCCGCCTCCCCCAAACGCCGCCTCCTCACCTCCCGCCGGGTGCCGCCTCCTCACCTCCCACCGGGCTCGCCTCCTCGCCTCCCCCCGGGCCCGCCCCACGAGCGACGCCGCCTCCCCCGCCGGCCCTGCCACTCGCGTGGGCCACCGCCTCCCGCGCCGGCCCCGCCACTCGCGAGGGCCATCGCGCCCCCTCGCCTTCCACGCTGGGCGCCGACTCCTCGCCTCCTGCCGGGCCTGCCACGCTCGCCCGGTCCGCCTCCCCCGCTCGCCCAACCGCCGCCTTCCCGCCTCCCGCCTTCGGACCCGCGCCGCTCGGTCGGCTCGCCTTCCCCCGCTCGGGTCCGTGCCGGTCGGCCGGTTCCGCTCGGGCCCGCGCCGCTGCACCCACACGCGCCGC
Source organism: Stipa capillata (assembly GCA_019208055.1). Classification (NCBI taxonomy): domain Eukaryota; kingdom Viridiplantae; phylum Streptophyta; class Magnoliopsida; order Poales; family Poaceae; genus Stipa; species Stipa capillata. The sequence continues at coordinate 981,070 of JAGXJF010001946.1, read as the reverse complement.
TTGCCGCTTGTGGCCCGAGCCCGAGTCGCCGCTGCCGCCTTCGGCCGAGGCCGAGGCCGGGCCTCCTCGCCTCCACGCCGCCACCGGCGGTCCGGCTTCCGCGCCGTTGCCAAGAGACTGGTTGAGGAGCGCCTACGCGACGGGGAAGGTGCGGATGCGAGGCGGCGGTATTGACTAACGGGTAAATAAACAGAATGCTATTTTGGAGTGACGGAAATGGAATTGGATGGTATTTTGGAGAGAGGTGATGTTTGAGTGGTATTTTAGAGAATTGTAGATGACTTAGTGGTACTGAGGCAATGCCTCTATTTTAATTTGTGTGGCTGAGTATTTATATGTTTTTGATAATCCTTTGGGTGCTACAGTAGAGTACGTTTATTTTAGTGAGAAATAGTAATATTATTACTTTACTAACCTAGAATAGTATTTCTCAATTGTCATCATACTGTATGATATAGTGACTCCCCCTTATGGTGTTTTGGTTTTTGTGGTGTACTTACTGTTGTTGATCACTTCATGTGTTATGTGCAATCCAAGTGTGTTGAATGCTTCGGGCTGTTAGTGTGTGTTAGATATGGCCATGTGGCCGAGTGGGGATTTTGTGCACCCGAGGGTATTTGTACCTATTTGACTTTTCTCGATTTTTTAAAATCACATATATGTTTCAAAAAAATCTGAAAAAATTCATACCGGTTTACGATGGAATGAAGTATACACAGGTAAATTTTCGTAAAATAATATGACCATTTGTGATCTGTGTAAAAAAACAAATATATGTACTGTTTATGACTATGTACTGTTCATGACTGTTCATGATTCAATGTGTGTTTTTTTTACACAGGTCATAAATGGGTATATTATTTTACAAAAATTTAACCGTGCATACTTCACTTCATAATATACATGTATGAACTTTTTTAGATTTTTTCAAAATATAAATATGTGATTTTCAAAATTTTGAAATAATGGGTGTACACCTTGGCACTTCCCCATGTGGCCCATGTATTCTGTCTGTATAGCCATGTTGATGAATAGAGAAGAGAAAGAATTCCACATGGTATCAGAGCACTCACCGGCGCCCTAATCCCAGCTGCTGCGGCTGCGGCGGCGACGGTCGCGGCGGCGCTTGGTCTCAGCGGCGTTGCTTGCTCCTGGTGGAGGCGGAAGGGCAGGAGGTGACGTGGGGCTTGCGTGCGGCTACGAGGCGACGCGCTCGTACTGCTCGGAGGAGCGGCTCGCGTTCAGCCAGGAGGAGCAGCGTGCTCATGGAAGGGCTGGCGTGTGGACTGCAGGAGAACAAAGAGTGAGAGCTGCTCACGGAGAGGTACGCGTGCAGGGTTGGAAGGCCTCAATTGGTGGCCTGCTGTGTTTGGTTGCTTCAGTAGAACAAGGGGAGTGAGGTGTAGTGCTGTGCTATTGCTGTTACTCCTGTGTTTGTCTGTGTTTTTGAGGTGATGCTGCAGCTATGGGGGAGAATCAAGGACTGCAGCATGTGGCGCAACTCCTCACAGTGAAGACGGGTGGGGCATCGCCCTCTGGTAGGTTGTTTCTCGTACCGAGGCAGTGCAGAAGATAGAATTGATGCCGAATGATGTTAAGTTAGAGGCAGTGAGAAATTACTTGAGTTGGTCTAGCATTGTTGATCGTGACGACAGGGGCTAGAGAGCTTTGTCAAAGGATAATCAATTGAGCCGAGTACCACCAACTCTCTGGTGGTCATGGATGTTGAGTTCCTTGTCTCCAACTATTGCTATGACTATTGAGACATTCTCAAGTGCGGCTGAGGTTTGGAAGACTTTATCGAAACTATACTCGAGGGAAGGGAATGTGATGTTGTTGGTTGAGACAGGAGAGAGTCAGTGATCTGAGACAAGAGGGAGCGCTCCTTGATGGAGTATGTTGCTGAGTTGCAACGGTTGTGGGCTGATCTAGATCACTATGATCCTCTTGAGTTGTCTCATGCAGATTGCATATCCACCATGAAGAAGTGGATTGAACGCAAATGAGTGACATAATTTCTTAAGGGTCTGAGCTCGGAATTTGAGGGAAGATGTGCTATAATGTTTCATTAGCCTACTCTTCATACACTAGAGGAAGCAATTGCTGCCATTCCTCAAGAGGAGACCAGATTAAAAGTGTAACACTCAGCCTGTTACCCGTCCTATGTTTGCAGTGGCTGAAACAAGGGACTGGTTCAATTGCGATGAGACGGCGTAATTGTCCCCATCCTTGCTGCCCTTGAGTGCACCGACACGTGGGTCTTGTTCCTCTTCCTCCACGTGTCTAGCCTATCATGTGCAAGTGGGTCTATAAGGTTAAGACCCGCTCTGATAGTACTCTTGAGTGCTATAAGACTCGTTGTGGCACGTGGTTTTTAGTAGAGCATGGTTGTGACTATGACAAGACTTTTGCTTCTGTGGCCCACATGATCACTGTCCCACTCTTCTTGCTGTGGTCTCTATTCGTGCTTGGTTCATTTCTCAGCTTGATGTCAAAAATGTTTTTCTTAATAATAAATTGCATGAGGAGATGTACATGTAGCCACCGCCTGGGTACTCTATTCTTGAGGGTATAGTTTATCGCATTCGTCGCTCTCTTTATAGGTTTAAGCAAGCCCCTTATGTCTGGTTTGAACGTTTTTCTTCTATGATCATTGTAGCTGGTTTTTCTACCAGCACTCATGATCCTGCGCTCTTTGTCCACGTCTCGCCTCGTGGTCGGACTCTTCTTCTCCTGTATGTTGATGACATGATCATTACTAGAGATATTCTGAGTATATCGCCTTTGTGAAGGCACGTCTCAGTGAGCAGTTTCTCATGTCTGATTTAAATCCTCTTCGTTACTTCCTTGGGATTGGGGTTTCTTGTACGCCTGATGGCTTTTTCCTATCTCAAGCAAAGTATATCCAAGATGTTCTTGCTCATGCTACTCTCACTGATCAGCACACTGCCGATACTTCCATGAAGCTTAATGTTCATCTTCGGTCCACTGATGATGAGTTTCTTGAGGATACCACCTGCTATCGTCATGTTATTGGGAGCCTTGTTTATCTTGGTGTCACTCATCCTGACATTTCGTATCCAGTGCATATTCTAAGTCAGTTTGTTTCTGCTCGCACTCAGCTCCACTATCGTCATCTTGTTCATGTTCTGTGGTATCTCCGCGGAACCATCTCTTGCTGTCTTTTCTTTCCACGCTTTAGTTCTTTACAACTCCAGGCTTATTCTGATACGAACTGGGCTAGTGATCACTTTGATCGTCGGTCTTCTTCTTCCTATTGTGTTTTTCTTGGTGGTTCTCTCATTGCTTAGAAGACTAAGAAGTAGATAACAGTATCTCGTTCGAGTGCTGAAATGGAGTTGCGAGCTATGGCTTTTTTGACAGTGGAGGTCACTTGGCTACCGTGGTTACTAGAGGATTTTGGTGTTTTTATTTGTGCGCTGACTCCTCTTTTCTCTGATACTACGGGTGCCATTAGTATTGCTCGAGATCCAATGAAGCATGAGCTCACCAAGCATATTGGCGTTGATGCTTCTTATATGAGGTTACAGGTACATGATTAGATTGTTGCTCTTCGGTATGTGCTTTTCGAGTTTCAGTTGGTAGACTTCTTCACGAAGGCCCAGACTCGTCTTAAGCATAGCTTTTACCTTTCCAAAGTTTGTTGATCCACCATGAGTTTGAGCGGGGTGTCAGAGAGAGATGTTTGTATTTGAGTAGGACTCTCTGGTTGTATTAGAGTAGGATTCTATTTCCCTCCCCTACCTTATCTCTTCTGCTGTATGTGTATATATTGTGGCATTGAGCCCATGGAATAGATTAGGTTGCTCTTCCTAATAGATCTATCTTCAAACCTTGCAAAATCCTTTGAGAATAATCTATTGCACTTTTTTCTTCCCTACTCACTAGATTGTAGAATATGATATTCACTTAATGCTTGTTGAGCCTTTTATGATGTTCCTTGATTTTGCTCGTTCCACTAAACTGTTGGCTAGTTCACATGTTCATGTTCTGTAATATTCAATTACAGAAGAATCAATGCTTATTTGCTATATTTTCACCATACTCTGATCTTATTTACTTATTTTTCCTCCTAGAGTGCCCCAATCTCCATCTTTGAGAATCATGAGCTGTCTAGCATAGTCCTAGATTACAAGAGGGAGTGCGGCCGAGACAGTGTGCTACAGTCGCACACTACGGTGTTCACTGACTGCACTGACAGGTCAGGAGAAACAACCTTGCAGTGTGAGCATCTGCTAAGCCTCGAGTCAGGACCTACCATTGTGAAGGCAAGAACCATGTGGAGGCCGAGGGGTCTTGGGGCTGCCCAGGAAACAGTGAATCCACCCTCAGTGGCTAGTGCATAAGATGTTTCAGACTTCAGCTGGTGAATTTCAGTTGCATGAATCGATAACTGGGGAGAGACCGCTCGTGTTCTCTACTGTGAGCAGACATGTAACAGGTGCAGCGTGCCATACAATTCTGCTTCTATGTTATATATGAAGAAAGTGCAGGAAGGTGGTGATAAAAAGGTGACAGGATGAAGGGTATCTCTTGTAAATGTTAGATGCTTTTTCTTCCTTTTTTTGTCTTTCCTCTTAGGAAACTTTGGTGGCCGCGGTTTCTTTGATTTCACCACGGGTGCCTGCTGTATGCAAATACTGTGCATTGCTGGCTAGCTGCTGCGGTATGATGCCGAAGAGAACACTTCTCAGTTCTCATCGGCTGGAGGGCTGTGCCTGTACTATAAGCCCCAGCGAGCAGCATCCAGTGCGGCCCGATATCATTTCGGACAAACATATTCCTAAAAATTGTATATTGTATGTATTCGTATTCATAAGGCAAGGTGTTCCAAGTTTACTCTTCTGGCTGCTACCATCTATTCATATGTGGATGGCCGGCGAACTTGCCATTCTTGAATTCAGGTGAGGTTTCTGACTTTGCTGAATTGAAATGGACAGTTTAACGTGCCTTGTAAGGACTTTGACAGATGCAGTTATTTTCTTGTCTTTAGATTTTGACTCATATGCAATGGCAGGCAGGCAACTTTTTAAAATCTTGATGGAAAGGCAGGCAAACAAATTATGTTTAGATTTGGCCTTGGCATGCCAACTGTATTGATCTTTTTTTTATCTGAAAAGAAATTGGTTTTCTTAGCTTCCTGATGCCGCTATCTTTGCAGGGTTTGGGATCCGAATCTGTCTGAATAATTCGCGGATGGCGTGTTGGTTGTCTGGGTCCTGCCATTAGGACATACAAGGCCATGTGCGCCTGTGAGTAGTCTTTTTTTGCTTCCAAAACTGCTAAATTGTCAGTGCACTTAGCCAAGTATGTGGTTTGCGTAAGTTCAAAAAATAAAGTATATAGTTGCCTCTTTACAAGCATGGAATCATTGATTGTCCAATCTTGGAATTATATGTGCAAATATAAGGCTAAAATGTACAGGTCAGTGACATGTAATTTACCTTAGAATTATTCAAACTAAAGTAGTTTTACTCATGAAATAACTTAAGTTCAGCCTTATATGCCTATATACATGAGCGAACCTTGTCATCAGGCTCGATGATATGCTTTTGGATTTGTTCGTTTTGGAAAACCAAGTGGTTTACTTCAACTTTGGCATATTCAACCTGGTGGCAAGCTAATCAGATATTCAGATATTATAGTCAGACATGATTTTGTAGACAAACTAGCATATTATCATATCAACAGGTGGAAGGTTTGGACAAGATTTGGTGCAAATCTTCATCACGGATAGAGATTCAGTGCGCCAAATAAGAAATAAAAACCAAGGATAATTAACTTCTTAAAAAAGTATCAAAATATAATAATTTTAAAAAACAAATAGCCATTGCTCTCAAGGTGTAAATGGCTCGGATAGTTTCTTCGGATAGCATTCGGAACCAGAATTCACGTATCTACCTATGGTATCGGTATTGAATAGTTATTCTTGAATATGGTCTTAGATATCGGTATCGAATAGTTATTCTTGAATACGGTCTTAGATAATACTGTCCGGAAAGACTAACACCACTTATTTGTCAGCCTACCATGTCGTGGGCTAGTTTCAACCAACAGACAGGCTCATGCGGGTGGTGGGTGCAAGGTAGCTAGCTTTAGAGGAAACATGCCTAAATGGATGTGGAGCTGAGCTGTGGGATGTTAATGTTAGCCCATGATATGTTCATTTTGCTCACCTCGACAAGGTCTTCGATATGCATGGTGCAAGATTTATAGTTGTCTTGATTAGCAGTATCCAATGAGCATTACGTGCGTTTCTCTTTTTGACACGATGTTCGAAAATATTTTACCGTTGTTCCATATTCAATTGTTCTTCGTCTCTACTCATGGCCGGCATAATCCGTTTCCATATTTTGGGATTATCCGTTCCGACTCTAAATCCGAGAAGAATATAGATTAAGATATGGTTTCAACGATATTCATCCATATTGGCTCCAATTGCACCTCTACTCTTAGATGTGGGCATGTTCACTAAATCAATCCGTAATTTTAATTTGGAATCGTCTAACCAGGTATTTCCTAGGAAGAATTGCTGATATATGGTTGTTAACAAAGTCGTGTTATCAAAGCATAATCGTTACACAATTCTGAGTAGCAGGACATGGTTAATAACTTTAGATTTTGCTGTAGCCAGTTCTTTTTTTCTTTTCTTTTTTGTCGAACACGCTGTAGCCAGTTCTCTGTGTGGGAGTCAGGAAGCAGTGCTAGTTCAGCTCAGCAAAAATACATACATATAGATGATCTAAAACCAACATTCTTTCTTCATGAATGGGATATGCTGATGCAGAAGATATTCTCTGAACCCTGATCCTTTATCTTAGCAAATCTGACCAATATATCTACCCATGGCAACTAATCTGATTCGGTTCACATATCTGGCTTTGTTGCTTAAAAATGGACACCACCTCATACCTCTAATATTGGGACATATCATCCCGTGTTGCTTGATGCTCCAATGAGGAGATGTTTACAGCTAGTGGAGACTGGGGCATAAGCTGAGTCACTGAAAGTAACACCTCATGAAAACAATTTTACAACTGTCAATGAAGATTAAATTTAATATGCTCATGGAACATGAGCCATGCTATGTCTAACTTTGAATTATGACTTATCTGATACCAGAGATAATAACTGAGTCTGCTACTTATCTCATTGGATATGGTTCATTTTGGTCAGATAATATAAAGGAGCTATCACTCATCTGGTGAATTGTCACCATAATAAAAATCTTAACCTTGGATCGTGCTTGCTGAATGATCTAAACAGGAGCCTGCCTAGTTTAAAACCTGTCTGAATGAACGATATCACCCTAAGAGATACTGATGAGATGTAAAATCCTGTTCATCATGTACTGTCTTAAGCACTTGCTGCAGATATATGAACCGACCTCTCCACTTCCTGTAAACCTATTATTTTAATTCCAGCGTGAATGTATGCCAAATTTGTATAAAATTTATCTTCTGGGAGCTTGTGTCAAGTGATGACAAACTGTTTGCTTTGCACGGTTTACTACATAGATGGATGGTTATCTTCAGTCAGGCTGTACCTTGCTCCAGTAACTAACATGACCAGAAATCAAATTGGCACATCAAATTGGAAGTACGAATTATCCTGCAGAAATAGCTACATAATCACATTCTTTCACCAGTTGATGGTGCAAATACTTTTCGCGCATTTAATTCGGGTTGCATTCTTCACCTGTAATCTGCAAATGAAGCTTCTTTCGTTCTCCAATCTAAAAGATCTCCCAAGTCTAAAAGCAATCATGCATGTACTAATTTAAACGACGTGTCAAGGGAGACTGCTTCCTTTCTCCATTTCGTACAACTTAAAAGGAACTAGCTCGAACATTCAAAGGCTAGAGGTGTTAATTTATCCACGCTCACCAACATATCACTCTCACATCAGAGTGACATTTGAGGGCATCTTCCAAGGTATCTCCTAGCTATCTTTCACCTTAGCTTGTGGAGAGCACGATGATTACGATGCAAACGAGCGTATCAGCACGAAATCAAATAAAATATCAAAATTAGGAAATAATTATGCAGTGTGAATTGCTGCTGGATAAAACAATCTGCTTGGATGGTGAGGGGATCATTTAGATGAGCTCTGTCCTAGCCAGCCTCCTCCTTATATATCACGTCGGAACAGGAGCACGAACTGAACAAACCCACCAACCACCCTACTCTCTTCTCCCTATTCTCATCAGCAAATTGCGAGCCTCCTTGTCCGTCGCGAACAAGAGGCGTCGAGCGAAGATGGCTGAGCCTTCTCAGGGCGAGGACCAGAAGCTGTCGGCCATGGATCACGTCAAGAAGCGCCATGAGGAGAAGGGCTTCCTCTATGCCTGGTCAGTAACCAAAGACACAGACACTCGATACTGCCACCAATCCATTTGTTCTTGGTGCATGCTTGCAGCAGCGTCAGTATCAGTGATCTGCAGTGTCCTAGCTGCATGCAACTGCAAAAATATATATAAATGTGTGTGATGTCATGCGTCATGTTTGATTTGGTTGTTGCAGCTTCTTCATGCTGTGTTGCTGCTTCTGCTGCTACGAGGCCTGCGAGCACTGCCTCGAGTGCTTCTGCTGCTGCGGAAAGAAGGACGAGTGAATGACCGGTCTGGAATTGTTCGTCGAAAAATAAAACGTAGTGTGATTCTTCTCCCTATTCCTGAGATGAAATGTATTGTGATTCTTGGCATTGCTGTGTTGGTTATACGTTGACTGTGGACTCTGGTGTGGCCACTACCCTGTGGCTGTCAGTGAGCCAGTGAGAGTGCTGTATTTGTGAATTTGTGACTATATTTATAAATCTGGAATTGTTCTTATTGGTTGTAGTTAGTAGATACTAGATACTCCTGCATCTGCAAGGATGTACACCGAGAGATCAAGAGTTAGAAAACTGTAGCATTCAGTAGATGGATGCAGTTATTCTTGTTGTAGAATAATCTGTTGGTGTTGCTTATGATGCACTCTTGCTGCCTGTCCTCTCTGCATTTATGCATCGTCAGAAGGAGGGAAAGAAAAACAGGGGATCCCAAAAGAAAATGCTGTTCCGATGAGACGGCTGGCTAGGTAGTGCCCACCGTTCATGCCAGTACAACAAGCAGTAACCGAAACAATCTGAACCATGTAACTGGCTTTCCAAAGCATTAAGCAACTGAACCAAGCTTCATAAGGAAAATAAGAAAGAAAAAGATGTGACACCCAATCGAATTGACAGAAAACTAGAAAAGGTTATTTTTTTTCTTCCTTTCAGCTGCCTGTTTGATCTTTCAACATTTTTAGTATCTTCAGTTTGGTGCAACTTTTGTTGTTCCAATAGGAGCGGAGGATCCATTTATTCGCAGTAGCCGATGATAAATGAAAGGTGCTATAAGTACTTTGAGGACATTATTTGATGCATGGTACAACCATTTAAGGACTAGATTCACGGGAGAGTTTTACATGAAACAGTTCAATTCTTATAAAAAACGGAAAAGGTTTCCACGGATCAACGAGACACTTATTTTTCAGCAGAGGAACCTTCCAAGTAAACAAAACATGTCAAATTTACAAGACTTGACAAATTTTGCCGAAACAACTTTTTTTTTAAAGGATGTTTTTTCCGGAAAAACATTGATCACGAGTCTTGAAGATAAGTGCGCCAACCAACAGCACGAGTAATCGGAACCATTGTGAGGAAGAAGCTGTGATCCTGCCCATCCGTTTCCTATCCAACGGTGTCGGTGGGTCGAGCACGCGTGCACACCCTTGCTAATAAAACCCCAGCCCCGCGAACCAGCGGCGGCGGACGCAGGAGGCTCGCGACGTCGACGTCCTAGCCCGGCGACCGGCGTGCGGCGCGGCGGTTCGGGGCAATATATAAGCACAAATCGCGCAACACGAGTTGGTGCGGTGCATCAAGCCAAGCAGCGGAGAGCGGGGGTTTGGTGAGCTTTACCTCCAAGCAGAGGAGACTGAGGTGCTGCGTGACCGTGATGGAGCGGGGGGGACGATGCCGGCGGCTGGAGCAGAGGATTCGGTGTCGATTCGGCGGCGGGAGGCGGGGATCGACCGGCGGCTGGGCCGATAGGTGGTAGGGGAGGTGAGAAAGATCAGTGAGGAAGTGAGGAAGAAAGCATCTTCAGTTAGCAGCGCCTGGAAACTGTCTGATAACCCTTTTTACTGCCATGCTGTCCAGAAATGTGAGCTTCTTCTCCTTTAAGTTTCATGTCAAGGTTCTGTTAGTATTTTCCAAGTGCGACCGCAATACTTGTAAATGAGTAATTCCTAGGATGAACACACACACTGCACAACCATTCATCAGTGTTGATTATATTAGTTCCCAAAGCTAGTTTTCACCGGAAATTTCTTTAGTTTGTGCCCACAGTGTTCTTCAGCATTATATAAGTAGTGTCATCTTTTATGTTAATCGGTCATCGACTTCTTTCGAAGGCAACAAGTATCAATTCAGACAAAGATGGACAATATTGTGGGAAAATTGACATCACTGATGGTAGATAATTTTACAAAATTACAATTGCCAATACGCACTTACTTCTTTCTGTTAACTACAAAATTACAAAATATACATAATTACACTGGACAAACTACTGATTTAACAACTATGTTAATTGCCTAAGAATGAAACAAACACCGAATATGTTGTCTCGTTTGCTTTGCTGTGTGAAAAATTGCCAGTGCTCTATAGCGAGCTGAAGTGAAGCTGAATCTGTTATGGGATGGCTTCTCTTATCTTCTTTGGAAGTTTAAGACTTTGATGGAGAAGGCAAAGACGAAAGCGAAGAGAACGGCGAATCCAACAACACCGATAGCCATAAAACCTACGTAGTCATGCCTGAATCCAAAGAATCTGTTGATGAAATCTTTCACCACTTCCCCATCCTCCAGCGTAACGTCTGTAATATCTCCATATTGTGAGGCAACAAGTCCGTAGAGTGTCCATGCCACTGGGCATGCCCATGAATACCACCTCCACCATATTGGTATCCTCTGCAAGCCAGCCATATATAATTTAGCATCAATGGTATGGAGAAAACGTAGAGGTTAGTTCATACAGATGAACTCGTCATGGACACTTACTGGTCGGGGGATTAGGAAGCCAGCGAAGATATTCCATACTGCATAGAATGCAGTTGCGACTATGGCAGCAATGTCGCTGTTCGGTGTCATGGCGACTGCCATCATCCCATAAAATGTGAAGTACAGGAAGGTGAAGAACATGAAGAACATGTACCAGAAGAACTTGATAAATGCCCAGTCCAAGCCAATCAAACTGTAGACAATCAGACCATAAACAATGGTCTGGAGGAAGACGTGTGGGATCTCAATGAGAACCTGTTGAAAGGTTAAAACTGTTAGAATTTAGAAGTCTGTTGAAGGAAGAAAAGTGCAATTATTTCTTTTGAATCTTGTGCGAGGACCATTACCTGTGCAAAAGCATAGGGTAGAGCAGAGTACATCCCAGCAGCTTTTTCTCGGTAGAAGACTGTTCGCTCAACATCTACAATTGGTTGTACGCATTGGCCATTTTGAATTCCAATGAAAATAACTGCTGCATACATGGATCCCAAAGAATTGAACAGGTCCTGTCTCTTGCCGCTGAAAGGAAAGATAAAGTACAAGTAAGTTTCTTTCTCATAGTATGGCAATACGGATCAGGTCTCAGCTGCAATTGTTTGCAAAGGTACTTACATTTTCCTGCCTAAGTTCAAGAAGATGGTGCCGAAGATGAGGGCAATAACTGTCGTGAAGAAGATTCTAGTTGCAGTGTATGATGGATTTCTCCAGTACGACTTGTGCTGCTTCCACAGGCAAGCCATGCATTGTGTGACGAAGGACTGTGCGTACTGGCTTGGGAAGTACAGGTCGGACGATCCGGGTGGAGGTGTGCTTAGCTCACTGATCAAAGCTTTGTTCCTCCTGCGATGATGCATGCCAATCAGTGAAATGAGATAGCCTGATAATATTTTTAAAATGGAACATCATTCTGGGATTGAACATACCGGTATAGGGCGGAATTCATGTATACTTCGGCAAAGTTGACCCCCAGGGCATCTTCTTGAGCTAGGGTGGTCACTTCTAACATCCATGTTGCAGGGTTGTAACCATCCTTGATTTTCTTCACTCCTTGTATTCCCTACATTTGGAGCACCAAGCAAGGTTATCATGCATGCCATAAGTTGGAAATTGGGTGTTTTGTTCAATAGATCAGTACTGAGGCTCACCTCAAAGTAATCGATCAGATGGCACGAGTTGTGTCCCAAGGGGCCGACATATATTTCTTCACCTCCCCGTTTCATCAGAAACAGCTGTAAAAGTTCAAGAATAACATGTGAGTGCTCATATGAGAGACATTCAATAATTTACAGATTACAAATTTGTCATCCTTGCTGCAATTTACCTCATCAAAAGCTTCAAAGATATCAATGCTCGGCTGGTGGATGGTGCAGACAACTGTTCTTCCTGTGTCGACCGTGTTTCTGACCGCCCTCATCACGATTGCAGCCGCCCTTGCGTCTAGTCCAGACGTTGGTTCATCCATGAATATGATGGACGGGTTGGCGACAAGCTCGACAGCAATGGTGAGCCTTTTACGCTGTTCGGTGGATAAACCATTCACTCCTGGCAGTCCCACCAATGCTCCCCTCAATGATGTTAGCTCGACGAGTTCCATGACTTGTTCCACAAACATCTGCGTCCATGAGGTGAAAAAGGTACACCAGTGATCAGTTGCAATGCATAATGTATAATGAGCTACTTATGAACTAGCAGAATAAAGGCCAGTCTACTGACCTTTCTTGCTTCCGAATCTACATCAGGGGACAATCGGAGCCAGGCTGAGTACACAAGGGATTCATAGACGGTGACATGTGGAGAGTGGATATCATTTTGCTCACAATAACCAGCAATCCGGGCAAAAGTTTCTTGGTTCTTTGGGTATCCAGAGATGCTGATGTCTCCTTCAATGTAACCACCGGTCTTCCTTCCTGCCAACACATCCATCAAAGTGGTCTTACCCGCCCCACTGACGCCCATCAATGCCGTAAGAACTCCTGGCCTGAAAGCTCCGCTAACACCTTTCAGCAGCAGTAGCCGATCTTCAGTAATACCTTTATCTTTCATTTCCTGTCATAGATTTGTGCATCAAAATTAGTATTTGGCATTAGCAATTGCTGTGTTGAACACAGGACAGAACTTCGGGGTTATGCTTACCTGAGGCATGTCCACAGAGTATCTGATATTGTCGAAAGTAATTGACAAGGGAGTAAATGGAAGTGCCATTCCCCTCTTCCTGGTGTCAGCTCCGGTGATTTCTCCTCTTCCTGCATTTGTTACACTTGTTACAAGAATGCAACAATGGCATGTGTTGCTTGATGCATTTTATGCAATAATATGCTACTGACCATCAGAAGGTGAACTCTGGGTATCCGTTCCAAGAAGCATTAACTCTAAGTTTTCTCCGGTACGGTTTACATGCTTCTCCCTCAGTTCCTCTTCAGAAACAACATTTTGGCCCTTTCCAAGTGCTGTAGTTACAAGAAGGATGTCAGTACCAAACATAAGGTGTCTGAGGTGTGTGAATCAATGCATTTGGCGGCTGAGAAGATACTCACGGTCAAGCAAGTCCAGGAAGAGAATGAAGAGTACGTTGAACAGCATGATGTACCCAAGTAAGGCACCTACACCGATCCAGTACCAATTTGGGTCGACAAAGATGCCGCGCGCCTTCAGGACTTGTACTCCGAGTGTGTCGTTGCTTACTGTCGGATCAACAACCTGCATAAAGATTCGCATTTGTTTTTGAGTTATCTATCCGAAATTAGACTGATCAAGAGCCCAGGAGACGCTGCATTACCATCTGCCAGCTATGGCCAAGGAACTCATTCAACGCTATGGCATTCTGGGCATACATCAGAGGGGAGGACCAGTAGCCCCAAATCCACCATTTCTTGATGTTATCTGCATCAAGATAACTCAGCACGATGCTCTTGACAGTTGACACTACCTGAACAATCACCAAATGAAGATTTGACATACCTCTAGCTATCAAGAAGCCACCGAGAATCAGAAGAACAAGCTGAGCAAATGACCCAAACGTGTCTGCAACAACCATGTCTCTTCCTAATGCAGCAAGAAGCCGGAATAGACCGGATGCCATCTGGCTGATCAGTACAAGCAGCAGGTAATGGCGAAAGAACCGTTCGATGTTTGGATCAAAGCCGATTACATAGTAAGTCATGCAGATCCACACAGCGCATTCGAAGAATGATATTGGGATCTTGAGCACCCATGTAGGCAATGCATATGCCCATGATGGATAGAAGAGCAGGTCCCTCTGCTTATAGAATATGGGCAGCTTTGCAATGCTCATGGCAAGCTCGGCGAATCCATTGAACAGATGCGTGACTAGGCCAAGGAACATTGCACCCAGGAAGATCACTCCATCTTCGACAGTGCCTCGGTGCATCTCCGTACGCAGGAATACAGTCATTGCGATGGTCCCAAGGATTATGAGCTGGTACAAACATGTAATGTTCATCAGACTTTACTATCCAAACTCAGAAGTAAAGCAGATTTCAAGAAGCAAGATGCACACCTGCACTACTTTGAAGATGTAAACAAATGAGTTCCTCTTCATCAGCAGCCACTCCCTAGAGAAGCATGCCTTGAGAAGCTCCGTCGTGCTGATACCAAACTTCGAGGTCGTGAGCGCAGCTGGATGGTTCCTGGTTCGATCGAAGGGCACGCTGAGCTCTGAGCCCACCTTACGCCCAACATGGAATGCTTTGAATGCCTCCGTGAACTCGTTGACCGAAATGTATCGGTATGGCTCGTCACTTCGGCACCAGTACTGGTGCTGATCCTTCCTAGATGTAACCTGTGAGTTCGGAAAGAACACTGTCAAATTGGAGTTCCCAGTCCCAATGTGCAGTAAAGAGAATTCTGGTGGATCACTCACTTCTTGCAAGAAGTCTGCAACACCTTTCCTCTCAGGACATCTGAATCCCATGGCCTCAAAGAATTCAAGGACATTTTCTCGAGGGCCCTGGTACACGATTTGGCCCTCAGTGAGCAGAACAATGTCGTCAAAGAGCTCGTATGTTTCAGGTGCAGGCTGAAGCAATGCAATCAGTGCGGTGCCACCTAGAATGTGAACAGACTGCCTGAGGGAGTTGACGATCTGGTACGTTGTGGAGCTGTCCAGACCGGTGGAGATTTCATCCATGAATAGTGCCTTCGCTGGCCCAACAAGCATCTCACCTATGTAAATTCAAGAATTTGAGAGGCCAGATTTTACTCATGATCAAAAGGGCATAGGTATGTGTATTTGTTAACATGTATTTGTTTCCTTAACTGCATATTGCACATACCAGTTGTGACACGCTTCTTTTGTCCTCCTGAGATACCTCTGATCATACCATCACCAACCATTGTATCTGCACAGATTTCCAGACCCAGAATCTGCACGAGAAATGCAAGTATGGTTAGGGGCATATGCATTGCTTTGTCTTCTTCATGTTATATGTGGTACTCACTTTGAGGATGTAATCTGTGATCACACTCTCTTGACCTTCCACAGAGATGGCCTGTTTGGACAGAACAGCAGAATAACTTGAGTAATTCTTGTCTAATTCTATTCCTATCAAAAAATTATTCTTGTCTACTTACAAATAAATAAGAAATTGATTCAAATGAAATAATATCTCACCTTCATGTAAACATCAATATCAGGATCTGGCTTAATATTGGCTTCTTTCTCCCTTCTCGAGAGTTCAGCAAGCATGTCTGTAATATGAAACCGCAGTAAGAATCACTTACAGTATGTGAATAATTATCGTTTTCCTTTCCCTTTCGAGTGCCCATGTTACATACCGTAACGAGTTCCGACTCCTTGACATCTTGCAGAGAAGGCCAGCGTCTCCCTCACTGTCATTTCACCGATGTGAAGATCATGCTGGCCAATATATGCCGATGTCCTCTGGGGGACAAACTCATGCATGTCATGCCCATTGTAAGTCACTCTCCCTGCCACCTGAACATTTACAATTGCAATTTATCAATGATACAGCTTGCAAGTGATCCTTCCCGGTTTGACTATTCTGTATGGAATGCAAAACTACTAAACATCAAGAAAGATGTGAAGATGTGGTAGGGTGGTACCTTCAGAGTTGAGTCCAGCTTCCCTGCCAAAGCTAAGAGTAGACTAGTTTTTCCAGATCCAGGGGGGCCAAGCAACAAGGACATTCTGAATAAACCCCACATGATTAATATTCCAGTCTACAGAAATATACGAGATCATGTAAAAAAAACAGTTCTGATTTCTCACCTGCCGGGTCTTATGATTCCACTGATGTCATGAATGATAGAGATGGGCCTCTTCCCGCTTGAGACAATGCGCAGAGCACTCAACACATCCTGAAACAGTTTCACAAGAATCAGAAGGTGCGTTAGAAATCACTCCAACATCTACACGGAACTCTTCAGTTCTTCCATAGTTCAATAGCAGTGAAGTATCATGCTTCTTTACTGAAAATGCATACCATGACTTTGTTGGAGAAGAAGTTGGTGAATGTTGGGATTCCCCGGTTGCCAACATACGCCTCTGCATCGATGTTTAGGTTCTCGAATCGCACTTCAATTGTCGGGTTGTCGATCCCAACTCTGCCAAACATCAAAATCAACAGAAGAACATTATTTTTTAGAAACAAGGAGAATCAACAACGTCATATACTTGAAATGCTTTGGCTCTGCAGAATCAAACATTGTGCAGATCATTTATTCAGGTTTGCTACTGATGAAGCATTTCTCTCTGTCTCTGTTGAGATATGGATCAAGAACTGAGTCGTGGAAGCTCACCGTTCCATCCGATCGCGGAGCTTGAGGAGGAAGCGCTCGTTGTCCTCCTCGGCGGTGCGTATGAGGCGCTCGATGAGGTTCTTCCTCTCGTTCAAGTCGAGCCCCTGGATGTCCACCTCCTGCCCTCCGCCACCGCCGGTGCCGGCGCCGGGGAGGAGGATGCCCTTGCGCATGCGGTCGTAGGTGGGGAGCTTCTCGATGGCCGCCCACCGCAGCGCCTCCTCGTCGTCCTCCTCCCTCATCGACCTCCCGAACGCGTCGCTCCTCCCGGACGTCCCCCGCCATGACGATGCCGTCCGCCGCATGCTCCCGCCTGCCGCGCTACCGGCCCTCATGATCTCCATCCCGGTAGGCACACCCTGACCACCTCGACCACTCTCTCCCGTGCTCTCTCCTCCTCCTCCTCTTCCACGAGCTGCTGTTGATCTCTCCTTGGATGATGTACTCCTCTCTTCTCCTAGCCAACTCCTGCTACCTCGTGTCCTTGCTTGCTGCTCTCATGGAGAAGGGAGAAGAGAGAAGAGAGAGCTCGTTCGTTGGTGTGTGAGGAGACGGTGCCGGGGCGCGAAGTATAAATACTTGTGCTCTCCCGCTGGTCGGCCGCTAATTAGTGCTAGCGAACTTGTGCTTAGAGAGGTGATCAGGACGTGCTAATCTAGATTAGTGGGGTGGCGGCCGGGCGTTGAACAATTAAACTGCATGGGTGATCAAGCTGCTGCTGTTGTAGTATCCTTTCTTCTTTATTATTAGGTCTCGAGCGCACATAATTTGACCAGCTGAGCGCATGAACGGCTTGACCCGCTCCGGTCGCCTTTGACGGACGGGCGTCGGGTTCATCGCGGCCGTCCATCGGTGGATCTGCGGCCGGGAGATCGTCTACGTGTTTTCTGCGGCCATGGGAGGGTTTTGTACTGGAACGGGTGCTCGGCAGCTCAAGTCAACCGTGTAGGTAAACATCGAGTAGTGGCTGCATTTTTATGAGCTAGCTACTAATTTCTGGATTTCGCGTTCATGGAACAACAAGATATATCGTAGATACTTTGCGTATTTACACACTACAAATATCTTGAAATTCAGAGATGTATTTAACAGTTCTACGTACGGCTTAGCTCTAGAGTAATTTCGATCCTCAGATAAGGCATTAATCACTTAGTATTAAGATGGTTTGATTTCTAGGCAGTAATAACAAGCAACCGATCCGACCGCGTGCATAGCCTCTCGCCAGTCACCGGCTCGTCCTGGTGCCTTACGTTCGCTAGGAGCCCAGGAAGAATAACGAGTTAACAAATCGATCTCCCATTACGGATAGACATGCGTCCTTAGCCATGGAAATGAGGACATTCGTTCCAAACTACTCTAGTTCGATCCTTAAGACTAACATGTTAAGTGGTACAACATGTCTCCATATTAAGTGAGACCGTACGCACCCAACATTATTTCTTGTCTTTACCGTATGCAAGGGACGCACGCATATGTGTACATATACATGTAGCAATGTAAGTATAGTGAATGTAGGTTGTGTATGTACGCCTCCAGCATTTCTTTTCTTTATGGTATGCAAGGGACGCACGTGTACGTGTACATATACATGTAGTAATATGAGTACAGTGAATGTAGGTTATGTATGTACGCTTTGTAACCAATCTCAGGCCTCCCACTGCCGTCACGCCGGGGGTTAGGCCCATGCAACCAGTGAGTTTCTCGGTTACGTGGATCAATGAAGCAGAAGAGAACCAGCGATGAGCTGCATGCCAGCACCGCGTCAGATTTCACGAGTGGTCAACAAGGGCCAGCGCCTTCTTTATTTGAAAAACGCCTGCGCCTTCGACGCCACAGACAATTAAGGCGGCAGCAACGATTCGTAGTACTCCGCCACGGATCATATCACAGGGTCTTTGGTCCTGTTCACCTCTTCTCTGTCTTAATTCCTAAGTCTCGGGTCTGGTCAAGACTGGCCAGCTCTTGGATTGTCCTCTGTTTCTTTGAACAAGAATGTATAGAGTACTAGTTGTAGCGGACGTTGAGGAAACACAGTGAAGAAAAAGAATACCCGCAGGAATAGCATTTAGAAATGTATTCCTCATGGATATTAAAGAGATCAGATAATATGTAGGAAAAACATTGAAATTTGGCTTTTGGATCAATTGTTGGACAAAGATAGGAACTTTTAATATTGCCTATGTATACTAGAACTGAATCTGAGTTTGGTTTTTGAATATTTCAGTTTCAATGTTTCCGTCGAGAGTCACATCGAAATGGAGGTTTTTCCTTCTTTTTAACATTTCCTACTCCTTAAAAAAAATGTAGAAGTTTGATATTGAGAGGATGTGTGGTTGATAGTCAAATTTTGCCACAATGTTCTTGCTAAACTGTGACTAGCCACAGAAAATGTAGCGAGGAAATTGGTTGCCATAACTTTGAAAAAGTTTGGTAAAAATATAAATGTATGATAGGTGGTGAAGCTACTAAGAAAGTGTGACATGCCACAATTATAGCAGTGAAACAAACAATAGCCATTAATAGTTGTCACACATGTGTCAAAGTTTAACGGAGTGTGGCTATGAACCAAACAAGCCTTCAATTTCAACCTCCCGCTTACCATAATGTTCTCAGGAAATTTGATCAAATTTATTACGTGTTATTCAACTTCTATAGAAGCAACTTTGTACACATTGACAGGATCAAACACACAAGTGGGCCATAGGCCCCACACACTTGAGGAGGTAGCTTTCATAAAAGTTTAGATTTGAATTTCAAACTTATGTGCACACTTTAATATTTTCACAAAATTAACTAAATTTGCTAGAGATGATTCAATGTGTAGAAGCAACTTTGTGCATATTAACAAGCCAAGTGTACATGAGTGATCCATAGGCTTGTGGAGGTAGTTCTTTCAGTATTTTGAATTTCATGCTAATGTTCAAAGCGCACAATTTCCATAAAAGCAACAACATTAGTTAGAGATGATTCAATGTTTTGAATCTAATTCTATACAAGTTCGATCTAATTCCAATTATTGTGGCATTGCTAGAGTCCAATTCCAATTCTGTAATTATAAGCTCACCTTAGTTCTTTTGTCTAAAAAAATTTATGCTCACCTTATAGGAGCCAAACAAACGTTAAAGGAAAATATTCATTTGAATTATAACTTTTCTACTTTTCCTCGAAGATTTTTTTGATCCAAACAGGTCCGAACTACCTATGGCCTAGTTTCGAACCCAACATGTTTCTTAGATCGCCGTCGATCTTGAACTGGTTCTTTTGGAACGTAGAAAATTCAGACGAACAACTCTACACTAGAAACAGTCCTGGTACCTGCCGGGATTGGAGAAATCCTCTCGTGTTCAAGACGAGGCTTAAGAATACAGCTATAAATCTTTGTGAGAGTCCTAGCTCCTAGGGGATGGATGGTTGACGTCTTGACTTAACGTGGCCGATATCGGCTTTAGAGCGTGGGCTGTGATTCAACCCGCTTGACCCGCGTGACAGTGACCGGGTGCATGAGCGACTATATAGTTCGTGGAAATTCCACGAATTCGCCAGCTTCGTGCAAGTGTACGCGTTGCTTCTATTCCAATTTACTTTTGAGCATTGTATTTGGGATATGGCGTTCAAACAGAGTAACAGACCACTCTATGGAGCAGACTGCAGAAGTTACCACTGGCGGCCGCATAGGCGATGACTGATGTAGACTTATGAGGATTATACATCATCTTCACGGCTTAAGAGGTACTAATTCCCGGTCGAACAGACAGGTCGAAATGTCTCCTTTCTATCTCTCTCCCCTCGGCAGCCAATGTAAAGGAGTAATTACACAGAGGCTGACAAATTGGTTCACTGCGTAGTAAAGAAGTTCTTCTCTAAGAACATGCAAAGGTATGCATAAAATTTTTTATATTAAGCGAGAGAAACAGTCTAATTACAGAGATGCAAGAAGATTCGACAGATGGCGATGGCGATGCCAAACACAATCCACGACACGTCGCAGAAAACTGAAATCTCATGTGTTCCCTCTGTTTCACTGTCTGTCCTCAATTCACCAAAATAACATTAAACTTAAGAAAAAGCTAGTGAAAAATGACCATGCACGTCCTATTAAATTATCATAGTATAACTATTTAACCATTTTAAAAGCATTTAAGGAATATAAAATGAAAATATTGTAATAATATTTTTGATGTTTCTAATGGACAATCATATTATAACGAAATGGAGGAGTAAGGTCTGACTCTACGCAAATATGCATGCTGCCAGCGATCTGCTTCCTCCATAACCGAGTCCGCAACCCTACCGAGATCATGAACGTCGTTGTCAAAAACACACGGCTGCTCCGTTCACGCCAAATCGACCAAACGATCAAGATGAACGTGCGATCGAAATTTTTGCGTCCTTCTTTCTGCACCCTGCTTCTTCTATCCAGATACCGATTCTGCACCACCTGCATGTCTTGTCCGACTGGCCTCTTGGAAAATGACGGGCCACAACTGCCTGCTCCAAACACACTGATAAAGAGGTTAAGCAACATCGAAAAATTAAGTCCTTTCAATGGCGCCAACATCCTCAACATCTCGTCAAAAGTTATGGCTGACAAAAGAAGAGATTTGAACAAATTTTGAAGTCAAACTTAAATACCTGCGCTAGTTGACATATTACGGGCAGCTTACATTATCAACGGAGAAGCCAGACGATAAAGCCTCAGGGTAATAATTTAACCTGACGATAAAGCCTCAGGCACTAACCAATGTGCAAACCAATACATGGTTCCCTAGCCTTCACTTTCATCTGCTACTTGTTACAGTTCTACATGGTAAATCATATTTCTAATAGATTAGCACCATGAGAAACGACATTGGTTTGCAACTCAAGGATCTTCAGACCACACCATTCTCGTATGCTGAACCGTCTTTGGTTGTAGCATCTTCAGCCATGTCAACCTCAACCATCGCAGCATCGACAAGAGACTGTAATATGGAAACCAAGATCAAGTCAATATGGAATGTACTGTAGCACGAACATGGTCTTCACTACTTGAAGCTATCAAGCTGCAGACAGCTTTATTAACAAGATGCTACTGAATACAGTGCAATAGCATTCTATAGCAGATAAACAAAGCATATATTGGGAGAGAAACCTGGAGCTCCTTTTCAGACATCTTGACACTGTCATTGTAGTCTTGAAGTTGAAGAAAACATTTGTACAACTGCATACAATATTTTCATAGTAAATATCACTTACTTGACTTGCATCTCTTCATGAAGCAGCAGCTAACCAGTGAAGATAAGAGCACGTACCTTTGTGACAACCAATTGCCGCTCTGATGAAACTTTCCGCGCAGCAGCCAATTCATCCTCCAATTTCTGCATTTTTTGTCAAGAAAAAAATTTGGAACTTGTCATCAAAATTCATCGCAGTTGGGAGTCTTGAAGATAGCCGAGCAATGCGCTATATTAAATAAGAATGGGACAGATGATGAAAAAAGAAATATTCTAGTCAGGTTAAAGATTACCTGAGATCTCTTTTGCAAATCTATAATGTGCTGTTCTTTGGTTGTAACTTTATCTCTAATCTGAGAAACCTGCAAAACCACAGCACTTAAATTCCTCTTTCATAACATGAAATGCAAATAATAGTGAAGCTGCAAATGAAGTTCTCATTGACGAGCTAAAGAGCAACTGAAAGCTCCAAATACTATTAAAGTTGAGTATATTATCATTTTATCAGAGTCCTCCATACTGTGTCACTGATATAGTTCAACACTGGACAAATAATACAACAATTGTAAAGGCGACCATGAGTAAGCAACTATAATATGTGTCCACACCTGAATACATGATGCGGCATTAATGAGTATATACGACCTAGTATCATGAATGTTTAGGTTTTTGTTGGCTGTCTGTTTGTATTAAGGAATGTAGACATGTTAAGTCAAATGGATTCAATGAAGCGAGAAATTCACAATAGCTTGCGTTGAGTCTCTAAGATGGTATAAACTGGTTTCACTTCAATCAAGGGTAATATAGTACAGAGCTCTTACGAAAAGGAAAGGTCCATTTTAAATCCTGAACTTTGGTGCTCGGCCCAAGATGCACCCTGAACTTCCAATCCCTGAAATTGGAACCTAAACTTCCTAATCCCGATCAATCCCGACCTTGAGCTGTTTAGCACACTGGGAAAAGGGTGATCCTGGCCGGAATCCCAGATCTTCTCCACCACACCATCCTCTGTTGGAACATCAGCGCCATCTGCCCTCAGGACTGCATCCATGATCGACGCCTCCAACCGCTCCGCCCCCTCCTATAAAGCATGCACCCTACTCCTTTCTTCTTCCCGCACCGTGACATCCCCTGTCTTCTCCTCCCCGCACCAATGCACACCACCGCCATGGCCATGGGCTCTGCCGTCCGCATTTCAATCAACTGAGGCCGTGGCGGCCAGGTTTCAAGCACCTAGAGATGAGCAACGACGTGGGGAAGTCAACCATGACGTAGTCCGTCATGTCGTGCCCTACATCGCCGAAATCGTGACTCCAACTCCAGCCACCCAGGGGCGGAGGGGTGAGAGAATAGATGCGATTTCAGCCGGGATCACCCTTTTCCGTTGTACCAAACAACTCAAGGTCGGGATTAGGTTGGGATTGGCCAGGATTAGGAAGTTGAAGGTTCCAATTTCAGGGATTGAAAGTTCAGGGTTTATCTTGGACCGAGCACCAGAATTCAGGGTTTAAAATGGACTTTTTCCTTACGAGAATGGAGTACCTCATTTTCAAGGTTGTCACGCATCTGAGTGGCCTTGTCCAACTGATGTTTTACCTGATACACACACACACACAAAAGGAGATGTTACAAACTTACCAAAATAAGAGGCAATTGACATCGAGAGTCAGGAAAGCTTGTGGACAAACAACATTCAATAACATAGAACAAGGACGGAAGCATTTACGTCATTGTGAAGATCATCACTAGAACTTGATATATCTCTGCTATCACGACCTTTTGGATGGCTGCATAAAAAGTTAGGAAAGGGAACACCTTAATCGTGGGAAAACTTCCTTGCTAATTGATAACTAGACAAAAGCTAGCGTATAAAAAAGTTTGGTTTTGAAGAAGCAGAAACAAATAAATAAGGTCACAGAAGTCACTTAAATTCGATACTCATATGTGCCATTTGCAAATTTCTCACTAGTCAATGAAAGTACAAGTAAATAAAAGAAGCATGTAGAATATTCTACTAGTATTTTTTTTTAGCAATATTAGGCTGCCAAGTTTCAAGCATGACAAAAGAAATGAAGTTACATCTCATTCCAGTAGAACGCTTGTGTTCAAATGATTACAATACCATGAAAAATAAATTCATTCTTAAATCCTCATAATCGTGAAGTCCATTAGGTTGATTTGTGTGTTGTCAGTCTTGGTCATTGTGGTGCGAACTTACTTGAATTGTGTACCTCCCATGCTTTTAGACAAGTGTCAAACCCATTAAAAATCTACCATGAACCAACGGAAGTTAAAAATCAACAACGACATATCACATAGGCAGGTAACAGCACGTTGTCAGATTCTACAAGTGGCTTGTCTAGCTGCATGTATCTTAGCAAATCAAAGTAATCTAACCATCAACCATGACCAGCAAGCAGACAATCTGTAATTTACAATTGTAAATTTACATTCTCAAGAGAACGGAATGTACAGAATAAGAGTAATGCACGGTAACATATGAATATGATCGACCTTCACTGCTCAAACTTACTACAAGGTGGAGGATCTTATTTATCTAACAAGATAATGAAATGGAACACCCAGGGGAGGTGTTGCAGACTTGCAGCAATTCAACTAGGGTATCTTAAAATTTCAATTAAGCTTCATCACAGCATAAATAAACTACTTAAAAAGTAATACACCTATTTTATCAAAAAAAAATACCTGAACCTTTTTCTTGGTGGCTGTTCCTTGTCTTTATCTCTTTCACTATCATAGCCTTCAGAATTTTCCTTGTCCCTGTCATTATCGGAATCCATATTATGCATGTCCACTAGACGATCATGGTCTCCACGATCGTGGTCTCTAAGACGCCTCTCATCTCCTTCATGATCTCGATCCATGGGATAGTCAATCTCTTGATCAAATCCCCCACGTTCATAGTATCTTTCTCTATCATGGTCACGAGGTCTATCACTATCTCTTTCATGGTATGGATCTCTATCACGATCACGATCATAACTCCTATCCCTATCCCTTCGGTCCCAGTATCCATCCCTTCCAGGATCCCGTCGGAAGCCATCACGACCAAAATCACGGGCACCTCTTGTGCGCACTTCATTTACTCTAACAGCACGATTACCTATTTTCTGTTCCAACAAAATATTTAATATAAGAGAAAAGAAAAGGTGTTAAAGTTCCAAATAGGTAGAATACCTTGCCATCCATTTCCATGATAGCGCGCTCAGCAGCCTTAGGGTGATCGTAAGTAACGAAACCATAACACTTGCCTCTGACTCTCTGATCATTTATCACCTGCAATGCACCAACTGATAAGGAAAGAGTATGTAATCTCAAACGATCTCAATTTCCCATTGGTCACATCACAAGGAACCACTTCAAGGAAAACCGTAGCCTTGACTACTAATTCATAGCAACCAAGGAGAATAAAATATCTTTTTTGGGGCGATTTCCATAGCCATTTATTATTAAGGGATTTACATCAGCAATTTTCAAGATTCACGTTTTCGTCCCTTCTCTACTCTTGATTGTTGCCCTGCAATGATGATGCCACCATGCAGCAATACCTCTTCCACTCGAACCAGAACAATATACTAACGAACTAGGGCACTATGCCTTCAAATTCATGCATTAACATCTGAGAGTCACTTGCAATTGTTTCCATTTCCCAATTCTTCTAAGCATTAAATCGAGAAGCAAAATAGGAAAACTGCAAGCATCCAAAAGGAAATCAAAACGAATCCCCTTCAAGATAAAAAAAATACCTCGAAATACTCTGAAATCTGAAACCAGTTTCATTTCCCAATTCATCTTGACACTGAATTAAGCACCAAAAACGAGTGGCGCGCCGCTACATCTTGTACCTTGGTTTTCCTCTTGCGTTTGTTTACAAGGAAACTCCCCGCTTATCCAATAGTGCAGCTCTCCGAATTCCTCACTCCAGAATCACGACTACCAAACCAGTCCATGAGCTCGCATTTGAACGTAATCATCCCAAGAAAACATAAATGAAAAATCTATTTATTGAGCCGAACTATGTCAACCACCGAACCCCAAAGGCGCACGCTCTTGCACCAAAGCTGCGGCCGCAGCAAAACGAAACCCTAAAAATCAACATACTTTTCCTCTGAAAAAACACCGGACAACGCACAGTCCAAAACGCCCCGTCGAACTACCCCCGTCACAGCAGAGCTTTAAAAGTCAAGAGCAACAAGGAGAAGCGCGGGGGATGGGAAGCAAAGGTAGGGGGAGGAAGGAGCGAGACCTTGACGGAGACGATTTCGCCGCACACCCCGAAGTAGCGGCGGAGCTTGTCCTCCGTGGCGTCGTAGGGCAGACCGCCGACGTAGACTGACGTCTCCTCGTTCACCGCCATCTCGCCGCCGGCGACGGCGACGGGGCCTATCTAGGGTTTTGAGGCTTCTTCCTCTCTCTCTCTCTCTCTCTCTCTCTCTCTCTCCCCCTCCCTCTCTCGTGACGAGACGAGGAGATGTGTCGGTTCTGACGTAGTAATCTGGAATCCCAGATCCGTTCCTACTTCCGGCCGATCTCCACCGTCCGTTTTTGATCGGGGGCCGGAGGGCGATGATGACGTCAGAATCACCCCGCGTTGGTTTCAGCCATAGCCCACTGGGAATCTAGCCCGGTCAAAATCTCGGCCCAAATTGACCTCGATAACATTTTTTCATCTAGTATTCCAGCTCAGTTGCTGAAATTAAAAAGCCCCAGCTTGGATGCAATCGGAGAAGGAAAAAGTTGACATAGCTTGCTTACCTTTAAAAGCGAGACTATACGACCCCTTGAAGTATAAAACCGGTATCTAGCTTTATTATTTTTGCAAAAGCGTTTAAATAATTTTCACGGTAGTTTGGAAGGTCGTTTTGTCACCACGACATCTCACATATCTAGATACATGACAATGGCTCATCAAATTTACTATATAAATTTTTGGCCACACGTGTATGTGGGCATTGCCCTTACTCCCTCTCTTCTCCCTGCACTCTCTCCTCTCTCCATCTCCCTCCATCTGATTAGCTCGCACAATGCGTATGCAAGAGAGGGTTCACACTAAACTCCACTACATGTACTCCATACACGTCGGCCACATCAACTCATCATTGTGTTGCAGCTTCTAGAGAAGGTGCAACAAAGAGCCATGGATGAGCAAAGGAAGAGAGATAGATAGGGCTGGAGAAGGAGATAGAGGGAGCACGAAGTGTTCCTAAACATTGATAACCCATTCTCGCTGTCCTCGTCCACAGAGAACCACCAGAGCGTCACCACCATCATCATCTTCTCCGATGATAACTTCGGCGAGCCCGATTTCTTCATCCTTTGGGTATTTTTGCAAGCTTTTTACCTTCATATTCCTGCCAACATTCCCTACATTTCTATTTAAATGGAATTTGGATAGCCTTAATGAGTTGTCGCCCCCTTGTGCAAGCCCGTTCTTTTGCAAGCTGCTTCTTCCCTTCTCTCGTCACCTTTCCTCCTTTCCTCACGCAAGTTTGTTAAACAGTGTAATGTAGACACCAAGATTTGTATTGGTTCATCTCCACATTGGTTACGATCTCATGTATAGATCAGGTTGTTGTAATCATGTACGTGTTATTTGGCTAACAGCTGTACGATGTAATCTGTACCAATACATGAGTTTATAAGAAGAGGAGAGGTCGGCGATTGAAGCACGACATTACGCAAACTCCAGTATATCTCCTATTTTGACATGGTATTAGAGCCTAGATCCTAATCTACTATGGCGCCTGCTACCAACTCGTCCGGTGCCTCTCAAACATCTGGCTCGATGACCTCCACCACCTCAACTCCGTCCATGCCGCAGTTTGCCAACTTCATCACGGTGAAGCTCGATCAGGAGAACTATCTCCTGTGGCGGGTGCAATTCGTACCCGTCCTGCACAGCCATGATCTCATGGGCTAGGTGGATGGAACACGCCCCGCCCCGTCAAAGATGATCAGCACAGACGGTGCTACCCAAATCATCAACCTGGAGTTCACCTCGTGGTTCCGGCAGGATCAGCTCGTGTTGAGTGCCATTCTGGCCTCGTTGATGCGGAGCCTCCTTGGGCATGTCTTGTTCTTGCCCAGGCATGGACCGCGCTCGAACGCATGTTCACATCGCGTTCAAAGGCTCTCATTGTCCAGCTGTGTGTTCAGGTCATGACGACTCAGAAGGAAGAGATGAGCATGGCAGAGTACTTCCAGCGCATGAAGACGTTGGCTAACACCATGTCGTCCATCGGGCACCCTCTCAGCGAGGAAGAAACAGTGTCCTATGTCATGTGGGACTCGGCAACAACTACGACGCGCTCATCACCACGCTCACGTCC
Source organism: Stipa capillata (assembly GCA_019208055.1). Classification (NCBI taxonomy): domain Eukaryota; kingdom Viridiplantae; phylum Streptophyta; class Magnoliopsida; order Poales; family Poaceae; genus Stipa; species Stipa capillata. Next base: position 952,621 of record JAGXJF010001946.1, on the reverse strand, counting down.
AAGGAGGAGATCACATTGGGTGATCTCTATGGTCATCTCATCAGCTACGAGACCCGCCACAAGCCCTCGGTCCAACCGCAGTTTCAGCACTCTGCCAATAGTGCCATGCGCGGTGGCCGGGGCGGCTTCAGACGTGGAGACGGAGGCCATGGCTACGGCGATGGCCATAGTCGTGGCAGCCCTGGTGGCAACCAAGGCATCGGCGGTGGCCACGGTGATGGTACTGGCAACGGCAGCGGTCGCGGGAGCGGTGGACGCAGCGACAAGTCCACCTGCCAAATCTGTGGCAAGTATGACCATGATGCCCTCCGTTGTTACTCTCGTTTCGACCATGCCTTTCAGCCGGAGATAACTAGGATGACTGGTCATGTTGCATCGACTGACTACACCAACGGATACCAAGTCGACACCAACTGGTACGCCGACACCGGTGTCACCGACCACCTCGCCAATGATCTCGATCGATTGAATGTGTGCGAGCTATACAAGGGCACTAACCAAGTCCAGGTTGCAAACAGCGCAGTTTATCTATCTCACACATTGGCAATACTATAATACCTGGCTCATCTCATCCTTTACACCTTAACAATATCTTGCACGTACCACAAATCAGCAAAAATCTCCTTTTCGTCCATAAGGTAGACAATGATAATGATGCTTTTCTCGAATTTCATCCGAATTGTTTCTTTGTTAAGGATCGAGCAACGGGGGCAACATTGGTGGAAGGTAAAAGTCGTGGTGGACTCTATCCTATGCCCTCGCCACTATCCCGTTGCCATCGCCATGCTCTCACTTCAACCAAACCATCTGAAATTGCATGTAGCCCTCATGTGTGGTTTTAGTAATTAATGACAATCCCTATGGACTAATGATTTCATTAAGATGTATATGAAGGAATATTCCATAGATAATGCATGAAAAAGATTGGATAGACTCGAGGATGAAAGCCATCAAGATAAAGATATGCATTGAGTTTTAGTAATGGATAACAATTCCTATGGACTAAACCGTTTCTTTGAGCTATATGTGAAGAAGTGTTCCATAGGTGATGCATGGAGAATATTGGATGGATTTTGGATGAATACCATCAAAATCAAGATATGCATCGAGATCATTGAGTTCAAGAGATGAATACATTATGAACGAGAAGAAGTAAGTGAAGAGAACTTCGAAACATCAAGATTGAGTTCAATGAGTAAAGCAAATATGATCAAGCCGAAGTGCATGTGAGGAACAAGTAATGACCAAGATGGAGTTCATTGGAGGATCTCATAAGTGGTCGTGATTGGGCTTATGTGTTGAGCCATGAGGATCAAGATCTTGAGAGGATGAATTGAAGAGAAGAATTCAATATATGGCTTCAAGATGAGGTCATGGTGAGCTCATGAGTTGGGCCATGATTGATAAAATCTTAAAGCAAGTAATTCAAGTGATGAATTCATCGTGCCTCTCGAGAGATTGTGTTAGAGCATGAAGAAGATCAAGTGATGACCAAAAGATTGATTGAGTCATTGGTGATCAAGTCTTGAAGCAATGAAGTGTAGTGAAGAGTTCATTGTGACTTTCAAGAAGTCAAGATAGAGCATGACGTAAAGATAAATGTTGGCCAAGATGAAGCACGAGGATTGGATACTAGATGGTCAACTCACAAGCGTAAATGATGTACTGTGTGGGATCAAGTGATCTAGTGGTATGGTAAGCAATTGTGAATTGCGCTTTGTGAACTAACCGTTGTATTATGTGTTTGGTATTCCTATGTGGGTTAGGTAATACTCATGGGCTTGCCTCAAAAGGAAGATTTCAAATAGCCCATGTGAGGATGACATCAAGTGGAGATGGTGAAAGATCATCTAGGCCCTAATATGGTTTTGATGGTTAATGGCAACTTAAACTGGAATCTAATGTTTACAATGAGTGTAAGCAGAGTTTACAGGTTCCATGAAGAAGGATTATCCAGTAAAGGATGGTCACCAAAAAGAGTACAAGGTGGTTTCAAGGACAAAGAGATGGCTGTGCTAGGCAGTTGTGTCACAGCTGAGAAGAAGCCGGTGCTATGCAGGGAGCTGCAAGCAAGGTGATGGTGGCTTGATGCGTCAAGGGCCGTGACTTCAGTTGGTGGCAGGTAAAGCCTAGATTTGCTAGTTTCTTTGAGTCCATAGGAATCACCCGTACTATCAAGAGGGATGAAACAGTAGCAGTTGTCTAAGGGAACCTTGCTCATTGCTCAGAGTGTTGGTCAAGGGGATTGATGCTTTGAGGTCAATTACCCTGTGTCAATAGCTTTGCACAAAGTATGAAGCTGTTTTGTGTTAGTGCTCTGCAGTACTAACAGTGAAAACCCTAGAGCTTTAGGCACCTGTGTGACACAGCTGTGTCACAGGTGGTCTTCCGCTCTATGACTCAGGTACATCTCTGTACCAGGGGAGAGCTTGAAAATGCTAAGGTACCTGCACTGCGATAGGCGGTCTGATGTGTCAGAAGTCTGTCGGAGGTTCTCTCCTTATAGGTATTAGAATTTGACGTATGCTGAAGGCATGTCATGTGCTAGGACCGGGCTGAGTAGTGTGGCTATCAGCTAAGGGTTCACCTGTGTGTGCCGCCGGTGACACAAGTGTCGGTCTGCCTGAGCCGGGTACAGTTGGGCGTAGTGTGTAGCTGTGTCACGATGGCTGACACCGGTGGCTCACTTAATCCTACGTGGCAACAGGGTAACAGTCAGGTGCCTGAGGACCCTATATATAGGGGACCAGGGGAGGACTTCGTCCTCAACCTTGCTCAAACCAGTGAATCACATACGACCGTTGCAAAGCCTCCAACCACTCAACAAGAGCTAAAAGCCTAAGGGTCAGTCCGAGTGAGTTTGTGAACTTTGAGCACGAGCAAAGGTTCCTCCAAGAGATTGCTGCTGCATCATCTGTTACTCTTGGAGTGTCTACTCCTAGACGGGTGTAGGAGTTGCTGATATCACCCAAGCTTGTGTAGGCTGAATCAGTAAGTTTGTGAAGGAGCATCGATGTCATTCTGCTGCAAGGCAAAAGGACCTCCACAAGCAAGGAAGAGGCCTGAACGTCAGGTACTTGGAGGACAAGCACGATTCGGTGCTGACTATCTCTTCGGAGTAGTCTCTCCAACGGAGACGTACCTCTCTGAAAGGAGTAGAGAACTTCGGGATAAATCCTCTTGTCTCTCTCTGAGTGCTTAGCCTATATCCTCTAGCAGTTATATTCATTGCATGCTTATATGATCTGAGATATTCTTGTTCATCTGATTCAAATCTACTTTATACCTGCCTAATCTGCTTTATGTCTGCTTGTACTAGCTGTGTCTCAGGTGTTATAGATATATCATCTTTTCTATCTGCCTTTATCACCTGTGTCACAGCCACATTTCTTGCTTACCTGTGCTAGGTTATTAGATCACTTGTGTGACCCACCTGTGTGACAGCCACGTGCTATTTTATTTGTTACATTTCACCTGTGTTAGAAACCTGTCACACAGCCAATTAAATCTGATGATCTGCTAAGTCAATAACTGGTTAACAAGATTAAAACTAAGTAATTTTAATTAGCCTCCTATTCACCCCCCCTCTAGTCGGCACCTTTGGTCCTTTCAGATGGTCATCAAGGTTGATAAGAGCAAGTTCAAGATAATCACCCCGAGGGATTATATGCTTGAAGCTTGCGGTCCATTTGGTGATAATGGACATGTGAAGATGTGCTTAAGTGAAGGCCTCCTATATTGGGATATGGGGGAGCAAATTGAGTCTTCACCAAATAACCGTGATCAAGTAAAGGATTCCGGCTTGAGGCAAGCATGAACTTCGTCATCAAGCTCAAGCGAAATGCGCAAGGCAAAGGTATGCCTAAGCTAGTTTTTTCTAGTTTTACTGGTCTCAAGGTGCTTGGTGGGAGACCGGATTATAGATTTGATAGCCGTACTATAAAGAGGGGCTACCGGGCGAGTAGCTTGATCACGTCGTACGTAGAGTGCTCAAACCTTTGCATGTGTTGCATCCTTCATTTTAGTTGATCTTGGGTGGTTCTCTGTTGAGGTTCTAGAGCTTGTTGATAGCTTCAAAACGAGTCTAAGATCATCAAAAACGGAGTTCGTATGTGAAAGTTATGCCTTTTTTGTATTGGTTGTTCCGGCAGTTTTGCTGGTCCGGAGGTTCCGGATGGGACCTCCGGGCAGCCTGGAATCCGGATGGTTTTTCGGATGAGATTCCGGACCGATCCAGTAGCTACTGGATTGGCCCGGACGGTCGTCCGGAATTCAGCCCGGAATCCGGGTGGTCCGGAGGTTTGCTCGGAGGTTCCGGATGGAACTTCCGGACCATACGCGCTGTACCCAACGGGCAGATTTCGGTGGGCCATATAAAAGGCCCACCCCTTCTTCCCCAAGGGGTATCCGGTTGAGCTCTTTGAACCTCTCTCTCCTCCACCATTTTTGAAGCTCTAAAACTTGAGAAGCTCCTCCTCTAGTGCTCAAATCCCATTAAGCCTTTGAGGGAAAAAAAAAGAGGAGCCCCGGATCTACGATTCTACCATGCCAAATTTGAATCCCCCTTGAGTTCATTGTGGTTTGCTTTGCATTGGTTGCATTGTTTTGGAGCTCTCACCTCCTCCCCCAATGCCCCAATCTCCCATCTAAGTGAGGGAAAAGAAACCCATGTATCTAGGAGTCATCTATTGACCTCCTTCTTTGTTCCTCTCCTCTCCAATTCCTCCATTGCATGAGTTTCATAGGGTGAGATTTGAGAGAGAGAGATTTGAGCATAAGTTACTTTGCTTTGCATTTATTGCATTGGTTTGAGCTCTCCGCGTCGATTAGTTTGAGGGAGAGTCCGGGAGCTTGTTACTCTTGGAGGCCACCACCTCCTAGACGGTTTGGTGGTGTTGGCTCGGTGATCTCTTCATGAAGCTTGTGAAGAGGCCCGAGTTGTTTGTGAAGTGGTTGTGAAGTTTGACATCTCCGGAGTGGAGGAAGAAGCAATCCATAGTGGATCGAGAGTCAATCCCTCGAGTGGAGAGTGACTCGAGATAGAGTCCGCCCGTGGGCACCTCAACGGAGAGTAGAATATCGGTGGATATTTGAACTCCGAGAAAACATCGTTTGTCTCTTGTCTCCTTTACATTTCGTAATTCTTACTTGCTATTATTGATATATCTTGTGTAGAGTTTGAATTGCTTGCTAGTATCTTTTAATTTCCAATCTTGTTTATCATAAGTTGTTGGTGCACTTAGTGAGCCTAGCATATTTAGGATTTGTGCTTGAAAAGAATCTGATTAGTTTAATTCCGCAGTAGGACTAAGCCAAATCCATAATTATTTTAAATCGTCTATTCACCCCCTCTAGGCGACATCTAGGTCCTTTCACCATCAAATGAGGTCTGGCATAGGAGACTCGGCCATCCATCGTCATCTATCGTCCACTTCATTCTTCAAAGCAACAATTTAGCGTCATCGTCCAATAAAGAGTCTCATGTCTGTAATGCTTGTCAACAGGCTAAGGCACATCAGCTTCCGTTTAAAATTTCGTCTCGTATGTCCAATTCTCCTTTAGAGCTTATTCACTCCAATGTGTGGGGTCCAGCAATAAAGTCTGTCAATGGTCATAGCTACTATGTTAGTTTCTTAGATGATTTTAACAAGTATGTTTAGGTCTACCTTTTGAAACATAAATCAGATGTTGAGCAAGTTTTTTATCAGTTTCAAAATTGTGCTGAACTCCAACTTGGCACAAAAATTCGATTTGTCCAAATAGATTGGGGCAGCGAGTATCATAAACTTCATCAATTTTTTAGTCATATTGGCATTGAGCATCACGTCTCATGTTCGCATACTCATCAGCAAAATGGTGCTATCGAGAGAAAGCATCGCCACATTGTGGAAATCGGTCTCGCCCTTCTTGCTCAATCATCCTTGCCCATTCATTTTTGGGATGAAGCCTTTTTGACTGCATGTTACTTAATTAATCGTATGCCTAGTAGAGTTATCAACAACACTACATCTATCACCAAACTCTTCAAAGAGCCAGCCGACTATTCTAACTTACGCATTTTTGGCTGCGCTTGCTGGCCGAACCTACATCCATACAACAATCATAAGCTCTCCTTTTGTTCTCGTCAATGCACATTCCTTGGGTACAGCCGCCACAAAGGTTACAAATGTCTTGACCAATCCACTGGTCGCGTCTACGTCTCTCGCGATGTCGTGTTTGACAAAAATATTTTTCCCTTCGCTACTGCTGCCCCCATTGCCCCACGCCTCTCCAAAGAAACGCTTCTTCTATCTTCTATTGATCCTGAGGAGCCTTGTCAAGTAGACTTGCCATCGTGTGTGGATGACTTACCGGTTTGTGTTGCTAACCATAACCCTGCAGCTCCCTTTGTAGTGCTTGCAGATCCCAACATACCGGAGATGGTCCTTGCTGTTGATGCTCCACCTCCCGACCCCCAGCCAGCGGCAGCACCTGGGCCTCCAACGGGGCCACCTCCTGCTAACGCGCCTGCATCGGCTGCACCCACTCTAGCTAGCGACGAGGTCCATCATGGCACTGTTCCCATGCATTCCCCTGTCCACGTCACTTCGTCTCACGCTCCTGATGCCCCCGTCTTGCCGCCCCAGCCTGTCATGCGCACTCACCTGAGCGCTGGCATCGTCAAGCCCCAGATCTACACCGACGAGACCATTCCGTACGATCCCACGAAGCGTGTCTTTGCTACCACAGTAGCTGAGCTCACCTCACTCGCTCGCGCCATGGAGTTGCCTGAATGGCGTAAGGCAATGGACTCTGAATTTTCTGCTCCCATGAAGAATGACACTTGGCAGCTTGTTGCTCCTCCCCCACGTCAGAACGTCATTGGTTGCAAGTGGATTTACAAGGTCAAGCAAAAACCGGATGGTACCGTCGATCGGTACAAGTCATGCCTTGTTGCCAAGGGCTTTACCCAGCGCTATGACATCGATTATGGGGATACCTTCAGCCTCGTCGTCAAGCCTGCAACTGTTCGCCTCATTCTTGCTCTTGCGGTGTTGCACAATTGGAGCCTTCGCCAAGTTGATATCCAGAATACCTTTTTGCATGGGGAGATTCAGGAGGAAGTTTATATGCAACAGCCACCTAGATATGTTGATGAACGTCATCCTCAATTTGTCTGCAAACTTCATAAATCCTTGTATGGTCTAAAGTAGGCGCCTCATATAAGGGTGAAAATAAATCGGATACGGATCGGATAGTGCCCTTCCCACTTATGTTTCCATATTTTCAAAGCGACTACGGATATGAATACGGATGTTGTCAAATACAAATATGGATCGGATGTTACTCGAATACGAATACGAATCAGATATATACTCAATTCGGTCAGATACGAATATCCTACAGCTTTAATGATAGACTATGGTAAACCACATAACTAGATAAGTGCATGAACATGATGATGAGTTAATAACATATATAAATCGATGACATACGATAGTAATATGTTCTATATGGATAAGTGATGATAAAAATATGTCTCACATAGAGAAATAGAGTTTTGCTATGCCTATTGAGCTTAATGGGCTATATAATTGGGCTAAGGAGTTAGAGATTTAGAGAGAGTTGTTGAAATGGGCTAATATAACTTTATTCGGATATGGATATATCCGTATCTGTATCTGTATTTGTTTTATAATCCAGTACCATATCCGCATCTATATCCGGGAAATAAATCCGGATAATATCTGTATCCGCATCCGTTTTTAATTTAGATACGGATATTGCTTGCCGTTTTAGTGTTTTCTCGAATAGGAATATCGGATAATACGGATTATCCGCTGTCAGTTTCCACCCTTAGCCTCATGCATGGTATTCCACACTAAGTCAAAAACTCCAAGAATTTGGGTTCATCTGTTCGACTGCAGATACATCACTATTTGTGTTCCACAAGGACAAGGTGACCATCTACATGTTAATTTATGTTGACGATATAATTATTGCTAGTTCCTCACTTCAGGCCACGGAATTTGTCATTGCACAACTTCGTGATGCATTTGCTATCAAAGATTTAGGGCCACTCAACTATTTCCTTGGTGTAGAAGTTCGTCCTCATTCAGATGGCTTGGTCCTGACTCAAGCGAAGTATGCTTCCGATCTTCTCCAGCGAGTCAACATGCACACATGTAAGCCTATGTCTACACCACTGTCCATTATAGAAAAACTGAGCAAAACCATCGGAATTCCACTATCTGATGAGGATACGGTCAAGTATCGTAGCACTATAGGTGCACTACAGTACCTTTGCCTCAGTAGACCTGATATCGCCTTTGCCGTCAATAAGATGTGCCAGTTCCTCCAGCAACCAACCGATGTGCACTAGTCATCCGTGAAGACAACTATGCGATACATTCAAGGAACACTGATGCTTGGCCTTGTAATTCAGAAGTCCATCTCGCAAGAGTTAAGTGTCTTCTCCGACGCCGATTGGGCCAGGTGTCCTGATGATCACTGGTCTACCGGCGGGTATGCCGTCTTTCTTGGCCCTAACTTAGTCTCGTGGAGCTCTCGTAAACAACCTACTGTTTCTAGGTCGAGCACTGAAGCGGAGTATTAGGCCATTGCAAATGCTACAGCCGAGACGACATGGTTGCAGTCCGTCCTAAAAGAACTTTGAGTTTTCCAAGCCAAGTCACCGACATTGTGGTGTGATAACCTCGGTGCCACGTTCCTTACGGCGAATCCTGTGTTTCATGCAAGGATGAAACACATTGAAATTGATTTTCATTTTGTTCGGGAAAAGGTGGCAGCCGGCGCACTCCAGATACGGTTCATTTCATTAGTTGATCAGTTAGCCAATATCTTCACAAAGGCGTTACCAAAGAACCTTTCGAGCGTCTGAAGTACGATCTCAACTTGGTGATCCCCGGCTGCGATCGTTGGGGGGCTGTTAAACAATGTAATGTAGACATTAAGATTTATATTGGTTCATCTCCACATTGGTTATGATCTTATATATAGATCAGGTTGTTGTAATCATGTACGTATTAGTTGGCTAACAGCTGTACAATGTAATATGTATCAATACATGAGTATATAAGAAAAGGAGAGGCCGGCGATTGAAGCACGGCATTACGCAAACTCCAGTATATCTCCCGTTTTGACAAAGTTAGCTTCAGCAACAACGCCTCCTGCGTCTCATTGTCTGTGCAAGAACCGGCGACGGAGATGCCGTTGTCCACCTGGAGGATCACCTGCTCAGTGGCCGACCCCTCCACGGTCGGTGCCAAGAACCGTGCCAGCCCCCGCCGCACGCCGGATCCGGCGAGGCGCTGCTGCTTGGCCAGGTCCTCGCGCCAACGCCGCACCTCGGGTCCGTGTCCGCCGATGGCTTGGTGACTATCCGTTGCGTCCTTTCTGTCGGCGGTGGCCAAAGTGGTGGGGGTGAAGGCGATGGACGAGGGGACACATGGTAGCTGGTGTACGGGGAAGGAGGTGAGGGCGCGGGGGACACCGGGCACTAGGGGAGCTGGCGAGCAACAAAGATGAGAGATGTGTGAGAGAGATACGGGAGGGGATGGAGAGAGAAATGTTATCGCTAACATGTTGGTTTCAGGGTGATGTGGCAGTCCATGTTGGCGCGTGGAGGTCGAATGTCTTGCTGTCCCGATCGATGATCGCGTCGTGTCCGCGGTTGATGCATGCGAGCTAATTTAGGTCTTGGCTTTCTTCTTCTTGTTCTCCTTCTTGCCATTGTAGTGGAGGCTTCCGTGGAGTTCTTGTCTTTCTTGATCGCGTGGCGGTTGCATTTTCTGTCTCGTCGTGTGACACTGTGACTCCCGGTGGCCGCGCGCGTCCGGCGTGATGCTCGAGGTGTTGAACGTGCCGGGGACGGCGGTCGGTAAGGCGGCTGGCGGCGGTGGGTGTGGCCGCAGGAGCCATGGCGCGCCGCGGAAGCAGCCGCTCCAGAGCAGCGCGGTGGCGGCGTCTACGGCGCGGCCGCCGGAGGCAGGAGGCATGACGTGCCGTTCCGGAGCGAGCACCCGGCTGGGCGCCGCGCGGGCGCGGAAGGACATGGAGACGGAGGTGGCGGAGCGAGCGCTGCCGTTGTCGCGGCGGTGGAGGCGGAGCCGCCGGTGTCGAGCAAGGGGTTGGCGTTCTGCCGGCGCCCGGGGTTCGGGACGGCGGGCGCGCGCTGCGTGGTGAAGGCCAACCATTTCCTCGCCGAGCTCCCCGACAAGGACCACACCCAGTACGACGTAAGTGGCAAACCCCTCGCGCGCCTCTGGCCAAGAACCAGTGCGCTGTGGCCGCCGTGCAAGTGTAATGACACGCACCACGGCGTGGTGTTTTACTCTTACAGGTGAAGATCACGCCAGAGGTGCCCTCCCGGAGCGTGAACCGAGCCATCATGGCCGAGCTGGTCCGCCTATACCGCGCGTCCGACCTCGACATGCGCCTCCCGGCCTACGACGGCCACAGCAACCTCTACACCGCCGGCCACCTCCCCTTCAACGCCCGAGAGTTCGTCGTGCGCCTCGCCGTCGATGACGACGGCGTCACCGGCACCACTTCCCGGTACGAACAGGCCTGCACAATCGGCCGGTGCTTGCGCAGCAGTTAAGTTTACACCACCACTCTTGATGACTAATTTGGTTCGCCTGTACCTGCAGGGAGAGGGAGTACCATGTGGCCATCAAGTTTTCCGCCCGCGCCGACCTCCACCACCTCCGGCAGTTCATCGCCGGGCGGCAGCCTGACATGCCGCAGGAGGCCGTAGGGGTCCTCGACGTTGTGCTCCGGGAAGTCGCGAGCCAGAGGTAACTGGCAATTGTGATTGCAAGTTCCAGGCTTGTAGCTTGGCACCTATTTATGTATGTTCTTGGAGGTGGCTAATGGCTACTTGGCCAATGGAAGAGGCACATCCTAAAATATAATCAAGACAATTTCTTACTTCCACAAAGCATTTGCATATATTATGGCTATGATTAAACATATTAATGTACAAAATAACTACTATTCTTGGGTCAAAAAAAGTAGAGAACTCTTGTGTGCAAATTATATTTTAAAGCTGAGGTTATCTTGTAGTTAGATCTTTGACGAACAACCTTTGCTACACGTAAGGTGTTACCGACTTACCGTTCTATGTTAAATCCTGTTTCTTTTAGGACCCAAAATGGATTCGGATTTTCGACCAATACCCTTACTAGATGACGGGTTTGTGGCAGGTATGCACGTTGCACACGATCAGTTTCAGTTGGTAATTTCTTCTCACACATTTACTGAATTACAGTCATGTTTCGACGCAATAATTTGCTGCGTTGTGACAAATCTGAACTATCTTTCATCCTTTCTGTTTGAACAGTCCCACCTGTTTACTATGCTCATCTCGCTGCATTCCGGGCACGTATCTACATGGACCCGAATATGTCGAAGAGCCCATCATCGAAGAATGCCAATGGGACGAATGGAACGGCCGTCAATCCATTGTCGTCGGTAAAAGAGAGGGTGAAGAGGGTGATGTTTGTTGACAGGGAAAACAAACTTGGTACTTGACGTTTTGTACCTAAAACTAGAAATTAGAGGTTTAGATTAGATATCTAGCTGGGAAGGGTGAAGAACCCGGCATTTGGCTCTGAGAAAAACACGGACGACCTTTTGTTAAGTGCTCAAAATCCTATGTAGTATAAAGCTTATAGATTCGGCCAGTCTGGAAAATGTGCAGAAATATGGCTCTGAAGCATGCTCCTTTTCTGAACTTTGCAGGGAAGGTGTGATTGTGTTTAGAGCATGTTCGGAACACGGGAATTTTCACAGGATACAATTCAATTCCTGCAGAAATTAGAGAAAACCCGGGTTCCAAACAGGGCCTTAAGGAACTTTTTATCTTTGCAGAGTTGCAGAATATGGTGCCTTGCCTAGTCAGTGTTAAATGGCAATGCTCGCTTGGGTTAGGCGCAAACAGACATCAAGCACCTGTCTACAAAATCGCTATAGATTAGGTAATCAATATGCAGAAAGAATACGAACCAAGTAACTATTTGGGAGAAAGGACTAGTTAATGAATAGATTTGTGGAAGCAGATTTTCCTCAAAATTGTAATAACCAAGAGAAACAGTTTCATATCTACGGAATGAAAACAAACAGCTATAGGCACTCTCGTGGTTAAGTCAAAATATGCTACAACAACAGAAGAATAGGCCTGCTTATTTTCTTATCACTCTGCTGCCTTCCTCAGCCAGCTCGCCATGGCAGGCTCAACCAAGCAACATTTGGTTCCTCCAAAGACTTGTACTAACTAAATTTCGGGGACTTATTGAGACTGTTGGCCAGATTTTTCAGGGGCAGAACCCTCGGGTTCTTGAGATTGTTTGATGACCGCACCATTTGTGGAGTTCTCACTAGCAACATTTTCTTGAAGGGAACCATTTCCTGTCCCAACAACTTGAGCTGCTGTTTCGACTGTCTTTGCTTTCAGCATCTTTTCTCTCTCAAGATCTTGCTTTGCCAGGGGAGAGAACTGCGAGTCGAGGGACCTTACAGCGCCTAACCACGCAAGAACAATCGCCAGGAGAATTCCTCCAAGGTACGGCGTCGAATTCGCAAGAGATCCAAACGACAAGATCATGAACTGCTGGATCAACGCACCTCCAGACTTCCCCAATGGGTTGCATACCACATCAATTGCTGCCTTACCTTTGACCTAAAATCATGAGAAGAAACCACACTTAGGACAAAATTATTGAAAAGTACACTTAGGACAAAATTATTGAATTTATATCAGGATTTCCTGAATCTGACATAGGCAAATATTTGTGAAAGCATCAATGCCTGTGGATAACGTATTAATCTTGTATCCATGATAAAACTTCTGATAATAAAATAAAGATAATGGTGAGATAACATGAGTAAGGTTGAAAGGGTATTCTAATGGTTTAGTGTGTGAGATAACTACGATTAGAATTAAGAATAAAGAAGCACAACAACTTCAACATAGTTCTATCATATCAACAGAACCACATTCCAGTTACAATCAAAGAATTAATCAAACCATAGTGGAACTAGGAATTTTCACGTGTATATTTTATACTATGCTGATTGCAGCTCATCTTGTAATAATAGCAAGTACATCAAGTGAAGTAACGGATGATTTATGTTGAATCAATTTCTCTTTGAAAATCTGAAGTATGCATACATCAAAGAAGCTTAAAAATACTCCTGTTCTGTTACAGTTGCCAGTCATTTTGAAAATCCAAAACCGTCCGAAATTTGATCGGTTCCTGCCGGAAACCGGTTATATGCTGGTAAGTGATCAACAAATTAGTTTCTGGCCAACGGCGGAAACAAGGCCAGAAACAGGAATATGAGCCCTGGTTCCAGCAGAATTAGTGTATGGCAGGGCTTATCTGGTGGGTTCAACAATCGACACAACCATATGACATGAGTAACTACAGAAACATGCACAGAGTGTTGATCTATAATAGGAATAAGTAACTTTCAAGACTAACCTTCATGTCCTCGTCCAAAGGAATATACGCCATTTCTTTGCAAGGGTCAAACAAACTGTACTTTGCACTCTTACTGAAAATGTTCTGCAATGCCCCAATAAAGACCGCAGCAAGCAAAGGCGTCACTCCGAACTTGGTTAGAAGAGGAGTCAACGGCTCACCAAACAAAAGCAGTGAGAAGAATCCAACTCCAGTGACAAGCAACACTGCCGGGGTGATTGTAGCTGCAACTCCCCACCCGAATTTTCTAAGAATTACTCTCCCTAACAACATCATTGTGAACGTAGCTATGCCAGTGGCCGTTGAGAAATCACCCATGAACGAAGAATATTCATTAGGGCTCGGGTACTGCAACAGAACAACATAAAGTTAACTATTATGCTGTGTATATACTACTCATAAATATAAAACAAGATTTATGGATGAACTTACCTGTGCCTTCAGTTTTGATTTCCATGTCACCTCAACAAGGTTAATGCTTATACCATAAGCAACGACCAGTGTGGCAAGATCCCTCACATACCGAGATGACACCAGCACCTTCAAACTCTCCCCCATGCTAAGCTTTGGCTTATCCTGTAAGGTTTATATTTACAGCACCATCAAAGAAAGCTCCATAAACACAAGTTAGCAAAATCACAGAAACCATAACAAATCCAACCTTCTTCTTCCGCCCGACTGCTGGCAGAGATGATTTATCAATAACAAACCTGTTCACTCCCCAATAGATACCGGTAATGACAAGACCCAGCAAAACCACTATACTCATCATGCCCTTCAATGAAATCGCCCATCCGTCCACCCCTGGACCCAAATTCTGCCTCATGTTTGAGAAGTATTTCACCGTGCGACCAGAGAAGATGAGAGCCACATTGGCCCCAAGCCCGAACAGTGGGTAAAACTCTTTGGCCTCTTCAACCGTAGTAATCTGCAAACAGTAAGGGCACCTGAGATATTGTAGTATAACTCTACAGAATTGGCTATTCCCAATATTTTGGAACAAGGGAGCACCCAACAATTTCTAATATTGCACACCTGCATCATCAGCTACTGCGAACAAGAATTTGCAGCCGCGATACATGCGCCGTTAGCTATACCCGAGAGGGGAGAATAGAAGAATTGAGTGTACCTGATTGGCGAATCCCCAAAAGAGGACAGAGATGACGACGCTGCCCCAGAGCTCCGCCATGACGTAGAAGAGGCAGAAGCTCCAGACGCGCAGGATAGCGACGGGGCCCAGGAAGCTGGGGCCGAGCGAGGCGACGAGGCGGTCGGCGAGCGCCGTGGGGTGGATGGCGTCGCGCATGGGGTACAGCACGTACCCGAAGACGCCGAAGAAGGCGATGAAGGGGAAGATGACGGTGTAGAAGAGCGCCTCTTTGGAGAGCACGTCGGCGAGCTTGGTGTAGAGCAGCATGAAGCCGATGGCCATGGGGAGGTTAACCCAGGTCTTGAGGAAGGGGATGATCTCGGCGCTGCTCCCCTTGGCGGTGACGACGAGCACGTCCTTGGTGTCCCGCAGGATTGTGTAGTTGAAGAGGATGCAGAAGAACATGAGCCCAAGGGGCACGATCTTCTTCAGCGTGCGCGTCTCCACGCCAAGGAACTTTGGGGGATTCGCCGCCGCGTCGCCGGGTGTCGGCGAGGGGGAGGCGGCGGAAGCGGCGGCGCGGGGAGGGCTGAGGCACGGGCGGAGCGGGAGAGCGGCGAGTTGGCGGAGAGGGGTGGGGAGGGGGGCGGGGGAGGTGGAGAGGGGTGGTGGCGAGGCGGCGGCGGCGGAGGAGGTGGGCATGGGCGGCGGAGGGGAGGGCGGGGAGGCGGAGGCGGTGGCTTGCGACGAGGCCGGACTCCATGGGGGGGGAGGGGAGGAGGTGGAGGTGGGAAAAATCCTGGGAAGGAGGAGATAAGGTCAGGCGCTGAGGCAAGCAGGGGTTTGGGAAGGGGAAGGGTTCTCTCTTATACCACTCCACCGCTCCCACTGCTGATGAGAGATTAGAGAAACAGGACAGCTTTTGTCTAAGCAGTGGCTTAACCTTCGCTAATCGTGCTGAGGGGAGAGTAGGCTAATTGTAAGAATATCTTTAATATCTGGCTGAAATAATTCTAATGTTAAATCTTCTAGCATGATGATTATTAGACTTAAGGGAACTAGAATTATATATGGGTTTAAAGACCCTCTTCTCTGCCTTAATAACAATGTAAAAATGTTGTATGTGTGTATGTATAAATGAATAGGTGCAAGTTTGCTAAATGAGGGTAACTTATGTGCTAGTTGATTCCTGCATGCAAGATCACGTGGGGCTAATCATGGCAGTTAATTATTGAATTGGATTAGCCGCACGGTAGTTAGCCGGTGCAGTTACGCGGTGAATGGTTGCAACGATTGATCAACGGCTGCGTTGATTGTAAAAGTGGTGTCTTTTGAAAGCACTACTTCATGTACGATGTACAATTGGACGCTTCGGACTGTTTTTGATAGCGAGTAATTGTACTGTATGCATACACGCTATGTTTACATAACGGTGACGGTTCTCTAATCGTCATGAGGACACTCAATGAAGAAGGAAGAGAGAAAAGAGACGAGAAAACACTCTAGTACATATGCTCTACATCGGGGATTCCGCATAAATAATAGAGGCATCAAGGTATGTGAATCTAAGTGATCGAAGGGTTGAATCAAATATGTACTGAAACGATCTTAGCTAAAAGTTATCGCTTACAGTTTTTCTTACAATTGATATCAGAGCGTGGTTACTTGCACTCTTGATTCACCATAGAGTTTTGTATTCTTACTGATTTTGTGCTTGCGGATGTGAATTTTTGACATTGTGTTTTTGCTCAAAAGTTCATCATGCTTTTCTATTGTCTGGCACAAAATGTGTATTGCATCACGAAGGAGGACAAATTAGAGTCCATTTATCGCTCTTCTGATTCCTGCACCGAGGAACTGAGCGAGTGAATAGTTGTCTGCTTTAAGGATGCGTTGATGCAGTTAAATTGCAGTTCTGGTTCACACCTTTGACGTCTTGGATTCTGACGATGCTTTCTCTTGGTGTTGGTGCATGCCATTAAGTATGCATCCGTGATTGATTTGTTTTTCTCCCAGTCAGCAAATACTCTGGTCATTGAAATGTTTCTTTTGTTGGTTTTGAGCCATTGTTCGGATTGGAGAAGGCATAATTGAATATGTGACAATCTATTCATTGAAAGGTAAAATCGATATTACACTTGATGGCGGTATTAAATAATTTACATCCGTGTTATTATGTGTAATGGAACTATGGAAGTGAATTAGTTTTGTCATGTATTTTTTGTCTCATGTATGTGTGATACTTGGCCACCAGCGAGCACGGTGTGTGGTACTAATGCTAAAACCAATTAGATCAGCATGCACGTTTTAGAGACTAAAGAAGAAAAGCATGCATGCATGCATTGGTCAAATGGTTAATTGGCCAAGTTCTTCAACCATAAAGTTTAGGGCTTCGAAATTGCCAATTAAATGCTTACTATAATGAAAGCTTGTTAGTCACTAAAGTGCCCTAGCTTTAAGGTTATTAAGCATTTGATTGTATATTTAGAATTCCAAGTAAATATTATATGTATCTCGGCTTAACTAAAGTTTGTTGACTAAATGTCTATATTAAGAAAAGCTTGTTAGTCACCAAAGTGCCTGGATTAAGTTCTGTAGATAGTTTAGTCATATTTTGTGCAATTGTTCTTGTGCTTGGTGATGCTACTAAAAGAAATGGCGGCACTGGACAATTGACATTATTAGTTATGATGCTAGAAGGTCACCCAAAGTTGTGCCACAGCTTAGGCTAATGACAGTAAAGAGACTAATCGATGTACTTGGTGAGTGTGCTTATACATCCAAAGATAACATACATATTCAATTGATGCATGATTGATAGTAAAGAATATATATTTTTAGCATCATTTTGTTTAAATGGTTAAAAGTACGTGTTTAAGTATCATCCAAAGAAAATCTTTAACACATATTAAAGTTAGTTGTTTGTTAAAACAATTATTGATA
This sequence comes from Stipa capillata, assembly GCA_019208055.1. Taxonomy (NCBI): domain Eukaryota; kingdom Viridiplantae; phylum Streptophyta; class Magnoliopsida; order Poales; family Poaceae; genus Stipa; species Stipa capillata. Next base: position 935,101 of record JAGXJF010001946.1, on the reverse strand, counting down.
ACGCATATACTTAAAAAAATTGCTTCACAAGAATACTTTGGCTCGATACATAAACTCCATATGCGCGCTGATAGTGGAAGCTAATGTATGAGTACTAGAAGTGACTCAACAAAGCATAACATAAATTATGTATTGAAATCTTTGGTATTCACAAGGCACCAATGATAAAGCTATAGAAGGTTTATAATTACCTTAAATTAAAGAAACTCATAAAAGAGCTGGAGTAGTAAAATTTGGTATGTTTTGAAACCATTTTTTTTCTTACTCTTTCGAACGTGACAAGTATTTGAAATGCTAAAATTCTGGTTTTAATATTGCTTGTCAATTATAATGGCAAAATAAAGGTGTCAATTGTGAGTATTTCTAGGAAGTAATGTGAAATATAGCGAATTCGCCGACTATGATAGCTCATGGCATTTATTGGCTATGCCAAATTGATGGGCATTATAGCAAGTTCTTGTTAGCATTTTTTTTTGTTGACAAATGTCTATATACATGTATAGATATGCACATAAGGAGACACTTGTGAATTCATTAAAGATAAATTTTGCCAGATTTCTTGTTATCCACATCATGAGTATACATTATGGTGTGATGGTGTAACAAATAAAGGTTAACGGATATTTTCCTCTCAATAATGTTTTGAGTTGGACTGATCATGATACATGAAATGAATCTTGTTGACAAAATAACTTGAGACCGCCATGATCCTTTCTTTCCAATTCAATTAAGTGTGTCTTGTTTGATTCATTGTACTGTGAGCTCCTAAAGTGTATTATTGAATCCTCAAGTTATTACACGAGCGAAGCGGGAGATTGTAAGAATATTTTAATATCTGAAGTGGCCAATGTAATTTACTGGAATAATTCTAGTGTCAAATCGTCTAGCATGATGATAGAATTAGAATTATATGGGTTTAAAGACACTCTTGTATATGTGCATGTATAAATGAATAAGTGCAGCCCTGCTAAAGGAGCGTGACTTACATGCTATTTGATTCCTGCATGCTAAGATCACGTGGGGCTAACGATGGCAGTTAATTACTGAATTGGATTAGCCGCATGGTAATTAGCCGGTGTGTCGCACACCCTGTTTTACGAATTAGATAACCTATGTTTTTTCCGATCACATGATCAACTTGATATACATAATCATATACGCACAATATCAAATTCGTTACACGAATAGACCGTTAAAGTCTTTATTCTTACATGTATGGCCTATTTGCCAAATAAAAGAGTTTACAGTGGAAAGATACACGTGGAAAATATCTATCAATATGCCAACCCTACAGACAACTAACTAGGGTAACACCCTACACCTCGAAGTCGTTGTCGTCGTTTTCGGTGAAGTACTCACCGTCGTCTCACCAAATCAATAAGCCAGATGAGTACATTGAACGTAATCGTAAGCTTTTGCCCAAGGGAGGAAATGCAGCCATAATCATACAAGGCTTCATTCAAGAAAGGAGACTCTATTCTAGGTCTCATGTTGTGCGAGAAAATAAATTTTCATTCAATAAACTTATAGTAAATTTAGAAATCATTTTTGCAAACAAGCTCGGGGTCAAGCCATAGTGACAATAGCAACTGCTATCGTCTTGTACTTCATCATGCCAACCACTTCGGGTAACGGCTTAAGACAACTTCAAGCCCTTCTGTACTATTGCCTTGTAGTACAACTTGCACATCATCTCCGCAACTCTTGCTATAAATGAGGTAGCTCGTAAAGCACACTGTAAGTACATCACGCTCACGTCCTTAAATCCATGCCCCATTGTTTTTGGAAACACAGTCTAACCAGGGTATGGCCTAATTAAATTGTGTCCATGACATATGTGTTTACTTTATACTATGTGGAAACATAGGTGTTGTCTTTTTTTTTGATGAAAATAAGGTGTTCTCTACCTGTGATTTTTCGATCACATCCTTAAATCCATGCCCCATTGTTTTTGGAAACACAGTCTAACCAGTGTATGGCCTAATTAAATTGTGTCCATGACATAGGTGTTTACTTTCTACTATGTGGAAACATAGGTGTTGTCTTTTTTTCGATGAAAATAAGGTGTTCTCTACCTGTGATTTTTCGAGGAGAGTGTATAGACTATAGAGAGTACATCCTTTTCTAACGAAGCCTCGAATTTGGAGTCCTCAAACCTCTATCGAACGGCTCTTGACCCGATAAGGGAAATTGGACCTTTGTAGGATGTGAGTTAATTTGACCTAAGTGTCGAGTTAGGTTTGGTAATGCAGAAGGCTAGGGGGGGAGGGGAGGTGGAGTGATGACGCGACAAGACATTGGCATCTGCATGAGGAAACAGTGGTAGACGGGAGCATATTGAGCAACTAAGTCCCTGATAAATAGTAGCATCAGAAGTCGAGAAGGTTGGGTAGGAGGAAGCAAGGGTTTAGGAAGGGGAGTGTGTTGTGTTCAACCCTGACTAGTAGTACATATGTAGAACATGAATAGATAAGTGTGAGATTAACATGATGAGCCGCTGATAACGTGGAAGGGGTATGGAGAGTAATAACCCGTGGGAGAGAAAGACAATGGTCTAATGTTTACTGCGTATTTTATGTGAAAACAATGTCGTCTTTTCTAAGGTTTTCGAAATGTTTTGTGGAATCAACCTGGCTCAATGAGAATAGATATATGGCTAGTAGCCTAGTGATGCGTGGCAAAGTATGGAAGACATTACAAGTATAGAGTGGTGAGATGTAGGCCTCACAACGCCAACTGTGGGAGGGATGAAAGAGACGACAAGCTAGGTAGACTCACTGGAGAATGGGAAGAAAATTGTTCATGAGGTCCTCCAACCCCTCCCTCCCAAGTTCCCACTAGCTTTAGATCCACAGTTCAACAACAATGTGGTCGTACTATCTTTGCCGGTTTTTCTCCCCGACCCTCTCTTCTTTGGTGGCAGTGTGAGAAATGCTCATAGTCCATTTATGTATATTATCGTAATTGCTTCTCCTAACTCTCCTTGGTGAGTTGTTCCTTTCATGGGTGTCCTTGTGGTTGCCTTCAACTTTTCATTTTAAAACCGCCCTAGAGCCGATGGCTTGCATGCATCCCTTATAAGTTGCAATAAACTCCCTTAGGATCTAGATTGAGTTATGTATCCACATGGAGCCTTCCCTCCTTGGCATTGAAATCGGAGCCATTATTGTGTCCTCTTTTCCTCCTTTGATGTTAAGTGCGACCGAATTAGAGCGGTTGCAAAGGTTCTCATTCATGATTTCCTCTGTTGTGCACCTCATCTGCAACAGCACGGGTTAGAGTCACTCGAGTTTTCGTTGCTTTGATTAGGGCACCGGCTCAAAGAGGCTGCCTTGACTAAGGCCCTTTGCCCTCCTGTCTTTGACTACGGCCAGCTTGGTTGTTTCCATTAGGCCTCCTTGGGTAAATCAGTTGTACATCCAAGCTAATCGTTCGTGAAGATGATGTCTACTATTAGTCGCATAAGCTATGTTTGAATTCTCACCAAGGGCAAAGCCATCACTGAGAGAGTCGTCAAAGAAACATCAACTAATTTGACTTAGACTGTTATCTTCGGCGACTCTCATGCATCATTGTGATCATTTCCTCAATACCTTGAGGTTGATTTTAAGAAAAACAATCGTGTGGTCCTCCAATTACATAACTAACTGTCAACTACAAATCCAACCATCTATTATATATTAAATTGATCCTTTTTCATCTCTCATAGGTTATCTATCTATATACTCCTTTTATTCGTAAATAGCAGTAGTTTTAGACATTGACACGGTCTCTAATATGCATTTTTTATTGTTACTTTATACTATATATATGTTAGAAAAAGTTATAAACATTTTTATTTATTTTCCTGACAAATCTAATATTACCAATCTAAATATTCTTAATCTAGTAGCAGTCGAAGTTACAAAATTTTAACTATATACTCTCTAAAACTTCAGCTACTTGTCTCGAAACGGGTAAAGTTAAATTGACGTTTTTCATCTCCCATGATTTATTCCCTGGATCGAGCGTACGTGCCACGTGCCTCGAGTTACCCGAAGCAAACGAAACCGGCAACCCGTGCGCGTCCAGAGCGTTCCTAGAGGATGCCATGCCACCCCATCCAAAGTGTCAAGTGATGAACACCGGTGTCGGGACTAGCAGCGCTGCGTGGTCGAATCGAACGCGCCTCCGAATTATTGGTACCCCGTGGAGAGGTGTCGCGGCCCGGATGGATGGGTGCTGCGTTCGAGCGATGCCCTCGAATTGACGGCCAGGAACGAGCGATTCTGCTCTGTCCCCGCGCAGTGGCAGTACGCACTTTGCAGGGCTTCGGCTCGACCATCCGTCGCCTTCCCCTTCCCCTTCCCCTTCCACGTGACAGAGATAGTAGATGGATGGAAGATTCATTCACTGTGGATAGAGGTTCGGTGCTCATCTCTTTTGGCTTTTACGCGCGTGACCGTCACGGGCGTCTCGGTGCCGGCCGGGGAAAATATCTCAGTGCTGTGCCTTCTTTTCTCCCTTTCTCTTTTCGGTGACGCACGCTCTTCATTTCGTGCACGGCGTCTGGCTTGTTGTCAGTTCCTCTGCTCTTTTTGGTCACTCCCACTCCACATGTATCCGGAATTGAAGCTCGGATCTTGTGATCTAGATAGGAATATACGCTCGTCCCACGAGATTCGGAACCGTTTTCGACGATGGATTAGGTGGCACCGACGGCCTGGGCTAACGTGAATGCGACTCAGGGCCGCGAAGTACGCGTACTCTATAGGTAGAAGAAGACGATGCCGTTGTCGACGTCGCGTGCTGTTCTCCGGCTTCCCTCCGGTAGAATAGAATCGGAAATCTACGTTGCGTGCGTGAGTGACTAAAAGTTGACAATTTCAACTCTATTTTAAAATTTTAGTTCAAAATTATTTTAATAAAAAACTCTCGTCACTTCTGACCCCTCGACTTGGCACTATTCATGATGGCGTCGATTCTACACATAGTGGCATCAACTGAAATGGCGCCTTGTGAGTTAACATGTTAATAGGGGTTATGATATGAAGAAGTGTTAGCACCGTTTGGACTGGCTCTAACATATGATGGCCGTTTGCCGTAACATCACTTCCAGAACTCGGCGCCAACCATAGCATGATGCCAACAAGTGGTTGGCACCAGTCGCGACGGCGCCAACATTCATAACTTAACTGCGAGCCTCCCCACCCCAGCCCCCATGCACATTCTCATTTACCCAAGCTCTCCCTCTCTCATCCTCATCTCCAACCACTTAAATCCACCAAAATATTATCTATTTATCCAATATCTTCCAAGGAAATGCCGATTGGAGGCAAGTTCAATCAATCCCCCTTAATTCCATCCAATTTATTTTCTTATTTTGCTCTATTTTCATATTTTTTGTTGAAGAAAAAAACCTAGTTTTTCCCTTTTACTTTCGAAATGCTTAATGTCTTGTTTAATTTCCAAATGCTTAATCATGTGGGATGGTTCATGTGCAATGTGAGAGGTATTTGAGATTTTGTTCGATATTTGAAATGAAATATGATATGCATTATGCAATTGAATATGTGTAGTGTTAAATATTGTAGATCTTTGTTGGAAATACATGTTATAAATTTATGCAAATTGTTGTGTATAAAACTTATTGAAATATGTTGCATTGAGATATAACTATTGAATCATTGACAATGATTTGATACTTACTTTAATTAAAAAATTCAAAAGAAATAATATATGTGTGGTGTTAATATTGCAATATGATAGGCATGGATTCATCTAGTTTTGATGACCTGCCGAAAGAAAAGGTGAGAACTTGTGTGTCTGAATGTTTTAAGGTTATGACTTGCTGGTGCGAAGATCCTTGCAGACTCGTGAAGTCTGAAGATATGTTGGATACCTTCGGTAGAAAATTCTTCATGTGTGCTGGGGGTGGAGTAAGGATGCCGATGAGTTTGGTATACATACAGGACACTCTAGTTAGAGGTACGTGTTTCATATACATATCTCCATCATATATATTATTGCTATGACATAGAGTAACGATATCTATTTGGTCCTCTCAAAAAGAAAAGAAAATTACCAATATCTACTATCAATAAATACTTAGGTGTGCTTATTCATGTTAGGAAACTTAGAAACTCGGATTGGAAGGTTCCCGAGGATAAAGTAGAAAGTAAGCTTAGTTGTTCGAAAGTCTGTATGCTTTAAGTTCATGTTTAAGTAATGTGTTTTATTACATGATATCTCTTTACAGTTTGCCTAAGGGGGTTAAAAAGAGGATTGAGTTTTTTAGGGCTAGGTTATTGTGGCAGGAGGATCAGGTCTAAAGAAATATCATTTAGTGGGATGGCTTGTGATACGTAAGCCAAAGGATCAGGGTGGGTTAAGAGCAACAGAGTTAACTGTTAAAAATATGTGCTTATTCAGTAAATGGTTGTGGAGATTAGAAAATGAAAGATGCCTTATGATAGGATTTAATCAGAGCCAAGTATGTGAAAAAACATACTCTTGCTCAATGCTTAATGTGGTTTTACACAGGGCCAATCATATTTTTGGAATGGCTTGATGCATGTTAAAGATATTTTTTATAAGTTCTGTGTCAAGAGGGTTAGTAATGGTAAGGGAACCAGATTTTAGGAGGATATTGGTTAGGGGACACTGCTTTCCAGTTTAAAGTTTGCTAGGCTATATAACTTAACTTTCAGTCAACATATTACTGTGGCTACTGTCAGGACAGATGGTTGGGATAGCATTAAGTGGCTTTTGAACAAGACTGGCAATATCTCTGTGAAATCAATGTACCTGCCTCTGATCTCTAGATAAGTTGTTTTTCTTTTTAAGCATTTCTAGAAACTTAAATTACCTCTGAAAATTAAGGTTTTTACTTGGCTAGTAGTTCAGAATAGGATTTGAACTAGGGATAATCTTCTTCGTAGAGGGTGGAAGGGACCTAAAGAGTGTGTCCTATATGGTATGGAGGAGAATGTGGATCATCTGTTTTGGCGATGTCCTATTGGTAAGTATCTACGAAGGGTGGTTGAGTATTCTTTTAACATCAGCAATGTTCCATCTTCCATGCAACAACTTTGGGATTGGATTTTGGGCTTTTCGTATAAGCAGAGAAACTTAATAGCTATCGGTGTGGCTGCTCTGTTTTGGACAATCTGGAAAACAAGGAATTTAGCCTATTTCAAAGTAAATATCCTAGCGATCCTACTAATATAGTTTTCTCTTTATGTCATTGGCTGCAATATTGGGCTGGATTACAGAACTTGGGACAGAATGCTCATGGGGTCTGTGTCGTTGCAGCAGGTGGCAACTGAAGTTCTCAATAAGCATAACAATTGGAATTTGTGGGTGTTGCGCCTGGACAAACGGATGACTTTGGAGGAAGCATTCTGCTGTTTTTTTTTCTGTTCTTGAGCTAGTTTCACTTGGTACTTATGGTCATGTTCTGTTCTGGTGGTAGTCTGGTATGGTTTCGTTGTTTTCATAGGATCATAGATGGTGCTAGAGTTTCAGAAATGTTTTGTCTGGCTCATATCGTGTGTGGAAGGTTAAACCTCTAAGACTTTGTGACATGTCGATTTCGTTAGTGAAATCGGGAGCTCCGACTACTCCTAAAAGAAAATCTACTACCAATATATCATTGCTCTAGACATATAGTTACTTGGTTCGGTGATTCAGTCCGGTCAAATTCAGAGACAATGTGATATTCAAATCAGATGTGCAGCTAGGACAATGTCCTTTTTCAGTTAAAGGAAGCTTTTATTTCTTTACTGTCGCATCGAAACGGTATAACCGTACACAGAAAATTTCTCTCGGCCTTTGCATAGTCATGCACACGGCTAAAAAAAAAGAAAAAAGACATCCATGAAGTCCTAGCTGAACACCGGCTTACGAATAAAGACGGAAAAGAAATAGGTAGTCATCTGCAGCTAGGAGTGCGAAATGGAAATGTCGAGCTTCCTTAGTTCGCACACGGTCAATGACTAAAGCTTCATCCATGTGTTGCGAAGAGTTCTCTCAGAATCTTCATCATGGACCCAGCACGCTAGAATAGCTCCTGTTCCTCTGAGCGCTGTAAAGCCGACCAAGTTCACAACCAATATCTACACCTGTCGATAACTTATAGAGGATTATAGAATTTATGTTTATCAAAAACCATGTCATCCCTGCATAGCCATATAAACCAATACAAAGCGGATGCACCTAGTAAAATTAGTGTTTGTAGGCCTTTATCCAAACCATTGAGCCATGGACCGAATAGGTCCTCAATACTAGTAGGAAGGTGTAACCCACAGGCTGCTTGTGTGAGTTGCCATGCAAAAGGAGCGGCCGAGCAGCAGAAAAATAAATGGTGAATAGTTCAGTCCTAGTTACAGAAACAACATTTTTGAGTTGCTCATCTAGTTTCTTCTACGTAGGTTGTCTTTTGTGAGAATTACTCCTCTTTCGACATGGACATTTTTATCTTGATTGGAGTTTTTAAATTCCAGATTTGCCGGTTTTAATTGGCATGTCCTGATGTACTAGTTTTGCGTATAGAGATTTGACAGAAAAAACACTATTTTGTTGAAGATTTCATCTGAAGGTATCCCTATTTGCAAATGTACTTGAGCCTTGTTGTGAACTGTACTTGAGCCCTCGAGTAACAAGGTTGTAGAGATGAAGCAAGTTTTCCCTGGCAATGCCCCTTCTAAACAAAATGTTTAGAAGGCCAGTTCTCAAGACTAGCGATTGTATTGTGTTTTTGTTTGCACAATATTGAAAATTAGAGTTATTCTTTTCTGAGCTACGTCTAATAATGTTAAAATCCCCCCCCCCAAATCATAATAACACTAAGTTCTTTCATTTGCTGGCTAATGGGCGCCATCGGAAGCAGAGGATTTTTCAGCTTGAGCAAGAGGACGGGCTCATTAGTGGGGATGATAATCTTCACAAATATATCACAGACTTTTACTCCAAACTCTTTGGAGAGCCTAAGGATACTCATATCGATTTTATAAATGATAATACTGATATTCCTTAGGTGTCTCCTGCGGAGAATGATTTTCTTACCTGTCCGTTTATGAAAAAGGAGATCCGCGAGGCTGTGTTCGATATGGAGCATAATAAGGCCCCTGGGCCTGATGGTTTCCCGGTAAAATTTTATCAAGTGTTCTGGGAAACTATCAAAGAGGATCCCCTAGCCATGTTTAATGCTTTTCATGCAGGGCTTTTGCCTTTACATTCTCTTAATTTTGGAACCATTACGTTGTTACCGAAGAAAGAAGACGCAAAACATATACAACAATATCGGCCAATCTGCTTGCTTAATGTGAGTTTTAAGATTTTTACTAAGGTAGCGACTAATAGACTGGCTTCGGTGGCCGATAAGGTTATCTGACCGAGCTAGACGGCCTTTCTAGCTGGTAGGAATATTCTTGAAGGTGTGGTCATTTTACATGAGACACTTCATGAGATCCATAAAACAAAAGCTGATGGGATCATTTTAAAATTGGATTTTGAAAAAGCTTATGATAAGGTGAAATGATCTTTCTTGCTAAAAACTTTACGCTTAAAAGGTTTCTCCGCTACGTGGCTCGAGTGGGTGACAAAGTTTACCCAAGGAGGTACTGTTAATATCAAAGTAAATGACGTTGTTGGTCCTTTCTTCCAGACAAGGAAGGGCCTTCGGCAAGGTGATGCTTTGTCTTCTATTTTGTTCAATTTGGTGGCGGATATGCTTGCTATTTTGCTTAAAAGAGCAAATGAGACAGGGCTCATCGAGGGTCTCGTGCCACACCTAGTGGACGGAGGGTTGTCTATTTTGCAATATGCAGACGATACGATCAACTTTCTCCAACATGATCTCGAATATGCTACAAACCTTAAGATTATCCTCTGTATTTTTGAACAGTTGTCTGGCCTAAAGATTAATTTTCATAAGAGTGATATCTTTTGCTTCGGGGAGGCCAAAAATTTTGAAGGCCAATATACCGAGCCCTTTGGTTCTGGGTTGGGATCCTTTCCTTTCCGGTATTTGGGCATTCCGATGCATTATAAGCGTCTTAGTAATTCAGATTGGAAACACATCGAGGATCATTTTGAATCCCGTTTAAGTTTCTTGGAAAGGGAAGAATTTATCTGCCGGGGGTAGGCTGGTTTTGATTAATTCAGTGCTCTCTAGTTTACCAATATTTATGCTCTCCTTTTTTGAGATCCCTGTTGATGTTAGAAAGCGGCTTGATTTTTATAGATCTCGATTTTATTGGCAAAGCGATGAGCATAAAAAAATATATAGGTTAGCTAAATGGAGCATTTGTTATCGCCCTAAGGACCAAGGAGGGCTAGGTATTCTTAACTTACAGCAACAGAATCGTGCCCTTCTTTGCAAATGGCTTTTCAAACTAATAAACGAAGATGGCTTATGGCAGCGGCTTCTCCGTCAGAAATATCTTAGGAAGAAAACTTTGGCCCAGGTGGAGTTCAAGCCAGGAGACTCTCATTTTTGGGCTGGTCTAACGGCGGTGAAAGGTTTTTTCTTTCCACTTTGTCGCTTCCATGTTGGAAATGGTACTCAAACTAGATTTTGGGTTGATCTATGGATTGGTTGCTCTACTTTGAGTGAACACTATCCGAGGCTCTTTAATGTGGCTCGAAATAAAAATGTGTCTGTTGCTTCAGTTTTTCAGGCCACCCCTTTAAATCTGTCTTTTCACAGAACTATTGTTGGGGCTAAATTAGCGGAGTGGATGGAGTTGATGCGCGAGTTGGAAGTGGTTATGGTTAATACTAGCCAGGATAGAATTCGATGGGTTCCCAATTCGAATGGGTTGTTCTCTGTCAAGTCCTTGTATCATTTTCTAATGGTTTCTAATGCACAGTTTCGTCATAAACATTTTTGGAAGCTGAAAGTTCCTCTCAAGACTAGAATTTTCCTTTGGTATTTAGGTAGGGGATGGTGCTGACAAAAGATAACTTGCTCAGACGAAATTGGACAGGGAGTTCTTCTTGTTGTTTTTGTTCGCATGATGAGACCATTCAACACCTTTTCTTTCAGTGTAAGGTGGCCAAGTTTTGTTGGAGAGTGGTTCGTATAGCTTTTAACATAGCTACTCCTAGCTCTGTTGTTGATATGATGGGACCTTGGCGTGATTCTTTTGTAGCACCCTATAGAGATCAAGTTTTTTCTGGCGCCCTTGCTTTGTGTACGGCTATTTGGCTATGCCGTAATGATTTAAGTTTTGACAAAAAGTTTTTTTATCATCCTAATTAGGTGGTGTTCCTTTGTGCTTCTCTTCTCCGCACATGGGCGCCCTGGCAGCAGGAGGATCAGCGACTAGTGTTCCAAGTGGGGAGCGACCAGCTGCGACGAGTGGTGCTACACTTGTTTTCGTCTAATGCTTGGAGGCAGCAGCCCAGGATTGCTGTTGGAGATGCTTTGTAGTTTCTGGGTTTTCGATCGCGTTGTGCGATGTTTGTCTTTTGACGGTGTCGGTTTATATTATACCCTTTTTGTTGGTCTTTTTTTTCCTTTAAACATTTGAAACTTGTGGATGTTTGTGGTGGCTGTGTGTATTGTTATGCAGAGGCCGGAAGTAATATAATTTCTTCCTTTATAAAAAAATATATTGAAAATACGTGGATACTATCTGGAGAGTGGTAAGTCTCCAAGCCATGTGTCCTCTCAAAACTTTATTTGAGACTCATCCTAAATTTGGAAAGAGCCATTATGGAATAATGTGGATTTAATTTTTATGATGCCAGCCAAAAAATGGAAATCCCCAGGTGACTTTAACTTGTGATTATGGTCTTTTCTTTAAGATATTTCCTTTAGAGTATAGATTGCCAAACACCCTCCTTATTGAGAAGTCTAAAGAGCCATGTACACAATATACTCACATTCTCTATGTCGAGGTTTTGGATCCCTAGCCTCCTGATCTCGGGGTTGGCATAAGATACTCAATTTAGCGAGTCTATATTTCTTTTTAGGCCCGTCACTTTGCCAGTAGAATCTGGATCTAAAATAATTGATCCTTTTGAGAAGCCCACGTGGTATCTCAAAAAAAGAAAAGATATCATATAGATGAGTAGACTACTGAGTACAAAATTAATTAACACCAGCTAGCCCCCAATGGACAAGTGTTTTCCTTTCGAACTACTCAGTGGTTTCTCAATATGATCCTCCACCCCTTTCCATTCAGCATTTTGGAGCTTCCTTAGTGGATAGGAATGCTCAAATATCTGAATGGGAAACATCCCATTTCACAGCCGAAGGGCTCTCTATAATCAGCCTCGTATGCTTGAGCTTCGCCAAAGCAGAAAAGTTCGCTATTGTAGAAATTAATTCTGGGGTTAGATAGCTATTCGAATGCATTTAAAATCAGCATTAAGTTTTCTGCTTGTTTCAGATCGTATTCCATAAATATCACGGTGTCATCCACATATTATAAGATGGATAGACCATTGTCCATCAAATGGGGAACAATCAATGATGATTGTCACATATTGACCACAATATTAAAAAAGATAGGTGATAAAGGATCACCTTGTCTTAACCCTTTCTTTAGTCTAGGGATATGGTCCTATGTTGTTATTGATTTTCATACTCACACTCCCACCAGTGACAAGAGTCTATACCCAATCACACTATTGTGTGGAAAAACCTTTCATCCGTAGCATTTGTTAAAGGAATGTCCATATGCTTTCTTGAAATCAATTTTAAAAACAACCTCGTTTAGTTTCTTTCTAAGCATCTCATGAATTGTCTCCTGGAGAACCACTATGCCATCTAAGACATAACGGTCAGGAATAAAAGCCATATGAGTTGGTCGTATAACCTTATCAATAACAATCGTTATTCCATTCATATCCACCTTAATAAATATTTTAAAGTTCACATTAAGGAGACATATTGGTCAGTTTTGTTGGATTATTTTGGCCTTGTTAATTTTTGATAACAAGGTAATGACCCTAAAATTAAGATGATATAATGACAATATTCCTGAATGGAGCTCATTGAACATAGCTATCTGATCCACCTTGATCACGTCCCAGAACAGCTGGTAGAATTCTGCTGGACAGCTAGGACAATGTACCCGATCCAATCTATATACTAGTGATCGTACGCAGCACTATAAAAAATTCATTGATCTGGAGATGGAGTACCGCTGCTTATCTGGTCCTCTCACAAAAAGAAAAAAAACCAATGTCTACTATTTGCTACTGGCAATGAAGTAGATCGCCGGTCACGCCCTCGACGGCCACGGCGTTTGTTGTTTTGAACGGCACACCACCGGTCTCCGTCGCCAGCATCGGCCCCTTCCCACTTCTCATATCGAGAAACTAAGATCAGCTTCGAGCTCCATGGCAAAGAAGAAATGGCTTGGGGAGTATCTGTACTGGGATAGTTGTCTCCAGAAGATAAGCTGTCGATCTCTATCTGTACCAAGCTTCAGTGTTTATGTTGAAAGTTGACGCTATGCATTGGAATAAATACAAGCCAGCTATCCGATTTTCACCGGTTAGTCATGCATATATTGATGCACATCTCCATACATACAGTTCATGAGTGTGTGATGCTTCTTTTTTATTTTATTTTAGAAAGTGTGTTATGCTTCATGGGTTCGGTGGTCGCCCATGTGGGTCGATCCCACCAGACTACTGCACTTGGTCCTGATCCGCGCCTCGGCCGTGCTTTTGCAAAAAACTTCCACGGCCCGTGCGACGTACGGGAGAGCCCGATCGAGCATGTGATCGGGCCTGGCCTGGCGATTGCAACATGGCCAGTGTATCCAGCTCCATCGTCCTGTGGGCGATGGACGCCATGAGCTTGCGCATGGGTTGCCGGTCACATCATCACAACCGCGCGTCCTGCTATTTCACTCTCATTTCATCAGTTGTGGTTACCTACGTTTATTTGCAGGCATTGTTCTTCTTGTGTATCAACTTACTACGTTCATAGTCTATATCGTAACGATAATCATCAATACAGGAGCAAATGGATACTGGTGCCAGGACTTTAGAATCGGTTATCAGGAGCTTTATGTCCTAGGTTAGATGACGTTCTAATCTCCGGCTATATAATTTTTTATTCTAGTTTTATGTAACTCATTTTATCTTGGTCGTTGTTCGAGTTACTTTATGTTTACAATTATGTAATAATTGGCTGTATGTATCTTCAAGTGTAAAGACCGAAAAGTGTTCTCTTCCATTTTTTTTTAAAAAAATTCCCCTCGACAGAAAAAAAGAACACAACGTTCATCAGTTCCGGACTTCAGGAGTATTAGTGCATGCCCTTCCGAGTCCATGCACGTTGAACGTGCCCTCCTGTTGTGGATCCACTAGCTAGATTATCTCCTAGTTAGTTATGCACATATGTGTTCTGTACATGTCTAAGTGCAATATGGTGATCAAAACAACGAGTGTGTGTTGCATCTCAAGCTCGTCTCAGGCTCCTCCGAGGAGCTAGCCATGGCGGAGGCGGCCGCCTGCGACCTTGCTCACCGCCGAGCAAGGGTCGGAGACACGACGGGACGGGCCGCCATGGTCATCGGGATACATGTCTTCGCCACCGTGATCGATCGTCCTTGTGAGCTGTCATGGTCGCCAGGACGAGTCGTGGCCATCGTTGTCTGATTCTAACTTCTAAGGCTATAGTATCCAACTAACTACTCGTTCATAACTATTCGTTGTCTGATTCTAACTTCTAAGGCTATAGTATCCAACTAACTACTCGTTCATAACTATTCTTTCTTTTCTCTCCCTACGACTGGAGATTTGGTCAGGGTAACCTTGGTTACTTGTGTATATGGTAACTTTATAACTGGTATTTATTTTCCTTCTCTAAGACTGGAGTTTTCCTCAGAATCACCTTGGTTACTTGCGTATGTGGTAACTGCGTCCCACCCAGTATCACAACTGGATAAAATCTACGACATCAGTGTTGACGACCAAATTGGGCAGTACCCCCGGATGGGCCGAGTGCGTCGGGCAAGATCTGCAATGCTACCGAATCGTGGCTCAGGCCGAGTGGTGCGGCGTCCCCGAATCCCGAGTACCCGTTTCCGAGTACCCGCGGTCCCGAGTTCTGGCGCCCCCGAGCACTCGCGCCCCCGAGCACTCGTCCCAGAGCACTCGTGCCCCCGAGTATTCATGTCCCCGAGCACTCGTTTTCGAGCATTAACGAGATCCGAGTGCCGGACCCCGAGCACTCTATGTCCCCGAGTACTCGTCCCCGAGCACTCGTGTTACCGAGTACTCGTGTTCCCGAGCGCTCGTTTCTTAAGTTCTCGTGCGCCCGAGTACTCGCCTTCCCGAATGGGTCCAAGCCAGGCTCCGAACGGTGCATCCGAGTCCCAGCCACGCCAGGTCGGTTGCCAAGCCGTAACGTTCCCGTACTTTCTTACAGGTGGGCCGAGGCATTGGATTTCAAGACGAAGACTTTCTGCGCTGGAGGCCTTGACTTGGGGCTCAAGGAACAATAGTTGATCGTGGCATTTAAAGGAAAGTCTGAGATTTGGAAGGGCTCCCGGATAATATGGAAGGATATCCCGTATACAAGGCGGAGTCCGGATCACGGCGGTTAAATCGATCAGGTTAGGAAGTTATCTCAAGATTGTATGGAAATATATCTTTGTACGAGATAGAGTCCTATTGTAGCTTAAAGACCGGGCATACCCTATAAATATGAAGGGTATATGGCCGATTGAGGTGGAACTCTCCCAATCGACGCAATCAATCTATTACTTTTTCATCTACTATTTTCTCTCCCTTTGTTTTATGCTTCTCGTTCTTCGTTGTTCTTCGTGTTACACGGCAACGAAACTCGAGGCCCTAGGGGCGATCAGGTCGACCTAGGGCAGCCCATAGCCGCCGCACTCCCTGACGGGGTCCCTCCCGGGGGTGTGGGGTTTCGGGTTCCCAAAAGCACTCGCCGGCGTGTCTTGCGTATCGCGCTCCCGGCGAGTCTCCCCCGGCTCCGTGTCCCGCGCATCGCGCTCGACTCCGGGGGTACACGGTGACGTGTTCGTGTGCGAACACACTTTTTGGCGACTCCGCTGGGGACGAAATCATCATGTCTAACAATCAGATTCCACAACTCGGCGAGATCAGCACCGATAACATCATCAAGCCCGACTACAATGAGCTATCGGAGGAACATCGCCAAGCTTTCGAAGCATACAAGAAAAAACGGGAGGAGGAAGATCTGCAGACGTTCCTCGCGAACTTCAAGAAGGATCGTCAAGGGAACATTACTCCGGTTGGAGAAATCAAACTCCCTCCTCTACACGGCAAGAAGGCTGGCACCCCGGTAAGTAGCACGTTTTCTCCAGAACAGATAGCCGAAATACAGGGTTATATTTCGGAAGGCAATACTCTTGTTTACAACACGTTCATGGAAAACACGAGTGCTAAGGGGAGCACGTGCCCAACATCTAGTGGTAACGCCGGTACGGCTATAGGTGTGGTAAACCCTGATCCGACCTTGGTAGTAGGTTCATCGGCGCTTCCCGTGCCATTGAATTTACGCCCTAGTCAGACCAACCAACTCGTAGCCGTACCCGCCAGCTCTAGTCCGATCATGAGCATACCCGGTTCGGCGGTAGCGCCGAACCAGAGCCTGATTACACCTTCCATGAACACAACCATGGTTAAGCCGATGCCGAGTCACGACTCGGCGTATGGATCACAGGCCGCACCCATGGCCAGTCATCCCACAGCGACTTCGTCCACTCCGGACAAAATTTTAGCCAAGCTCCAGGAAGATATGAAAAAGATGTTTACCGAGTCCTTCGGACTCGAGCCGAAGTTTAGAAGTCGGATGTACCAGAAGCCATATCCCGACTACTATGATGCTATCCTATATCCTCCGGGTTACAAGGTTCCCGACTTCGCTAAATTTAGCGGTGAAGGAACGAAAACTACATGGGAACATGTCAGTCAGTATCTGGCGCAGTTAGGTGAAGCCAGTTCCATAAATGAGCTAAAAGTGCGCCTATTTCCTTTGTCACTGACTGGCACCGCCTTTTCATGGTTCTCCGCTTTGCAGCCTGGCACTATACTCTTGTGGTCACAGTTAGAGCAGAAGTTCCATGATCATTTTTATAGCGGCGACAATGAACTCAAGTTGACACATCTTACATCGGTCAAGCAGAAGCACGACGAGTCGGTCACCGACTACGTCAAAAGATTTAGGGACACAAAGAACCGATGCTACAGCTTGGTAATAACCGAGAGAGACTTGGCCGACTTGGTACTGGCCGGGTGAAGACCCACATCCGAGAAAGGATAGAAAATTATGAGCTCTTAAGTGTCAACCAAGTCTTGCAAAAAGCTTTGGCTCAAGAAAGCCGAAGCATAGAAGTCAAAGAGATTCATAGGTCCAAACCCGATCGCCCTAGGATGCACATGGTCGAGTACGACAGCTCGGGCGATGAGGGTAACATATATGCTGCCGAGTTCGTTTGGTCCTCCAAGACCAAACCGTATACTTGTGACGCTCTCAAACCGACTCGCAAGAATCATGAAGAACAGATGAAATTCACCTTTGATGTAGCTAAGTGTGATAAAATATTTGATTCTTTGCTGTAAGATAGGATTATTAGAATATCTCATTCTTTACCGCCGTTTGAAGAGATGAAACGGCGAGCTTACTGCAAGTATCATAATTCTTTTTCTCATGCGACTAATGACTGCAATGTTTTTCGGCGACAGATACAATCAGCCATTAATGAGGGACGATTGAATTTCGCCGATATGCAAATCGACAAACAGCCCTTCCCAATGAACGCTATGGATTTGGAAGGGAAGAAAGTTTTGATTCGGCCCGACATAGCCGAATCAGCTAACAAAGACCATGTGGTCCTTGGTGAACCTCGGAAGAAAGAAGTCGGCAAAGCACTGGGAAGAGAAGTCGTGCTCGAGAAACAACCCGGTGGCAAAGAGACATTGAAAATCACTATCAGAAATCACGCACTCGGGGGGCAATCCCGAGTACAGGAAGATCACACCAGTGTACTCGGGGGGCAACCACCGATGCCAGAGAATACCCGGGTCAAGTTCATCAAGCCCGAGAGTCCGGAAGTCGGCAAGTGGAAGATCAACGAAGCCAGAACTCAGCATAAAAGAGTGAAGCCGACTTTCGATATGTTGCTTTCCAAATACACCAGCCAAGCGGCCGGTGTCATCCCTGACCGGCCATCGCGCTTAAAACGTCCAAGATCACCTCCAAGGCCAGGGTTTCAACATCAGACCGGACCGCACGGGCCATGGATGCCGACTCCATGGATGGTGCCACCTCCATACGCGCCGTACGTGGATCGCTTCGACGGAAGATGGGGGCAGCACCCGATGGTCCCTTACGCTTTTCATCCAGGATGGTCGGCATGAGGAGACCCGTCCGTGAGAGGCTCACTCATCCTAATCGGGGCCGACTAGGCGGGGATGCCAGTCGGCCAACACAGAAGGTCAACCACCCCACTCAAGACCGACTCGTTGGCGATACCAGTCGGTCCTCACCAACTTCTCCGGGTCAACCAGCCAAGAAGATATGGCGTGCCAAGTCACCGAGTGCTGATGCTCCAACGAACAACGGACCAAGAATGGAGATCAATCAACTCGGCAAAGGGCCGATACTATCGGTAATCTGGTCAACTCTAACGATAATGTGATCACTGTTCAGCAGGGGTCTATGGCCAATGACCGTGAAGCTGGCACAAGCAAGAGCAGGCCCAGAGACCCCAAGTACACTCAGCCTACCTGGTGTCCTCCCGGGTTGACCAAAACCCAGAAAAGAAGGCTGCAGCGCATGAGGAACCAGGAGAGGGTTGAGCGAGAGGCTGAGACGCTGAGGGACGAATCTTTTAACGAGATTCGGCCATGGTACCCGCGAAGCA
Source organism: Stipa capillata (assembly GCA_019208055.1). Lineage (NCBI taxonomy): Eukaryota > Viridiplantae > Streptophyta > Magnoliopsida > Poales > Poaceae > Stipa > Stipa capillata. The sequence continues at coordinate 916,235 of JAGXJF010001946.1, read as the reverse complement.
GGTCTGGAAGCCTAAGCGAGCAGAGGACACGACGACTCCCGAAGACATGTCTCCTCTACTCGGCATGTCGCCGAAGTCGGTAGCCACCACGGAAGATAGCGAAGAGGAAATGGTGGACTACAAGTCTACACCGGTTCACGCAGGTATGGACATAAACATGGTATATTACTTACCTGCCGAGTTCCGTGCTGTAGATGAGAATGGGGAAGTAGCCCAGTTCGACTTCGGCCCTAAGAACGCCATCTTCGAGAAGCCGACAGAGCCGGTGAGGCACTTAAAACCGCTATATGTCAAGGGCCATATTAATGGAACACCGGTGGCGAGGATGCTCGTGGATGGCGGTGCCGTGGTGAATCTTATGCCATACTCGGTCTTCAAGAGGTTAGGTCTGCATGATAACGAGTTGATGAAGACCAATATGGTGCTCAATGGGTTTGAAGGCAAAGAGAGCACAGAGGCCAAAGGCGTGATGTACGTAGAGCTCACCATCGGAAGCAAGACTTTGGCCACTGCCTTCTTCGTCGCCGAGGTGCAAGGAAATTACAACGTCATACTGGGCCGCGATTGGGTTCACGCCAACCAATGCGTGCCGTCCACAATGCACCAATGCCTTATACAATGGATTGATGAAGAAGTCGAAGTCATTCACGCAGACAACTCGGCTTGTGTCGCCTTAGCCGATGCGTTGGTGGACTGGCAGCACCCCAATGCGATGTGTCTGTCTGGGCGAGACCTTTCCGGGTTCGATTTCCTTAGCGCCACAAAGAACGAATTCGTACCCGTATCTTTAAAGCCAGTCAGTGCCGACCGGCTTCAGGCCAACTCGGTTTTAACTGCTTTGGTTGATGTGCTGGCGAGTCGGCAACAGCCCGGCAACTCTTCGGCGACCGACTTCCCTAGTACTAAAGGAGATAGCCGAGTACCCGTACCCTCAAAGCCGGTTGATGGCGATCGGCTCCAAAACAAGAAGCAATCAGATGGATCCTAACTCGGAATGGCTACAAAGCGACTCGCAGAGTATCGGTCTTGTAAGAACGATATGCACGAGTCTATAGAAGAGTTAGATAATATGGATAAGTTAGGGCAAGGTTTCACATCGGCCGATCCATTAGAGGAAGTAGACATAGGGGATGGATCGAGTTCTAGGCCGACCTTTGTAAACAAGAATTTGAAAGCCGATTGCAAATTTAAGCTAGTCGGCTTGCTAAAAGAATACGTTTGCTGCTTTGCATGGGAATACCATGAGATGCCCGGGTTAAGCCGAGAGCTAGTAGAGCATCGGTTGCCTATCAAGGCCGGTTTCAGACCTTTTAAACAACCGGCCAGGAGATTCAACCCCGAGATGTATGACCGGATCAAGGAAGAGATTGGTCGGCTGCTCAAAGCTAACTTTATTAGACCTTGTAGGTATGCCGACTGAATTTCTAACATTGTGCCCGTAGAAAGAAAGGGTCCGGCAAGTTGAGGGTGTGCATTGACTTCAGAGATTTGAACAGAGCCTCACCCAAAGACGAGTACCCTATGCCTATAGCCGATATGCTTATTGACAGTGCTTCTGGACACGAGGTCATCAGCTTCCTCGACGGTAACGCAGGGTACAATCAAATCTTCATGGCCGAAGAGGACATGTCCAAAACGGCTTTTCGTTGCCCCGGGTTCCTTGGCCTATTCGAGTGGACAGTGATGACCTTTGGATTGAAGAACGCTGGGGCCACGTATCAAAGAGCTATGAATCTAATCTTCCATGATCTACTCGGCGTCATACTAGAAGTCTATATTGATGACATCGTTGTCAAGTCGGACGCCTTTGAATCTCATCTGGCCGACTTGCGCTTAGCTTTTGAGAGGATGAAGAGGTACGGCCTGAAGATGAACCCGTTGAAGTGCGCTTTTGGCGTATCGGCTGGGAAGTTCTTAGGCTTCATCATACATCAGCATGGCATAGAAATTGATCCTAAAAAGATAGAAGCTATTCAGAAGTTACAAGCTCCGACATGCAAAAGGGACGTGCAAAGACTCCTTGGTAAAATCAATTATCTGAGGAGATTCATAGCCAACTTGTCGGGAAAGGTCACCGCATTTACTCCTATCCTTCGGTTGAAGAATGACGTCGATTTCACTTGGGGGGCAAGGCAACAGGAGGCGTTCGAGTTGATCAAAGGCTATTTATCTACCCCTCCGGTATTGAAAGCGCCTAGGCATGGGGAACCCTTCCGACTTTACATCGCAGCAGAGGAAGGCGTAATTGGAGCTGTGTTAACCCAAGAAGCCGAAGGAAAGGAACATGCTATCACTTATTTGAGTCGGCGACTACTCGACGCCGAGACAAGGTACTCTTTCGTTGAGAAATTATGCTTATGCCTATATTACGCTTGCACGAAGTCGAGACACTATTTGCTGTCTAGTACTTGCACTGTAGCCTGTCAAACCGATGTCATCAAGTATATGTTGCATAGGCCAATTCTTAGTGGCCGAGTCGGCAAGTGGGCTTACGCGCTGACTGAGTACGATTTGGCTTATGAACCCTTGAAATCTATGAAGAGCCAAATCATTGCCGACTTCATTGTTGAACATCGGGTTGACAAGCATAGCATTGACGTTGATCTTGTCTCACTAGTACCATGGAGATTGTACTTTGATGGTTCAGTCTGTAGCAATGGCCAAGGTGTCGGTGTTGTTTACATATCTCCATATGGTACTACCCACGAAGCCTCATGCCGCTTAGAATATTTTTGCACAAATAATCAAGCTGAGTATGAAGCTTTGCTACTCGGTTTAGAGCTTCTGATCGCAATAGGTGCCACACATATTGAGGCTTTCGGTGATTCGTTATTAGTAGTCCAACAAGTGTCCAAAGTTTATCAATGTCTTGACGAATCACTTAATGTTTATCTTGATAAGTGTCTAGATATAATCTCTACCTTGGATTATTTTAGTATTGCTCATATACCTAGACAAGAAAATTGGGTTGCAAACGAGTTAGCGCAGCAAGCATCCGGCTACCATGTTAGTCGTGGTGTCTTTCATATGTCTCAAGAGCCGATGCTTGGGACCAACTCGGTAGGAAAGGCCGAGTCAGAAATCACCGACTCGGTCGCCAGTGGAAAACCGAGTATGAATAACAGAGAAGACTGGAGGAAGTCGATCATTGATTACTTACAAGATCCGAGTAAGAGGGTAGACCGAATTGTTCGGCGGATGGCCTTCAAATACACTTTGATCGACGATGATCTTTATCGCCGAACGGTCGACGGAGTTCTTTTGAAATGCTTGGACGAGGATCAAGCAAGAGTTGCAATGGGAGAGGTACATGAAGGCATCTGTGGCACTCATCAGTCGGCTCACAAGATGAAATGGTTATTACGGCGTGCCGGGTTCTATTGGCCGACTATGATCAATGATTGCTTCAGATATTACAAGGGATGTGAAGCCTGTCAGAAGTTTGGTGATATTCAACTCGCTCCTGCTGCCATGCTACATCCTATTATCAAGCCGTGGCCATTCAGAGGTTGGGGACTAGACTTCATTGGGCAAATCTATCCTTCTTCCTCGAAGGGGCATCGGTTCGTATTGGTAGCAACTGATTATTTCACCAAGTGGTCTGAAGCAGTGCCTCTCAAGAACATGACACATGTGGAAGTGATTCGATTTATAACCGAGCACATTATACATAGATTCGGCGTCCCTCAAACTCTGACGACGGATCAAGGTACCTCTTTTATAGCGGGACAAGTAAAGGAGTTTGCCGAGTCCTATAGAATAAAGCTGCTCAATTCTTCTCCATATTATGCCCAAGCCAATGGGCAAGCCGAGTCCAGCAATAAAGTGCTAATCAAGCTCATCAAGAAGAAGATCGAAGACAACCCAAGGAGATGGCATGAGGTGTTGTCCGAGGCGTTGTGGGCGCATAGGATTTCAAGACACAGTGCTACCAAGGTGACTCCCTATGAGCTCGTGTATGGACAAGAGGCCGTTTTACCCGTAGAGGTAAATCTGAGTGCTTTAAGATTAGCCAAACAGAATGATTTATCGGCGGTCGACTTTTACAATCTGATGATGGATGGTCTTGATGAAGTCGCCGATAAGCGTTTGGTTGCTTTAAAGGCCATAGAAAGGGACAAGCTAAGGGTAGCCAGAGCATACAACAAAAAGGTCAAGTCGAAGAACTTTCAAGTCGGCGAACTAGTATGGAAGGTCATCCTACCAATCGGCTCGAAGGATAATAAGTTTGGCAAATGGTCGCCGAGTTGGGAAGGTCCTTTTCAGAATTGCGAGAGTGGTTCCTGGGAACTCATACTTAGTAGAATCCGTGCAGGGCACTCTGCTGCCGCGAGCTCTCAATGGCAGATATCTGAAGAAGTTCCACCCGAGCGTGTGGCAAGAAGCATAACAAGTGCTGTGGCCGATATATCATATCGCCCTAAGAGAAGAAATGGCCGATGAGATGGTCCGCATCGCCCTAAGAACATGACTTATTATTTTCGGTAAAAACACATCTTTATACCGAAAACAGGGGGGCATGTGTTGACGACCAAATTGGGCAGTACCCCCGGATGGGCCGAGTGCGTCGGGCAAGATCTGCAATGCTACCGAATCGTGGCTCAGGCCGAGTGGTGCGGCGTCCCCGAATCCCGAGTACCCGTTTCCGAGTACCCGCGGTCCCGAGTTCTGGCGCCCCCGAGCACTCGCGCCCCCGAGCACTCGTCCCGGAGCACTCGTGCCCCCGAGTATTCATGTCCCCGAGCACTCGTTTTCGAGCATTAACGAGATCCGAGTGCCGGACCCCGAGCACTCTATGTCCCCGAGTACTCGTCCCCGAGCACTCGTGTTACCGAGTACTCGTGTTCCCGAGCGCTCGTTTCTTAAGTTCTCGTGCGCCCGAGTACTCGCCTTCCCGAATGGGTCCAAGCCAGGCTCCGAACGGTGCATCCGAGTCCCAGCCACGCCAGGTCGGTTGCCAAGCCGTAACGTTCCCGTACTTTCTTACAGGTGAGCCGAGGCATTGGATTTTAAGACGAAGACTTTCTGCGCTGGAGGCCTTGACTTGGGGCTCAAGGAACAATAGTTGATCGTGGCATTTAAAGGAAAGTCTGAGATTTGGAAGGGCTCCCGGATAATATGGAAGGATATCCCGTATACAAGGCGGAGTCCGGATCACGGCGGTTAAATCGATCAGGTTAGGAAGTTATCTCAAGATTGTATGGAAATATATCTTTGTACGAGATAGAGTCCTATTGTAGCTCAAAGACCGGGCATACCCTATAAATATGAAGGGTATATGGCCGATTGAGGTGGAACTCTCCCAATCGACGCAATCAATCTATTACTTTTTCATCTACTATTTTCTCTCCCTTTGTTTTATGCTTCTCGTTCTTCGTTGTTCTTCGTGTTACACGGCAACGAAACTCGAGGCCCTAGGGGCGATCAGGTCGACCTAGGGCAGCCCATAGCCGCCGCACTCCCTGACGGGGTCCCTCCCGGGGGTGTGGGGTTTCGGGTTCCCAAAAGCACTCGCCGGCGTGTCTTGCGTATCGCGCTCCCGGCGAGTCTCCCCCGGCTCCGTGTCCCGCGCATCGCGCTCGGCTCCGGGGTACACGGTGACGTGTTCGTGTGCGAACAATCAGCAACTCAGATCCAATAATATTCCACATATAAGACGATAAGCTGCCTCTGCGGTTGGCAACGCACAACGTCTCGTAGGTCTACTCTGGCAAGGAGCAAGTGGCTTGGGAGTATTACGGAAACAATATTCTTTAGAACAAGAGACGTCCATCTCTAGCTTCAGTATTTATATTGAGACATGACACTTTACATTGGAATAGGAGGCTATCTCAGATTCTCACTATCTCTCATCCTATTTTAGCCCTCCGAAGTGTAAATCAGCACCTCATTCATGAGTTTTTCCCCAATACCAGCCGTCCTTTTGCTTGCTTGATCAAGCACGCAAAACAGTATGCCGTTTCATGAGCAATTATGTCGATCGAGGGTCATCCGGTTCTAGGCCACCCAATTCTCACCAATTATGTCGTTGTCGAAGCTGAGCAGAATGGAGAATCTATTCCTTCTTGCGGCGAAGTAGATCACCCGACTGCTCGATTCTTCCTTTCCTCAGGCTTCCTGTAGAAGCAGCAGCCTTATTTGCTTCACTCTAACATCTCATAACAGTAATTCATGTATCAGCCTCTAACTCCATGGCAAACAAGAAATTATCTGAGAGCATTGTTACTCAAATAGTTGTCTCTAGAATAAGAGACTTAGAGACGTCGTCTGATCGTCTCTAGCTTGCTAGCTAGCTATCTTCACTATTTATTTTTGTAACATGGAGCTTTGCATTGGACTATATACCAGCTAGATCACCCAATTTTTACCCTGTTGTCACGCGCATGTCAATGCACTCCGCATCTCGTTCACGATCTTTCATTCTTACAGTACCTGCCCTTATTTTGCATTGAAGAAGCATGCAGAACATGTGCGCGCTTCATGGGTTTCCTGACCGGAAATACACTTTTTCAGTCATCTGCACTTGATCCTGATCGGCGCCACGGCCGTGCGTCCGCAGGGAATTGCATGGCCTGGCCGCGACGAGGAGGAGACCGAGGTCCTTTACGTGATCGGGCCTGGCCTGGCGCGTTGCAAGATGACACCGTCCAGTAGTCTGTACTCCAGACTCCAGAGCAGATCGAGAGATGCATGGCTAGGCCTGGACGATGGGCAGGCTTCGTGTTCACTGAGCCGAGCAAGCTCACTCACATGATTCGCGCCGGGACTCATGGGCAGTGCAATGAGCCGATGTACGTGTCACACAGAGCCATATTGTCTGCCGGTCTGCCCCTTGGCCTCCTCTCTCGACGGCGCACCGGCCTCGGTCATGTTGTCTCCAGCATCATCCCCTCCTCGCTGCTCATACAGAACTGCCAGGCTTTACTTTCTTATTTCCATTTTTCGATGAACATACTATCAGGCTCTATGTGCTGTTACTCCAACCTGTCCTGACAAACATTGTTTTGCTCTGCTCGGGACGATTGATGAGCTTGCAACTTGTAGCCTTGGATTAGATTGGTCCATGGTTTCGGACTGTCAGGTACGACTGTACGAGGTACGTAAATTCTTTTGCAATGATTTTAAATCATGATAATATTTGTTAAGTATATTAACTAACACAATAGTTTATTTTCAGGTTGCAGTATATCGATTCTTTAATTTCCAACGAATTGCCAAATTGTTCCAACAATTATTAATCATACCAAAGCAAATAAGTGTACATATTTGCAATATATGAGAATCTCGCAGTCAAGTGACAAGAAAGAATAGTATAACGAGGGAGGAGACCATGATGTTCACGGCGTCGCATTGCCCTAGCGTGAAGATGCGCCACTAGCGCACCGATATGTACGTAACAGTGCTAAGTAAGAACACAAATTGCTCATACCGCTCCACTCGATCATATGTTTCTCTTTTGCGGCACCGACACTTCTCCTACCAAGCTGTTGTCGCCGAACAGAAGAAGCACGCTGGAAACACAACGTGAGCACATCACCAACCCTACAGAGCCGGCATCGCCTCCTACTCACTCCTCATATAGTGAAACAGCAGGCTTATTTGTTTCACTCCAACATCTCATAACACCATTGCTATGCATTAAGAAATTGGTTTTGGGAGGACTATCATTGAAATAACTATTCCATGAGAAGAGGCGTCGATCTCTAGCTAGCGTCATGATTTGTATTGGAAGATGACACTTTGCGTTGGAATATATACCAGCCAGATCATCCGATAGCCATGTACTCATCATGCGTATATCATTGCACATCTGAATTCGTCCGTGATATTGTTTTCCTTACCAGGCACCAGGCCCAGGCCTTCTCTTCACGTGAAGGAAGCATGCAGAACATGCGTGTGCCGCTTCCTGTTTTCGGGGCCGGCACTGTCCATTTCCCCATGTCCATATGGTCCTCGATCCTACTTGCCTGCTGCACTCGGGCCTGATCAGCGTCTACTTCATCAGTACGTAAAGAATGGAGAGAATTCCATATATGCCACTTAAAATATGACCAGTTCTAAATATGCTATTGAAATTTTGCACCGATTTCATATATGCTATTGACATCAGTTGACCGCTAGTTGACTGTTAAGTGGCTATTAAAAAGACAGTTTTTCCTTTGCATATATGTCACTTTGTAGTAAATGTTAAATGCTACAAAAATATTAGAAAATATTTTCTCTAATATATGTAAAAAACATGCCCACAAACATAGCTATTATATTTACTATAAAGTGGCATATATGAAAGACAAAACAAATGGTAAAGTGTCTTTTTAATAGCCACTTAACGGTTAACTAGCGGTCAACTAATGGTCAACTGACGTCAATAGTATACATGGAACCGGTGCAAAATGGCAGTGGCATATTTAAAAGAGAGACTTTTTAATGATATATTTAAAACCGGTCAAATTTTAAATATTATATATAAAATTCTCTCTAAATTTTTTTAGTAACTGTCCGTTCCTCGGGGAGGCCGAGCATGTGCGGAGGACATCCTCCTTCAGAGCAGAGCACAATGTTCACGCTTTCCCTAGAAAAAAGAAGCAGAATGTCACACTGCCACCTGGATGTCAAAGCAGAACATTTCTTAAAAAAAGAAAACTAGAAGCACGCGAAACATGATGTGCGCCGCTCCATGTGCTCCGAGCCGGAATCACATATTCCAGCCAGCTGCACTTGGACCTGATAGATGCCGAGCAATCCGTCCTGCAGGCCCTGCAGGTGCAAGACGCCAAGATGACACCCTCCAGTTCAGAGCAGAGAGACGCCTAGGCCTGGACGACGGCTTCATAGACAGGCTTCGTGTTCACCTGTGGCGAGCACGCTCACAAGCTTTGCATCTACCACGACCCACGAGCCTATCACGAGCGATTGACCGCACCCGGTGTGTAATACTCACGCGGGACGACACGGTCTTGAACTCTCTCTGAATGCTAATAACTTGTTTTTTGTCCATGATAGTTATTTGACTTTTTTCTACCTAATTCGAGTGCCTGTGATACGAATTCAAAAATATATAAGGGCATGTAGCCAACGGTGACGACAAGAAGATGTCAGATGTGCTTTTGATGAGAGAATGCTTACAGTATCGAATACCGAGGGAGTGCTAGGTTAGGTGATCGTACACATTGTTCTTGCGGCAAAAATATACCGACCCCAAATAAGCCCGTGGTTGCAGACTGAGATTTGAGAATGCTTACAAATCCTGCTTACCTGTTTTTTTTCTGTTTGTCCAGTTTTACCTTCCTGAACCCTTGCTCGAACCCTAAGAACGATGGCGAGTTCTCAGCAGCAGCATTCTCTTTGCTCCATTATCCAAAACCTAACTCCTACAACGTGGATGTAGGCACGGATGAAGTTGAGTGTCTACGGAATGGCGAGTGGAGTGGCTACGCTCTGCAACGTCTCATCATGTTTGGCCTAGCGATGTAGGCACGGATGAAGTTGAGTGTCTACGGAATGGCGAGTGGAGTGGCTACGCTCTGCAACGTCTCATCATGTTTGGCCTAGCGATGTGAGCACGGATCGTTTGCAGAATGTCTTTTTTTTTGAAGCCACGGTCGCAATTAGGACGGAGATTCACGTCTCTATTAATTAAGAAGAGGAGAATTGTCCAGTTAATTAAGAAAAATCAGACGAAAACCGCTATTACACGCCCATAGCCATACATGGCCCAGAGCACCCGACCGACCTGGCCACCAGCACAACACGTCACACACTGCTGCGAAAAGCAAACCCACAAAGCCAACTATAGCGTCATCGTCGTCACCCTTCACCACCACGACCCGGCGATTCCGACTTTGCCACCGAGGGCACCAGGGGCTCGAAGCCCCACAACAGTCACACGAAGTCATGCCGGCCCATGCCAAACAGTCGGCCCCGCGTCGAGGACAAGACAGCTCCGATTGGGCAACGAGCTTCGCAGGAGATGGTTGCAAGCCTCGCACCGACGAGACCACAGAAACCGCAGGGAGCGCTAGCCATCGAAACCGCCGAAGACACGTGTCATCGTCGCCGCCATGCCCACCCTGCAGCACTACAGCTCCGACTTCACCACCAAAGGAGGAAGAGGAGCACAGAGAAGCCCTGCCGCCACGCTGGACCGTCGATGTCAGAAGGCCATCCGCAGTTGAAAACCGCGCAACGTCCCAAGCCCGCACGTCGCCATTCGTCGTCGCCAAACAAGTCGCAACGCCAAACGTACCGGGGCGGCCGTCCTCGCAAATACGGACCCGGGGCGCCTCCCCGACGTCCACGTGCGAAGCATCCACCAGTCCCCGAGCAAGCACCTGTCAGCCGGCACAGGAATGCAACTCCACAGCGATGCCTTCAAGAAGGAGAACGACACAGAAAGCGCCGCCATCGCCCGATCCAGGAGCCTGGATTAGAGGTTTCCCCCGGAGACACGAAATCCTGAGAGGGGTTAGAGGGGTGGCTCCCAAACGACGCCCCCAAGGAGGTGAGCGGCGTCCGAAGACGTCATCATCGCTGGTCCGGCCGGAAGGCCCAGCCGAAACAGGGCTTTCGCCCGGAGCCTCGCACCCACGCCCCTGGCTACTGCAAGTGCGCCATCCTCCAACAAAGCCACTTCGCATGCTCCGCCTCCACCACTGGCCCCACCAGAGGAGCACCGACCGACCAGCCGCCGACATCCCTAGGGCTGTTGCTGCTGCTACCGCTGTCGTGCCGCCGCTGCTGATGCTGCCACTGCCGCTGCCGAAGCGCAGCTGTAGCTGCTACAGCCGCTGTCGCTGCTGCTCCAACGCCGCCCGCCGCCGTTGCCGCCAACGGCGCTCGCCTCCACACCGGCGCCTACCCACTCGCCGCGAGAGAGGGGGGGAGGGGGCTCACCCCCAGGCCACCGCCTCGCCGCCTCCATCCATCCACGGTCGCCGCCACTCTGCCTCCGCCCGCTCTCATGCGCTCCGCCTCCAGCCCGCCCCCAAAGCACCACCGAGAGCGCGCAGCTCCGCCGCCACACAGCCGCCCGACCTTGCCGCAGCAGCCCCGCACAGAGGCCCGAGGCCCTACTGCCGCACGACCCCCGCCCGCTGCGCCGCCACCTCCGCCCCGGAGCAGATCTAGGCACACCGGCCTAGATCCGGAGGCCCGCGACCCGCAGCACGCCACGTCGAGGCACCGCCACCGCGCGACGCCGGGAGAGCGGCCAAGCAGCGCCGACGAGGAGGAGGCCAGAGGGGAGCACCGCGGGGGAGGCCGCAACGGCAGAGAAGAAGACCCCGCCGCCGCCATCCGCCACGCGGGCTTCGCTCGGCGACATCCTCCGGCGGCGGTGAGGAGAGGGAGGAGGGAGGCGGCGGAAGGCCGGGTTGGGGTCGCCGCCCGAGTCGCCTGAGGAGAGCGACACGGGGGCTTTTTTTGAAATTTTTACAGAATATCTTAACATAATCGCAGTAAAAAAATATAGTACAGAAGAGGCAATACAGAAGCTACCTTCGGGTTAGATAGTACGACCTATTAAATCAACTGCATTTTTGAAATAAAGCCGTCGACTACTCATCAAAAGGTATCCAAAGAAATACTGATGAGAGTATATTGTTGGCTTCCTACGTTCCGCCCTGGAGCCGCTTCTTTACGTTGGTGCCGGTGAGGACAACCGATAGTTGATCGGATTGAGGTCCCTTTTGATTAAAGGATTTTCAAATAAATTTTGTATTATTTTATTCCGTAGAAAATCTTTCTATAGAGGCCCACTATGAGACCATACAATTTCTATGGATCATTTTCCTATAACTAATTCAATAAGAGGTTAGACCTCTTATGTTTTGCATATACCTTCTTTCTTTTTAATTTTCTGCAAAAAAAGTTAGGAGCATCTAAAGAGCTAGCTTTGCAAAATTCTATATTTTTCTGTAGGATCTAATAAGTTATTATATTTTAATTCTACGGTTTTTTTTATCTCGAGTTTCAAGAACGTTCCGTGGAGAATTATCAGGAGAGTACCTTGTCGCCTTCGTGCGTTCCGCACCGGAGCCGCTTCTTCACGCTGGCGTATCACGACGTTGTATCCGAAGCTGAAAGGGTTGTATCCGAAGCTTTTGCTTCCGCTGGATGGCCTCCGATGCTTGAGCTTGGTTAATCAAGCACTGCACGTGCGCACCTATTGATTGGATTGATATCATGGGCTTTGTTTAGCGGTTATGTGCTGGGTAGTAAGGAGTTCGGATCGTTTTTAAGCTATTTGTAAACCGAATTAAAGTGTTTGACTTACTAAGATTTAATAAATATATCTAAATCATTATAATTTAGACTTACCATAATGAATGGAAGAAATATTTTAGGCTACCTAAATAAACATGATCCTTTCTTTTTTAATCTTTTTATAATATAACTAGCACGGTATCCCGCGCAATACATTTTTAACTATCTTTATTCTTTTTACATGTACACGTGATATTAGATCAGTACGAGAAACAAAAGTTCAGTTCACGAGTCGGCCTGCTAGTCGTTGTTTTTCTATTAGTCTATCGATTGTGATCTATTTAGATATAGTTATGAAGATCTATCGGCTATGATCTGTTTAGTTGCAGTTATAAAAATCTATCGGCTATGATCTATTTAGGTATAATTGTGAAGATATGTTAGTTGTGGTCCACTAATAATAAAAGGTCCATCAGATTAAAGATTAGATATTTTATTTTTTATGAGAATTTTTAAAATTTTTAAAATTTTTATTATATTTTATTTTTAATATATAGTAGATAGATTGATAGAGATTATCCCTAAGAGGAGAGACGTCCATCGCTAGCTAGCTAGCTTCACTATTTATATTGGAAAACGACACTTTGGATTGGAATATATACCGGCGGCCAGACCATCCGATTTTAACCATGCATATATTAGTGCATGCCTGCATGAATTACGATATTTTTCCTTACCAGGCAGTGGCACCAACCCTTCTTTTCACGTGCAGGAAGCATGAGGGACACGCGAGCCGCTTCATGGGTTTGAGGCAGATATTGGCCCCAGTCTCCGACAGTTTATGTGGCAGCGTGGCTAACCATCCTAAAAAGCTATAAATTATTTAGAAAGATAAAATATGGTTTAAGTTTAAATTTTAAACATCTCTAATTTTTTATTGGTGGAGGAAGTCTAAAAAATAAGATTTCTTTAGCTTAGCCCGTATCTTTACTAATTACCGTTTTATCTCCACTAGTTCGAGAAATTTACCTGCTCATACCATTTAGTATATAACAAAAAAAATTCCACCCCTCCCCCCATCCTCCCATCCCCCGTCCCCTCCCTACTTGATTCCCCTTCCCCTCCCGCCGCCGCCTCTACCTCCCGCGCCAGATCTGGTCGCCTCCCGCGCCTCCTACTGCCGTTCCGCCCCTGGCCCGAGGTCGCCGCTGCCCGGAGACCCACCGCCGTCCCGAACGCCACGGCCGCTGACCTTCCCATCACCGCCCTCCTCCTCCTCCTCCACCCCCACAAGCCACTAGACACCCCCATCCCGCCGCCACCCACTACTCCCTCCGACAGCCGCTCCCGCTGCCACCGCCTCCCTCCGCTGGCCAGACGCCGCCTCCCCTCGCATGCTGCCGCCACCGGACACCCCAATCACGATCCATCCTCCCTCCACCCGATCCAGCCATCGGATCTTGGTGGGTTTCCCCGAGGGCCGCTCCGCCGCTATGGAGGAGGGCGACGTCCCCATCCTCGTGGAGATGGTTGGCACCTTGCCAACACCAACACCGATGCTGACGTCTTTGTTCCTTGGTGATGTTTCTTCTCAACATCGACAGCATGGCATTGGCAATGGTCGCAGAAGATCGATATCAGATGATATTTCTTCTCAACATATATGCAGGTGATGTTGAACTTGTCATCATTTAATTATTCTTCATATATACATATGTCTGATTTTTATGAAGTATTAGAGTTTTGAACCTGACGTTACTATAGGGTATTAGAATAATTATATGCACTGATGTTTGCTATTCTTTGTGTGAAAAACCGATGTTTGGCTGCGGGTGTTCTCAAGATGTATGCACTGCTGTTTGCTAATCTTTGTATGCACTGTGCAAGTGAGAATATGCAAGGGGGCATGATTCTGGTACTTTCACTACTACAGAATGGTTAATCACCGACGGGCCACTAACCGTCAACACTGACGGTTAGTGGCCCATCAGTGATGAAAAAAAAACACTGACGGTCGTAGTCGCCCGTCAGTGATATTACATCAAAAATGCAAAAAAAAAGCCGGCGCCCGCTGTAGCTGGCGCCATCGCGTCGGACCTACCGCGATGACCTCTTCGGCGGTGGAGCTCCAAGAGAAGCCCGAAGCACCCTTTCGGGAGATGAGGGAGTCGAGATCCGGCTCGCCCGGGCTCAGGGAAGAGGCGCCGCCGCCGGATCCGACCCGCCCGGGCTCGGGGAAGAGGGCGCCGCCGCCGGATCCGGCCCGCCCGGGGTTAGGGAAGAGGGCGCCGCCGCCGGATCCGGCCCGCCCGGGGTTAGGGAAGAGGCGTCGCCGCCGGATCCAGCCCGCCCGTGCTCGGGGACGAGGCGTCGACGCACCAGCGGGTGAGGCAAGAGCAGCTCACGGGATGGGAAGGAGAGGGTGGAGCTAGGGTTGGGCAGAGACGAGACAGAGAGAGAGAAAGGAGAGAAGAGAGGTAGCTGAGATTTAGATCCATGAGGAGAAGATGTCCGCCGTGAAGAGCACCTTGTCGTCCATGTACCTTGCGCCGCGTCCTCCCCTCGTCGGAAAAGGAGGTCTCTGGCGAGCGCGCCTCAGCCGCGGGGGCAAAGTAGGACCAGAAGGCATCGAGGAAGGAGGGCCCCCGGCTGCCGCCGCCGTTCACGGAGGACGACCGCTCGGAGGCGGATGACGCCGTGGTGGCGACGGAGAAGCGGGACAGGTCGTCGCTCTGTCGGCCTGGCGAGCCGCTGCTGCTCCTCATCCCGGACCCCGGGCCGGAGGGGACGCGTGCGCGGCGAGGCGGCAACCGCGTGTGGAGAGGAGA
This sequence comes from Stipa capillata, assembly GCA_019208055.1. NCBI lineage: Eukaryota > Viridiplantae > Streptophyta > Magnoliopsida > Poales > Poaceae > Stipa > Stipa capillata. The sequence goes on along the minus strand of JAGXJF010001946.1, from coordinate 901,203 downwards.
GAAGGGGAGGACGGACAGGTTGGAAAACTGCGGGTTTGATTACGATCGTGACGAGGAAGGAGTGGCGGGGAGGGGGGGAGGAGTTGGTGCGAGAGAGAGGGGGAGGGGAATGGATTTAGGTTTAGAAGAGGGATATGTTTTTATACTGAGGAGTTTGGAAATGGGCTTTTGGGCCAGGATTTAGTGGTAGTGGTTATCAATGACGGACCATAATTCTTGCCCGTCACTGATAACACTGTTATCAGTGACGGGCCATAACTTCGGCCCGTCACTGGTAAGACATATTATCAATGATGGGCCATAATTTCTGCCTGTCACTGGTAACACTGTTATCAGTGACGGGCCGTAACTCCAGCCCGTCACTGATAAGACCCGTCACCGATAACAGTAGACCATAATTTCTGCCCGTCAATAATGACTTTTTTCCACTGAAAACGGACCATCTGGTAGAGTCACCACTGATGGGTCTCTGGCTGCCCGTCAATGATAGGTAAGAAGGCTGACGGGCTTTTCCCTACCCGTCAGTGATAATATATGGCGGATGATTTTTTTTGTAGTAGTGTTTGTGTGAAGAATCTAATGCACATAGTGATTATCTGTGTTGAACAATGGCATTGTGGACAGTGCCTCATTGGAATCTTTGGCTGGTTTCTTAAGGAACCAGTGACATCTATTAGTGCCGGTCAGATTTGCATTTTCTATTAGTGTTAGCAAAAGCATTTGCTCTAAGGAGCACTAGTATAATTCTTTAGAGCTTCATTTCTTGTACTGCATGTGCTGTTAAAAAACAATGAATATGTGAATGCATGATGTTAAAACTTGTATGATTTCATTTCATAAAAACACATGATTCAAACTATGGTTATGTGGATGCAAATAGAATGAATGATGCTCCATTCGCATAATGCTAACATTGGTTGTTCAACTTGATATGATTATAAGCAACTAATTTTGTTAAATGATGTTGGCTCCATGTTGTAGATTATTAAATTATCTCATTTATATGCTAAACTGCATAAAAAAAAAGATGAAACTAGTTTTATTATCATTCAAACAGCAAAATAAGGCAAAGGGTACTACCGACTTTCCACAATCCACCTTTGGTCATAAGCTCAAGTCTCAGAAGCTGTTTAGAAGGGGAAGAGAAATTATTAGGGTTTCCTCACACCGGAGCTTCTGGTTGCCATTAAGTTTAAGCCGGCTTATGTACAAGCCGAAACTGTCTAGAAGGGGGCAATTGTCTGTTTTCCCATATGGCCTGACCCTATCAAGCTGCTATGCTTGGGCCTAATCGACGCCTCGTGCTGTGCGTGCGCAAAGAATTGCATTGGCTGGCCACGCCTCCGGGAAGGCCGAGCATGTTCATCATCCAGTTTGGCTCTGCAGTTGCAAGATGACACCCTCCAGTTCAATCTGTTCAAAGCAGAGCAGAATGCCTCAGACCTGCACAGCACTCATTGCAATGCCACAATGCTACCTCCATGTCGAAGCAGAGTACAGAGAATCATGGAGGCAAAGCGGACAGACGCGCATGTCTAAGAGCAAAATCAGACACCATTTCCGAATTCTGAACCAAGAGCGTTGACCTGTCAAAGGAGAAAATACATGATGAATGGACTGACAGCACCGTTGCCGATTGAGCTTCTTCTGGTGCCGCCGTGGATTTCTGTGTGAGGTGTTGCGGGAGAAGCGCTGCGTTCCAGTACGACGAGTCGCCGTCCAAGGCCTCCCACGTCTTAAGGTGCATTTGGTTGGAGGAATGGAAATAGATATGATAGAGATATCCACTTTTTTAAGCATATCTATGTGTTTGGTTGAAGGGATAGAGTGGATACGGGCAACCAACTAAAAAAATATTCTACAAAGATCCTGGATAGAGATACTCGACCAAAATGGCCGGATGAGACTGCCGCCCTTCTCTAATCATGATCATTAGCAAATAATTAGTAATAATTATCACTTATTAGTGATAATTATCACTTATTAGTGATAATTAGTGATAATTAGCATGTTTAGTGATAACTAGCATGTTTTATTAATTAGTATTTGTAACGGTAAGATCAATACTTAGTGTGTTGATTAATATATGATTAGTGGGTGATTAGTATATGATTAGTAACAATTATGGCTAGTTTAGCATTGATAGGTATTTAGTGTGTTCATTACTGTATAATTAATTATTATTAATATAAACTGAGTAATATAATTAAGTTAAATGAGCTCATCCCATCCAACTTGTATCTCTCCAACTAAACAAAAGATTGGTTTATCCCATCCATCCAACAAAAAAAAAGGTTCGTCCCGTCCACAAAAAATTGGATGGTCTTAACCCATCCATTCTTATCCTCCAACCAAACGCACCCTAAATCAACTGGTCTGCTGCTCCTAGCTAGGTTGCTGGCGATCAGCACCAACTTGCACCGTCGGTTGGAGATTGTCCGGAAAAATACTTGTCTAATATTTCAAAATCACATAAAGCAAGCTGATGATGTCCGCAATTGTGAGAATCGTTTTACCATCAAAACACAGTGTCCCTTAATTTCCACCATGTCCAGCATACTCCAACTACACCCAAAAATTGCAAACAAGAGCTTTTCGCAACTCTGGTAACCAAGAGAAATATTGTTGACGAAACAGGTCTGTCATCCAAAGCAATTGGTACCCCACCCAAAAGAGCCGAAAGCCCGAAACCACTGGACAATAAACAAAAAAGGGACATTGGGCGAAATTAGCCCCATTGCCAACCATATGCCTAATCCCCTGCAAGTAAATATGCTTTACATTAAATGGGATTGTAGGATTTTTCTAGAATTTTTGTAGGGTTTCAAACCTTCAAAAATTTCCTACAAACATCATTTGGATCATAAGAATGATGCTACCAAGTTTCTATGCCACCAATATCATAGGAAATTCAACATCTACTCAGACCTCTTATTTCCACTCATTCATGTCGGATCAAGGCATTCTTCCTATATTTTTCCTATGTTCTATGCAAACGATAATTCCTGCACCTTTTATGTGTTTTGCACTTATATTTCTGTCAAATTCTGTGTCTTTCTCTGTTTGTATGTTTTTCATTCCTACTATCAAAAGAGGGGAAATGCTCCCCAACAGGGGCGGAACTGGGCCCCGGGCAGCCTGGGCTGTAGCCCGGGTCTTGGCCCATGTAGTACCTATACCTCCTTTAGGTATTTTCTGAAAAAAAATCAGACTCCAAGAGGCCAGCCCGTGTACGTGGACCAGAATAACCAATCGATCAACCTTTTCACATCCCCACTGCTTGCGTACGTGTGCATCTGTTCGTGAGTTCGTCGGTTCCTATTCTATTAGGCCGACGCTCGAAGCTCTGACCTCTGAATCTCTGATCGTGCGAGGCAGCGAGGGTGTGGTCCTTTCCCTAGACTTGGTCGCGCCGCCACCGTCGCAAGTCGTGACCGCGCAAGCACTGAAGCACGCCGCCGCCGCGCCGCGTTTCTCTTCGGCAACTCGACCACGGACCACCGACTGCGCTCCGTGCAGAACCTGCCTCTGCCCGTGAGAGTTTATAATTTGTCATAGTTTTTGGGCATTAGAGTTCAGCCCTGGTCATGCCCAAATCCTAGGTCCGCCACTGCTCCCCAACACGAAGAATCATTGATCTTTCAAAAAAATACAAAGAGAATCATCGACAATACGTCTTATGTGAGGTTCATAACATCTCAGAGGCACCACTTCCTGATCCTCCCCCATCACAGGAACTTCATTTTTCTGAAAATTATCTTAAGACCTTACATTAATTCATAAACATATCATGTTGGGTTTAGTCCCATATCGTTGTGGATAGAGGCAGAACACACTTATAAGGGTGAGGGTAGCTCCTCCTATCAGGCTAGTCTTTTAGGGAGAGAGGGCCCAAGACCTCTTATAAGCCTGTGTTGCTCTATGGTTGGACTTGAGGCACAATGGGGGCTGGAAACACTGGTTTAGCGGGTCTGAGATTGTGTAATAAGTGGTATTAGAGCCTAAGTACCCGGATACAAATCTCGGAGACCTCACGGTTTGCTGGTCATGGTTGGCGAGCTGGAACGTTGGTGTTAACGGGCTCGGGTATGATCGATGTGTGAGGGGGAGATTTCTTGAGTTTAGTCCCACATTGGTTGTAGACAATGGCGAAATACGACTTATAAAGGTGAGGGTAGTCCCTCCTATCAGGCTAGTCTTTTAGGAGGAGAAAGCCCAAGACCTCTTATAAATCTATGTTGCTATGTGGTTAGATCTGAAGTGCAATAAAAACTAAAACGCTGGTTTAGCCGACCCAAAATTGTGCAACATATCACAAAAACTTCATATCCCTAGCTTTACCAGTTATATATACATGATTATGTCATCTGTATATTACGTGAATAACAACACCTTCGGAAATAATGCCAGCTTGTGTTCGAGTTCACGCTGCGTCCGAATAGGAGATCGAGCTGTGAAGCCTGGGGTCGTGGGATGGCACGATCAGTAGCAGATCATGGCACGACTTTAGCGATCTGTTAGCAGAGAATAAATAGAAGAGAGAACAGAAAAAACGCTGCAACGTTTTGCGCAGCACAAAAACAAACTTGCCTTTGAGTTCCAACTGTGAGAGTGTTTGATCCGAGGGATTTGGGCTGACGCAATCTTCTCACCGCCCATAGAGGAACACCAGCCTTATTTGTTTCACTTCAACATCTCATAACAACCTTGGCTAAGATTTAACAAAAACTTGTCTAAGAACATTTCTTTTATAGGTACTAAAAGACGCCACCCAACCTCTGCATCGTTCGATGCATATAACCTCACTTGGCTAAGAACTAAGAAGTGGTCTGGGAGCATTGTTACCGAATTTCCCGTGGACAAGAGAAGTTGATCTTTAGCTAGCTAGCTTCATTATTTATATTGGGAGATGACACATATCATTGGAATATATATACTAGCCAGGTCGTCCTATTTTCGCCATGTAGTCATGCGTATATCATTGCATATCTACATCTCTTTCGTGATATTGTTCTCTTTCCGGGCACCAGGCCCAGGCCCAGGCCTTCTCTTTACGTGAAATAAGCATGTAAAGCATGTGTCTACCAGCCTGCGGCACTTGGGCCTGATAGGCGCCTCGGGCGTGTGTGCGCAAAGATGAGACCCTCCAGCTCAGACTTCAGAGCAGAATGTCCCACTGCCACCTCCATGTCGAAGCACAGAGCAGAGGGTTTGGGATGCGGTCAGAGAATAGCTAGAGAGAGTTGTGGAAGCAAAGCGGACAGACGCATTTATTTATAATTAAGAGCAGATACCATTCTGAGTTTGAGTTCTGAACAAAGAACGTTCACCCGTCAAAGGAGAAAATGCATGATGCCCTAACCGATAACAGCGTCGCCGCGCCTCGTCTCATGCCGTATGTCTGCTCGACGTGCTGCACCTACATGAGAAGGGCCTCGTTCTGTCGTTCTGGTACGATGAGCCGCCGTCCACAGCCTCCCAAGCCTTCTTCAGTTCCTCCTGACATCGGTGGCCCTCGCCCTCGGCGCCTCTCCATCCTCCCCGCCTCCCGTGAGCCCATCATCGTGTCCACCTTGTATTTTCTCGTTTTACTAATTAGGCCCCTCGTATTTCACTGGTTCTGACCTTGCCTTCCATAACCCAACGCGAGGAAGGTAAGCTAGCTTTGGTCGCGACCTCGCTAGCAGTATGGTCTGCGTGCTACCCCTTGCCTGGTACAGCCTTGGGCGAAATAAAGAGGATAACACGAGCATCTTTTCCCCTCACTCTCGTGCCATGAGATGTTGACCATGTGTCAAACTATCCAAAGGTGATTGATGCTGGTGGAGTTTGCTCCAAATTCCTGTCACCCCTTTGCAAAAGACGTTCTGCGTTGCCGATGTCAGCCAGCGGTGTCACTCAGCTGTATCAGCCAGCTGTGTCACATGTGTTATATCCACCTGTGACACAGACAGTAGACACAGATAGGGTTAGCTCACCTGAGTCAGGTATTAGCATGTTAAGTATTCTGTCTGTGTGAGTCAGCTGTGTCACAGGCAGTAACACAGATACCCCTTCACCCACCTTGTAACTATATATACCCCTTCCCTGTAGACGTTATGGAATAAGCCAAGCATTGTAAATCCCTAACGGGTTAGGACTTCATTCATAGTGAAGTTGACGTCTTCGTGCGTCCGTGGTTTTCACCCTTTCTAGGGTTTTCACGTAAAATTCTGGTGTGCCTTGGATCGTGTGTGTGTGCTCTTTTTTTTATGCACGCGTTCTTTGCTTGACTCTTGCCACGTTCATTTCCGCTATTCTGATTTCTCTCTTCCTCTGGACACATCCATCACATTTCTCTCCTTTCATAACAAGTGGTATCAGAGCTAACCCAGGTTGCTCGTTCTTGAGATGACGTCCATGAAGTTTGATCTTCCGCTTCTTGATCGAGATACTCGATTCTCTCTGTGGCAAGTCAAGATGCGTGCTCTATTGGCTCAGGCCGATTATGAGAATGCATTGGATTCCTTTGGCGAGAAGGCCGTTGCTGCTTGGTCCGATGATGAGAAGAAGAAGGACCGCAAGGCTGTTTCCCAAATTCAACTCCATCTGCACAACAACATTATGCAGGAGGTTCTCCAGGAGACACATGCTGCTTCGTTATGGTTGAAACTTGAAGCAATCTGTATGACCAAGGATCTGACCAGCAAGATGCACCTCAAGCAAAAGTTGTTCCTGCACAAGATGCCGGAAGGAGATAACTTGCTTGAACACATCTCTAACTTCAAGGAGATTGTTGCTGATTTAGCATCATTGGATGTTAGTTATGATGATGAAGATTTGGGTTTAATTCTCTTGTGTTCGCTGCCTAGTTCATATTCTGGTTTTAGAGATACCATGCTGTATAGCAGAGATACCCTCACTTTGCATGAGGTTTATGAGGCATTGCATTCCAAGGAGAAGATGAGACAGGTGGTGTCTGATGATTCAAGCAACTCACATGCTGAGGGCTTGTCTGTCAGAGGCAGATCTGAGAAGAAAAACCCCAACTCTGGTCGTGGAAGAAGCTCTGCCTGTGCCACAGGTCAGAGAGGCAGGTCAAAGTCCCGAGGAAAGGGAAAGTTTTGCAGATATTGCAAACGTGATGGACACGACATTTCAGAGTGTTACAAGCTGAAGAACAAGGAGCAGAGAAAAGGCGCAAAGCCAAAAGATGATGCTGCTGCTAACTGTTCGGCAAACTCTGATGGCGAGTCTTTGATGGTCATTGCTGGAAGCTCTGCCACCAGTCACAGCTGTGACACAGGTCGTCTTCCCACCTGTGACACAGATCGTCAAACCAGCTGCGCCAGCTCCAGCTGTGACACCGGTCGTCACCTCAGCTGTGACATAGACCGTGAAGCCACCTATGACACAGCTACTGACACAGGTGTTGGACATTTGAATGCTGTCACCAGTTCTACTGGACACAGAGCTGCTACTGATGAGTGGATTCTTGACACTGCTTGCACATATCATATGTGTCCTCATGGAGATTGGTTCGTTTCCTTTGAGCCGTTAAGCAATGGTGGATCAGTTCTTGGCTATGATGATTCATCATGCAAGATAGAGGGCATTGGCTCAGTTCAGATCAAGATGTTTGATGGTATGATCAGAATACTGACAGATATCAGATATATTTTAAAGATGAAGAGAAATCTCATTTCATTGAGCTATTTTGATTGTAAGGGGTATCATTATTCAGGTGGAGATAGCTGTTTGAAGATCACCAAGGGTTCTCTTGTGGTGATGAAGGCAGACCTGAGGAAGTCCAGTGGACTATACTATCTCCGTGGCAGTTCAATCTCAGGCAATGCCGCCCCTGTAATTCCTCAAGATGTTTCTGGTTCTGATGCATCAAACCTTTGGCATATGCGTCTAGGGCATATGAGCAAGTCTGGTCTGGAAGAGCTGAGCAAGCGTGGATTACTTGAAGGATATAGTGGAAGCCTGAAGTTCTGTGAGCATTGTATCTTCGGCGAGCATAAAAGGGTGAAGTTCATTACCTCAACTCACACAACTGAAGGAATTCTTGATTATGTGCATTCTGATTTGTGGGGGCCATCCAGAAAGCCATCCTTTGGTGGATCTCGTTACATGATGACCATTATTGATGATTACTCAAGAAAGGTCTGGCCCTATTTCCTTAAACACAAGTCAGAAGCATTCTCTGCCTTCAAAGAGTGGAAGACAATGGTTGAAAACCAAACTGAGAAGAAAGTCAAGAAGCTTCGAACTGATAATGGTATGGAGTTTTGCCCCAAACAATTCAAGTCATACTGCAAGTCTCAAGGCATTGTGAGACAGTACACTGTTCCTGGCACTCCTCAACAAAATGGTGTAGCTGAGCGTATGAATAGGACCATTATCTCCAAGGCCCGTTGCATGTTGTCCAATGCAGGTCTGAACAGATATTTCTGGGCTGAAGCCGTCTCCACTGCTTGTCACCTTATCAATAGGTCTCCTTCCACAGCCATTGATAAGAAGATACCCATTGAGGTTTGGTCTGGTTCTCCTGTAGACTATTCAAATCTGAGAGTGTTTGGGTGCCCTGCTTATGCCCATGTTGACAATGGGAAGCTTGAACCCAGGGCAGTTAAATGCATATTTGTTGGCTATAAGTCTGGTATCAAAGGCTTTAAGCTATGGAATCCTGAGACCAAGAAGATGATAGTCAGCCGAAGTGTTGTCTTCAATGAGGCTGCTATGTTGCAAAGCAATGATGTTCCAGTTGATCAGCCCAGAAGTTCTGAAGACAGTGGACAGAAGTCTAACTCTGAGGTGGAGCATTCAGTTCAGCTCAGTGATTCTCATGCACCTGTGCCACAGGTGAGTGCACCTGTGCCACAGGTGACAGCTGTGCCACAGCCAGATCAGCCAGCTGTGCCACAGGTAGCTCATGACCTGCCAGCTGTGTCACAGGCAGGTGACACAGGTGATCAAACACCTGTTGCTGTGAACACTCCACAGCATTCTATTGCAGTTGATAGGCCCAGAAAGGATCGTAAACCTGTCAGGATGTTAATTGAAGAAGCAACCAAACCTGTCAGGAGGTTAATTGAAGAAGCAAACATGGTTGCTTATGCTTTCAGCGTCGCAGAAGAAATTGAAGGATCTGCCGAACTTTCCTCATTTTTAGAAGCCATTATCTTTGCTGATGCAAGCAAATGGATGACTGCAATGCATGATGCAATTGAATCCCTTGACAAGAATGGCAAATGGGATTTAGTCAAACTGCCCAGTGACAAGAGACCAATAAGCTGTAAATGGGTCTTCAAGTGCAAGGAGGGTTCTACTCCAAATGATGGGACAAGATACAAGGCAAGGCTGGTTGCAAAAGGCTACAGCCAGATTCCAGGTGTTGATTTCAATGAAGTGTTCTCCCCTGTTGTGAAGCATAGCTCAATTCGTACACTTCTCAGCATTGTTGCAATGCATGATTATGAGCTTCAACAATTAAATGTCAAAACTGTATTTCTTTATGGGGAGTTGGATGAAGACATCTATATGAATCAACCTGAAGGCTTTACTGTTCCTGGTAAAGAGAAGCTTCTCTACAAATTGAAGAAGTCACTGTATGGATTGAAGCAATCCCCCAGGCAGTGGTACAAGAGGTTTGATACCTTCATGATTTCTCAAGGCTTCAAAAGATCTGATTATGATAGCTGTGTGTACTTGAGATCTGCTAATGGCTCTGCCATTTACTTGCTATTGTATGTCGATGACATGCTAATTGCTGCTAAAGATAAAGCAGATGTTGATCAATTGAAGGAACAATTAAGTTCTGAATTTGATATGAAGGATCTGGGTGCAGCAAAGAAGATCCTTGGCATGGAGATTTCTAGAGACAGATCTACTGGAAAATTGTATCTCAGTCAAAGAGGATACATTAACAAGGTGCTTCACCGTTTCAACTTTCAAGATGCCAAGCCAGTTTCCACACCTTTAGCTGCACATTTCAGATTATCATCAAGCTGTTGTCCAAAGTCAGAAGAAGATGATGAGTACATGTCTAGAGTTTCCTATTCGAGTGCTGTTGGCTCTCTCATGTATGCTATGGTTTGCTCCCGTCCTGATTTAGCTCATGCTTTGAGCGTTGTGAGCAGATTCATGGCTAATCCTGGAAAAGAGCATTGGAAAGCAGTCCAATGGATATTCAGGTACCTTCGAGGTACATCTCATGCTTGTTTGTATTTTAGGAAATCTAGAGATGGAATTGTTGGATATGTTGATTCCGACTTTGCTGGCGATTTGGACAAGAGAAGATCACTCACAGGCTATGTGTTCACCATTGGTGGCTGTGCTGTGAGTTGGAAGGCAACCCTGCAGTCAACCGTTGCATTGTCTACTACTGAGGCTGAGTACATGGCCGTTGCTGAGGCATGCAAGGAGGCTACTTGGTTGAGAGGTTTATATTCTAAGCTTTGTGGAGATTCATCCTGCACAACTATCTACTGTGACAGTCAAAGTGCAATATGCCTTACAAAGGATTTCATGTTCCATGAGAGAACTAAGCACATTGATGCCATATTTCATTTTATCAGGGATGTTGTTGCAAAGGGTGATGTCAAAGTGACAAAGATCAGCACACATGACAATGCTGCTAATATGATGACAAAGCCAGTTCCTGCAGCTAAGTTTGAGCTTTACTCAAGCTTGGCCGGTGTCAAAAGATAGTCCCTAGTGACTATTGGCGCATGGCGCGCGATGAACTGTTAAGTCAGTTGAATTTGTTATCCATGTTGCTATAAGGAAGGAATTTATCTCAAGGTGGAGTTTATTGGAGTTTGCTCCAAATTCCTGTCACCCCTTTACAGAAGACGTTCTGCGTTGCCGGTGTCAGCCAGCGGTGTCACCCAGCGGTGTCACTCAGCTGTGTCAGCCAGCTGTGTCACATGTGTTATATCCACCTGTGAGACAGGCAGTAGACACAGATAGGGTTAGCTCACCTGAGTCAGGTGTTAGCATGTTAAGTATTCTGCCTGTGTGAGTCAGCTGTGTCACAGACAGTAACACAGATACCCCTTCACCCACCTTGTAACTATATATACCCCTTCCCTGTAGACGTTATGGGATAAGCCAAGCATTGTAAATCCCTAACGGGTTAGGACTTCATTCATAGTGAAGTTGACGTCTTCGTGCGTCCGTGGTTTTCACCCTTTCTAGGGTTTCCACGTAAAATTCTGGTTTGCCTTGGATCGTATGTGTGCGCTCTGTTTTTTATGCGCGCGTTCTTTGCTTGACTCTTGCCACGTTCATTTTCGCTACTCTGATTTCTCTCTTCCTCTGGACACGTCCATCCCATTTCTCTCCTTTCATAACAGATGCATATGTTATTATATGTACAATATGTTGGACAGTTGCTCAGATATTCAGGTGGCACATCATTCATAAGTTGAGTTGAATTCTAAGATCCTAATAATGTGTAGGACATATATCTCGGTAACAATATTATTTGTTAGAAGAATATCAGAGGTGATCTAGTTGTGCTCAACTTGGCTTGGTTTCGATTTCCCGTGTAGGTTTCACCATCATTGTCTAGGTGAGTCGGTATGACATGGGTAAATAAAATCTGGCGAACAACTGACCATAGAAGAACAAAATTAGAAAATTTAAATGAGAAAAAAGGTTGACGTTAAAGAATTCTAACAATGTTTCGAGAATTAGTGAGTTCCTCACCCACTTAACGTTGGCGAGAACGCCGGAGAAGAGAGGAGATGGACTTGCATGCCGTGAACGAGTAAGGTGCTTCCCGCGGTGACGGTCTCTTGTGTTTGATGGATAGGGTTGGTTGCCAGGGCAGATTTACCTGTTGTCGCACACATGACCTGTACCTTCATATCGCTCATACTGTGTGGGCCAGCCAATAAGAAGCACTAGAGACTGGTCGTTTGGTTCCCCCTCATCTCTAAAAAAATGTATCATTTGAATCAAGTATTCAAATTGCGGTCCGTTTGACCCACGGCATTTTTCACAACGAGAACTTCAAAACAAAATTGAAATAGATATATTTAGGTTCCATTTTAATAGCGGCTTTGTATTAATTGTTCTCGTACTTTACATTTTGTTTTGCATTGAATCTTTGTGCTCAACCTCGACACCTCACGATGGATCACCCAAGACTCAGTTAAGCAATGTTGGATCAATGTTATAGAAAGCATGGCTTTTCAAAGAAAGGAAATTGCTTCCCTTGCTGTACTAGTGTCTTGGTACATTTGGAACGAGCGCAACGCATGAATCTTCAGGAGAGTCTCCACTATGCCCCCGATAATTCTTGTCGGGATAAAAGAGGAGGCCGCAAACTGGGCCATAGCCGGGGCGAAACATTTGAAATGCATAATCCCAGGAGAGTAGGCTTATGTGCCTTCTTTTTCTCTTTTCTAATTTTCAGTTTTCTGCCCTTCTTTCTATGTTTGTAATAAAACTCCTTAATTAATGAATGAGGCAAAGCTTTTGCCTACGTTTCAAAAAAAAATCTTTCTGTCTCGCTAGTAAATTTATTTTTGTTCCTCGTGACAACTTTTTTCCAAAATAATTTCCCATATGACTTTTTTGGTCAAAGTAGTAAATTTGTACTTATTTGTTCCGTACAAAAACATAGATCATCTCCCGAAAAAATAATAATAAAATCAACCAAAACAACATTAGTGCCACATTTGAATATGAACTACTAGAACAATGCTTTCTTATACGAGAAGTACGGGAACAATATTCATTAACTACGGCATAAATCCCACGAGCTGCTGATAGGTACATTTCGCCATGCATGTTACACAGACAAACATAAAGCCTACTCACTCTTTGCAATCAGCTGAAACTAAACCATTATGTAGCCTAAAATTCTGTATTCACCATTCAATTTATCATTCCCAATGAGGTATGGTAACATGAACATAATTAATGGATTTCACCAGAGGATACCATCCGTTCATGCAAATGCGGTATTAGAACCAGAAGATAGTTTGCTAATTGTTCTGTTCTTTCTACGAATTTGCTAAACATTAGTCAGGGATTCCGGGAAAATTCCAAGTCTTACAAACGAGGCCTGAATACTGGTACTGGTTTTCACGAAGGGCGGAAAGATGGGTACGCGAGAGGCCGCAGGCGATCGGTCGTGGCAATCGCAGTCGCCGGCTCACGCTCACTCTAGCCCCTATATGTCCATCTCCCTTGATACTGGCGAATGACTCTGGGGGTGGTTCCAGATCTCGGTTCTAGAGCCTTTGCGAGGACTACTGTCGACGTACAAATGCCGGTATCGGTGGTCCGAAAGGACCTCTTTTGGGATTCGGCCGGGGAGGCGCAGATCTACGGAGCTACGCCGGAGCTAGAACTTGGCAGGATGAGAAATAGAAAAACACGGTGATTTACCCAGGTTCAGGCCACCTTCTAGGTGTAAAACCCTACGTCCTGCTTTGAGTGTATTTGAGAATATGTGGAGAGATTACAGTGAACTAGCAGCACAGGTGCTCCAGTTCTTCTTCCTCTAGGGTTTGTATGTCTAAGGTTGCGTTGCCTAAGAAAAGATCTCCGAGTTCCCCCTTTTGCATGGCCGCGGTTCTCCCTTTATATATCCGGGGCTCACCACAGTGGCCGAAAAGTAAATATCTTCCCATGAAGCTTGTCGCGGAAGAAATGGACATGGGCAAGCCACGCCGGTGGTTGAGATTCGCTGTAGCGGAACAGTGCCGGTCACACCTTGGTCAGAAACCGGATCATCATGATGAGGCCGTGTCAGGAGGTGAAGACGTCTCCTGACATGGGCTATGCTGCAACTACCCGAGCTCCACGGACCAGGTGCAGAGGGCATGCGTATGGGCGCGCGGAGGCGCGCCCTCAATGTCAAAAAGGGTGTCAGACCTCTCCATCCCCTCCAAGACTGATAGCTGACAGGGTTTATCACTTGGGGGGGACGGGAACCGGTCAGGACACCGTCTTTGGTCCGCAAGGACTTGGAGTAGACGGGCATTTAATGCCCCCGACACATGCATTAAATGCGCCTGTAGGGCCACGCGGACCGAGGAGGGGCCTACAAGGGGTGCTCGAGGCTCCTGGGACCGGAGGCCCCCGAGCACACTCAGGCCGCTCCATCATCCGGCCGAGGCACTTGGCGCACCAAATGGGGGCCAGGTTGCCTCGGGTGCTCGGGATGAGCCCCCGAGCGCTTCTTCTCGGGTGCTCGGGGTGAGCCCCCGAGCGCTTCTGCTTGCTTCGTCCCGGGCGGGGATCAAGTCGCCTTGGGCCCTTCGGGAAGAGCCCTTTATGGACGACTCGGGACACCCTTCGATTTAGCCGAGTGGAACAGTGCTCGGGGTGAGCCCCCGAGCACCTCTTCTTAACTCCCACGTTCCTGGCGACGTGGTGTCAAGTTGGGCCTTTGCCAGCGGTTTAGGGAACCCTGGGCCCCGTAACGCCGACAGTAGCCCCCGGCCCTGCCACCAGACGATGGCCCAATAAATGGACGAGGCTGGGGACGGGGCCTTCATTCTATGGGCCAATGAGGACGCCGGCCCATTTGGAACGTCGAACAGGGGAACCGCTCCGCTTTTTGCGCGACGTGGGGCGCCGTGCACCTCTGCCGAACGAGGAAAAGACGCCTTGCTTCTCGCGCGTCGTGGAGGGGCGCGTCCTGTTAGAGAGACAGAACTGACAACGCCGCCCACGTCACGCAATGGTTCGAATTCTTGATTGCTTCTTTTAAAGGTTTTGCCATTCTCGCGCCTCCTCATCTCCTTCGCCTCCCTGCGCAAATGCCTCCTTCCTTTTCATTGCGCCCTTTCGCCTCCTTGCCTTCTTTGCTGCACCACCGCCATGCCGAGACGCGAAAAGCGTCGCGCTCCTCCGCTGCCCACCACCACCGACGCCATCATCCCCAAGTCCCGCTTCCTCAACGAGGAGAGCAAGGACAGGGTGCGGAAGCTGCTGGTTTCGTAGAGTCAGAGGGGGGCGGCGACGGTGAGGCCGGCCACGTACCCGCCGGATCCGAGGCCGGAGGAGACGGTGATCTTCGCCAGCTTTGTCGCGACGGGCCTGGTGCCGCCATTCTCTCCCTTCTTCCTCGAGGTGCTGATAGAGTTTGGGATCCACCTCATCCATCTCTTCCCCAACTCCGTACTGATGCTGGCGATCTTCGCCCATCTCTGTGAGATATTCGTGGGCGTGATGCCTTCGGTGATGCTCTTCCGCCACTTCTTCGTGTTCCGGTCGACAGGGAAGAGCAGAGGCTCCGACCGGGTGGAGGCCGCGGGGAGCTGCAACTTCCGCCTCCGGAAGAAGATCAGCGACCACTACATTCCGTAGGAGCTACGGAATAAGTGGGACGACTGGCGTGTTGGAAATATGCCCTAGAGGCAATAATAAAGTTGTTATTATTCTATTTTCATGTTCATGATTAAGTTTATGTTCTATGCTAAAATTGCATTGGTTCTTGAATATGAGATTCAGAGGAAAACCTAATTGCATGTGTGGAATAATAAACACCATTCAGATCCCTAGTCAGGCCTCTGGACTAGCTCATGTATTGTTGATGATCTTGTTTTCCTGATCATGGGCATTGTTAATGTAACAAGGATGCCGGCAATAATGGGAACACATTGTTAGGGTAACAATGGTGTTGGATAGACCCCTTATGAGATACTGCGAGATCACTTCGTCAATATGTTGTCAGTATCTTCTCATGATGTGTTAACGTTTACTTGCGTCCTTAGACCATGAGAATATCATAGACCCGGATACCGGATGGTTGCTTTGGGGTCATCAAACGTTACGCCGTAACTGGATAATTATAAAGGTGACTTCCAGGTACACCAGAAAGTATATCGTGGTTCTAGATATGTCAAGACTGGGATTTGCCCATCCGGCGATGGAGAGATACACTCTGGGCCCACTCGGTATTACGGTGTCCAGCATCGCCTGGCCAGGTATTGTGACTAAAAGGTTAGTCACGGGGATACCGGAATACGGAAACGAGAAAAGAGTACAAACCGGTAACGAGGATAACTAGGTATGGTGATCAAGGAGTTGATCACAGGGATACCGTCAAAGTCTCGCCTCGGGTTGTGTAATGTATCGTGAGGCAAAAGGAATTGTATGCGACAATACAAGGTTTGCTCGATAAAGATCTTCGATGATATGTGGGAGTCGTTATGGGTGTCCAGATCCCGCTGACGATTATTGACCGGAATGTATTCCGGACATGTCCACATATACTCGAACCTATAGGGTCACACGCTTAACGTTTTAGCGACATTTAGGAATGCTACGATTTATGGAGAACGAGAGAGAAGGGTTCCAAAAGTGTTTCGGATGATCTCGAAAGTGTTCCGGGAGGTCCCGGATGGTTCCGGTGATGTCCGGAAGTGTTCCGAAAAGTATTGGAAGGTTCTAGAAGGTTCTGGAAGGTTCTGGAAGGTTCTAGAAGGTTCTAGAAATTCTAGAAGGTTCTGGAAGGTTCTAGAAATTCTAGAAGGTTCTGGAAGGTTCTAGAAATTCTAGAAGGTTCTAGAAGGGTGTCCCTGCTGGAGTAGGACTCCACCTGCCTAGGGAGAGCTGCCCCAACCCCTATAAATAGAGGGGCAGGGCACCTCAAAGGGTATCCCAAGCAGCCCCAGAGGCAGCCCTAGTCCCTTGGACTAAACCCTAGGCCGGCCATCTCTAGATTGGCCACAGCCTTCTTTTTCTCTCTCTTCTAGATTGGATCTAGTACAGCTGCCGGCGCGCTGCTGCTTCTCCTTCTCGTAGATCCCCGCTGTTCTTGTGTGCTGGTCCACACATTACCGCGGTGTCGCTGATCCGGTACGCGTGGATACCTCGGAGACGTCGTATACTTCGGCGTTTGATCGGGCGAACTATTCACGAGGAGATCGCTCTCGCGGCTGGGAGGTATAACCTAGCTGCGGGAGTCTGCGGACTTCATCGACATCGGTCAACTTTTCCGTTACATTGACGTGATCGTCGAAGG
Organism: Stipa capillata; assembly: GCA_019208055.1. Taxonomy (NCBI): domain Eukaryota; kingdom Viridiplantae; phylum Streptophyta; class Magnoliopsida; order Poales; family Poaceae; genus Stipa; species Stipa capillata. Next base: position 884,225 of record JAGXJF010001946.1, on the reverse strand, counting down.
TATGATATCGTTATCTACACCTCGATAGTGTTTCTTGGTTTGGTTCGTGCGCGGAAAAATTTTGTTTTGCGTAGCGCGTTCCCCAACAGTGGTATCAGAGCGGTTTCTATGCGTAGTTGTAGGTACGACTAGAGCATATGTGATATGCGGCATTGCACATATGATGTGCGGGGTGTTAGATGAGATCTACCACCAGATTTTCTTGTTGTTTCCCTCTCATTGCAAAATTTTGATCTCGGCGGCATCGTGAAATTTTCAGAGGTCCGGCGAACCTTACGATCTTCGGATCGAGACATGCTAAGGATGACTTTGGTTTCACTTTAGTTGAGAAAGATAAATTTGCAATGAGCGGGCTTGTAGATGTGATCTACACGGGGGTCATGCGTATGACGAAGTTTAGTATGGGGTTCGAGATTTCCGAGTCTCCAATTCCAGACACCCCGACAGTTAAATAACTGCAAGAGCAATCATGCTTATGGTAACGTAGGTAGCAAACGGTTTGCAACGTAACCATAAAGCCACGTATTGTAGCATAAACGTTAGATGCGTCTAACTTGTTTTTGCAGGGTATGCATGTGATGTGGTATAGCCTATGCGATGCAATGTGATTGTATGAGATGCAAAGTGTTTGTAATTTTAATTTTGTCATGACCTGCGTGTCATGAGTACGGCAATCGGCAGGAGCCAATACGATTGTCATTATTTATTATATTGACCTACGCGTCAACTAGAAAGCCATGTAATGCATTTATTTTATTAGCTATGTGATAGCAAATAGTTGTAATTGCAAGGACATGGTGGTGACAATCTTACATCGATGGACCTCGACGCTACGTCGTACGCGAAGAAGGAGTTCTCTGCCAAAAGATGTTGAAGAAGTCTTCTTCAACAAAAGGGGCTATACCATATCACAATAATTTAATTGCATGTGATGTTAATCCCTTTTATGCACCTTGTTTGATGCGTGGTAGACGTTGTTAAATAGGGTGATCCCTCACACAAATATCAAAGTAGTTAGTGTTCTTCCAGTGTAGCACCGTCTGGAGTATTTGCCATTCTGAGGTGCGCCATGTCACATGGGTACGATAGGTTTGACATATATGAGGCGGGCGCGAACCGTTCGCGCAGCAGAGCACTCGGTTGTCTTGACGAGCTTTGCAAGATCGTCTTGGGCTCGGAACACACCCATCGAAAGATGAACAAGAGTCATATGGGATATGATTGGCATGTTGACCTACCGGTCTCGTTATTCCATCATCAGTGATGTCACATCAATGGTGGAGTAAGTGAGTCGTGGATCTTGAATCACTAATAATCAATTATGAGGGATATTGGTTTTAGTGGGAGCTTACTCTAATTAAGTGTTAATTTGAGTTGCTTTAATCATGAACAATGTCTAAGTGTATTTGTTTTTAAGTTGTAGATCTATGGCACCCGTAACCACCTTTCCACTATGCGCGTTGCTTGAGAAAGAAAAACTGAATTCATCTGGAACAACTTTACGGACTGGTACCGTATGTGAGGATTGTCCTCAAGAGTGCCAAGAAGGACTATGTCCTATCGCAAACTCTCGGTGAACTCCCCGCTAACGCTACGGATGATGAGACTCGTATCTATCAATCTAAGAGCGATGATTCCATTGCAGTACAGTGTATCATGCTTGCCTCCATGGAACCTGATCTTCAAAGCGTTTTGAGAATTGGGCTGCTTATGAGTTAATCCAGGAGCTGAAAGCTTTGTTTCAGAAGCAAGCAAGGACTGAAAGATATGAGATATCCAAAGCCTTGTTTGAATGCAAGATGGCTGAGGGCAGCTCAGTGAGTCAGCACGTACTTAGATTGTCTGGGTACGCGAAAGGTTGGATGCGCTAGGTTTTCCAATCTCCCAAGAGTTGGGCACTGATCTTGTTCTTGCTTCCCTCCCTCCGAGCTATAGTAGCTTCATCATGAACTACAACATGAATGGGATGGAAAGGAGTATGGGTGAATTATTCACTATGCTTAAAACTGCTGAGAGTGGAATCCAGAAGGACGCCAATCATGTGATGATGGTGAATAAAACAACCAACTTCAAGAAGAAGGGCAAGTCTAAGAAAAAGGGCAAATCCAAGGGTGCTAGTATGACTGACACGCCTAAGAAGTCCAAGACTGGCGCCACTTCTGATGTTGAGTGCTTCTTCTGTAAAGAGAAGGGACACTGGAAGAGGAACTGCAAGAAATATCTGGCAGAAAAGAAGAAGTCTGGAAAGTCCAGCTCAGGTATGAGTGTCATACATGTTATTGATGTATTCCTTGCTGGTCCGCAATGTAATTCTTGGGTATTGGATACTGGATCGGTTGCTCATATTTGCAACTCGATGCAGGAACTACAGAGGCCTAAGCGACTGGCAAAGGATGAGGTGACGATGCGCGTCGGGAACGGAGTAAAAGTTGCTGTGCTCGCCGTCGGTGTCCTACCTCTACATTTATCTTCAGGATTTATATTAGAGCTTAGTAATTGTTACTATGTTCCGGCCTTGAGCAAAAACATTATTTCTGGATCATGTTTGTTGCAAGACGGTTATTCGTTTAAGTCTGAGAACAATGGTTGTTCGATTTATATGGATAATATGTTTTATGGCCATGCTCCCGTTGTGAATGGGTTATTTATTATGAATCTTGATGGTAATACACACATCCATAACACTGACGCTAAACGTCGCAAGATAATCGATTCGAATTCCACTTATTTGTGGCACTGCCGTTTGGGTCATATTGGAAAGAAGCGCATGAAGAAACTCCATTGTGATGGACTTTTGGAGTCATTTGATTATGAATCATTTGACACTTGCGAGCCTTGTCTAATGGGTAAAATGACTAAAACGCCGTTCACATGCCACGTAGAACGGGCGACTGATTTATTGGAGATCATACATACGGATGTATGTGGTCCAATGAGTATAGCTGCACGCGGTGGATTCCTCTACTTCATTACCTTCACGGATGATTTGAGTAGATATGGGTATATCTATTTGATGAGACATAAGTCTGAAACCTTTGAAAAGTTCAAAGAATTTCAGCATGAAGTAGAAAATCATCGTAATAAGAAAATCAAGTTTCTGCGATCAGATCGCGGAGGGGAGTATTTGAGTTACGAGTTTAGCGAACATCTGAAGAGCTACGGAATTGTTCCACAGCTTACGCCTCCCGGAACGCCACAGAGGAATGGAGTGTCCGAGAGACGTAATCGAACCTTGTTGGACATGGTAAGATCGATGATGTCATTAACTGAACTGCCATTGTCTTTTTGGGGTTATGCTTTAGAGACTGTCGCTTTTACACTAAATAGAGCACCATCTAAATCCGTTGAAACGACACCATATGAGATATGGCATGGGAAGAAACCCAACTTGTCTTTTCTTAAAATTTGGGGATGCGATGCATATGTAAAGCGTTACAACCAAATAAGCTCGATCCCAAATCGGATAAATGCTTCTTTGTTGGTTATCCCAAAGGAACTGTTGGGTATTCCTTCTATCACCGCACCGAAGGCAAAGTGTTTGTCGCAAAGAACGGTGTGTTTCTCGAGAAAGAGTTTCTTGCGAAAGGGGTGAGTGGGAGGATAGTGCAACTCGACGAGATTGGTGAATCTTCGTTATTAGGTCAAAGTGATGCAACGCCGGAAGTGGTTCCGGAGTTTCCCACAATGACTGATACGGAAGCCCCTACATGTGATGTAGAGACTTCAGTCGAGCCAGCAGCTGAACCACGAAGGTCTGGTAGGATTCGCACGAAACCACAGTGGTTTTCGGACGAGGTATTGTTGTTAGACAACGATAAGCCTGCGACCTATACGGAAGCAATGATGGGCCCTGACTCCGTTAAATGGCTAGACGCCATGAAATCCGAGATAGAATCCATGTACGAGAACCAAGTTTGGAGCTTGGTGGACCCTCCTGAAGGCGTGAGGCCTATCGAATGTAAATGGATCTATAAAAAGAAAACAGACGCGGATGGGAATGTATATATCTATAAAGCTCGACTTGTCGCAAAGGGTTTCCGACAAGTTCAAGGAGTTGACTACGACGAGACATTCTCTCCCGTAGCGATGCTTAAGTCTGTTCGGATTCTTCTAGCGATTGCTGCATATTTCGATTACGAGATATGGCAAATGGATGTCAAAACAGCGTTCCTGAATGGGAAGCTAACCGAGGACGTGTATATGATACAGCCCGAGGGTTTTGTCAATCCAAAGGATGCTGGAAAAGTATGCAAACTTCAGCGATCCATCTATGGACTGAAGCAAGCATCACGGAGTTGGAATCTTCGCTTTGATGAAGTGGTCAAAGGATTTGGCTTCATCAGGAACTGCGAAGAGGCTTGTGTTTACAAGAAAGTAAGTGGGAGCGCAATAGCATTTCTAATACTCTATGTGGATGACATATTGTTGATTGGGAATGATGTATCTTTTCTTGACAATATTAAGACTTCGTTGAAAAATAGTTTTTCAATGAAAGATTTAGGCGAGGCAGCATACATATTAGGTATAAAGATCTATAGAGATAGATCAAAGCGCCTAATAGGGCTAAGCCAGAGTACATATATAGATAAAGTACTGAAGAGGTTCAGTATGGAAAACGCCAAGAAGGGGTTCTTGCCGATGTCGCATGGGAAAAGTTTGAGCAAGAATCAGTGTCCTTCGACAACTGATGAGCGAGAACGCATGAGTAAGATTCCATACGCATCCGCGATTGGGTCAATCATGTACGCCATGATATGTACACGACCAGATGTGTCCTATGCTCTAAGTGTTACGAGCAGATACCAGAGTGATCCAGGTCATGATCATTGGACAGCAGTGAAGAATATCCTAAAGTACCTGAAGAGGACTAAGGATATGTTTCTCGTATACGGTGGTGACGAAGAGCTCGTTGTAAAGGGTTACACCGACGCCAGCTTTGTCACAGATCCGGACGATTTTCGATCTCAATCAGGCTTAGTGTATACACTGAACGGTGGCGCAGTGAGCTGGAAGAGTTCCAAGCAGGACACTGTGGCGGATTCTACAACGGAGGCTGAGTATATCGCCACTTCAGAAGCGGCAAAGGAGGGCGTTTGGATTAAGAAGTTCGTCACCGAGCTTGGTGTGGTTCCGAGCGCGCTGGATCCTATGGAGCTCTATTGTGACAATAGTGGCGCCATAGCTCAGGCCAAGGAGCCAAGGTCCCACCAGAAGTCCAAACATATACAACGCCGATTCCACATCATTCGTGAATTGGTGGAGCGTGGAGACGTAAAGATATGCAAAATACACACGGATCTGAATGTGTCAGATCCGCTGACGAAGCCTCTACCAAAAGCAAAGCATGAGCAACACCGGAATGCCATAGGTGTTCGGAGCTTAAGCATTGGCTAGATTATTGACTCTAGTACAAGTGGGAGACTGTTGGAAATATGCCTAGAGGCAATAATAAAGTTGTTATTATTCGATTTTCATGTTCATGATTAAGTTTATGTTCTATGCTAAAATTGCATTGGTTCTTGAATATGAGATTCAGAGGAAAACCTAATCGCATGTGTGGAATAATAAACACCATTCAGATCCCTAGTTAGGCCTCTGGACTAGCTCATGTATTGTTGATGATCTTGTTTTCCTGATCATGGGCATTGTTAATGTAACAAGGATGCCGGCAATAATGGGAACACATTGTTAGGGTAACAATGGTGTTGGATAGACCCCTTATGAGATACTGCGAGATCACTTCGTCAATATGTTGTCAGTATCTTCTCATGATGTGTTAACGTTCACTTGCGTCCTTACACCATGAGAATATCATAGACCCGGATACCGGATGGTTGCTTTGGGGTCATCAATCGTTACGCCGTAACTGGGTAATTATAAAGGTGACTTCCAGGTACACCAGAAAGTATATCGTGGTTCTAGATATGTCAAGACTGGGATTTGCCCATCCGGCGATGGAGAGATACACTCTGGGCCCACTCGGTATTACGGTGTCCAGCATCGCCTGGCCAGATATTGTGACTAAAAGGTTAGTCACGGGGATACCGGAATACGAAAACGAGAAAAGAGTACAAACCGGTAACGAGGATAACTAGGTATGGTGATCAAGGAGTTGATCACAGGGATACCGTCAAAGTCTCGCCTCGGGTTGTGTAATGTATCGTGAGGCAAAAGGAATTGTATGCGACAATACAAGGTTTGCTCGATAAAGATCTTCGATGATATGTGGGAGTCGTTATGGGTGTCCAGATCCCGCTGACGATTATTGACCGGAATGTATTCCGGACATGTCCACATATACTCGAACCTATAGGGTCACACGCTTAACGTTTTAGCGACATTTAGGAATGCTATGATTTATGGAGAACGAGAGAGAAGGGTTCCGAAAGTGTTTCGGATGATCTCGAAAGTGTTCCGGGAGGTCCCGGATGGTTCCGGTGATGTCCGGAAGTGTTCCGGAAAGTATTGGAAGGTTCTAGAAGGTTCTGGAAGGTTCTGGAAGGTTCTAGAAATTCTAGAAGGTTCTGGAAGGTTCTACAAATTCTAGAAGGTTCTGGAAGGTTCTAGAAATTCTAGAAGGTTCTAGTGGAGTTGGACTCCAACTCCAACAGGGTGTCCCTGCTGAAGTAGGACTCCACCTGCCTAGGGAGAGCTGCCCCAACCCCTATAAATAGAGGGGCAGGGCACCTCAAAGGGTATCCCAAGCAGCCCCAGAGGCAGCCCTAGTCCCTTGGACTAAACCCTAGGCCGGCCATCTCTAGATTGGCCACAGCCTTCTTTTTCTCTCTCTTCTAGATTGGATCTAGTACAGCTGCCGGCGCGCTGCTGATTCTCCTTCTCGTAGATCCCCGCTGTTCTTGTGTGCTGGTCCACACATTACCGCGGTGTCGCTGATCCGGTACGCGTGGATACCTCGGAGACGTCGTATACTTCGGCGTTTGATCGGGCGAACTATTCACGAGGAGATCGCTCTCGCGGCTGGGAGGTATAACCTAGCTGCGGGAGTCTACGGACTTCATCGACATCGGTCAACTTCTCCGCTGCATTGACGTGATCGTCGAAGGTATGATATCGTTATCTACACCTCGATAGTGTTTCTTGGTTTGGTTCGTGCGCGGAAAATTTTTGTTTTGCGTAGCGCGTTCTCCAACAGAGGCGCGGTGAAGCTTCTAGCTGCTCGGAGGGATCAGGAAAGCTATACATGGATGCATTGGATAACATTTGGTCAAGAAAGAGTGAGGTGGATCAGGTTAGAGATTTGAAGACGGAAGAGCGATACGAACGAGCGTATGCACTTGAGCAGGAAAGGCTACAGCTGAAGAAGGAGGAGTTAGAGTTGAGGAGGATGATCGAAGAGGAGAAGATTATGAATATTGATACCACCATGATGGCTGGTTCTCTGAAGCAGTACTACTTGTCTCTTTACGATGATATCATTGCAAAAAGATGCAGGGGGTCAGGATGAGTAGTTAAGACTCAATTCTAATTTGAACTGTAACGTCGTTTGAACTATTAAGTCGTTTGAACTGTTATGTGGTTTGAACTGTTATGTGTCGTTTGCAAACTTATGTGGTTTGAACTGTTATGTGTCGTTTGAACTATTAGGTCGTTTGAACTGTTATGTGGTTTAGTAACTTATGCTATGTTGTGCGAACTTTCGTGTGCCTGGTAAATTGAAATAGCTTCGGTGAGTAGACATACATTGAAATAGAGATACATGATAATAAAGATACATTGAAATAGGGATACATGATAATAGAGATACATGATAATAGGGATACACTGAACTAGTCTCCTCCGAATCGTTGCCACAGATGCTCAACTAAATCGGATTGCAACTGAGAGTGAGCATGCCTATTTCGAATGGATTGATAGGTTTGAATGAACTGTAAGAGTTCAGGGGTCTCTTCGTGAGACACCGTCACGTTCTCCCCGGCTCCATCAAAATTGCAGTCATGTGCGGCTTCATCCCCCTCGTCTTCTATTATCATGTTATGCATGATAACACAGACGGTCATGATGTCTTGCAGCGCTTCTTGGTCCCAGAAGCGGGCAGGTCCTCTGACAATGGCGAAACGAGCTTGAAGAACTCCAAATGCTCGTTCGACATCTTTCCTTGCGGACTCTTAGGCTTGTGTGAAGTATCTTTTCTTATTATCTTGGGGCATGATATTGTCTTCACAAATATCGCCAATGCAGGATAAATCCCATCTGCAAGGTAATATCCCATTGTGTAGTTGTGACCATTCACATTGTAGTTAACATCTGGAGATTGCCCTTCAGCTAACTTTGCAAAGAGAGGAGACCGATGGAGCACATTAATATCATTGTGTGACCCCGGTAATCCAGAGGTTTTGCGAAGCCACAGCTTCAAGAATGATAGTGGGCTCGTGCACATGTCCACTATACATGCCTTGCCATGCCGAAGGGTAATTCTTCCACTTCCAGTGCATGCAGTCTATGCTATCTAGCATACCTAGAAAATCTCTTGCCTCTCCAATCTCAAGTAATTTAGCAGTATCTATCTCATTCGGAGATCTCAAGTACTCATCACCGAATACTTCAATAATAGCTTTCACAAACCTTTTGACGCTCTTAATAGCAGTGCTTTCTCCGATACGGACATAATCGTCCGTAGCATCAGCTGCAACTCCGTAAACAAGCATTCTAAGTGCAGCGGTTATCATAACCCTAAAGCACCTGCACTATTTCTTCTTTGAACAAAATATGCATCATGCTCTTCTACCGCGTTCAAAATGCGAAGAAATATAGGGCGACTCATTCTAAACCTGCGCGGATATGGAAAATTGTCGGTACACTTGACATTCGACAAAAATACGATGAATCAAAATAAGAATTGGTGCCGAACCTGCGCCGGAAGAATCTTGGGCCATAGGTAGGGTCATCTGAGAAGTAGTCGTCGTAAAGTCTTGCATGGCCGGCAAGTCTATTGCGGTGAACAACTTGATGCCCAACCACGGACCCAGCAGGACATTGAACTTGCGTATGTAGGAATTGTTGATGGGCTGCTTGGATGGTCTGAAAGATAAGTTGGTCGTCGTCATCGGACGACGACGAATCTAACATAGTTTCCATGTAAAAGCTTCGATGAGGCATGGTGGATGATGAGAAGGTAGGAAGTGCTAATGCCTCTCGTGCTGGTTGAGAATGTGAGAAGAGAAAATGGTTATGGTATGGGTGGGAAGGCTGGATGAGCAGATGGTTCTGCATATATAGGCATCAAAATATAGTCGTTGGGAATATAGCCGTTGGGAATATACCTGTTGTGATTATAGCCGTTGGGAATATACCTGTTGCGAATATAGCCGTTGGGAATATAGCCGTTGCGAATCTATCCGTTCGAAATTTGCCGTTCAAATTTGTCCGTTCAAAAATTTTGCCGTTCAAATTTCGTCATTCGAAAATTTTGAAGTTGTCATATAGCGCCGTTCGAAATTTATCCGTCACGAATAAATAGCCGTTGAGGATGAAGTGGTAGTTATAATATATCAATAAAATATAGGATGGTGGGATATAGAGAATGAGTTTTGGAGAAGCTGTTGCAGTGAAAAGAGAAATAGAGAATGAATCTTTTGAAGAAACTCTCTATAAAGATATAGAGAGCTAAATTTGGAGAAACTAACGTGGATGCTCTTATTTTGTAGTTTTAAAATACGAAAGAAGACCTACCTTACTTTGTAGCCCGTAGGAACAGTGAGTGGGTCGCGTCGCATCGCAGACATGCACATAGTACATCGTTTCAATAATTGACTAAAAAAGAAATCGACCAAAAAGGAAGTCATGTCTCTGACCCTGGGAAAAAAAAGTCACGAGTGTGTACGCAAAATCCAGTACGTACCGAGAGGTCATTTTCTACAGAAGTTACACACGTACGATCGATTCTGGTGGCACTCGTACGTCAGTAAGTACGTGCGCCTTGTATGTCAACACGTCCGATTTCTAGTACGGCCTGAACCTGATCCACCAAAAGGCAAAACAAAGCTAAAGTCCACTCCTCAGCTTTCAACGGGAAAAAGAAGAAGAAAAAGAAAAACACTACAAGATTAACGAGTGGTATAGGAAGCATGCCTAGCTAGCTTGACTTCTAGATCACTCTGAACTCGCTGCGTCCGGGAGTGCGTAACCATCTGAATGCGTTGGCGCCTGGCCGGCGACGGAACTCAGCTACAGGCCAGTGGGAGCATGCGAGGATTCCCCGGTTCTTTCAGAGATTCAGTGCATCCAGCAACGGCGCCACACGCGAGCGGGGCGTCAGCGGTGACGACGGTTCGGCACGGAACCTTCCCAACCTATCGCCGCATCAAGTTATCACCCATCTCCCTGGCCCCGGTCGGCTATAACTCCGCGGATCCCGCAGCACAGACACAGCTCCTACGCTGTTGCTGGCTCCAGTCCAGTTCCATCGATCTTGACCACATGCCACATGCACGGTCCACACTAGCATCGCTCAGCTAGCTCATCACTCCCATTCTCTGAGAGCGACACGCTTCTGGGCTGTTATCTCTACACTCTCCCCCGGACAGGCTACATATATGCGGTGTGTGTGCAGCCACTACTGGTTTGTTTATCTGGCTATAGCTGGACGTGCCGGTCGCTTCTTTCTGATCTGCTTAATTGATGCGTGCGTCCGATCCAGCTACCATCTATCCGGTGCTTTGCTTCGGTGTACGTACCCCCCGTGTTGGGCGCGCCCACGTCGCAGGATGTGTTCGTTAGGGTTTGAAGCTAGGATGCGACTTGCCTGTCCTTTGTGTGAGTGACGTTAAGAGACAAGAATACATCGAAAAACTGCGTAACTTTGATTTAATGGGAGAGAATTAATACACGGTGATGCGTACTCTCAAATAAATACTAAAAAAATAATACAAAATTGCCATCTTTTGGTTACTTGAGAAATTAATGTTTCTTGATCAACTGAGTTGTATATTATCAAAATTATAATTACATAAAAAAATTATATAACTCTAGATCTAGAATTGTGCAACACCTCTATTACACATCTTTAGACTTAAAGTTACACATAATTTTTAAAAAGTATAATTATCTGATTAATTGTTAGACAAAAATTAACATTAAAAATCGCTTACTTGGAAAGAGCTAGCTCTCGCTGTCGCGAGAGGAAAATATGAGGGCTAGCCGATACGTGCAAAAAAAGGAACAAAATATATTACCTATCTTCTGCTTTTTTAGGTTCACAAATATATAACCATATTCACGCACAAGTTTTGGACACGCGGGCACAAGGTCATCCTTTTGACTTCCATTATCATTACTACTATGTAAAGGGTACCTAAAGCTGTTGGCAAGACATTGAATTGCATTGCGTATGGTACAAACGTGAAAGCAACTCAAGGCCTAGCATGTGCCTAATTAATCAAGCTCCTACTGTCTACATATCGACTTGACTGAACTTAGCGTAAGGTCTAATTATGCTAATCTAATCGTAGATCTTAATTCAATCTCATGAGCACGAATAAAATTAGTATGAAATTAGATAGGTTAATCTAATTTTAGTGGAGCCATCTCCGTAGTCGACATAGGGGAAAAAGAGGAGTCGAGCACGATCTCGACGAGTCCATTGACAGTATGGTTAATCTTCAAATCAATAGAAACACTCCCTAAATTGGTTTTGGCGTGATGGAATTTTAGGGGCAGTTGTAACTTTAATTTATTTCGAGTTTAATTAAATACAGGATGCTCTGTTCATTAAATCGAGGCCTAACCATTTTGCATTTAAACTTTTAATAACGAACGCATTATCTAATTAGTAATTGATCACTAAATATCCTAACACGTAGAAACCTCTAAATATGTTCGGATACGTATCAACTGGAGCGTCATTTCAAGAAAAAATAAATCAACTGGCGCAATTTGTAACTGTGATTCTCGAAGGGTGAATTAAAAGTCCAAATCCGTAACATTGTATCACTATATATATCAGACATATATAATTGACCTTTTCTTTTTTCTTACGCCTTCATTTGTGTGAAGCGACCCGAGAGATCTTGTGTGGAATTAAAGGAAGGGGACTCGATAAGTGACTCCATATCACTTGGCCACACAAAATACGACGAGATGCATGCATGACCACCGGCAAATTGCCAAAAGATGAACACAAGTGAAGTGGGCCGGGCACGAAAGGGAATGGCATTACCGGGTAGTGGCTGACCACGCCCATGCTGCACTCGTAGGACCGACCGTTATCTGGATTAGGCGGTGGCCGGTGTGGTCACCCCTGAGACGCATCGATGCAAAGATAGGTGTCCTTTTCCGGGGCGCCTCGAATTATACGATCGCTACATGAATTACACGACGGACTTATATACGCAATCTTCTCCTCTTTTTGCTATTACAGTTAACACGAATCTTTCCTTGTGAAAGCCCAGAAGACGAGACGAGTCACCTGGTCACTGAAGCAACGAGCTGTGACTGTGAACGCGGGTGAGCTAAGCGAACAACGTCTATTACCGCGCGCGCGCGACCCATGGCGGCGTGCCCCGGTGACAGGCAAAGCGGGGAAGGCGAGCGGTGCACGCGGCTTCTCCGCGAATCGGCGCCCGCGACGTCGCCGCGGGCCCGCCCCTTCGTCTCCCCTCTCCTCTCGTCGGCCGGTCAATTCCGAGTTTCCGATTCTTGCGCGCCCCATGTCATCTCTGTGCCCATGTGATCTTTGCCCGCGTCCCCCGTCGTCCACCGAAAATATCCCGCACAGTCTCACGCCTCACCTCCCACCCACCCGCCCGCGAGCGCCACGCGCGCGCGCCTCCCCTGTACTAACTCGTGCGCGTCGCGTCGCGTCACCAACCGGCCGGCGCCCAGACAAAACCGCACCGCTTTCCCCCTCGTTCCTTCTTCCTTCCCATCCATAACGCCATTCCAAAGCCCCCATCTCGTCTTCTTCTCCTTCCTTCCTTCGTCCTCATCGTCCCCCGTCCACGGATGATCGTGTAGTGACTCAAGTGAGCGAGATCGATGAAGGTGCTCTGCTCCGCGTGTGAGGCGGCCGAGGCGTGCGTGGTCTGCTGCGCTGACGAGGCCGCCCTCTGCCCGCGCTGCGACCGCGAGGTGCACGCCGCCAACCGCCTCGCCGGCAAGCACCACCGCCTGCCCCTCCTATCCGCCGGCTCCGCTGCGGCGCCCGCCGTGGCGGCACCGAAGTGCGACATATGCCAGGTATTTTAGCTGGTCTTGCCTTTCGCAAAATCCTTGTAAAAAAGATCCTTTTACCCGGGTAATCTGACAGAGTCCTCTGTTCGTGGCTCTTCTTCTTCTTCCCGCCCGCCAGGAGGGCCACGCCTACTTCTTCTGCGTCGAGGACCGCGCGCTGCTCTGCCGGAGCTGCGACGTCGCCGTGCACACCGCCAACGCCTTCGTCTCCGCGCACCGGAGGTTCCTCCTCACCGGCGTCCAGGTCGGCCTCGAGCCAGAAGACCAAGAACCAGAGCCGGAGCCTGAGCCGGAACCGCAGCCGCCCAACGTCTCGTCAGCTCCCCTGCAACCGCCGCCGCCGCCGCCGTGCCCCAAGAAGAGGAGCCCGACGCCGCTCTACAGCGACAACGACATGGACTGGGCGGCCGGCCCGGACGTCGGCATCACGGGGAACCTGCCCGACTGGTCGATCGTCGATGAGCAGTTCAACTCCCCGGCGTTGAGGCCCCCGGAGCCGGTGGTGATCAAAACCCCTCCGAAGAGGAGCCCACGGGGGTCCGTCACGGCGGGGAACACGGCGATTTTTGGCGGGAGCATGCCGGACTGGCCGCTCGACGAGTTCTTCGGCTTCGCCGAGTTCAACTCCGGCTTCGGATTCACCGAGAATGGCACGTCCAAGGTTAGTAGTATTAATTTAGTATTAATCCATTGCCGCCGTTCAGTATTACTCTTTAATCTAGTTTTTCAAGGAAAAACCTCGATTTTAAGTACTAATTCTACCAATTCAACAAGATAGAACAATCTGTGAGCTTCACTGCTCAGGATCTAACCCAAAATTGTACTAGTACAAGTTTGGAACACTGATCAATAGTTCTGGTCTCTGAACAAGTAATTTAGGTGATCTTGTTACCCAGTAAGTCAAGGTTTATCACCAGCATGTAACGTAAGCTTCAGTTAACCGGCAAAATTTCCTGAAAGTGTTGCAAAATTTGCATTCAACATGCAAGGCCTTCAACAAATCAACATCTTTATGATCGCGAAACATGTCGCAGATCCATCTCCGGTTGTTAGCCTGTGACATAATCTAACCGTGGCACATCCATCGTCATGCAGGCCGACAGCGGGAAGCTCGGGAGCACCTACGGCTCGCCGAACCGCCGCTCGTCGTCGTCGTCCTCCGGCGCCGCCACCCAGAACTCGCAGGATTTCTTCGGCCAGGTGCCGGAGGTCCACTGGTCCGTGCCGGAGCTCCCATCCCCGCCCACGGCCTCGGGCATCCACTGGCAAGGGGACCCGCATTACGGCGCCGCCGATGCAGCCGCCGTGTTCGTGCCGGACATCTGCTCCCCGGAGAACCCCTTCCGGTGCTTCGACACCGCCGGCGCCGCACCCCTCAAGCGCCGGAGGCGATGTTAACGTGGCAACGACGAGAACGTTCGCCGTCGATCACGTCGTTCTCTGTACTAGTCAGGTTGTGGTTGAGAGTTGAGAGTTAAAACTAGCTTGCAGAAGATCGAAGCAAATGCTGCTGCTGCTACTACTAGATGGTTAGTAGAATTATCCATACTGCAATAGCTCTGGAACCGATTATTAGTGAATTAACTAGGGGATTTGTGTAACGTTGCTTGTGTAATTGTGGTTTTAGCTCGGGATGTTAAGGAAAAGGTACAGTGAAAAAGGAAAAATAAACAGTGAGAATGGAATGGCACTGGAATTTGCTTTGGTTACGGGTGTTTTTTCACCGAGATCTGTTGGGCTGTCACGAGGATAATTATGTGATGTGTCAGCTCGACCTGAAAACGTTGTGCGTTTTATTGACTTCTTGTTAGTTGAGGGCGCGGAGCTCTGTTTTGCAGTAATTGTCCTGACGTTTCAAGCGACGGCACGTACATATTTGATTAAAGCTGTGGTTGCTGTGACTGAAGCAAATGATTGTTTAGCTCTGCAAACGGCGCACATGCTGTTATGTATTAGTACTGTTGTAGTGGTACACCGACTGAATATCTTTCTTTTTTGGAAAAGAGGTAGACCTGACTGACCTTGAAAGTAAAAATTCCTACTACTCCAGGATCTACGAAGTAAAAATTCCTGACCTGACTGACCTGAGTAACTACGAAGTACAAGTTTCTTCTCGTGTAATTAAGATCGCGATGACCTGCTGATTCGATACGGTCTGATCTTCGAGGAAAATGTCTATCGTATATTTCATAATTCACATCTTCAGGATGTGCATGAGCAATGGAAAATCTTGCTTCTTTGGCTCGATGGATGGTTGCTTCCAGAGCCTCTAGCTACTGTATTCCCGAACCTCTACTCCCACACGTCCACTCGGTGCTTGAGAATAACTTGCAACTTGACCTCAGTAACCGACTAACCGCAGCTGCATCAGCCGAGCTGCGCTCTTTGTCTCACTTGTTGCAGGTCGCTTAGCTCGACAACGGACCGGACGTGCGCCTACTGATCGACGGGAAAAATTCTCCACTTCCCGCGCCTACAGCCTCCATCAACTCTCAAGCCGACGACGCTCATGCCTACCTAATCTTGGCATCCAGGGTCCCGAACAAGATGAAGATCTTCGCGTCGCTGCTTTGCAAAGATCGTCTCAACACCAAGGCCACCTTGTTACGCAAAACAATTGGCGACGATGACTGATGTCCGTGCTGCAGTGCTTGACCCGAGAACTGACACCATCTCTTCATCTCCTACCCCCATAGCGCTCGGGTTTGGCGACGGCTAGGGTTCCAGCTTCCATCAACAGATTTTGCATCCATTTGGACAATGCGCCCACTGGGACCCACGCATTGGAAAGACTAAGCATGATATGGTGTTTTTTGGTTCATGACCGTGTGTTAGAACATACTGGTTGTGGGGGGTTTAACGCTTCGATATCAATGTTGTTCAATACAAAAAAACCTGGACACCTAACTTAGCTCGGGCGTCGATCTCTAGCGCAAGAGTCATTGACGCGATGTCCAGGTGAATCAGTACGAAAAACGAGAAAAACAAAAGCTAGGAAATCCTAATAAGATAAAAACATTAGAAGATACTAAAAATATCAAAAGTTAGCTGAAAAAATTCAGGGAAGCCTAAAGAGCGAAGGCAGTTGTATATGTTGGGGCCCACCTGGCTTGGTCCAAGCCTATGTTGTAGGATCGAGATGGGCCCAACTATCCAATAGGGCCTTTTCCGGGCCGGCCCGACCCAGAGATCCAGAGGCTTCTACGGAAGGAAAGATTGATAATAACCGGTCGGTCAAAAGCGCTTCCGTCCCCAGCCCAGCCGCCGCCGCCGCCCTTCCCCAGCCGCCTCCAACGGAGCACTGCCCTCCGTTGCCATCGCCTGGGGTTAGGGTTGGAGCCGCGGCCCACCCGCCACCGCGCCACTGCCGCCGGTCGATCCCTCCCCCCCCCTCCCCCGCGCTGCGCCTCGCCATCTATCCCTTCAAGCCCCGCCGCTCCTCTCCGTCGGGCTCTACCGCCGGGGAAGGTATGCCTCCTCCTCCCGTGCTTCGATTTGCACCTGTGGCCCGTGGATTTGAGGATTCGTGGGTCGCTCGGGTCTGGCGCTGTGGCGCTTGCGGCCTGCTTCGAAGCAAAAACGGAACGTAGGCAGAGGGCTCAGAGGGTGCAGTGGGTTAGTGACTTGGTTTATTACTGTATTGTACTATCTAACATTGCAATCTAGCGAATTTGTAGTTAGCAAGCCATTGGAGCGGCCAAAGGTAGCTATTCGGATTAGCACGTGGTGCGTTTTATGAGTGGCACGTAATCTGTAGCGGGGCTTGAACAGGTTTAAGTAGGCGCCAACCTTGTGCTGATAAACTTTTTACCAAGTTACTGCGATCATGTGCAATTTTTTTTGTCAAGACAGCTGCGGAGACAATCGATTCGAAGAGGTGCCCATAGGCGCAGTTTAGGTAGGAAGCCGTTGGAGCGGCTAAAAGAAACTTACTTCGACGAAACATTTTAGCGAGCTTAGTGGATGTAGTGAAGAACTGGTTGTGGGATCAGAGGATTCATTGGTTCAGTTGGTTATCTCTTTCTGTTTATTCTGTTAAGATTGGAATGATGCAATTACGCACCCACCAGGCCTTTCTCGGATGTTTGATCAATAGCTCTAGACCTGTCAGTATTTCCATTATCTCGCTGGAAAAGAAAGGACCTATCAGTATTTTACAATAAGCAGAAGCACCACACCATGCATGTGAACAATCACATATGAAATATTGATGGATAGCTGGTCAATCCCAGTTGATGGGCCCACTTGTCAATAGAAGTGGTGTGTCCATACTCCCATGTTCAAAGCAGAAGTGGAAGCCCAATGGGGACCCTTAATATGTATCTAATATTACATTACATGATAACTAAATACCTCTAAGCTTGAAATAATATTAATAGGAGTAGTGATGGAAGGTGGGGTACATATCCAAATGTGGTACGTTAGTAACTCTGCCACAAGGCATAATAGTAACCAATTGCTGTCAATTATTAAGTCGGTCACAACACATAATTGATTATTATTTGTTTGGTATTACTCTCTTCATCATGCATGTTTCGATGTGCATGAACTATTGGATTCTATCAAATTTCTAGCATGACTGATGCATTCTTTTGCGGAACTACTTTATGATGTAATAGGTGAATAGGGACTTGAAGTCTCTGTATGAAATAGCCTCAATAGATATCATGGGTGATAGTTCAAATCCAAATGTGCAGAAGGCCGAGGAACTCAAGCTTAGGGCAAACGATGCTTTCAAGGGTATGATCTGAATTCTCCTTCATGTCTTATGTGTAGGTAGAGCAGTACCATTTTGTCGTCATTGTTGTTAAACGGTTCTTGCCATTGCATTAGAACCATGTAGTCCTTCAAATATGTAGTTCCTGACTGCAACTTCCTCATTATGGGGATATTTAACTGAAGCGTACTGGGACCCCTTAAAGTTTGGATTTGCTGATTATTATTTCCTAACTATTACTGTGTCTTGCCCCCAGCAAACAAGTTTTCTCAGGCTATAAATCTCTATGACCAAGCTATTGAGCTAAATAGTTCAAATGCGGTTTATTGGGCAAATCGTGCATTTGCACATACGAAGCTTGAGGAATATGGAAGTGCTGTCCAAGATGCTACAAAAGCTATTGAAACTGATCCTAAATATTCAAAGGTAAGTATTCAAATCATGCTTCTGGCAAATTTTTGTTGGTTTTTACCTTATGCAAAACTTATTGCATATAGGGTTATTATAGACGAGGTGCCGCATATCTTGCTATGGGAAAATTCAAGGAAGCCCTGAAAGATTTTCAGCAGGTATGTGTGTCAGATTGTTTAAAAAATGCTCTTGATCATATGACTACTGGATATTGTTGGTCATTTGTTTCTTGTCTGCTCCTTGCTTAGAGTACATTTCTTTTTTAAACAAGAAGATTGCATATGGACATTGGCTATCATTGCAACTAAGTAACTATATGCAAATCTCCTTTGTTATTAGGTGAAAAGAATCTGTCCTAACGATCCAGATGCTACAAGAAAGTTGAAAGAGTGTGAGAAAGCTGTCCAAAAAATCCGTTTCGAAGAAGCAATTTCTGTAGGGGATACAGAAAGGCGCTCTATAGCAGATTCTCTTGATTATCATATAATAGGTATCTGGTTTTTGAATTTGCATATTTCCTGGCACTCTACTTGCTCCAGCCTCCATATACTATGTTAATTCGGTCTAAAATAGCACACTGTGCTGTTCTTTTCTGATTCTATTAATATGTTGTTTTATGATAAGTCTATTAACTCATTCATCAACTCTTCTTGGATTGGTTTCATGGATGTTTTATAGTTCCATCCATATTCAGCTCGTCTTTGCTTCTATATGTGTTTCATAGTTTTTTGTGCTTAGCATATTACACATGTGATCTAAAGTGTAAAGCAAGTTATGCTGAGATAGTTCTTGATGATAGGTTGAAATAGTGTCAAACAACATATGCTGTCATTAGTATTTCATAGAACTTAATCAACACTGCAGTATGTCTTCGCGTCGCTAACATCACAGGTTCTATTACTGAATGGAAGCTTTAGTTATTAAATGTATAGCTGATAACTATAGTTGAGTTATACAAACGTTGTTGATATTGCAGAAGTTGAACCACAGTATACTGGCGCAAGAATTGATGGGGATACAATAACATTAGATTTCATCAAGCAGATGTTGGATGATTTTAAAAAGCAAAAATGTATACATAGAAGGTATAGTTTGTAATTTTCAAGTGGCAATCTTGAATCATCCTCCTTTTCCTTATATTAGTTTTCTTGGGCGTCTGTGATAAACTATTAGTTGTTGGCAACTTGGCATAGGTATGCATTCCAGATTGTGTTGCAAGCACGAGAGTTGCTGCGATCAATGCCTTCCCTCGTGGATGTGAATGTTCCAAATGGTTGTCATTTTACGGTTTGCGGTGATGTTCATGGCCAGGTATTTGCCTTAACAAGTGAAGGGTTTTTCTAGATATAGCTCTCCATAACCATTTTCCATATGCACTTTGAGAGTATTTTAATCTCGTGAAGTGGTAGCAGAGCTGTTTATATTTATAATTTAAACTTCATAATGAGTTCCATTTCACTTGGTGAGTGGAAATCATTAGTCTCCATAACATTAGATTGTAAGTTTTTTTTTGGTTGGTGCTTATTGAGACGATTAATGGCCTTCTATTTTATTTGCAGTACTTTGATCTGCTAAATATATTTGAGCTCAATGGGCTTCCCTCTGAAGAGAACCCTTACCTTTTCAATGGAGACTTTGTGGACAGGGGGTCGTTTTCACTTGAAGTCATACTTACTCTCTTTGCATTCAAGTGCCTCTATCCAACAGGTAATTGCCTCTAGTTCTTATTTTATTTGTGGTCATGAATTGATCAAGCTAGTCTATTTGCTGTAGTGTGTGTTATACCATTCATCCTGCTACTAGTTCAGCTTTAGTTAAGTGGAAAGATGAGTTTCACTTCGCTCTATAATTTATGTGTGGATGGAATTTCAATGATCAGGTATGTACCTAGCAAGAGGAAACCATGAAAGCAAGAGCATGAACAAAATATATGGTTTCGAGGGAGAAGTGAAATCCAAATTGAGTGATACATTTGTTGAGCTGTTTGCTGAGGTATTTTGTTGCTTGCCTCTTGCTCATGTAATCAACAACAAGGTCTTTGTAGTTCATGGGGGTCTGTTTAGTGTTGATGGAGTGAAGTTATCTGACATTAAGGCCATTGATCGCTTTTGTGAGCCTCCTGAAGAAGGTACTTCCACTTTGCTATTTACCGTTGTCCACTCTTGAGTGGATCTGCGCTTTTCCATTGTTCCCAAGATTGTTGATGCTACCCTTGAATCTAAATGAAATGTTTTCATTAACACATGAGTTCTAGAATGATTGCATTTTCTTTGATCTCTTAAATTGCGAGGATATCATCATACTTAAGTTCTATTGCTCAAGCAAATGACGTCAAAGTTACACCTTTTCTTTATTCTGTTTCTAGAAACTGCAAAAAAAAAGAAGTTAATTCACACCATTACAACCAGGGTTTGTTGCAATTTTGTGTAAGATTTGTGGTGCAAACATTAAATTTCTGATTGCTATATGCTATCCTTCTAATTCTGATGTTGTGAATCACTACAATGTTGTACAAAAACATTTCCATGTCAACAAAGCTTGCTGTCAAAGTAACATATTTCATTCTTATATATGTTTTTGGCTATTTAGCAAAGTAAACTCTTGCCCTTGTTGTTGACAGGTTTAATGTGTGAAATTCTATGGAGTGACCCTCAGCCTCAGCTTGGGAGAGGCCCAAGCAAACGAGGTGTAGGGCTTTCCTTTGGTGCAGATGTGACAAAGAGGTTCTTAGAAGAGAACAGTCTCGGTAGGCCCTATAACAAATTGTCATTCTCGTTGGTTTAAAATACCAGTTATGCTTGTTGGATTTCCTTGTAGCACTCTTTTCTTGCACGTTCTCTTTTAATCTGCTTGATTGCCTGCCAGACCTTGTTGTCCGATCCCATGAAGTGAAGGATGAAGGGTATGAAATTGTACATGACGGAAAGCTTATAACTGTTTTCTCCGCTCCTAATTATTGCGACCAGGTATGCTAAATGATGGAAATAAACTACATTGCTTGCATACCTCGAATTTCTCTTGAGACTTTGCTTCCGGCAAGCCATCTGTTTTCTTTTTCATGTCTATTGTCCTCATCGAAGTATCGGTGCATAACTAAGGATGCTGAGTACACAATGCTATTCTGAATTTGTGATGCAGATGGGCAATAAAGGTGCATTTATTCGGTTTGGTGCTCCAGATTTGAAGCCAGATATTGTTAGTTTCTCAGCAGTGGTATGTCCTTCTTGGCTTTTTGCATCTAAGTTTCTTGCAAATAGATTGATTTGTATGACGTTTCTTGAGTATTCCTTTTCTCGAAGTGGGCTGACTCGATTAACGTGATCTATGGTTTGAGTAGAGATGTCTAGTAGTATAGCTTGAGCATGCTGAGCTGTAGCAGTACATAGTTTGAATTAAAGCTGCAGATATCTCTTCCAAGCACGGCTTTATTGCTTATACACTAGTTATTTATTTGGTCAATTCTGTCGAGACTTTTATCTGCCCTGATTTGGTTACTTCCTGTGCTAATATTACAAGGTTGATCACACTTTTGTTGATTGTTGCAGCCACACCCTGATGTCAAGCCGATGGCCTATGCAAACAATTTCCTCCGGATGTTCCAATAGCAACAGGCGGCACCTGTCTGGCCAATTTTGATATGCTAAACTTGTCTTTGCCCAGCTCATTTCGTAGCAAGTTCTCAACGAAGTCTTGCCTTGAACAGCAAATATTTGCTACAACAATTTTTTATATGCTGCTGTCGTCGCTCCTCCCCTTCGTTAAATTATTGTTACTAGCACAGTGATTTAGATATCTGTGTGTAGTCGTACAATTATTTTATCGCTGTGCTCCTTGCCTCTCTGATTCCCCCTCTATATCTCCCGTACATTCGTTCAGCGTGATTTTATTGCTCTCTTCACCTTTTGTCGTACTGACACCAGAGGAATCATGCTTCTTTTTAGGCAAGAATCATGCTTTTTAGTTGATGATAATTTGTTGTGTGAGTAGTTGTACGAAAAAAGAATGTTTTTTATCCCTCAATTATTGTCTTAGTGTAGCCTTTATTATTCAACTCTAAAACCACCCATAGTTGAATAGTTGGTCCATCAACCATCTATGCAGTGTAATTTTCATCCTTCAGAAAGGTTTTGTATGACTGGTACTTACATGTAGGCCACTCTCATCAATACCCTTCAAAAAATCTATGAATTTACTTGCCAAATTGAAATGTAGAAAAAGTATTATAAAGATCTTGTAAATAAACCTTGTAAATGAGGTTAGTGAGGACCATCATATATAAAGTGGAGTTTCCTCGTCTCAAAACCCTAAAATTTTGACCTAGAACTAACCTAAATAAAAATTGTGAACTCAAGCGCATCAAAACTTAACCCAATAATTTTTATAAGCTCCAAATATCCTCAAATGTCCTTCCAAAAGATTTTAAGACAATTGAAATTAAGTTACATACTTAAACAAATGATTTCCTAAAATATTTCATTCGGACGGAACTAAATTATGTTAATTAAGTGGATTTTCTCTTATTTAAGTTTTATAAATTTTATATCTGACAGTAATTTATATCTTTGAGCTCAAATATAATTCTTTTAAAAATATTTGAAACTTGTTTGGACTACTTGCTCTATTTTGGATCATATTGCATTCATAATGAAATGGCAGTCTTAAATAGAGGAAATTTGTAGAGAATATAGAAATCCTAAGGACTCCCAAATTTTCAAACCGTACTTTGAACCCCTTTTGATCAAACCCTAATTTGAAAAAAAAATAAAAAGAAAATAAAATAAAAGAAGACAAAACCCTCGAATCTTACCTTTGGGCCAGCTAACCCGGCCCCTCTTCTCTGCAGGCTGGGCTAAAGCCTAGCATCTTCCTCAGTGAAGTTGCGCCTGCGCCCTTTTCCCCTTGCCGCTTTCTTTACTAGAAAACGCCTCTGTGTGGCGCACCATCTCTACTTCTCTCTCTGACCTACGGGGCCCGCCCGCAGGCTTTCTTCCCCACGCGTCCCTGCCGGGCACGCGCGTTGCTCGCCGGCTGCTTCCTCCTTTCTTCCTTCCTTCTACACTTCTTTTCCTCCTCTTCATTTCCCACAAAACCAGAGCTCCTGCCATCCTCTAGCCTCGCCAGAGTTGCTTTCTTCTTCGCTTTTGGCCGAAGAATCTGCTACCCGGCCTGCCCCCCTCCCGGTGAGTCTTTTGCCGCTAGCTCTTGTCGTCGTCCTTTTCTGCCCTAACCCTAATTTTCTTCCCTATCCCGAGCTAGGACCAAAGGAGTGGAGGGTTGTCTTCCTCGACTACGACCCGGCGTTTCTCCACCAATCGCATCGGCGTCGCTGCCTACTCCACATCCCAATGGTCTCAAGGCATAGGAGGTACCACCGGAGCTCCTCCAGCACTAGCCAAAGGCTTTCCTCTCCTCCCACCGGCAGCCATTGTCTACGTCACCGCCAGTCACAATTGGATCTCTGCATCGCCCTCGTCTACCTCAGCTAAGCAGTCCCACGTCGCCGTGGTGAGCTGCTAACCCCAGCTCAGCGGCCCCTCACCTCCTTCCACTTGCCATCGCTGAAAGTCCTCATGCATGTGCTTGTCGGAGCCCGGCAGCGCCCAGTCTAATAGGGCTTACGGTCGGTCAGACCATATGGTTGGAACGGCCGTAACGGCCGGTCTACCATTATGGCTGTGGTCCGTGCACCGGTCGACCGTTATGACCGGTTAGATTCAGATTAGAGATTAATTAGGCTAATTAATGCAAGTTTGTGCTAATACCTTAATAACACGTGGGACCAGTATGTGAATATCTTGTTAAAATAAGAAATTAAGCTCTTGAGTGAATGACAATGGACCCATCTCCAAAATAACAAAAAGAAATCTATGACAGCCAAAGCCCACATGTAATAGATAGAAAATACATAAAAGGGAAATAAGAAAATGTTAGAGAATGACATATAGGTCCCGTTGTCAGTCGACTAGGGACCCTACATTTCATCCTCAGTAGCTAAATTATTGCTGAGTATAAAATTACTTATATATTTTCTTTATTGAGAAAAAGATAGAATATGCTAAAAATTGATAACAATTGGAAAATTTGAAGAAATTTCATATGAACTCCAAATGAATGGATTATTTTTTAAAATTCACCTTTTAGTTTTTATAACTAATGAAATAGATTTCATTCATGTTACTATTATGGATATTTCTAAATTCATAAAATTCCCTCAAACCCGAAAATCTAAAGTGCAAACTTGAAAAATTCATATATTTAGGTTTGGGACTCCAAATTAAATGAAACCAATTGCATTAGATTCATAATTTCATTTCCTATATTTTATAAAAAAATTCATGCATAATATCATCTCTGAATTTTCTAGTATTGATTGAATGCTTCTTTTCGTCTCTTTTCTGGCGTTTCGGTGTTCTTGTCGATAGAGCCGGGTAATGAGGGCTAGTTTGAGGGTGATCTCCATCAGATGTACGACTCCAAACAGCAAACCAAGCATGCTTGCTTATTCAAAATATTCTGGTTAACTTATATCATGCTTGGATAATGGATGGTTTTGCTTATTTGGATGCTTTGATCATGGTTAATTTTTTATTTGTTGTCACTAGCATGAGTAGGAGTGTTTGGTGTTCATGACCATCAAGGTTGTGCTCTTAAAATCATCTAATTAATAAATTTAACCCTAATAAGCAAGATGTGAGAGCCGGGAATTGATACCCATTTGGGGATTCGGTGAGTGGATTTAACTCGACCGATCTCAGCTTGTGATCTTTTCCTTCACCCACAGCGTGAGTGCGATTGATGACGTCGGGAGGGTAATGGTGGGCTAGCCATGCACCCACGACACCATCGGGGCGCTTCCTTCAAGGATACAGTGGATTTAACCCATCCTCAACTCCACATGATCCAGGAAATGAGGTGGATTTAGCCCTATCTCGGAATATGGAATAAGACGAATTCGATTGTGATGGTTGCCTATGTTAAAATCTGAAAATGGTTGGAATTACATTGATGAACAAGTTGTGAGAACTTTGGGTGGTGTAACCCTATTCCAGAGTTGCTTTAAGTTGAGTATGACTTAAATGTGATAAATTGAAACTTGGTGTGTTGGTTCTTCATACATGTTTACATATGAGAATGATTGAATTTTGAATGGTTTATCAAGTGGTTAAATTGATTAAATTAAATATGCTATAGTATCATGAAATAGATGACATGTGTAGCTCTCTTTATCAACTGATAATCAAATTAAGATGAGTTGTTTACATTGTCATTTATTATTCCATGTCATTCTTAAGTTAACTTGGATGAGCACATCAGCATCTTACGAGTACAGAAGTACTCATTCAAAAATTTCATTCCTACAAGTGATCCTAGCTTAGGCAAATTTTACGATTTCGATTACATTGCTTCGAATTCCTACTTGCATAGTTTGGCCGTCTTGGTCATATGGTTGTGTTGTAAGGCTTTTGGGAGATGACATGGGTGCCATCTTGGTGTTTTTATAATGTTTCCGCTGCTGGTCTTGTTGTTACTTTTATCATGGATGACCTTCGAGTCGCATTGAATGTAAATTAAATAATTGCCTGTGTGTCGGATGTGATATATATATATATCTTGTAGCTCCTCCTTCAGAGTTTTGTTGTGGTATTCAAATTATTTGATATGGCACCCCATATACAATGCGTGTATGTCTTTGAAGTGTATGAGACAGCCATGAAGAATTGCAGTTGTTCTCTCTGTTTGATTAGTAGGATGATCTTCAGTTGAGTGACCCGCTAGCTGTGATGCGTTGGCCAACTAGGCAAGGCATAGGTGATGGTACCAGGCTTTTGAGAAACCCACTAGCCTTAGGGCTAGGTTAGGGTGAAGGTATCATTGTCGGGCTCCTCCGAGATCATTGTGTTTCTCGAACGTGAGAAAGATGCTAAGTCTTCATAGGACTTTGGAATTGCATTTAGCTCATTTTGCGCTATTGTGTCTTTGCCCAGCTTGTCCAATGGGGATCGAATATGATGTGTGGTGTTCGTATGATATGTTGGCCCAGTGATGGACCAATATGTTTGTATACGTATGGTATGTTAGATAGTTCTCGGGTATTCAGACTATGCATCGTATATGAGTGGGTTGTAATTTTGGGACCCTAACAGCTTAGTATGAGAGCCGAATTGATCGTAGGGTAAACCTTGCAGGTGGGCATTAGAAATAGGACCTGGAGTCTCCGAGAATACTATCTATGAAAATTATAAGTAGATTTTGCATTTGCTTCTTTTCTCTGTCTAATTTAGATCTGAAATTTTCTTCTCTAATGCATTTGTTTTGATGTTTGAGGCTGATCTATCTATTCTTGTATTTCTCCTCAGATGTCCGACACTTATGTCACCTTGGTGGACACTTCACACCGCCTTGGTGTGGGAGGTGCTCCTCCTCTTCTTCTCCAAATGCTCACTTGTCTCGAGTATAAGTGGGTGCCAGAGTACACCATTTACCGGCATAACCAGAGTTTCGGGTTGAGCAACTACATTGCCATGGTCTTCATCCGGCCACACAACGTTCACCCCTTGGTGTTTGAGAGCCGCGACGGCTCCTATGATGGGGCTGCCCAAGCCCCGCCATGTCTTTTCTTCACGAATGGTACATGGAGTTGTAGGATTCTCTATTCCGCTACTATGTGGGTCAGGAGGGCCCAATAGCTCCTATCTTTTGGCAAGAGTTCATCTTCAAGGCGGGTCCTACGCTCGTGGAGACAACTCCGATGTTGACCCTCACCCATAGTCTCTACCGCTCGTGGCCTATGACCGTGATATGCATCACCGTTGCCTTTGTCACGCGCTTGCCTTCATCGATGAGCATATTGGAGCTTGTCATGCCCCCGCTGATCTCATGGAGGCTCGTGGAGAGTTTGCTCACCCTCACGGATCGAGCCGACCACACCCGCTTCTTTATTCGTGTGTGTGTGGGGAGCTCGCTATGCGCCTTGACACCAGGTGGCCTCGGTTGTCCCAGGGACTACTGTGGCAGTCGCGGTCCACCCCTGGGTGAGACACCACACAATTTCCTTGGCCAGGTGCCGACTCCTCCAGAGGCGAGCCTTTTCTTTGCCATCCATCTCAAGTTGGATGACTTTTCTCTGTGATTTCAGCACGCGTGTGTGCTGTCCTTTTGGTTTGTAGGAGCTTATGGATGCCTTTTTTTTTATCATGAGCTAGACCTCTCCTTATGTAAATTGGCTAGTGAACTAAGCACTTTTGTATGAACCCATGGTTGCAATATTCTGGATGCATAATATGTTGTAAACTTTCCACTTCAAAGACTCGTATGTTAGTAATATGAAATGTTTGGTTGTCAAGCTCTTGTGCAATCATCCCATTGTGTATTTTTTATGAAAATGCTACTGTTTTGAGATAAGATTAAACATGTATCCTTGCTGTCCCTCTCTCATCCCCCTCCGTCAGCCTTGCCGACAGAAGAAGGAGGCAAGAGGGGCTCGGCCTCCTCCTGCATCTGTATAGTAGCTTCCTAGTGGTTCCATTAGTGGGGTTTGGCGATTTGCCGTTGTTTTGGAGCTTCAGCTGACGCACTGAGGCTGTCGCCAACAAGTTGCCTACCACTTCTTCCTAACCGTCTCTGTCACATTGGTGGCTGCAGCCAGTGACGAGAGGACCCAGGTCAGTAGCTCCTCCAATAAGCCTTGCAAGGTCCTAGATCTGATCTTTAATCCCATCTTCTCTTGTTCGGCTCTGTGGTGGTGGTGGGATGATTAGAGAACTAGGAGGGAGGATTTAGACATATTTGGAGCCTTCTCTCCTGCCCTTTTTGCTTCTAATAAATATCCCTATCTGATGATGACATGGCACCCGGGTATCATCAAGGAGGATGAATCCGGCCCTCTGGCCATAGGGTGGGCCGGGCCGACTACTCGGAGTCCGACTTCTACATGAGAGCGTCTCATCAACGTGGAGTGCAAGATAGGGATAAACATACATCCGGCAATCCTGGATTCAGTTGTAACCAATTAGATAACCAATCTGTTAACCGATCCGGACTCTTGTAATCCTATCCCCGTTGCCTATATAAGGCCTGGTAGGGGACCTCCGATCGGTAAGCTTTTTAGTCATAGGCTATCTCTATTGTTTCATAGCTCAAGCAACCTCGAGATCAATCCTCAAGGGCTTGCGGCACTCGGGATTCAAGCTATACTAGCCACCAAACACAGGACGTAGGGTGTTACCTCCCCGTGAGGGCCTGAACCTGTCTAAATTTTGCCTCCCTTGTGCACCCATCTGGATTTGCTGTGCTCACACCGCCCCATATTCAGTATTGCCGGAATAATATCCCGACAGTTGGCGCGCCAGGTAGGGGAGGTGCGCACAGATCCATCTACACGAATCCGGATGGGTTTCATGAGATTCGCTTCTATGGACGTTGTTCCGGATCCTGGACAGCTATTCTAATTCAGAAAATTGAACTTCATCGCCGACAAGGTCGGCAAACTTCACCTTTGCTACTCGGCAGCACGTCGATCAGCGGAGGCTTCATCAGCTTCTTTGCTCGGACTCATCCCATGAGTCCGCGCCTTCGGCCCCTCTCCTTAGGGACGAGGTTACGCCAAAATCAGATCTGCTGTTCGCGTACGGGTTTTCACCCGTCAAACAGAGGTCCCGACTGGTGGGTGCCATAGACTCTCTCCTCCCTGTCCTCGAGTATGACTCGGACGAGTACGAGAGCTCGGGCAGTCACCACCCGTCCTGGGAGGTCTTCATGGCCAACCCCGACTCGCTGGACAACGGCGGCGACCGATCAGTCCCCATCGTGGAGCAAACGCCGACTGAGCTTGAAGCCACTCGACACGGTCTCCTCGCCAAGGAGGAGGAGTTGATTGAACAGCAGACCAGGCTTGCTCGTCAATGCGACGAACAACTGCGCAACGACAACATGAGGGCTCGAGGACGCCAAGTCCATAACGAGTTCCGCATGCGTGAAAGGGACGGGGTTCCAATATTCCCGCTTCCTAGCCACAACATCGTCGCTGCCACGATGGCGGCGCACGCCATTAATGTCCCTGAGGGCACCCCGGGACATGACGAACTCCGGCGACTCCGCATCCTGCTAGAAGAAACAGCTCTTCAGCAGGCCGAAGCCTCAGGGGACCGCGTGGGCTCTTCAGCAAGTGCAAGGAGTCGGCGCTCTACCCCTCCGAGAAGCCCGCCCACCACGGGAGGCCACCGTTCAAACCTCGACCGTCATCAGCCGGCCGGAGCGGTTCACAAGCGACTCGGGCCCAATCGTGATGCACGGGGCACCATAGCCGCACGGAGCCGCGCCCGTCAGGACGCGGACAAAAACGCTCGCCGAGCCGGGTCGGTCCATAGCCGACTCGGATCAGATCATGATGCGCGGAACCCCGCTGACGTCGGACGAGCGCTCAGCGAGGTCCCGAGAGGGATGACCATAGCAACCGCCGCGACGACAGTGGCGCCACCAGCCGTGGCCGTTCACCGACCCCCTTCGGCATGGGGTATGCGGGCCCGAAAGCATTCGGCACCCGCATCCACAGCATCATCTTCCCGTCGTGATTCCGAGTCACCGGCATCGACAAATACACGGGCAAAACTCGGCCAGACATCTGGCTGGCCGACTATCACACGGCATGCAGAACCAATGGTGGCAACGACTACGTCGCAATCCATTATCTGCCGCTGTTTCTAGCCGACTCAGCACGAGCCTGGCTCACCAGCTTACCTCCGAGTTGCATCCAGTCATGGAGTGACCTCGAGACCCTCTTCGTGAACAACTTCCAGGGCACTTACAACAGGCCCGGGAATGCGTGGGATCTCCACAGTTGTACCCAAGAGGCGAATGAAACTCTCCGAGAGTACATTCAGTGTTTCTCCAAGAAGAAGAATTCTCTGACTGAGGTCCGAGAGGGTGATGTCATCACCGCCTTCTCCAAAGGTGTTCGAAGCACCGACCTCATCCACAAGATAGCGCGCAAGAACCCTCAGACTACGTGCGAGCTCTTCGATATCGCCAATAACTTCGCCACCGGCGAAGAGGCCGTCCGCAGCGCTATCAAAGACGACAAGGGCATGAGCAAGGGCAAGGCGTCCGAGTCCCCCAGTCGGGATGCTCACCCCGAGTCGTCCAAAAAGAAGCACCGGAAGCGCAAGGGCGGAGATCTCATTGCTGTAGCCGAGCGCGCCCCGCCGCACCGTCCTCAGCGCACCAACGCGACCTTTGAAGATATGATGAGTCAGCCGTGTCACTTTCATGGACCCAAGTCCAACCACCTGACACGAGACTGCAACCTCTTGAAGAATTTGAACAAGCCTTACGTCCCCTAAATCGGAACAAGAAAGAGCCCCCTCAGGACGAAGGCGACGAGTTCCCGAAAGAGACTGCTTGTCTGATGATCTTTGGCGGACCCAACGGCTACGAGTCCAAGCGTCGCCAGAAGATCACAGATCGAGAGGTCAACGCAGTGGAACCGGCCGTGCCCCAGTACCTGCGATGGTCCGAGTCCGTGATTTCCTTCGGCCGCTCGGATCACCCCGACTACATCCCCCCACCCGGGAAGATTCCCCTTGGTGGTGGACCCGATCGTTTGCGGTGTCCGCCTCACCAAGATCCTCATGGACGGTGGGAGTGGTCTTAACATTCTCTACGTCAAGACTCTTGACGACATGAAGATCTCCCGCTCCGAGATCAAGCCGACTGGTGCCCCCTTCCATGGGGTGGTACCCGGCAAGATGGCGAGTCCACTCGGGCAGGTCAGCCTGCCCGTCACTTTTGGTACTCCCGACAACTTCCGGACCGAGACCCTCACCTTTGAGGTCGTCGACTTCCCAGGGATCGTATCACGCCATCCTGGGGCGTCCCTGCTACGCTAAATTCATGGATGTCCCCAGCTATGTCTACCTGAAGCTCAAGATGCCGGGCCCCCACGGCGTAATAACGGTGCAAAGCAGTTTCCAGCACGCGTACACGTGTGACCTGGAAAATTGCAACCTCGCCGCGGCTCAAATCGCTGAGGCCGAGCTTAACAACCTCAAGTCGGCCGTGGTTGAGGAAGCACCCCCGACCAAGAAAGCTTCAGCATCGACATCATTCCAGTCGGCACGGGACACCAAGTCGATCCAGCTCGACCCGAAGACTCCTCCAAGACGACGCAGATCGGGACTGCACTCAGCGACAAATAGGAAAGCGCGCTCGTCAGCTTCCTCCAGGACAACCGGGACATCTTCACATGGACATCTTCTGACATGCCCGGGGTTCCGAGAGAGGCTGCCGAGCACTCTCTGAATGTTCAGCTGGATGCTAAGCCGGTCAAACAGCGCTTTCGCCGTTTTCGCTGAGGATAGACGTCAGGCAATAGGAGAAGAAATAGCCAAGCTTCTAGCAGCTGGCTTCATTAAAGAAGTGTATCATCCCGACTGGTTAGCGAACCCAGTTCTTGTTCGCAAAAAGAATGGAAAGTGGAGATGTGTGTTGATTATACTAGCCTTAACAAGGCGTGCCCCAAAGATCCTTTCACTCTTCCTCGCATCGACCAAGTGATTGATTCCACGGCCCGGTTGCGAAATTTTGTGTTTTCTCGACGCCTACTCGGGCTATCACCAGATCAAGATGAAGGAGGATGACGAGATCAAGACGTCTTTCATCACTCCATTTGGTGCTTTCTGCTACGTTTCCATGCCTTTCGGCCTCAAGAATGCAGGCGCTACGTACCAACGGTGCATGCAGCGTTGCCTTCAGTCGCAAATCGGTCGGAACGTACAAGCCTACGTCGACGATGTGGTGATCAAGTCCCAGAAAAGAGAAGACCTCCTAAGTGACTTGGGGGAAACTTTCTCCAACCTTAGGAGATTCAGCATGAAGCTCAACCCCGAAAAATGCGTATTCGGGGTCCCTTCGGGCAAGCTACTCGGTTTCATCATTTCCGAACGGGAATCGAAGTCAACCCAGAGAAGATCGACGCCATCATCAAGATGGGCCCTCCAAAGAGCCTCAAAGATGTTCAACGGCTAACCGGGTGCATGGCAGCTCTCAGTCGATTCATTTCCGACTCGGCGAGAAAGCCATGCCCCTCTACAAGCTCATGAAGAAGTCGGAAACCTTCACTTGGACATCCGAGGCCCAAGATGCCCTCGACGGCTTGAAGAAGTTCCTAACCACTCCCCCCGTGCTAGCATCCCCAATGCCCAATGAGCCGCTGCTTCTTTATGTTGCAGCGACCACCCAGGTGGCCAGTACCGTCTTGGTTGTTGAACGCTCCGAGCCCGGCCACATCCAGAAGGTCCAGCGCCCGGTCTACTTCATCAGTGAAGTCCTTTCAGAGTCCAAGGCGCGGTACCCTCAGATCCAGAAGATCATCTACGCGGTGTTCATAACATCTCGGAAGCTAGTCCACTACTTCCAAGGACACCCCATCACGGTGGTCAGTTCCTTCCCGATCGCCGACGTCATCAACAATCACGACGCCACGGGTAGGATTGCCAAGTGGGCAATGGAACTAATGGCTTTCAGCATAGTTTATGCCCCCCGCACGGCCATCAAGTCCCAGGCTCTCGCCGACTTCATGGCCGAGTGGACAGAAGTCCAGTCCCCGACCTCCATCGTCGACCTCGAAACATTGGACACTCTACTTCGACGGTTCACTGATGCTCCAGGGCGCGGGGGCTGGAATCGTGCTCATCTCTCCGAAAGGAGAGCGCTTCAAGTATGTGCTTCAAATTCACTTCCCGGCATCCAACAACGTCGCGGAATATGAAGCTCTACTACACGGCTTACGCATTGCGACCTCACTCGGAATCCGCCGGCTCCTTGCCCGCGGAGACTCCGAACTGGTGGTCCGACAGGTGATGAAAGATTGGTCATGTAGAGACCCGTCCATGGAAGCCTACTGCCAGGAGGTGCGCAAGCTCGAAGCCAAGTTCGATGGTCTCGAAATAACACACATCCTCCGCCGAGACAATGAAGCAGCGGATGCGCTCGCTAAGCTGGGGTCTAGTCGGGATGTCGTCCCGACTGGAGTTTTCCTCCAGGAGTTGCATACCCCTTCTATCAAAGCGGAGGCATCTCTAGAGACCAGCGAGCCATGTCAGGCAAACTCTGATACCGCTCGGGAGGCAGCCAATGAGGTCCTGGTCGTCACTCCCGACTGGGCAGCACCATTCCTTGATTACCTCCTGCGGGATATCCTCCCACCGAACCAGACCGAGGCGCGCCGCCTCGCACGACGTGCCAAGGCCTACGTCATCATCGATGGCGAACTTTACAAGAAGAGCACCTCTGGGGTCCTCCAGCGATGCATATCCCAAGATCAAGGAAAGCAATTGCTGCACGATATTCACTCGGGAGTATGCGGACATCACGCGGCGCCCAAGTCGTTGGTCGGGAAAGCCTTCCGCCAAGGTCTCTACTGGCCGACTGCCGTTTCGGACGCCGAACATATCGTCCGCACCTGCGAGGGATGCCAGTACTTCGCCCGGCAGACACACTTGCCGGCTCAGGCCCTCCAAACTATCCCGATCACCTGGCCCTTCGCGGTCTGGGGTCTGGACATGGTTGGTCCCCTCAAGAAGGCTCCCGGGGGCTATACACACCTTTTCGTCGCAGTCGACAAGTTCACCAAATGGATTGAAGCCAAGCCGGTGGCCACGATAACTGCAGAAAAGGCCGTCAAATTTTTCCGGGACATTGTTTTCCGTTTCGGACGTCCCCAACAGCATTATCACTAGACAACGGCACTCAGTTCACTGGGCGAGCCTTCCTCCAATTCTGCGACGACTACAACATCGGACTTGACTTCGCCGCCGTGGCACACCCGCGCACCAATGGGCAAGTCGAGCGGTCCAATGGTCTGATTATGCAAGGCCTCAAGCCTCGGATCTTCCAGCGACTGAACAAGTTTGCAGGCAAATGGGCAGCCGAGTTGCCATCAGTGCTTTGGAGCCTACGGACTACGCCCAACCGATCAACCGGTTATACACCCTTCTTCATGGTCTACGGAGCCGAGGCCGTCCTCCCGACTGACTTGGAGTACGGCTCCCCGCGCGTCCGCGCCTTCAACGAGGCCGAGTCAGAGGAAGCAAGACAAGACGCTCTCGACCAACTCGAAGAAGCACGCGAAGTTGCTTTCCTCCGGTCGGCTAAGTACCAACAGGGCCTACGACGCTACCACAGCCAGCACGTACGCGGCCGCTCGTTCAACGTTGGTGACCTGGTTCTACGCCGAGTCCAATCCAGCAAAGATCAGCACAAACTTTCACCACCATGGGAGGGTCGTACGTAGTCGCCGAGGTACTGCGCCCGGGGGCTTACCAGTTGAAGGACAGCGACGGCAACGTCTTCACCAACGCATGGAACATTGAACAGCTACGTCGTTTCTATGCTTAAAACTTTTTCTGATATCTCGGGACACATGAATAAAGATATTTTCTCGCTTCGCTTGAAACAAGTTTCTTTTTCCGACTGACCCGCGATGTACGTTCATAGCGGATACTCGGCGCCTACACGGTTTTTCCCCATGTCCGTAAATTATTTTAGTACTGTGTATACAATCTGACGTTAACTCTTTGACTCCAATCGCCGGTTTACGCCACAACCTTATGCTACACGGGACACACGCCCATGGCTAATCCCTGCGCAAAGGAGGCTACGACGGGTTGGCGAAGAGCAAAAACGAACGATCAACATACACACGAACAAAGTCTTTTACGACAGAAAATAACAATACTTGCATATCGCAGTAGTCTATACAAAACTCACTCGGCATTCCCGAGTCCTTACAAAAATCACTCGGCATTCCCGAGTCTGTACAAAAGTCACTCGGCATTCCCGAGTCCTTACAAAAGTTACTCGGCATCTCCGAGCAGTTCACACACACTACTATTTTTTTACAGGCCCACGCGGTCCATGAGGGAGTTCGCCGTAGACTCGACGATGTTCATCATCTCCGGAATATCTTCGTCTAGGAGGTCAGCGGCGTACCCCTCCCCGATCGCCTGCATGTCGAGCAGCGGGTAGTGGGACCTCGCCACCGCCAGGGCCACGATGGCTCCCGACCGCGAAGCTTCTGCCTCCAGTCTCTTCACTTGGTCGGGCGCTTGCTGAAGGCGCTCCGCGACCGCTTCTACGGAGTCTGGGGCCGGCTCCTCTTCCCAGATGGCGCCGCAAGCTGTCCGTCCCCGCCGACCCGCAGTGACTCGGCCAACTCACGGGTCTTCTTGAGGCGAGCTGGAAATGCTACAAAGACAAAGCACAAGCATGAGCAAAACAACCGACGGGCCCTGACCAACTAAAAGCCCGAGTCAAAAGGCTACCAGCTTCGGCGTCCGCGGCCCTCTTGTTTGCCGCTTCAGCAGTCGCCATCGAGTCGGCGGTCCTCTTGTTCGCCGCTTCGACCGTCTTCAAAGCATGCCTCAAGCTGCCGTCCAACATGGCCGCCTTGCTCTCGAGACACTCCACGCGGGTTTTCTCCGCCGTGAGCATCTCCTGGAGCTTGCCGGCCTGGTCCTTGGCGGCGTCGAGCTCCTGGACGTGGGCCCTCATCCCCTCGAGCTCCGCCCTGAGCTTCGCGGCCTCATCTTCGGCGGCTGCAGAAGACAACCCATCAGTACGCCAAGAGGCGAAAAGGGCAACCAACGCAGGTCGAACTCCTCACCTTTGGTTCGGGCGATCTCCTGGGAAAGGCCCGCCTGCAGAGCAGTAATTTCAGCCCCACGCTTGCGGGCCATGTCCTCCGCCGCCTGGCGGCTCGCAGCCAGTCTATCCCACTCGACCTTCCGCAGGTCGACTCGGTCAAGCACTGGCAGCCGGTCCTGAAGGAAGGCGGTCTTGTCTTGCGACCGGCGATTCAGTTTCTACAAAAAAGAAGCCACAAAAAATAAGCCACCTGGGAAGATTAGCAAGACCCTCCACTCGGTCCCATCGACCCAGCAGAGGCTCGGGGGCTACACCCTCCGGGTGCACTGTTCGTACACCCAGAGTCAAATCTACAAGGAAAGCAAGGGACCCTCCGCCCGACTATCCTAGTTGAACGCGGGCTCAGGGGCTACACCTTCTGGCAGGCGAGGCAGGGTGTGCACCAGCCCGCTCAGGAGACGGTCGGGGAGGTGGCGACATAGCCGCACGCGGAGGCGACGAGGGCCGGGCATCCAACCCCGGCAGGTCCCCACTTCAGCTAGACCCCGGGGCACTCGACGGAGCCTTCGGGACGTCTCCCGTCCTTTGCGCTCTGCACGAGAAACCCGGACCCGTCAATTTCGAAGAGCACAGACAAGCAAGCAGTCGCTGAAACACTTACTTGGCCAATCAAGGGACGGGGACGCGCTTCTTAAGCCCCGAGGCTCGCCGCCCGGACGTGGCAGCAGTCGGGGCCGACGACGTTCCAAATCCGCCTTGATCCCCGAAGGCGGTGTCGGCGGTTCTCTTTTCCCCCCGGCCGGAGGGAACGTCATCTTCGGCCGCCCGAGGAATTCCACTCGGGATGGCAGCCGGCGCCACCGGGTCGGGGCCAGCGGAGGAGCCGCCCTGCTCCGCCGAAACAGCGCCCATGGCAGGCGGAGCCGCCGAGTCAGGACGGGCGGAGGAACCGCCCTGCCCAGACGAAGCGGTGCCGCAGCAGTGGGCGCCGCCGGGCTGGGACCGGCAGCGGAGCCACCTTGTCCCCCCGGGGTAGTACCTGCCGACGGCCTTCGCCTCCTGCTCACGCGGAGCGGGACATCGTCATCCTCCTCCTCTTCCTCCGGGGCCGGCGCGCTCGGCGGAGGAGGGCTGGGCACCACAGTGGCCGGCGTCTTCCCCTTGGAAGACCCAGCGCCCACTAGTGCAGAGCCCCCCCTATTAGTGGCGTGCCCAAAAGCCTATTAGTGGCGTGCCCAAGGCACGCCACTAGTATCACGCCACTGGTAATTGCTACTAGTGGCGTGGCCCCAACACGCCACTAGTAACATACTTATTAGTGGCGTGCCCCAATACGCACGCCACTAGTAAAAATTACCAGTGGCGTGCCCTGAAGCGCCCACGCCACTAATAGATATGGCTATTGCAGGCCCAAAAAAATGTTTATTGTTGTCATCAGTGGCGTGCTGTACTGACCACACGCCACTAGTAACATTTCTTGTTAGTGGCGTGCTGTACTGACCACACGCCACTAGTACATTATGTCGCCGCCGTGAATAGCTCCGGTGCGGTGGATGCTTCCAAATCCGCGCTATCAATTGTCTTGGTACAAGATGGCGCGGCGAAAACTGTTTTTGACCCTGTGCTGATCCACTGTTGGTTCCTCGAAACATTCAGTTTCGTCAGGTCGCATTAAACTTTAGATTTTTATGGAGATCAGCAACTTTTACAAAGCAAGGCCTCATTGTCGCAACGGCATGGCCTAGTACAGTACAGACAGACTCATCAAGTAGCAGCAGGACACAGATAAAACTAGTAGTATCTACCTCCACACGCAAACAGCTCGTGAATTTCCCACCCGGCTAAACTCTACCAGCCGCAACAACAAGAATCTATACCCAAACAATCTTCAAGAAGAAGGCATGATCTGCTCCTGGAATGATCAGGCCTTCTTCGCTGCTGCGAAGCCGACGATGAACTCCCTAACCTCGCCGCTGGCCCGGTCCAGCGCCGTCCTCCCGTCGGCGTCCTTGACGTCGCACTTGGCGCCGGCCCTGAGTAGCTCCTCGATCTTGGGCATATCACCCTCGGAGGCGGCCAGCATTAGCAGGATGTCCACCGGGTGGATACTCTAGTTCAGCAGCGCCTCCATCTTGTCGTAGGTGCCCTCCACGGCCAGCATCCCCATGTAGTTGAAGTACTGATGAAGAGATGAAATTCACAATCATTGTGAGTTGATGAGCACTGAACAATGCAAGTGACATTCAGGGAAAATGCTTGGAACCTAGGAATTTCACTGAAAATAGTTCAACTCCCGCATGAAAGGACTGCATTGAAGTACAATACCGGTAAAGTCCACTCATTAATTCAGGTGAAACAATGCAGTAGCTGTAATCGTACTACTCAACAGAAAATCAAAATTCTTTGTTCGGACAATCGTCAGCTCACTTCCCGAGGAGCCATACATGCATATAAGTGAGATAAAAGACCAAGTGTGAGCATCTGTTCCTTAGTTTAACAAAACTGATATAGATATATGCCTATATGAAGAAAACAGGAATTAACTAAGACCAAGTGCAGAACATCTACTCTTATTATTTCTCAATGACATAAGCATTCACATACATACATGTACATGTGCATCACTGTCATATCAGAAGAAGTTTTAAAACATCGTAAACTAAGAGATCAATCTTGAAGAAATTAGTTTAAGTTATAGCAAGTTATAGCCAAGCTAACCATAGCCGACCAAATAAGTTTTAAACAATCATCATCTTTAGCTAATTACTTGAGCAATAAATCATCACAAACAAACAGTATAGCATCCAAGCCTAGCCGAGCCTACCAAAATCCCCAAATTGAACCAGTCATTGATGAACCCTAAATTAGAATGGGGAAAAGGGGAATTAAGGGTTGCCTACCTGTGGTTGACGGTGGCGGCAGCCACACCATGCCACCGGCGAGGGGAGGGCCTGGTGGAGCACCACCGGAGGCGAGCTACGACACCAGGCTGCAAGCCACCTCGGGCGGCGTGGTGGGGCAGCCAAGGGAGCAACGAGAAGGGGGCCGGCGGGGGGCTAGGCCAAGCCTCAAGCTCGCAACCAAGACGACGTTCGGGGGGAGCCCGAGCTCTAGGCTCACGGCGACGCCGGGGACCAGAGGCGGAGACCATCCAGGCGGCGGCGGGGAGAGCCGAGCGGGACCGCAACCAAAGAGGGACCGAGGCGGCGAAGCCGAGGTAGGCGGTTAGGGGCCGGCGGGGCTGGGCCCTAAGGTCAGTAGCATGGTAGAGCGGCGCCGGGCGGAGCGACGCCAAAAGGGAGAGGGAAACCGGGCAGCACAGCCGCTTGAGGAAGGAGAGAAAAGGAGCAGTCGGTGGCGGCGTGAGAAAGGTGAGGGAGAGGAGACTAAGAAGGGAGAGGAAGGAAAGGAAGATGAAGGAAGAAGTGAAGGAGAGGAGAAAGAAGAAGATAAGGCTAGCTAGCACATTTGTACAGAGAGCTCAGCTCAATTATTGCCTCGTAGCTATTAGTGGCGTGCGTAACAAAATCCACGCCACTAGTAACTAAACTACTAGTGGCGTGTGGGTATCAGGGCACGCCACTAGTAACACATTACTAGTGGCGTGTGGGTAACAGGGCACGCCACTAGTAACGTGTTATTAGTGGCGTGCTGATGTGGAGGCACGCCACTAGTAATATTTTGGGGTTTTAAGGTATTTAGGCTATTTTTAGGGTTTTAGGTGTAGGATTATGTTCCAACTTTTTTATACATTAAATATAGACCATTTAAAGTTTCATGTAAAAAGTTTGTATTTTTTAGGGTTAGTTTTCTATTTTTAGGGCATTAAATGTATTTCTAGGTATTTAAAGGATATAATTTAAATTTGAACTACAAGTACATTAAAAAATGCCAACAAGTTGATACAAAAATCATATTTAAGTTTTTGAGTATATATTTAGGTGTTATGGAATAAAATATTAGAAAATTCAAACATCTGTATGGTAAAATTCAAACACTAACTTGTAGTAAATGGTTTTTGAATTTAAAAAAAATGTAAATGTGGTCTGAAAAATATGAAACTTGGTATGGTGTCATTATATGACCTATAGAGGCTGTGGTTAAATTTTGAGAGAGTTACAAAAAAGTTTTGATATAAGTTGCTTAGAAACCGAAGGATATCCGGGGAAGAATCATAGTTTCGAAGGGAAAGTGTGAGGTTTGAGAGAGAGCTGATAGTTTTGTTCCTCATTTGACTTTAAAAAATTTTATACATTGAATATACACCATTTAAAGTTCCATGTAAAATTTTGGGATTTTTTAGGGTTAGTTTGCTATTTTCAGGGAATTAAATGTATTTTTCTTATTAGTGGCATGCCCGTTTGCCCACACGCCACCATTAAAGTTCCATGTAAAAAGATATTAATGAAGAATGTGAGGGTGGGAAGATACATCTATTTATTTTACAAATTTAGAAAAAAGAATCACTTAATTTGGACTTATAAATCAAAAGTTATCAATATTTAAATAATGCAGAGATTACTAGTGGCGTGTGCATATACAGGCACGCCACTAGTAACAATATGTTACTAGTGGCATGCCTGTATATGCACACGCCACTAGTAAGTGGTCCATTTTTTTTGAACAGAAAGGTTATGGTCCAGTTACTAGTGGTGTGTGCATATACAGACACGCCACTAGTAACCCAAATACTAGTGGCGGGCCCGTTCTCCCACACGCCACTAGTAACTTATGCCAGGTCGGACTATTGGGTCTCACATACTAGTGGCGTGCACTTTGGTCGGCACGCCACTGGTAATGTGTTATTAGTGGCGTGGGATGATTTGAGCACGCCGCTGATAATCTGAGCAGATACCAGTGGCGTGGCTTTTAGGGGGCGCGCCACTAATAAGTTTTCATCTATAAGGGGGTTCTGCACTAGTGGCCCTGCGAAGACCCGGCGCCCTTTGAAGACATTAGTAACCCCTAGACTCATTTGAACCAGAATCGTTAGTTTAAATCTTAACGAGAACGACTTCCCCATTTTAAAAGACATCGTCATTTTATGTGGCAATGTTGCATATGCATGTCGCCAAAATCCCCCTCTGGCCTCAGAAACCTAAGTCATGAAACCTTAGGTTCGAATCTCGAACTTAACTCCGAGTATATGCATCCTCTGCTAGATCGCTGTCCAAAACCCTAAATCGTAACTCGACCGTTCTAGGGCAAGCACCCTCTTTAGTGCACGTGTATTCACCGTTTCCTGTGTCTTGCTTATTGTCTGATTTTCTTGGAGTTATTGGAATGCTTCTTATTCGATGCTTTCTTTCGACGCGTAGTTAGTGGAGTGAGGCACGTGCGTCAGGACGATCCGGGATCATCCCGCGTCAGGAACCAAAGCTGGAACTGCCAGGCAAGCAATCTCCCGCCTTGACCATTTTGAATCCCATAATTGTGAAGTATATTTATTTTAATTTCGAAACCTGCATGCTATATTGTAAACAATATTTTATGTAGAATTGGATAATTCCGATAGATGCATTCAGACTAGGGTCGAACATCTGATTCCTTGTAACCCTAGCGATCCGTCGGTCGGTTTCCAACCGACGATATACTAAGGTTATAGGCAATAGCCAATGCTTAGCCCTGCTATAGTTAAAATCAAAATTTTGTTTAAAACCGGGGATGAGAATATTAAACCCGCGGATAGCATATGTTATTCGCGGTGATTTTTAAATGAAATGTTATCAAAAACCCAAAATGGGGATGGAGATGGTTTGGATTCGGGTAGGAAGTAAGGTGGTTTGAAGGGAAACGAAGTAGCTGGAGGCTATTCGGTGATCGATGATGACCTGGAGTCCTACTCGAATCAGTTAAGGACCGAGCCATCGTGCCGCTAAACCAGTTCCCCCACCGTACGTCCACATGTCCTTTATGGGAAGGACTTGACTCGGTAACCCGCCTAATATTAGGGTTCGGACCCGTGGGAAGTAAGAAGTATGTGCTAGGTAGGACGATGGGCCCCTAGAGAATTCTCACGACGCTATTTGCGACAAGATTCCTAGATGGTGAGGCCAAGGCGTGGGGGATGAGGATTCGACACAAAGATGAGCGCTTCTCCGTGTTGTGGTGTCAGGCTGCCTGGGCACAACCGGAGATGGGGTTAGTCTCATTTAGCGGGTCCGACTCTAGTGTGAAAGCAGGCGAAAGGTCTCGTTGTACAAACCCTGGACACATGCAGCGCGCAGCATGCCCAGGGGGAACTACATCTTGTGGGTAAAGCCGTACAACCTCTGCAGAGTGTTAAAAATCTATTCGAATAGCCGCGTCCTCGGTTATGGACATGAACTGGCACAGCCACACCCCGGCTAGACTAAGATTTGTTTGCCAACGTTGGGCAAAAGGGATTAAGGACGTGGGCATGATGTGTCCACAGATTTGGGCAATTTAGGCCATGTGTCGATGGTAAGGAAATTGCCGAAGGAGTCCGCCGTATTTGCCGGGAGGGACCGGAATACGGTCAGGTGTTGGAAAACCTAGTTATCTGGTAGGTGAAGCTACCGTTCGGATGGATGGGGCCATGGACGGCAAGTGGAGCTATCAGGTAATAGGTCGAGAGATGTTGAGCGGTGTCTACCGCATGAGATGAGATGAGATGTGATGAGATGTGATGAGATGTGATGAGGTGATTTCTTAAAGTGCTATGGATTTCGAAATGCTTTTACAATCTATTTATGTGTATTTAAAATAAGAATTTACATTTCCGCACAAATTGCAACTTAGGTTAGAGCTATCCCTTGAAATATTCCTGCATGAATTATAGCCGTATAATTTCCCCAATGGAATTGCTTGCAAGTACATTCAATGTACTCACCTGGCTTGTTGAATTGGCCAGAGGAGGAAGAAGACTTCAATTTCGAAGAGGGCGACGACGACGCCGAGAGTTAGGACGTTTTCCCCCAGTCAGCTGCCTGTTGGTTCGGCAAGCCGATGGGCTATCCACTTCGTTATGATTTTCCGCTGCTGTTTTATTCGGCCAATAGGCCAGGTATTGAACCTCGACCGCAAAGGTACAACCGTATATTAAAAATTCGGTATTGTATGTGTATGCTATCAGGTATTTGTGCGTACTGGCTACTGATCCAGGGACCAGTACGGTAATCACAAATGATGTGTCCGGCCTTAAAACCGGGTGCGCCACAAGCTTGGTATCAGAGCATACTGACTGTAGGAAAGCCCTAAGTAGCATGGCCGTTAGATAGACCTAGGATATATGTATTTTCTAAAACTTTTGAAAAACAAAAATAACCTCTAGTATTCTTCCCCCATCTGAAA
Source organism: Stipa capillata (assembly GCA_019208055.1). NCBI lineage: Eukaryota > Viridiplantae > Streptophyta > Magnoliopsida > Poales > Poaceae > Stipa > Stipa capillata. Next base: position 840,955 of record JAGXJF010001946.1, on the reverse strand, counting down.
ATCCATTCTCTTCAAGCAAAACTTTGACTAGCTAAAAGCTCATTTGTTTTGGATTTGAAAATCTTGAAGTTTGAACGATGGAGATGTTCGGAGAAATCTACGACATCGCCACCGAGGGATACCCACAACTGCTTCGGGAGGCAGTTGAACGCTACGGATACACCGTCAAACCCGAGTACCACGTCTACCAGAAGGAGATATCAGACACGGTGACGGAATATTGGGCCAAGGTACTCCTCATTGGAATAAGAAATGCACACAACCAGACTTACTGCTTTGTGGGACCCATTAGCTGGTCATACGTTCAAGCAGCGCAACTGGTGGCATACAAGGCACTTGTGCACCTCCGCCACGAACTGACAGAGATGGGCGTCTTCAGAGCCACGAGGTACATACCACAGTACCCAATCCTGGAGAATGTCTGCTGGTACACCCCACCCCTGGCAGAGAACGACGCTGCCGTAGTGAACTTGGCCCACTACGTACAAGCTCAGGACTCACTACTACACGGCGCTCTGGTAGAACTGAAGAACGTACGCAAGGAGCTGCTACGTGTAAAGGCATTGCTGGAGCAGGCCACCAATCCTCAGGGCAGGACCACCGCCCCAGCTGAAGTACCTCCAGAGCCCAAGAACATTCCAGTGGCAAGCGAGCAGCCACCTCCGTCGAAGAGACGCTGCGGAAACAGCCAAGAGTACGTACGCCGGTTCCCACCAAGAGCCGGGACTTCTCGTGCCATCCCCGCGATACCGAACCCTTCGCCACGATTTGGAGCTGTTGATGTTCAGGACTCGGATGAGGAAGAGGACCCCGAAGAGTTAGTGCCAGCCTCAGAGGACGAGGAGATCCAGATCACGTCGTAGAATTCTAGGATTTGTAGTGGCCACCATGAACTAGTGTCGTGTAAGATGAATAAGTAGGCGCTAGCAGTACGATGGATCTTATGTAATGTACTTAGAACTTTGTGTGTACGCTATGTGGTGTACGACACACCATAAGTGTGTGTCGTGTCCCCTACTAAATAAAATGGCCCACCCGGCCTCGTGTTGTTTAAATCCAGATCTGTCCGTACACGCAAATCCCTCTCACCTGTCTTTCAAAATGTGAAGCCCGAGCAAGGACAAGACATTCAGGTCGTCCCTCAGTAATGAGGGTAGATAAATGTCTTATCCCCAGTAAAGGCTATTCCCTGTGTAAGACCCGAGCCATACCCACCTGCCCTATAAAATACCCCAAGCCTCTTCCCTCATCTCACCACTCCTAGCTGCCTTTGAAGCCAGCACCACAACCTTCTTCTCTTTTCCCTCTCAAGCAACACCAAGAAGAAGCCATGCTGCGCGGAACACTCTACAACGAAACCACCGCTTCTGAGCTCGCAGGATTCGTAGACATCCTGTGGACGGTCGCCCAGAGAGCTCTTCGAGCCTCCCAGCGACCAGAGTATGATGTCTACCGGGAGGAGACCACCAACGCAAGCATGTACTGGGCCGAAGTACATGTCTATCAAGATGGCGTCGAAGACACGGCGAGTTTCCACTTCATGGGTCACCCAGTATCTGACCCCGACCTAGCTATGCAGCTGGCTGCATGGGAGGCAGTCTCCCGCCTTCACCAGTCAGTTCCCAGCATGGACTGCAGAGCCTTCCGATTCTACCCCAGCCGCGCTCTGGGAGAAGATGTAGTCTTCGCCAGCACCGAGATGGAGCAAGATGTAGCCGTAGTGCACTCACCCGGTATCTGGTCGCCATGACCGAAGTCTTCACCCAGCTTGTCAACACCCTTGCCCCGGCCATACCACCCGCACGGCCAAGACCCCGTACCAGAGTTGCCGCCTCAGCATCTGCCCGTACCCCCGTATCCGAAGAACAACCCCTGTTAGGGATACCCGTAGCAGTAGACGGCAACCCTTCCCTGCTCTTTCCACCGAGTACCTCAGGTTGTTCTCGGCGTACGCGGCTTCCACTCGAGCCGCTCATCGCCGCAGGAACCCCTCCACACCCCGGAACACACCCATGCCCTCCGAGGACGGAGATGTCCACGGGGAGATACCCCTGACCCAGCCCTCCAACCTGAATGTAGACCAGGTAGACTAGATGAGCGAGGAGCGGAATAGCTGCTCCCGCATAATAATAAGCTTAGGACCCTATTTTAATGTTGTTGTATTAGGGCTTAGCCGTGCCCTTAGGCACAATGTTTGTGTATGAAAGGTGTCATTAGACACCACCCTGGTATTGCGAATGTATGTTTTTCGATGTCTTAGTTGGATCTTGGTTGGTTGCCCCAACCCTTGAAATAGTTGTGTGTTCTGTTTGATCTTTGCAATCGGGTTTGTTCTTGTGCCTCTCAGCACACAGACGACCCTGCTCGATGTTTTTGTAGACGCATGACTGCGTGTCATGTTAGTCTTTTTGATGTTTTGTTAGTGTTTTCAGTGAACCTTCCGATCCCAGTAATGAAATCAATTGTTGATCATTTTAATTTGTGAAAATAGTGAAAAAACCTGGGATTTCCCTCTCATGCCCTTGCTACCTTCCCTCTTTTCTACACCGATGACGGAAGCAGAACTTGCGCTGGAACGACGAAGGCCGATCGCTGCAGAAGACCATGCGGTCCTGTCTCTGATCTCTTTCCCCTAATCCATCCGAATCTCGAGGACGAGATTCCTTTTAAGGGGGGTAGATTTGTAACACCCCAATTTCCGTAACCCAAAATTTAGAGCTAACAAAAACTTTTTGCCGGTAATGCTGATGAAAAATACACCCAATTAAAACTTTTATTCCAAATCATGTTCCTGCTGAACCCTAGGGCAAAGCGACCAAAACCGTTCCCTCTGTTCCTGCTCCCTTGATTTCCGCTTCGTCGAAACCCTACTCTACCCTTGGACTCCACGCGGGACCGTCCGCCCTTGCGTCCCCGCCACGACATCCTGAGGCATCTGCCATAGCCAGCTTGCCCTACCGCGACAGCACCTGGCAACCGTTGCCGCTGCCACGCTCTTGCCACGGCAGCCGTAGTTAACCATTTCCTCTGCCGCGACAAGTTTCTGCCACGCCACCGTTCCCTGCCACGGCACCGCACAGCAGCTACCGTCGCTACCATGCCTCTGCCACGGCAACATCTCCTCTGCCACGGCAACCCTTCCCCGCCGCGACAACCCGTTCCTGCCGCGACAATTCTCTTTTCCTTACCGCGGCAATACCGCGACGACAATTTCTCCGCCGCGACAGCTCTTCCCCTCCACGAGCACCCTTCCGACATTCCTCCCCTTCTATCTATTCGATGCCACCTAAACCCACGTCTGCCGTTTATGCCACCGCATTGACGGTACCTCCCCACCAACACACCCTAAGCCGACACAAAGGTGTCATCTCGACCCTCAAGCACCCACCTCATCTTGCCGCACACCGAAAACTCCGATCTAGCCCCAATCATCGCCTTCCAATTAAATACCGATTCTTCCAAGACCCTGATTCGTCTCTCAAGCAAAATCCACCGAAACGCTCGCGGCACCTTGACCCCACACATTTCCGAGTATCGTGTCGAGACCCCGAAGACCATTCCGTCCTTTCCCCACCTTGCTACCCTCCGGAACCCTAGTTTCGACCTCCGATATCCATTTCGTCTTATTTAATCTTTTCCTTCTAAAACCCTAATCCGGGAATCCTCCCTCTCCCCTGTTCGATCGATATCCGGTGACGCCCTCGCGGCACCTCCCCGTCATCTGTGCCCAAGCACCGTCTCAAAGCCCCAGAGACGTTTCCATCCTTTCCCCTCTTTGCCGCACTCCGAAACCCTGGTTTCGACCCCGATTTCCTTTCCCTCTGTAATTAATTCGTTCGTTCCTAAAAACCCTAATCGCAAAATCTATCTCTCCCCGGTCTGCCCTAAAAATCCCAAATAAATCTCCGGCGAACCCTGACAATATCCTTAACCTAAATATGACATAAAATAACAGCATCCAGTACAAAAATAATTACAGAGATAATTATTAAATCTTAGGTCGATTTCGAGCGTTGCACTGTAAACCCTATAATTAATTAATTCACAGAGAATTCTGATAAAATCACATAGCAATCCTCACATTTCAGGAATCCGAATATATAAAAATATGGGCAAGTCATTTACGGAAATCCGATAAGGCAGGCATCGAACCCCTTCCTGTATTAGCTACGCGCATGAAATCACAGCCTGTTCTCTGCCTAAAGTTGCTGCCATGTCTTGGGAAGTGACCACACACTGCCTTCATCTCTCTAATCACCCATTAAATCCCCTGGCATCTCACGTCTCATCACCTGCAGTGGAAACCAGCTCAGGTCACATTAGCATTTAAATTGCTCAGTGTAGAGTCCCCATCAGTGCCCTGTTCTCCCTGGTCCCTTAAACTCACGCCCATGTAGCAAGGTTTGACGCCTCAAGCTTGGCAGGAGCCCTGACACTCCACAGCACGCACCCGTCAACCTCCACAGCACGCACCCGTCAACTCACCTTGCTGCGCTGGCCGCCGTCGAGCTCCATCTGAGCCACAGCCGCGCTCCTCATGCGTCCCTCCGAGCTCCAGTAGCCGTCCTTGCCTCTGCACTGCCGCCGTTGGGCCTTGTCTGAGCAGCAGCACCGCGTCCCTGTGCTCCTTGTGCTTCCACGACCCGTCCCTTTCCCCTGACTTAGCTCAGCGCCGCTATTAACCTCCCCGCCGATCCATCCCATCGCCACCTTGACCGGGTCCAGCAGCAGTAGCTGATACAGCTCGCCGCCGGCTATAAAAATGGCGTCCGAGCACCCTTCTCCCCTCACAGCCGAGCCCCTCTTCTTCTTCCCCATATTAGCCACCGAGCCAAGCTCCGCCACCTCCTCTGCTTCACACTCCAACCGCCCGAGCTCCCCATTTTCCTCCTCCTAACCAGAGCCGACCCCTACCGCCGGACCTTAGCTCCCCGACAGCCTCAACTGCCGCCGCCCTGGTCGGAACGGCCGACCAAATTGGTCGGGTTCACACCGCGCCCGCCCTCAACCTCTGGCTTTGGCCCTTCTCCCCTGTAGCCGACCGGTGCTCCCTCGGACCGAGCTGCGCCGCCGGCCCTCAGGTCCGCTCGGAGCAGCACACCGGCCGAGCCCCCACCTCCTCTCACTCAAGCAGCCGCCGCCCCCTGTTGGTCCTCCCCGCCGGAACCCGAGCACCGCCTGGAGCCAAGCGCCGTCGAGTGCCAGAGCCCATGCCGGACTAAACCAAAGCGCCGCCGCCTCCAACCGCCTCCTTTCCCTGCCCCGACCGACCTCCGCCTTAGTCACACCTTGACCGAGCGCCGCCGCGGGAGCAAGCCACCGAAGCCCCGCCAGGAACCGGACCTCCCCGAGCAGCCAATCCCGTGCGCCGCCGGCCCCTTTCCTCTCCCTCGGGCCGGGTTGGTGCGCCGCCACCCCCTCTCCACTCCGCCGCAGCAGAGCCCCAGCGGGAGTAAGTCCCAAGTCCATGCGCCGCCGGCCCCTCTTTTGTTTCTTTGTTTTCTTCTCAGCTCATTAGCTCAGCTCTTTAACGCACTGGTCAATCTCTACTGTTGCTGGCCACTGTAGCATGTGTGGGCATTTTCTCCCTTTTCCCCGCTCACCAGCTCTAATCACCCGGGTAGCTCACCTAATGCACCGAATTAATTTTCTTAACCGCAAGCTAATCCAACCGGTGCAGCCTCTAACCACCGAGTAGCATCATTAACGCAGTGAGTTAATCCCTAATCCCTAGCTCTAATCAGCCGGCCGGTAGCCCAGTTAATGCACTGGTTTAGCTTTGTTAGTATTAGCATCTAATCCGGCCAGTTAGATCCCTAATGGCCGATTCCTTTTCACTTAAATCCTAATTTGGAATCTCGAGGATTTATTCCCTAGAGTTCGATCCAATTACATTTCCAAGTCGTAAAACCTTTCGAATAAATTAATAGTGAGATAGTGTTAAGTTGTTCCCTCGGTAGAGTTATATCATAGCCATTGGTTCATCTGATTCATCTCTGTTCCGATCAACTCCTCAAACCATGAGCCGTTCTGGAAACCTAGGATTATTTCCTTTAGTTAATTCAAACACATTTTCAAATTCTAAAATCTTTTGAATGAGACCAGTAGGGTTTAAACCTAGGGTTAGGTCGCTAAGCTCTAAATCATGTGCTATATACATATACGCACCCATGAGCAGCCCAGGAATAAATCCCCTACCATCCGGTAGCTTTAAGGTACCTGTGACCGTCCACAACTTGTTTAGACGAAGGTTTTTAGATTTAGAAGTATTGCATGTGATTAGTAGAAGTTAGAATTAGGGTAACCCTTAAACGGTTAAATTCCGCGTATGTAGCTTATTCGCATGCAGAAGCTTTGGAACACCCTAGTGGCCGACCCCTTACTCCGAGTTGTTCTGACATCCTAGGTGTAGTTCTAGACGATTGATCCGAATGCCGTTTAGGATTTAAAACGCCTGCACATAAATAATAAAGATTAGATTTACGGATGAATAATTGAGTAGCCAAGTCAGCATACGATTTATATAAATATACACATACCTTCCATGATCGGCCCTAAGCTAAGTTCCCTTCTAACCAGTGCCATTAAGACATTAGTAACCCCTAGACTCATTTGAACCAGAATCGTTAGTTTAAATCTTAACGAGAACGACTTCCCCATTTTAAAAGACATCGTCATTTTATGTGGCAATGTTGCATATGCATGTCACCAAAATCCCCCTCTGGCCTCAGAAACCTAAGTCATGAAACCTTAGGTTCGAATCTCGAACTTAACTCCGAGTATATGCATCCTCTGCTAGATCGCTGTCCAAAACCCTAAATCGTAACTCGACCGTTCTAGGGCAAGCACCCTCTTTAGTGCACCGTGTATTCACCGTTTCCTGTGTCTTGCTTATTGTCTGATTTTCTTGGAGTTATTGGAATGCTTCTTATTCGATGCTTTCTTTCGACGCGTAGTTAGTGGAGTGAGGCACGTGCGTCAGGACGATCCGGGATCATCCCGCGTCAGGAACCAAAGCTGGAACTGCCAGGCAAGCAATCTCCCGCCTTGACCATTTTGAATCCCATAATTGTGAAGTATATTTATTTTAATTTCGAAACCTGCATGCTATATTGTAAACAATATTTTATGTAGAATTGGATAATTCCGATAGATGCATTCAGACTAGGGTCGAACATCTGATTCCTTGTAACCCTAGCGATCCGTCGATCGGTTTCCAACCGACGATATACTAAGGTTATAGGCAATAGCCAATGCTTAGCCCTGCTATAGTTAAAATCAAAATTTTGTTTAAAACCGGGGATGAGAATATTAAACCCGCGGATAGCATATGTTATTCGCGGTGATTTTTAAATGAAATGTTATCAAAAACCCAAAATGGGGATGGAGATGGTTTGGATTCGGGTAGGAAGTAAGGTGGTTTGAAGGGAAACGAAGTAGCTGGAGGCTATTCGGTGATCGATGATGACCTGGAGTCCTACTCGAATCAGTTAAGGACCGAGCCATCGTGCCGCTAAACCAGTTCCCCCACCGTACGTCCACATGTCCTTTATGGGAAGGACTTGACTCGGTAACCCGCCTAATATTAGGGTTCGGACCCGTGGGAAGTAAGAAGTATGTGCTAGGTAGGACGATGGGCCCCTAGAGAATTCTCACGACGCTATTTGCGACAAGATTCCTAGATGGTGAGGCCAAGGCGTGGGGATGAGGATTCGACACAAAGATGAGCGCTTCTCCGTGTTGTGGTGTCAGGCTGCCTGGGCACAACCGGAGATGGGGTTAGTCTCATTTAGCGGGTCCGACTCTAGTGTGAAAGCAGGCGAAAGGTCTCGTTGTACAAACCCTGGACACATGCAGCGCGCAGCATGCCCAGGGGGAACTACATCTTGTGGGTAAAGCCGTACAACCTCTGCAGAGTGTTAAAAATCTATTCGAATAGCCGCGTCCTCGGTTATGGACATGAACTGGCACAGCCACACCCCGGCTAGACTAAGATTTGTTTGCCAACGTTGGGCAAAAGGGATTAAGGACGTGGGCATGATGTGTCCACAGATTTGGGCAATTTAGGCCATGTGTCGATGGTAAGGAAATTGCCGAAGGAGTCCGCCGTATTTGCCGGGAGGGACCGGAATACGGTCAGGTGTTGGAAAACCTAGTTATCTGGTAGGTGAAGCTACCGTTCGGATGGATGGGGCCATGGGCGGCAAGTGGAGCTATCAGGTAATAGGTCGAGAGATGTTGAGCGGTGTCTACCGCATGAGATGAGATGAGATGTGATGAGATGTGATGAGATGTGATGAGGTGATTTCTTAAAGTGCTATGGATTTCGAAATGCTTTTACAATCTATTTATGTGTATTTAAAATAAGAATTTACATTTCCGCACAAATTGCAACTTAGGTTAGAGCTATCCCTTGAAATATTCCTGCATGAATTATAGCCGTATAATTTCCCCAATGGAATTGCTTGCAAGTACATTCAATGTACTCACCTGGCTTGTTGAATTGGCCAGAGGAGGAAGAAGACTTCAATTTCGAAGAGGGCGACGACGACGCCGAGAGTTAGGACGTTTTCCCCCAGTCAGCTGCCTGTTGGTTCGGCAAGCCGATGGGCTATCCACTTCGTTATGATTTTCCGCTGCTGTTTTATTCGGCCAATAGGCCAGGTATTGAACCTCGACCGCAAAGGTACAACCGTATATTAAAAATTCGGTATTGTATGTGTATGCTATCAGGTATTTGTGCGTACTGGCTACTGATCCAGGGACCAGTACGGTAATCACAAATGACGTGTCCGGCCTTAAAACCGGGTGCGCCACAACCCGCCATCGGACGAAGGTCGCCACGACGACCGCTCCGCTAACTCCGGACTGGATCGCCTCGGCGAGCTGCGCCATCAGGACCGCAATGCTGTCCTGTTCCCTGTCTAGCGGGGGTTCGGACCAGCTCGGCTTGACCTTCGGAGGATGGCCCACGAATGCCGGGAGCGACGGCTCAGGATTGGCGCAGTAGAACCAGTTGGCGTGCCAACCCTTGTTCGAGGACTGCATCGGCGGGGCCGGGTAGCTCTTCGCCGCCCCGGACCTTAGCTGGAACCCGGCGCCCCCCACCACGGCCGGGGTGTCTCTATTCGGCTGTGACTTCACCACGAACAGATGCTTCCACAGGGTGAAGTGCGGTCGGATGCCGAGGTAGCACTCGCACAACGTGATGAAGCATGAGACGTGGAGCATGCTGTTGGGGTTGAGGTTGTGGAGCTCCAGCCCGTAGAAGTAGAGTAGCTCTCGCAGAAAGGGGTGAACCGGCACCGAGAACCCCTACTCGAAGAAGGAGCTGTGGACGACCAGCTCGCCGGTGTTCGGAGTGGGGACGGTTTCCCCCGCGGCGGCGCGCCATTCGACCAATTCCCTTGGCGGCAGCACCCCTAGCCGCACGAGGGTCTCCAGCCGTGCTTCCGTCGCCGTCGACTTCATCCACGGGGCCATCAGGTCGGCAGGGGAGTCTTCTTCCCTCAACAGCTTCCACACCAAAGCGTCTTCCTCGGCTTCGGTCAGATCAGCTTCCCAATGCGGGGCTTGCATCTGAGGCGGTCGGAGCGGGAGTTAGGGTTTTGGGTGGAGCGGCGCGCACGAATCAATTTGGGCGAAAGGGAGACGAAGGGTTTGGGCGCAAAGGGAGTGAGATTGCGTGTGAAGGCGTGAACCGATCCCGCGACCTCTTCGGAGTATAAAGGGGAACGGATTGAGCGGTTCGGCTTCTCCACGTCCGCACGCGCGCGGGCTTTCCGCGCCTACGATGCGCCCCTTCGGATTCCACTACGCGCTATGGGCGGGCCACGTCGCGACTCTTCCGCGCCCACGACTTAACGGCACCGCGATTCGTGCCGCTTAATTGAAAGGGGATCCGACATTTGGCCTTCTGGGGTTAATAGCCGTGCGGAATATACCCCCACAAATAGCAACTGCAACGTGTTTCCCGCAAACCACTAGCCGGTTGCCGGCAGATTCGGGACCGGACGTTACAGTTGTGAAGGGTTTCACTAATTGGCCTCAAGCAGGAACGCAATCACTTGAATACACCCGAGTGAAGGACAGTAATGGCGTGCCTTCCGTAGGCCACAAGTCGGATGCCGAGCAACTCGGAGCTACCGGATTCTCTATCTGGACCTTCCGAGAACGCCGTTTCGAAGGCTTCAGGATCCGGAATTTCTGGATTCGGTGGAATGACCCGGTGTAAGGCTTCGTCACTCGGGAACCTATGCGCCATGGCTTGTTTCTCTGGTTCTGATGCGAATTTCGGAGGCATTCCTTCAGGGGACACTAGCTGGACTTAACCCACTCGGGAAAGCCAGGTGCTACTTGGAAATTCAGTCGGAATTCATGGTATGTCCCCACGCTGGGCTATCAGCCGGTCTCTGTCCATCAGGATAGACTAGGTACCACCAGAATTTACCCGCTATTAGCTCATCCGCCATGATATTCCTGCCTTACAGGTGAATATTACTCGGCTTGTTATTGTCTTTTCCACAGGAGTTCAATCAGTCCTTCGCAATCTCCCTGCAAGCAATCAGACAGAGGCCACTCGGGGAGCTTGCCCAGAAGAGGGGGCCGACAGCAGTAAGATCGTAAAGGACTCGGGGGCTACTAATGATGACATGGCACCCGGGTATCATCAAGGAGGACGAATCCGGCCCTCTGGCCATAGGGTCGGCCGGGCCGACTACTCGGAGTCCGACTTCTACACGAGGGCGTCTCATCAACGTGGAGTGCAAGACAGGGATAAACATACATCCGGCAATCCCGGATTCAGTTGTAACCAATTAGGTAACCAATCTGTTAACCGATCCGGACTCTTGTAACCCTATCCCGGTCGCCTATATAAGGCCTGGTAGGGGACCTCCGATCGGTAAGCTTTTTAGTCATAGGCTATCTCCATTATTTCATAGCTCAAACAACCTCGAGATCAATCCTCAAGGGCTTGCGGCACTTGGGATTCAAGCTATACTAGCCACCAAACACAGGACGTAGGGTGTTACCTCCCCGCGAGGGCCTGAACCTGTCTAAATTCTGCCTCCCGTGTGCACCCATCTAGATTTGCTGTGCTCACACCGCCCATATTCAGTATTGCCGGAATAATATCCCGACACTATCTTTGTATGGTACCTGTGTTGGTTGGCTCGCCGAATTTAGCACCAAAAATCCTTTCTCTCTAGCGAGCTCTTGTGCTCGGTGAAGCTTTTGATCTAGGTCTTCCAGATCCGAGTGTCTGGTGGTTGTCTCAGGTTAGCTTTGGTGGGGTGTTTGTTTTCTTGCCATTTCCTTGGCATCCCACATTTTTCTAATCGGCGATACTCTCTTGGTTCTTCTCCTGCACCCGTAGGATGCTAGCCTTATGCGTTCTCCTTGTTGCTCATGCTCCCAAGGCCTCTTCAACCTCCATCGAAAGCCCCTTTTTGGGTTTTGGTTCTTGGTGTGGGCATGGCAAATAGAGTGTTGTCGAGGTGACTAGGTCAAAGCACTCGCTGCCCATTTTAGGGGTTCGTCCTCGTAGTTCGACGTGCTCTCTCTTTGACATCGATGGTGCTAGTGCTTGGACGACCTTGTGTGCTGCTCTGCACCAGTGCATCTCCAATATCATTGCTGCGATCAACTCCTTCATTTGTAGACTGACGTATACTCATCCCAGAATCCATCGGCGTCGGCCTCTTGTTCTACCTCTAGATTCCTCTACAGGGAGGCCTTTTTTCCAGCTTTTGCTCTGCCAAGCTGGTCGCACCAGGTGCTTCGGTTTGTCAAGGACAAGCTGAGCTCCTGTCAGTGATGGAACAGAGACTTGGACATGCGCGAATGCTCCCTGACTCGGGTGGCGTTTCAGAAGGTGCTAAGAGACGTGTTCCATCTATGCTTGTGTATATACATGTGTTCATCAAAAGAGTTCTATACTTTCCAATCTTTACGTGCCGTCTTATGTATCAGGTTTGTACTCTTCAATGTGGTTTGTTTAACCTCGTTAAGCTCTTAATATAAAGCAGGAAATAATTAAAAAAGAGTAGAGAAGGCCAAAGTGTCAAGTATTTGCAAACTAAGAAGCATAATCTATATATCGCAATAAATGGTACACAAAGAAAATGAGTTAAGTGCACTTTTGCACTTTGAAAAAAATTATAAGATTCATAGACGTACAAGACGCTACTAGAATATGTGTACTTGCAAATCTTATGGAAAAAAATTATTTTTTGCAAGCAAACAGATTGCGCATTCGTGTTGTACGTTGGTGATTGCATGCAGCAACACGCGCGGCGCGGACGTGGGAAAAGAAACGCGCTCCACGCCACACCGCACGGCGCCGCTTCAGCCCACCGCGTGCCGGAAAGGCCGAAGCAGTAGTCCAAGTCACGCGCGTCCCCCACCTTTCGCAGTAACACCGAGCGAGCAACAGCATGCTCCCGAGCGCGGGACTCCGTGATCGTCGGCAGCGATGAAAATGGTACGAAAAACAGTCTGAAATAAACCCTATAATTCTATTTTCACATCTTCTATAAGGAATGGAAGCGATTTAGAAACTCTAAGCACAAAAATGAAAACATATAGTATCAGAAACAAATACCGGATGACTACGGTCAGAGAAGAAACGATAACGAATATTTATCCAAAGATAAAAAATTCTTAAATCGTGCAAAAATACAACAAAACCAACAAAGTTTTCGTTTCTGTTTCTAGCATAAAGTTTTCGTTTCTGATTTCGTACCGACACTTTCCGTTTCTGTTTTCGTATAAAGTCTTTTGTTTCTGTTTTGGTAGAAAGTCTTCTTTTTTCCCCCAAAAACGGACAGAAACTTTTCATACCATTTTCATCCCTAATCGTCGGGTCCCAGCCGAACCCAACCCGCGCACGCGCCGCACCGGCGCATCCTGCTCGTCAGCCGATCGACAGGGATAGGACGGAACCACGCCGCGCCCACGTCCGACTCCGCCAGCTCAAGTCGACATGGTAGGCGACCCGGCGTAAAGTTCCGCGCGGCAGGGTGGCCCGGGCGTTGCGTTTCACGCCCAAAACCCGCAGCATCGGCCGGGTGCGTGCATGACAGGCGCCCGATGCTATAAAAACATGAGAAATAGTAAAACATGCGTTGCCCGTTTAATTTTCACCGAATTCCGACCAGAATTGTTAACTCACGATCATCTGAAGATTTCTGAAGGATCTGTGGATCATCTCGGAATCTAGTTAGCCTTGGGATTAGACAGAAAGGTCATGTTACGAAGATCTAAGGACGGTGAAAATCGACTACTCTCAACCATTCCGACCGCGTGAGAGAGCAAACTTCCGTCGCTCTCAAGTAATCCAACTGGTTTGATAAAAAAAAACTGGCAATCCAACTGGTACAGTTAAAATGTCCGTACGTACTTTCCTGAACAACAATAAAACCAGTGTAAACAATAGAACACATTCCATAGCTGAGCTACACTTTCAACCTTGGAATCTTCCTTCCAAAAGAAAGAAAACTTGGCACTACAAAGGTCCCCGGAGCCCCTTCCCGTGCCCTTGAGGAACGACCCGCTCTTGCTTATCTCCGGCAACGGCTTGTCCGTGAGCCAGATGAGGTCGTACGCCCACGCGCCCGCCACCGTCCCGCACACCGGCCCAACCACGTGCACACGCCCCCGTACCGGCCGGCGACGATCGCCGGCCCGAGGCACCTCGCCGGGTCATCAACGCCCCCGTTATCGGCCTGTGCGTCCACTCCATCGATCGATACAAAGGAACAGGGAGGAGTGTAACATCAAGATGGGTAAGAGTGAAGAACACGACCGCAACTTTAGTTTAATTAGTAGGTATGATTTTTGAGGTGATCAGAAATCAACCTGTACCCAGCAAAGAGCACGTTCAGTAGGACAGTAGCACCAACGGCAACACCAGCTAATTCACCAATCTACGAGACAAAACATCTCTCATTTCATAGCATATACTCCGTAAATATCAACCGAAGAGATATATGAATCTAGTGAGTTTTTCTGGAATGTCATAACTATCGGGCGTGGATATTGGTAGCCATGGAATATCAGAAACAACGGTCTTACTGCTCTGTTGTCTGTGGCCACTCCGGAGACGATGAACATTAGGTAGAAGGAGATGATGAACTCGAGCACGACTGCCTGCGTGTTCGAACCAGTCGGCGTCGTCCCAAAGAAATGCTCCTGCGCGCCTTCGAACATCAGGCGCAGTGTCAGGCTACCCCGGGTCGATCCTAGCACCTGAGCCAGGACATAGGATGGCACCTGTGAACATTGCCATTGTCACGGAAGATAAGAAGAAATACATGGTATGTAGTTGGCAGTACACCAAAAAATACTTAGCATTTTTCAGATATGCGACAGTGTTTCAACCAGCATTTCCCACGGGATGCTGGAAAATCCGAAAATGCTGGTTGAGATGTCATTTATCAGATTTCAGATAGTGCCAGTGCTAGCAAAAATCTGCAGCCTGTATGTAAGTACCTGCTTCCATGGGAATCGTCGGCATGTGGCGAAGGCGATGGTGACAGGCGGGGTTTGAAGTGTACCCCGGAGATGTAGCCGACGGAGTAGGCCATGACCATGACGACGAGGCCCCACACGACGCAGATCCCCGGGAACGTCACCGTGCCGTTCGTGCTCAGGTTCACCACGACGGAGGCGCACCCCGCGAAGATCATGAAGTAGGTTCCCACTCTGCAAGAATCTGGTGTTCGATCGGTGCGGTACGGATTTGTGTCAAATGCGCGACTCTCCGTTCGAATTTTGCGTCATCTACCTAGAACGTATTGCAAACCGTACGTACCTTCTGCATGAACTGGACGGAGATCATGTCGTCGCCGTGGTCTCTGCTGCTGCTAGTCCCGTCCTGTGGATTCTCACACTTGGCCTCCTCCCCTTGGACCCCGTCTCGGCCTTCTTCCATGGCTCCGGTGCCGCCTCGGCCTGCCGTCTATCTATTATCTCATTGGAATCCTGTCTCTCTGTTAAACTACATCGCTCTCTTACACCTTCCTGCTCTGGTATTTAATAGCATCGATCAAGTGTATAGTATATATCTTCCAAGAGATCATCTTCTTGGATTGCCCACGTACTATGCTCCACTTGAGTGTTGATGGCTTGACGCAACTATGCAAGTAAGCGTGTGCAGAAACGAAACCAACTAAGCTACCAAGGGCTAAATATAATGTATTTATGAGGATTTGTGTAAAGTTTTCTTGATACATTTCTCTCACCTGATCATACACCCCTGCTTTTAGATACGCAAGTAGCCTCACCCCATGGCGGTCGGGCCTCATTTAAATTCAAACTCGGCTGGCTGCACGTGAGGGGTTTATACACAGTTAGTCTCTGACATTTGGAAGCGTGACGTACGCGTGTCCACCATGGACAGATGGTAGTGTAAAATTCGGACTTTGTGCCGATTTATTAGAGGTTTGGCCAACCACACTAATGGTGTTAATAATAAAAAGGAGAAAGCATGTTTACTAGCCACGATGGATGGCCTAGACAAGACTGCAGAGCATAGGAACCTCACCCGGGTAGAACTCGACCATAAGCGCGAGGCTTTCGATGAGTTAGCTAAGCTCTTTCGGGGGGAAGATTTAAAATGGTTTCAGCGCTCCAAAAGTAAATATATCCTAGAGGGGGACGATAATACCAGGTTTTTTCATATGCTGGCTAACGGCCGACATCGTAAATAGTTCATTTATCAGTTGGAGCAAGATGGTAGGTCATTCGGGGGCATGCACGTTTAACACAGTACATTACGGATTACTACCGGGGGTCTCTTTGGACCTATGGAACCGACTTTCTTATCTATGTTGGAGGATTTTTCTGATGACGTTCCCCAAGTGTCATCGGCAGAGAACGAGGCCTTGATTGCTCCATTCACTGAAAAGGAGGTACATGATGCTGTTTTTCAGATGTTGCACAACAAGGCACCAGTCCCAGATGGCTTCCCGCCGGAATTCTACCAAGTGTTCTGGGAAACCATCAAGCCTGACCTCATGGCTCTATTCATGATTTCTATAGGGGAGCACTTCCGCTACATAGACTAAACTTCGGTGTAATTACATGGCTACCGAAGAAGGCTGATGCTCGGCGGATCCAGGAGTACCGTCCTATATGTCTTCTTAACGTGAGTTTTAAGATATTCACTAAAGTTGCCACCAATCGCATCGTTCGAGCAGCCGATTCGGTGAAAGGACCCTCTCAAACTGCTTTTTGCCTGGTCGTAACATCTTAGAGGGCATGGTCGTTTTACATGAGATATTACATGAATTGCACAAGAAGAAACTCGATGGGGTCATTTTCAAATTGATTCTGAGAAGGCTTACGATAAAGTAAATTGGGCCTTTTTATTTCAAACCTTGAGGCTAAATGGTTTCTCGCATAAATGGTGTGAGTGGCTTGCCCATGTCATCCAGGGAGGAAGTGTCGGTATTAAGGTTAACAATGTAGTTGGACTGTATTTCCAAACAAAGAAAGGTCCTTGGTAGGGGGACCCCATGTCGCCTATTTCGTTTAATATGGTGGCTGACATGCTGGCGATTTGTTTGCATAGGGCCTGGACAAAGGGCATTACCACGGGGGTTGTGCCACATTTGATTGATGATGCGTTATACATCTTACAATATGTGGATGATACTTTTAGTCTTATGGATCACAACGTCACACAAGCTAAAAACCTAAAGCTCATCATTTGCGCCTTTGAGCAACTGTCTGGTCTAAAGATTAATTTTCATAAAAGTGAACTTTTTTGTTTCGGACGAGCAAAGGACCACGAAGTAGCATATAGGCAGCTTTTCGGTTGTGAGTTGGGTGTTTTACCATTCCGTTATCTCGACATACCTATGCATTATAGGAAACTTTGAAATAGTGATTGGAAAGTTCTTGAGGATCGTTTCGAGAAACACTTAAGTAGTTGGAAGGGGAAGAATCTATCTATTGGTGGTAGATTAGTTCTTATTAATTCTGTTTTATCCAGCTTACCGACGTTTATGCTATCCTTTTTCGAGATCCCGAAAGGTATCCGTAAATGCTTGGGCTACTGTCGCTCTCGGTTTTTTTGGCAAAACGACCGCCATAAACGTAAGTATCGGTTAACCAAATGGAATGTTGTCTGCCGACCCAAAGACCAAGGGGGTTTGGGCGTGTAGAATCTAGAACAGAAAAACAAATGTCTACTGGCCAACTGATTGTTTAAATTGATCAATGAAGATGGGATGTGGCAGCAGCTGCTATGTAATAAATATCTAAGGTCTACGACCACAGCTCAGGCCGAGTTTCGCTGTGGTGATTTCCAATTTTGGGCCGGGTTAATGCATATTAAGAACTTGTTTTTTCAATTAGGTCGGTTCAATTTACAGGATGGCTCACATATCCGATTTTGGGAGGATATCTGACTGAGACGTACACCTCTTGCTTTGCAATATCCCATTCTGTATAACATAGTGCGCCACAAACATAGTACGGTGGCGGATGTGCTCTCAGCGGCATCGATTAATGTGACGTTTCGTCGGCATATTGTAGAACCAAAATTGCTTGCATGGATTGATCTTGTGTCACGAGTCAATTCGATTTCCTTGTCTAATGAGTGTGATTCATTCTCATGGGCGCTTTATCAACACAGACGGTTTTCAATTCAATCTATTTATAAAGTGTTTATGAAATCTCCGGATTTGTTCCGTCGTAAATATTTGTGAAAATTGAAAATACCCCTAAAGATTAAGACTTTTTTATGGTATTTACAGAGAGGGGTGATCTTAACAAAGGATAACCTACTTAAGCGAAATTGGCAAGGGAGTCCAAAGTGCACTTATGTTGATTACACTGAAACTATTCAGCATATGTTCTTTGATTGCCTGATAACTCGCTTTATTTGGCGGATAGTATATTTTGCTTCCAATTTAGTTCCTCCTTCTAGTGTTCCTCATATGTTGGGGCAATGGTCATCTATGTTTGGACATGGATTACGATCACATATCCTTGTCGGAGTCGCTGTATTATGCTGGGCACTATGGTTGTGTTGAAACGATATTATTTTTAATAACAAGTTGTTGTCTCATCCCAACCAGATTATATACCGGTGTGCCAGTTTGCTGAGGTGTTGGGCGCCACTGCAGAAGCTGGAGAACAGGGAGGCTATGGTGCAAGGCAGCAAGCGGTTGGAAGCCTTAGCGTGTGAGCTCTTTGTTTTTAGTGGACATCTCTGGAGGTGTTTAGGTGTTCCTGGTCGTATGGATGTTTGATGTTTAAACTTTGTTTTGGGTTGTAGGCGCACTTTGGCATAGTTATTTCTTTTGCTTATTAGGCACTATATTAGCTGAACAATGTTGGCTGGATGTATCATCTTGATACAGAGACTGAAGGATCAATCAATAAAATCTTTCTTTTCAAAAAAATAAATAAATTTATCTCAGGTAAATTCGTCATGGAACTCACTTAACTTGTACTCGATCTTCTGTTCTTTAGGTCCAAACTAATGCCTTTTTCCTGAATACCGTAAGTCTAGATTAACCTAAGCATGCGCATGCACATCGCTTTCAACCAAGACTCACGAAAACACGGTTTCCTGAAATTCTCCCACAAGTTTGGCAAACATACTTGTCTCTAGGCAGCTATGCAACTGGCGTGGTTGCCTGGTTGGTAAGCAGGCTGTGACACTGCAGTCCGCACTTCCCATCTATCTGAGTAGGTCAATCCATCATGTACAACACTCTGTGATGCAACCATGTACTACTACATAGCAATCGCCTGATAGGCAATAGCTTGAGTGCAACACTTCGAGTTCTTTTTCATTCAGAAAATGAAGGAGTTCAAATGTGACCTTTCTTATGGTCTGGCTTCTGAAAGCAGGATTTGTGCGCAGCGTGAAGGACGCCACAGCTGTGATTTTTGACTTTCGTATGGCACGATCAGTTAAGAGAGAAAGCGACTGCAGTGCAGCCACGAATTGGCCAAGATGCAGTCACCACCGCTGGCTCCAGAGAAGAAGCCATGTTGATGCCACCGGACCACGGCACGACGCCGTCCACTCGTTGATCGGAAACCCGTGTTGACCCCCGGAGGCACCCGCCGGCCACTGATGCCACCGGACGACGACGTGCAGCAAGCATCGTTCCTGGCTTCATAGTAGTCGGGTGATGAGCAGAGCGCGTTGATCGTTGCAGATCAATCCATCAATTGGCAATGCTTGGATGACGAAACTCATGGACATCCTGATGTCTGATGCCCGTGCCACTGAACAAGATGCCTGGTTGAGCCGAAAAGCTTCATGAATTTTTGCATGATTTCTCACATCAATTTACATTTGTCACAACACAAGGAACTCACATTACGGCCAAGAGGGAGATCATCAGCTGTGGAGGCTACATATCAGCTGATTTTGGCCGAATTAAGCCCTTCCTCTCTAGCTCTTGTTTTTGCATAAATAAATAACACAATTATCATCACAACAACTGAAGCTATCTGAAGGAACCACACGATTGGTCTCTCTTTCAGAAACTAATCAACATGAAGAAATAAGCTACAACAAGAATCCCTCCCGAGTTAGGTTTGTTAGGCATCAGCTCCTTGTCTTGGAGCTTCCAAGAGTAAGCTCTAGGTCATCTGATCCAGAGTCCTCGTGGATCCTCTCGCCTTCCCACGCCTTCACCAATCCAGGGGCCTGCTGAGCACCGTTGTTGCTGCTTCCAAATGCAAACTCATCAGAAACCACATCCATCATGTGAACATCTGGGTGCCGTGGCATTCCCGGGATTACAGGGGAGCACGTGCCGCTCTGCCCCGGCGTGCACATCCTCGACAAACTGCCCCCTGGAATTGCTTCTTTAAAGACACTAAATGGATTAGATGACATGAGACTGAAGGTAGGTGATGATGGGCTTGTTGATGAGATTTGGATACCAGCTAGCCATGCTGGGTCAGGAACCATTGAACGCCCTGGGCTGGGTGGGGTGGAGTTCACCACACATGGGCTGTTTGAACCGTGCCATGGAGGCTGGATAACCGATTCATCCCAATCTGTCTTCATGCGAGGGGTGCGGGCAGTTGGTGAACTTAGTGGAGGAGTCACTGGGGCACTAATGGAACCACCATGAATCAACAGTGGGGGAAGATGTGGACGTTTATTTGATGTTGTAGAATTGGAGAATGTTTGGAGCCAAGGTAGGATAGGACTTGCATCAACACCATTTACCATGTTGTTAGAATGTGGGAGGAAGGGGGAAGATGCACCGCTGGGGAATGAAGAGGACGTAGGGCTCGCATTGTATGATGCCCGTGGACTTGGTTGATATGAGGAACATGGGCTTGGGGATACAGAGCATCCAATAACATCCATACGTTCTGGAGGCTTGTTCCCCTGTGAAAAAAGAACACTATTAGTTTGTAAATCACTAGAGGACGCATGTTTTTTGCAACTGGATGAATGTAAATCGGACGCATCTTTTTGCAGGAAAATTAGTTTATGGTCACCAGAATTGTATTAGAGTATAATCTGTTCTAACAATACAAACAATCTCCCAGCAGCAGCGGTAATTCATGAATTTGATATGACCATTGTGCAAGTCCATTGTGCAATTTTAGTATTCTTCCTCTAAAACATCATGAACTAAAAGAGCAAGCGAGAGAAGAAGCTCTCGCAACTTAGCAATACACAACCGTGGAAGGCTCGCGACGCAAATGTTAATCTGCAATCTCGCTGAACATACAGCTGGAGACAGTCACTTGCTCAATCCACATGTCTCCTTAAGCTGAAAGACCATCTCTTGCCACGGACAGGCAATTACAAGATTGTCAGCATCATGCCTCGAACAGTGATTTTCACACTATACTCTGCATGCCACTTAACATGTGGCTCCTGACTCTTGTGTTTGTTGAAGCAATGGTGTAGAAGACTATGGCATGAATACGCGACAACCAAGCAATTAATGAGCAAATTACAGTTGTTTCAGAATGCTGCCTGCTGCGCACACAGATCCTCAGAGCCGAACAGGAATCCGGATCGACTGAGCGCTAGTACAGCAATACGAACTGCTGGGAAGCTGCACAACACGAACACACGATGCTCAATTCATCGGTGCCTCCCCAGGATTCTCATCAATAACATCTCAACACCGCACCCTAGAGAATCTAGCTTTCTTCTCCCCAGCGATTCCCCAACGACGCGAAATTCCACAAACCCACCCACCCCCTCACACTCCAGTCCGCCACACCCGTGCACGGTCCAGACTGGCGTCTCCCACCACCTGTTGCCCACCGCCACCACGTGCAGCACCCGGCAACCCAGGGAAGTTACAGCTGCACGCCACACAGTTCACACCACCCCAGGCACCGAAGCCTGCCTCACGGCGCACGTTAAGATCCACGGCGCGCGCCGCCGCTAACCTGCGCCCGACGAGCAAAGCTAGCTCGCTAACGCTAGCTAAACTGCGCTGCTGGTCCAAGCATCAGCCTAAGCTGCTGCCCACCATGGCGGAGAGGAGAGGGACGGGGGGATCATCGATCGGTCGGAGCGGAGATCCGCGTGCGCGCGCGGCGAACGTACCTTGCGGTAGGTGGTGCCGTCGGGCTCGACGACCCATCCGGCCTCGTTGCAGAGGGCCTTGAGGACCTCGTTGTTGTCGCAGTGCTTGGGGAGCTTGTAGCCGCCGTGCGCCCGCAGGCCGGAGAATATCTTGGCCGCGATCGCCCGACGCCGCCGCTCCCTCCGCTTGTTGTTCTCCCTCTCCCTCCACGTCGGCATCCGACCCCCCGCTCCGCCCGCCGCTCCGAACCCTCCGTCCCCTCCTCCTCCTCCCCCGGTCGCCATGCCAGGTCAACTCCCCAACTCCACAGCTCGCCTCGCTTCGCCGAACTCGAAGGAGACCAGGTCGCCTTCTCGAGTGGGGAGAGGACCGAGAAGAGATCACACGGAAAGGAGAGAGAAGGGGTGGGTGGGGGAGCAGTAGCGTGAGCTTTGAAAAGCCCCAGCTCGGGATGCTACCAGCACTACCCCTCGATTTCTAACTATTGACGCTCGTGCCACCTCCAAACACGATTTCTAACTATTGACGCTTGTGCCCCTCAGGGGTACAACGGTAACTGCAGGCCACCACCACAACAGGCGAGGCGAGGCGAGGCAGCAAGGTGTGGTGTGGCCGTGGTGTGGGGTGGGGGGCAGGCACCCCACGAAGCGTGTTGCCGGGCCGTGGGGACGGGGCGGTCCACGTCAACGGCGCTGCACGTGGGCGCCTACGGATTGTGGGACCCGCGCCCCCGGTGCGGTGGGGCCCGCGGGCGGTGGCACGTGAGCCTGTTGCTTTTTCGCAGTGATTTCTTTTCTTTTTCGCGCTCCCTCTCTCGTTCCCTCCCGTCCTATTCTAGATTTATTAGTTTATATGTTTGTGACGTGCTTGTCTTTTTTAGTCCCGCCTCGGCGAGCGGGGGAGAGTAAAGTGTAGGAGTAGCAGTAGAGAGTAGTGTATGTAGAGTAGAGTAGGGTAGACGACTCGGAGCGCGAACGCGGAGGATGGGATGGGGAGCACGAGCGGGGGGCCTCGGCCGCATCGAAACGTGGCAGGGGAGGAGCCTCGCTGCGTAGCTTGTTTCGCCGCGTGCGCCGGCCGCCGCCGCACGGGGATAGATAATTTCTCTCGGCGGAACCCGCAAAGTTGAGACATCTTTCGGGTTGTTCTGTGGTTCACCTCTTCGACCCACGAAAATTTTGGTTCGCAACTCTGTTTTCTTGTAAGGCTTCGTCCGGAACGCAAAAAGAATATTCTAAATCTTACGGGAGTTGAACTAGTTTATGTGAAATTTCTACGTTCCAAACGGAGCTTTTATGAAAGCAAATGTTTTCTATATGTAGGTGGTTTGTAAGCTGTGAGTATTTTTAGTGTACTGTTTCGTCCAATGTTGCTACCTGTGAGAACGTGAGTATGGGTGGACTTCCTCCGTCTCGAAGTATCATCCGGCTTTAATTGAAATAAACGCAGCACGTCTGCCCGCCTCCATCCGAACCGTCCGTTTTGCATCCAACGTATTTCGCTGTGATGGCTCGGAGGGTGCCCCGTTTTAATATTAAGTAGATATAGATATAAATAGATAGATAAAACGCAACAAGAATCTGTATGCCAGGTACTCATACGGCTTTGAATCGGATGTACGCGTAGGTGACCACAGGTCTACGGCGCACCGGAAGAAGAGCGAAGACGTACGTTGCTAGGCATCGGTATCCGCCACACATCAGCGCGGCGGGAGCGGGGCCCCCGGGCAGGGTGGGGGAGGCGTCGTGGGGACCAGACGCGGTTACGGGCGTGCGGAGCGCGGGCCCCACCAGCGTGGACAGGGATAGACAGCGGGCGGCATCGTGCACGTGAGCGGAGTGCCCGTCCCCATCCACCCCCCCCATCCAGGCGCACGGAGCCGCACCGTTTTCCAACATGCCACCACGTGATCACGGAAACCGGAGGCCCCGCCGCTCCCTCGAGCCCACGCCCGCTGTCCGCTGCTCCGCTTACCATCCTCTGCGTCCCCTAATCCTGTGGCTCATTGGCTTGTGTCTCTGCTTCCACTGCACAAGTGTTCGGTTTTTGACCCAAAAATAATTAACACAAGAACTACCATACACCAGTACGAAATTTCGTTATAAAGCTTGCTCTGTAGTAGTAGTAGTAGTACGACTGGCTGTTGTTACTCTGACTGACGCTTCCCTGGCCATCAAAGGCTGCCATGATCAGCTGCAGCGAGGCTTAATCTGGAGTCATTGAGTCATGTGGCATTCGTGTCATGTCAGTTGCTTGCCGTCCCTGACAAACCCACAGCAAGCCTGCCCATGCGGACCATATGACGTCCAATCGACTCTCACACACACACACGTACGTATAGTACAGATAACAGACTACAAACACCGGCAGAGGGGCAAATAGCCGGGATGCTCTCCAGCCTTTGCACAGACACATCAGGTGTGGTTGGAGTTGGAGTAGCCTTGGGCCATTGGCTTACGCGGACGCGACTAGATTAGCCCGGGTGTGATTAGAATATCTTTAGATAAGATGGCTAAGTGACAAGATTAATAGGTCATGTATAATAGTCTTATTAGAAATACCTCGTACACTCAATAATTTGAGACACGTTGATATTTTTTAAATAGGTTCGATCATCTTGTGAAGCACGATTTAGTTCTATGTCAAGAGAGAAGTCTTATACAGGACTTAACTAGCGATTTGGATTGTCGTTAGATTTTCCAAGGCCGCTCCTAGAGCTCCCTGTGTGGGACTTGAAGCCCTAGATCTCTTTTCTTAGAGTTCTCATGGAGCTCTAGACTAGAGTTCTAGAATAAAAGACCACGTGTACCTTTGAGGGATGCCACAATAAACCCAACAATGGGTTTCGAAGAATATGAAAATATTAATAGATGTACAATATGCTATACTATGAACGTAGAAAAAAATTCATGTATATATAGTTGCTATACTGATTCTTCATCTCTTGTGTTTTTTGTACATCACATAATATGTCATATTATTGCACAAATTTTGGTAAGTGTTCATGTTATAACATGTAGTAAATTTTTGAATTTTTTATTTTTGGAAAAACTTCGAGATATGTGTATCTTAACATGGGATATGGACGTAACTAGTCGTGAAAAGATCCGCATTCAGGGAAAGAGGCACATGCTTGCTACTTTCGAGCAGAGTAATCGCTTGAGAAAGGGGAAGGATCTAAGTTTCAGCAAAAGAAAAATCAAGCAACCATTAGCACGCGCAGAAGACTCGGTTGGCAACTTGGTAACAAGAGATCAGAACTCAGAAGAAACCAACAGAAAAAAAAAGGGCCAGAAGATGAGAAGAAAGAACGAAAAAAGAAAAGAGCATCACTAGCTGTAGAAGCTCCAGTGTTAGTCCTCACGCGGAAAGGAAATGGGAGTGTGACCGTGAGAGATCGCGACCCGGTTTATTACACGCAGCAGCTACCCTTGCAAGCTGCAGGGAAGAAACCGAGCTGTTGATACCCCTGCATGGTAACAATATCAAAGCGTCCAGTGTTCCAATCAGTCTGAAAACGAGATCTTGAATGGTTCTTTTTCTCTTTTTGAACTCAGATCTTGAATGGTTCTTAGTTTCTTACCACGTTACATGACAATGTTTACGGATCCAGCGTTCCATGTTTGGACTGAAAATACAGGAAAAGTATCTCAAGAAAAGGTAAGAAAGTGACGGTGCATTAGCATTGGCCCGAAAAGGGCTTTCAACTTTCTACTGGCTCCTGTTAACAAGTCATCATGTGCAGCCAGATTAGATAAGGAGGTCCATGTCAATTGGAGCTTTATTTGGGGGTTGATGCCAATTGGAGCTTCAGGAGCACATGAACGGCATTGCTTCAAATATAAAATGTTCACCGGAGCTAGACAGCAAACGCATTGCCGGCTAAGCGCATAGATGGCCGGAATTTTCAAGTCATGAAGGAGACAGATTATTAAAGGAAACGGTTGAGGATTGAAATTGAGAAACTGGACCTTGTCCAGACTAAATGGCCTACAGCTAGGTAAACAGCATCACATGGAAGTCAGACTGGTGCTGGATTATTGCTGGGTGAATCACTGAACCTTGCCTTCGGGGAGTCTGCTTGTGCACGAGTTACTTCACTGCAAACATCAGCAAATCACAGGGAATCTGGTATATATGTTGGAAGTGTCGGTGAGATAAAATATGTAATATAATAGTGTTATGGAGTTATGTTAAATGGTACAAACGGCTGAAGACAAGAGTGTTTAGGAGCACTCGAGTATTTTTTTTTCATAGATGACTCAAATTTTAAGTATTTGGATCTTCATCCGATGGATCATACACCATCATCTTCCTATTTTATAAGTAAAAAATTATATAGATGAAAATTCAAGTGCTCTCAAAGTTAAAAAACACTCGAGTGCTTATTAGCAATTCCCAATAAGTCATAGCAAATAGGAAATGATATCCTTTAGTTTTCTCACAAGAACATGAACACAATGTACATTTGCAAATGGGTTCCAAAAGTGAACAATATCCAAGAAGAATTGTCACGGTGTATTAGCATTGTTAAAGGAACTTGACAAATATGCAGAGCTGACTAAGGGGTACGAACAATTGTGTAATCAGTGCACCATGAGGCATGTCTATGAAACTATATTAACCTTGTCTACACATCAGGTAAACATGAACCGTAATGCTTAATTGTCTTGACTCGTCAGAAACCCTGAGCTAACCATCTGAAAGACAGACCGGTTGATTTTAGATGTCACTGTTAAATAGAAGACATGAAAAAGGAAAATGACTGTGTAATGCCAAGAAAGATGTAAACTCCAAAATTTAAGATATTGTTTCTCTGTTTTGATAGAACAAAGTTTCATCAAAGTTCAACAACCGAGCGGAAACCAAATATATTTGCACCATACCAATAAGATTAAGAGCTTCAACAATATGCTTCTTAAATAGCTACATACCACATATTCATAAAATCACACACAGAAAAGCAACCAAGAAAATTCAATGAGGTCAACAATCTAACCTTCAGGTAGCGTCTAAATGAAACATGGCTATCAGATCTGCTCCAAATAAATGTGGGCATCACCCTTTGATTGCTTCAGATCATGTTACAGAGATTCAAATACAAAAAAAAGTCGGAAAACTGGACCTAAGTCTATCTGACATGTACATAGTACCTCCAGTGATTACAAAATACCCTCCTCAGTAATTAATTGCTCAGATTTATGGTGTCCTTGAGAAGTTTGCAAACACTAGCTTTCAATTCAGCCGTAACCTGAAGTTGCTGAGGACATGCATCCAGTAAAAACAAAGAAAGGATTCGCATAGTATCAGACAAGATCACTTTATCATGCCTAGCAACTTCCTGGTTAAAAAACTGGCATGAACTTCTTATCTTGCAAGAGCTGCATATCTGAAAGATTACACATGTAAAAAGTTAACCTTGAGCATGTGTTGAGAACAGTAATTTTACCATGTAACTGAGTTGACAGTTACATATTACGTACTTTATCTTCTGGGATGTTAAAGAAAGCTCGCAATCTTTTTGAGGCAAAAACTGTTCTTCGCTCAACAGATGGGCAGCCAAAACACGCAACCTTCTTCAAGTCACTTCCTGACAACCATCTGCAGTGATAAGCAAAAGGTTCAGCCATGTTATTTCCATTTCTTTTACCTTAGGCTAATAGAGAACACTTTGCTTCACACACAAAAAAAAACTATTCAGATTTGTTGGTTATGAACAATAGAAAATTGGCCAGTGTCGTGGTGCCTTTTTCACATTATGCAGAGATACAACTACAAGGTAGCATACGTGGGGAACAAGATCAATATCGTCTACAGCTATGTATTATGTTCCGAACCACCATTGACCTTGCCATGGCAGCATCTGTAGGACACAAAATTGAATACAAATAGTTCCAACGTCCAAAATATAGTTGATCCTATGCAAATAGTTAATCCACTAGTTTGTCATAAGATGTTCCCATACAAATGTACCAAGGTTGGGTGAAATAAATGGAATAATGTACTCAATTTGACAAAGTAGAAACATGTCTGTTCTCCTCCAGCATATATAAGATTGCAAGGGTTATAATTTCTAGCATATATGTGGCATTTCAAACATACATGAGTATGAATTTTGGTTATTGCATTATTTCTGATTAGTCTACTTGTGTGCATGGATCTGCTCTCAAGTAATGCCTCCCAAGTTGCAACTTGCAAGCTGCAACTAATCAATTTTCAATCACGCCAGAGGAAAAGAATGCAATACATTGTTAGAATCCACTGCAGATATCACAATAGCCAATTAATCGTGATGCTTGCCATGCATACTAGATATCACACTCCAGGAAAGACAAGGTTTGAAACAAGGGAGGTGACACTGAATTCACAAGATGAAATTCGTAGCCAGAAACTCTAGAGCATTCCATTTCCAATTCAGTAAAGTTAGACCGTACACACTAGATATTACACACTGCTACTTTCTCAGGCTATTTTTTCCCCGAGAACACTATTTTCCCCAGGATAATGAAATCAGCAATATAAATTGAATCACCCACCATTCCAGGCCAAACTTACTAGTACCATTTTTCCAGAAATTCCTCCCAAATGCAACGAATGAACTGCCAGACACCCTTGAAACAAAGCCTATTATATATCAAAATCCTAACTTTACTTTTCACGGGCACTTAATAGAATTATCATCTTATCTAAATGACCCACAGAAGGATGCTATAAAACACTAAGATTACAAGCAATACGGCGGAACTCACTTGGCGGCGACCTGGTGATCGTGGCCGAAGCGCTCGGCAGCGGCCTTGACGACGTCGGGGGATAAGACCTGCGGAGCCACCGAGAGGTCGGGCCCCGGAAGGTATCCGCCCTCCTGAAGCCGCCGGAGCAGCGCCGCCGCATCCTCCCCCCACGGTCGCCTTGGTCTCGGCCTCGGCTTCCGCCGCCGCGGCTCGTCGCCGGAATCCGGCGGTGGCGCGCGAGGCTTAGGAATGCGTCGAGGCGTGAAGAGGGAGGAAAGTTTCGCCGCCGGCGCGGCGCCGGCGGCGGAGGAGAGTCGGCGGGTGGCTGAGAATGCCATGGGTTTAGGGTTTTTTGCGCCTCAGATGGGGAAGACATCTGATGTGTGTTCTCAACCGTCTGATCAAAGGTTTGACGTCGTAGATTGGGCATACCCAAAATATCTACCTGTCAAAAATCTGTCAGGAATCCGATATAGAGGAACTCTTTCAGAATTCCTAAAATAATAAATCTGTCGATATATCTAGGATGGGTGAATTTCATAAGAATTTTTTGGAAGTTTATCAAGAATCGGTTTATTTCCTACAATAACATCCCAAAACTTGGTCTAATATATATTTTCATCCGACTTATTTGTATTTCAGCTGGATGAACCACTCTAAGAAGATGTTTGGTTCAAAAATTGTAACATAAACATAATAATGGTAATGGAATTACAAAGAAATTGACAGTGTAATGGATGATTCCTGTTAGGGCCTTGGAATTACATTAAATGTATGACTAATGTGTCACCAAAATGCCTAAGTAATTGCCCAACATACCATAGGGATAAAAACGTATGTATCCATCACCATTGGATAATCTGATACCGGACCAACATTTTATATGCACCTTAGACGTATGCGTCAGCGTTGGCTAAGCCAGGCTAAAATCCTGTAAAGACTTAGCGTCCTTCTCAAACACGTTAAGTGAATGGTTTTAGAGGAGTCCAGTAAATGTACCCACGTCCTAACCTAGTAGGCTGATACAACATGCCAGTGGATTGCTCAAGAGCCTGATACAAAAATCAACACCCTGCCTAACCAGCCAACGCATCTCAGTTAGTGGGTCACTCAACCTTAACCATCATGCTCAATGAACATGAGAACAACCATTATTCTTTACAATTGCGCACACACACTTCACAATCATGCACGCATGATGTATGGGGTGCCACAAATAACAACTTGCATATCATAATTCAAACTCTAAAGAAAGATTTACATGATACATAGTTCACATCTCATACATATGGCAGTTAATTAATTTACAAGCAACATGACTTGAAGGTTATTCAACATCCAAAAGATAAAATAGGACATCAGCAGAAACATATAAAAGTACTTGAGATAGCGGTCACTACCATATCACAAAAGCCACATAAGACCCACATTCAACCGATAAAACAAACTACACAACTAGATTTCACTTTCAGCATTTTCGGTGTCGTAGTATTCGCCTACACTAGGATCACCTGCAACATTTAGGAGTGGAATTCTCATGAATATTTTCGTACTCGCAAGATGCTTTTCAAGTTCATCCCAATTAACTTAAGTATGACATGAGGCAAGAAATAAAACTAATGCAATTGGTTTCACTCAATTTGAAGTTCTAGAATAAAAGTTATGAATTATCTAAGATTTATATGAAATTTTTAAGGTTAATTAACATATATCAGTAATTTTGAAATTTTATACAACAGTAACATGCATGGAAACGACACCATTAAATACTACATATTAAATAATGAATTTATAAAAAAATTAATCCCATTTGGAGTTCACATAAATTTTATATGTTTTTTACAAGTTTAAAGCATTTTTAGTATTTTCTGTCTTTTTCTCAATTAAGATAAACAAAGCATACTTTCCTCATCCAGCCACACCTAGTCACTAGAGACTGACGTGGGGCCAGGGGTCAGCTTGGACTGGTCAAGGGTTGACTAGTCCAATTGGCCCTTGGGTCCACTTGTCATTCTCTACTCCTTTCATTTTTATTTTTTCTTACTTATTTCAGTCACTGACAAATGGGCCCTATCTGTCAAGTTATTATTTTCTTTTAACATTTTTATTAATTCAATTGGTTAAGTGATAGGCCCATGTGTCATATGCTCGTACATTTAAATGTTAATTAAACACATATTAAAAGAGGTGGGGGGCCCACATTTCATAGACCTAGCCCTAACGGCACTTAACGGTTTAAACCATCAGGTCCACGCGTCAGGTTGACCGGTGGCTAGCCACCGGCGTGATTGAGTGCGTGAGCACGGTGGCACAGAGACGGTCGAGCGCTCATATGCACCATTTTGCACACCATTTGTTGTGTTGGGGTCCCAGCTGTGCCGCCAACTCATTCCCAAGGTCGGGAGGATAGGCTGCTCACCGGAGATACCAATCTGATGGTTGCCAGCTATAGCTGAAACAAGGTGCACTCGGAACACACTAGGAAGGACCAAAATGAAGCTGGAAACAAATGAAATCATTCCTGGGACTATCGCAAGGCGATTAGCGGCTTGCCGAAGGCTGGGGAGGTCGGGGGCGATGCCGAATCGACAACCGGCATTGAGGAACAAGAGTGGCCGATGGTGAGGGAGAAAGAAAGGTGCCCCGATCCAAATCTTCATGGCAACAGCTTTGCAAGGAGGTTTTGGTCGTTTCCATGCCACCGATTGCCCTAGGGGAAGAGGATGGCGAGAACTTCAATGTTGCCAAACGGATCTTATGTCTTCACCTTGCATCATTGCATGGCATGTAACCCAGCACATGAAATCATGCATATATACCTATATATGCATATATGTAGTGATCAAAGTTTAAAATGATCTTCATGGCATAACTAACCCTACCTTCCCCAAAAGTAAGAACATATATATGTGTATACACACGAACCCTAATTTTCCATGACGATCAGATAAACCCTAATCCTTTCTCTTGACCAAAAAGGGCAGAAAACCCTAAAAAAATATATACATGCATGTCATACATGTCTAAGGATAATTTAACAAGCATCCCTTATGGCCCACATGTCATAAATGTGGCCCCCACTCTCTAAACCCTAACAAAAACATCATTTCTTAATTTCTTTTTTCTAAAGGCAGAAACCCTAACTTAACGATTTTCTGTGTTTTCATCCATCCAAAATTCTTGGAAAAATTCCATAAAATATATGAAACCTATATGCACCTTAATATAAAATAAAATAATGATGTCTAGTACAAAATTTTCAAGCAACATTTAAAATACAAATCTGGGCTGATTTGACCATTCAACTACAACCCCCCTAAATAAATATCAGAAAAATCCAAACAATTTCAACCGTGGAGGGAGGTGCTCACGAAAGGGAGGCCTGGCGGGCTTGCAACACGGAGACGACGACTTGGTGAAGGTAACAATTGGTACAACATTCCTCCTAAGTGCTAAGTAATGCTAATTGATGCCGTAATTCCTCAACAACTTTTCAGTGTAACCAACAGCCAGAAGGAACCAACCTTTGTGCTTTTTATGTTTGTAAGCTCCGAGTTCGAAGACAAAAGACACTGCTGGCCTCCCTACGGTTAGTACTATTTGTGAGACTCAAGATTTTACTTTTTACCTATATGCACCTAAATCTGAATTTAATTACTTCGTGCAGATTTTGAGTTCAATGGACAAAAGACCGTTGAGTCAAGACGATATTATCAAAGTTAGAGGACAGTTTGCCCACTTCTTCCTCACGCATGTCATACCAGAAAAGGAACAATTCAGATCACCTTGATTGTGAGGTATTTATTTTCTTTCTGTTGGCTGTCAACATTGTCAGATCCAAACTTGTAGGAATGTTGGCTGTGAACTCCTGTTTATGTAGCTGTGAATGGGTCAACTCATATTGAATTAATTCAATTTGCTTATATGTCGGCTGTGAAATGTATGTGATCTCTGTTTTATTTGTGTTTGGATCAAATCCGTGTATTTGCCTGATGGATGAAATCTGCGTATATATGTGGCTGATCAATGAATTCTGTGAATGTGGTCGATGAATTCTATGAAATGATATTGTTGCCTGAGATTTTCGATTGTCGTTACTGTTGCATTCCCAGCATCGCACACGGTTCGGCGGCCCGAATCGTGGTCGATGTGCGCGTCAACGCACACGGTCTAGAGCATCTAACCGTGTGTGATGTGGTACATCATCGCACACGGTCCCGCCCGTGTGTGATGTTGAACAGTCATCGCCCACGGTTAAGAGCCAATAACCGTGTGCGATGTGGCCAAATATCACACACGATTCTGATAATACGACCATGTGCGATGTGGGTACTTATCGCACATGGGCCGTATTCTCGCACCGTGTGCGATGTGTCACTTCATTGCACACGGGTCCATAGATAGCCATCGCACACGGTTCGGAGAGCTGACCGTGTGCGATGTGGCTACTTATCGCACACGGGCCTTCCTGAAAAGCCATGTGCGATGTGCGTATCATCGCATACGGCACTGGACCCGTGTGCGATGTGCCCCCCACATTGCTGACCAGCCCGTGCATACGGGCTGGAAAACCGTATGCGATGAGCTTTTTTAACCGTGTGCGATGAGCTTTTCTGTGCTAGTGAAGGAAGGCTAATTGGCAGGCTACCTAGATCCTTTCCTTTTCTTTGATCAACCCAGCCGGCCGGTTACCAAGAGATCGACCATCCAGTAGTGCATTCCAAATCTGAAATTGAAATAAGGAAATATAGAGATGGAAATTCCTAAGGAAATTCAACAGATGGCAAGAAATCGTAGGACAGTGCAATTGGAATAGTAAATTAAGGAGAAAATTTCGGAGTCAGCTGGAGGCGATGACCATGTATAGCGAACTCAGATGATGCAAAACTGAACGAGAAAGAAAAATTAAACCCAAGCAAGCTAGCAAGCGGCACTAGCTAAAAGGAAGCTTAGAGCATCTCTAGCCCTTCCCCTAAAACTAACTCCCTAAACCACCTCCCTAAACTTAACTCCCTAAAATTTGAGGGTTTAAAAATGATTGCACCTAGTCCTTCCCCTAAATTTAACTCTCTATACTTTTTCCTTTGCTATTTCTTCCATCCTTTTACATACATAAACCCATTTCAACTATATTTACACAACATCTTAATTCAAACTTTGATATTTCTAATGCACACATTTGAACAACATTTTAAATTCATTGTTTTCAAATTTAAAAATTTAAATTCAAACACAACATATTGTCCAAATGAAATAAATAAGCCAAATAAAACATGATAAAAGCATGATGATGCATGATGAACTATTGCCCATGAAGTTCCCACAAGTGCTCCACAAGATCATCTCGGAGTTGGTCATGAGCTTGCCGGTTCTCAATTCGTCGATGCGCTTCGAGGAATCTCTGGAGCCTGTTTGATTGATGATGAGGCGTGACATGTGCTCCATTGTACTCGAAGTCCAAGTTCAACGATTGACCTCTTTCATCTTCTATGATCATGTTGTGCAAGATCACACATGTTGTCATGATCTTCCACAGTACCTTTTGGTCCCAATATCGTCACCTGAAAAGGTTCTCCGGATATATCGGATCGTCCGCAAAGTAGTCCCTCACAAGTTTGACATGTCCTTCTGCCCTATTGCGATAAATGCGACGACGGCCTAGCTGAGAACCACGTCTCCTTTTCGCCTCTTCCTCTCGAGTGATCAAAGCCATCGCCATCTCGAAATCATCATCTTCTTTCTCTTCCTCCGATGACGAGTCATCGAAAAACTCTTCCACGAGCCTCTTCATCTGTGCATTTCATCAAAGAGTTACATTAGATTCTAAAAAGAAAGAACTTATAGCATATATACTTAAGTTGGGATAATAGCAACAGTACTGTCTCATATTTCCAACTCAATTAATTATGCTCGAGTCTGAGATCTGGCTGGAACAAAAACAGGCTGCACATTTGTATAAAATCCTTAGTCCAGATGATAAAATCAGAAGGGAATTCCTCATTGTTAACTTGATCAAAAATTCTATACAAATCTTGCACCAGCCTCTGTTCACATGAGTAAGAAAAGTAAATACATATTGTTTTTTTTCTTCAAGACAAAGAGTCATGTTTTACCAACACAAAAATGTGCAGCACAGCCATTTTCCTTAAACAATACAAATCTTTACACAACACTAATAATGCCATACTACTTGGGCTGGCCAGGAACACCAAGAAGCTCAATATGGGTACACACCAAGCTTGAGTTGAAATGGGCAAACGCCAAGTCCAGCAACACGTTCGAAACTGATTTAAACTCTGATTAGGTGAGCTTAGCTAAAAAACTCACATTAAGACGTATATTACAGTCAAACGCTGTGTATATATTTGTCTCTTCAAAGAACCTGGTGGTGCTAGCTCTGTTTCGTACTGACAATTGAGAATCTGTGAGCAAAATGAAGCCTGCCAACTAGGTTTGCAAATACAAAGAACAAAGCTTGAGCCAAGCCTCACAAAAAATATGCTGAGCCTTACACCAGACTAGCTCAATATTGGCTCAATATTTGTTATGAGCAAGGATAACAAATCAACTCAAGTAGGCAAGAAATTTCTTCCAAAACAATTGGTACTCAAGCTAGCTTAATACATCAGTCTGTAGAATCTGTACTCTCTAGTAAAACAATTGGTGCTCAAGCTAGCTTAAAACAATTGGTACTCAAACACTCCATAGTCATCAACTCATCATCCAGTAGCAGCAGTGAAAAATGAAAAGAAAAAAAGGGCGGCGGGGAGGACCTCAGGCCGGCGCTGAAGCTGAGCTTGCCGGCGGGGAGGGCCATCGCGGGGAGGCCGGGAGTGAGGTGGAGGCGGCGGGCGGGAGGGAGAGGCTGGCGGCCGGGCGCGGGCGGGAGGGGAGGGCGGGCGGGAGGGCGGCGGCGTGGGCGGGAGGGAGAGGCCGGCGGCCGGGCGCGGGCGGGAGGGGAGGCGCGGGGGGAGAGGGGAGGCGAGGAGGAGGCCGGCGGCCGGGCGCGGGCGGGAGGGGAGGGCGGGCGGGAGGGCGGCGGCGCGGGCGGGAGGGCGGCGGCCGCAGGCGCTGGCGGGAGGAAGAGGCCGGCGGCCGGGGGGAGGCGAGGAGGAGGTCGGCGGGGCTGCGCGGGGTCACGGCGGGCGGCGGTGAGGTCGGAGGTGGTGCCGGGGAAGGGTTTTGCGGCGGCCGACGGCGACGGTTTGGGGCTGAAAATTCACCCCGCCAAAAAATGGAGGAATAGGGAGAAGATAGGGGAGCGTGGGCATTTCCTCAAATTTGAGCAGAACACAAGGGAGTATAGGGGGTCATCCTCATTTTTTAGGGAGTTAACTAATTTTAGGGGAAGGGTTAGATGGGTATAACTCCCTAAAATTTCAGTTTTTACGGAGTTAAAGAAATTTAGGGGATGGACTAGAGATGCTCTTAATCCTCCAACCAACAACATGTACATAAGTAGCAAGGAACGGGACCATGGAGCGTTTCCTCCAGTTCGTCGCGGCCTGGCTGGTGCCCTGCGCCGTGGCGACGACATCTGACGAGGATGTGGCATCTGCTGTTGCTGCTGCTGCAAAGGAGGACACGGCTGTCGCCGCCGCGTCCATTGAGCACGCCGTCGTCGACCCTTCCTCCTCGCTCACAGCACGCCGCTGGTGCCGGAGAAGCAGCCCAAGGGGCGCCGAATCGTGCGCAAGATCAACTTCGCCGGGAAGATCCAGGAGGAGGGCACCGCGAGGAGCGCAGTCACGCACTGCGAGTTGCCGCCTCGCCGTGACGACGTCGGCACACCTGCTCAAGGACCACGTCCGCTGCGCCGGCGACAGTACGTTCTTCGTTTCATTCTCTCTAGTCTCTACGTACCCATCCGTACGTATGTCACTGCATGCATGCACGCATCTACTCTAGATCGTAATTTTCGACGTTCGTTCGATGTGTTGGCAGATGAGGGTGCTCAGGTGCTCTTCAAGAGAAGCGCAGATGAAAAAGAGGAAGACTTGCAACTGGTGAGTTCAATCAGTATTTGCTATCGGCGACGGTGATCAATCTATTTGTTGCCACATTTGTAAGTCGATTTCATGATCATATGTATATCTTTTGGTTAAGTTGGTTCATGCATGGTCGGATGTACGTATGCTGGTGAAGATCTCCTCAACTACATGAGGGCGACAAGGAGCTCCGGCGCCAAGCTCCGCGCCCCCGCCTCCGCCTCAGAGAATGAAACAGCGGAGGGACCACATCTCCAAGATCAGAAGACCACCGTGGCCACTGCAAAGGCATGGCGAAGAAGATGATGATTCCACGTCGCTCCCGGACTACAAGAGGGCGACGACCTGCTCCAACGCCAAGGTCAGCGCCAAGAAACCAGAGATGCAAGAGGTCACCGTGGCCACGGTGCAAAGGCACGGTGGAGGCGGTGGCGCTTTCATGGCCCAGACGCCGTCACTCCCCAATTACATGAGGGCGATGAGAAGCTCCGCCGCCAAGGTTCGCTTGAAGAAACCACATCGCCAAGAGGCCGCCGTGGCCATGGTGCAAAGGCGTGGTGGCAAAAAAAAAGTTGTTGTATGGTCTCATCCTTATTGTAAAAAGAACAGTGAGAACTACTTTACCAACATCGTTTAATAAGATTGTGCTTTGCAAGAATAACACCTCTACATAAATATTAAAAGAAAACCTTAATCTTTTCAGGTATTTTTAACTTTCGTAACACCGTGTGCTAAAACCTAATGTTAGGTTTAAAGTTTGATAAAGCTGTATACATTGATTTAACCGAGAAAAACTTATTAGAGTGAAGATTCCATAGAATCCTATCATTTGTATCATTCTGTAACCCAATAGGCGACACCCAAGCAGTTAAATAATTAAGTGAAGCTAAGTGTTGCCCAAAAATAGCCTTTCTGAACCTTAAATCAAGAGGGTACGAACTCAACACCTTAGGTATCGAGGCGTTCTTATTTCTCACTATGTTAAAAAGAACGGGATATCGTTGATAAAGGGGCCGACCACCAAGCCAAATGTCATTCTAAAAACTGACCTTCTCTCCGTCCCCTATTAGTAAGGAATATATCTATAGAACAAGGACTTGATCTTCATTAGCCCTGCCTAGAAAGGCGAATCCTCTTGTTTGTCTTTGACTTGAGAGAGCGTCTTAGCAAATAAGTACTTATTAAGAATTAGTTCCTGCTAGAGACCCTCTTCACTTAGGAGTTTAAAGTACCAGTTACTCAACAAACTTTTGTTCTTTACCGCTGAATTAGGAATACCCAAACCTCCTTGCTTCTTAGAACGACACGCTATCTGCCATCTCGCTAGTCTATAGATTCTTTTGTGATTATCTTTTTGCCACAAGAAACGTGAGCGATAAAAATCTAGTCGTTTTAAAACGCCCTTTGGGATAGCAAAAAAAGAGAGCATAAACGTGGAAACATTCTTTAGTACCAAGTTTATGAGGGTAGGGTGATCCCCCATCTCCACATATTGAGCTTCTTCTCAAATCGATCCTCTACCTCCTTCCAATCCTTATTACTGGGCTTGCAATAGTGAGCAGGTATGTCCAGATAGTGTAAAGGAAAAGAACCATGCTCACATCCAAAAATCTGCTTATATTGGCGAGCACACTCCTTAGCTTGACCAAAATAGTACAAATGGCTTTTGTGAAAATTAATCTTTACACCTAATAGAAGCTCAAATGTAGACAATATTAACTTTATATTTTTTGCCCGCTCAAGATCGTGATCCATACTAAGGCCCCCTTAGGAACAGCTTCTAGAGAGTTTTTAGGTGAAAAAAGTTATAAGCTAAATCTAAGGCATTTTTGAGCTATGGCTTAATTTCTAAGCCCACCTCATTTCCATTGGTGGCAGGAAGGCTTAGATTTGAGGCTTCCCGAGCTTCTTCACCCTTCCACTTATTGTACCTAGTTATTTGCCCTCGAAGTTCTAACATTTTACAGAAAAATTGCCACCGTTCTATCCCCAATCCCCACCCCGCTCCTCCCGAACACCCTGCTCTCCCCGTGCCCGCAGCCGCTGCCCTTCCCCACTCCCTCCACCCCATGGCCGCCGCCACCCTCCCCGCCGCGGCCGAGCTCCGCACGCTGTCCCTCCGCGCTGGCTGACCACCCCACGCCGTCCCGTCCGCGCCCGGTGACCCTCCCTCTCCGTCCCGCCCATCGACTCCTTCCCCTTGTCCCCACTCCTAGCGCCCGCTGTCCTCCCCACTCCCTCCCCTAGCGGCTGCCGCCCTCCCCTCCCCACTCCCTCCCCCCGTCCCTGCGGCAAGCCCCTCCTCTCTCGTCGGTGACCGGTCCAGTCCCACCTCCTGCCGTGGACAGCAGCCGCTTGACCTCCCTCCAGCTCCATCCTTCCCGCCGGACCTCCATCCTTGTCACTATCCTTCTTGTCGCTGGTTGAGTCGGAAGGTGTGGCACGGCTATGTGTGTATGGCATGGTTGAAGATGGATATGTGTGCGTATGGCATGGATAGTTATAATTAATCCATTTTGTGTATGGCATGGAAAGTGTAATTGAAATGAGCATGTCAAATTGATGCAATATGATATACAATTGATGCAACTAAACTGAAATGAGCCAAGTCAAATTGCACAAAGCATGTCCAACGAATTATCTCCATTTGTTTGATAAAATCTGAGAAAAAAGTCTAACATGGATCCAAGGGCAAGTAAAAAAGAATCTTCAGTTAGACACAGTGGCAGTAATTTTCAGTTAGACACAGTGGCAGTAATTTTCTGGATTCCATTCTTTCGGTGGATCAATGCAATATTTTGCAAGTTGTTGAGATAGATCACCAGGTTTCTTTTGGTGGATGAATGCGTGTATATATGAATCGGTGACCAACCTCTTTGACTGAGAATTTGTGAGTAATATTAAAAGATGAATGAGTGTATATATGAATCAATGAGCAATCTTTTTGACTGAGAATTTGTGAGTAATATTAGATGATGCAAAACTTTATGAATGAACCAGTGAGCAATATTACAAGATGAATGTGTGTATATAGAATTTTTTTTGAATGAGAATGAATGCGTGTATGTATGAATCGTGGCTACTTGTGCAAATAAACTCTCCAAAAGAATGATTTAATCTATTAAGCAATAAATAAACGATTGCAGGGGTAATTCAGACTTTACACCCTTCAGCATATACAATTAGCTCAATTCCATAAGCTGTTCCTAACAGACAGAATTTATTTTCAGAGCTTATTTTCATAGTGGCTTATGAATAGCTTATCTGGAGAGCCGGCTTATGCATAAGCTTAAGCCATCCCTAGGGGGACTAAAGTATGGTATCATCTGCATATTACAAAATGGATAAACCATCATCAATCAAGTTTGGAATAACCCTTGTATTTGTCCATCGGTTTCGTCCTAACAATTAAAATTGCTAACATATCTGCAACAATGTTGAACATAATGGGAGAGAGAGGATCACATTATGCGGCTACTCCTCGGTCTTCTTCTCCTGGGAGCAGATCAATTCGCGAGTGTCTGCCATGGCCAGAGAACTCCAAGCGTCGTGGAGACCACCACCATGATGATGATGCACAAGGTGAAGTCACTGCCGAGCAAGGGCTACTACTTGTTCTTCGACGGCTCCGATCAGAAGGCATTGTCATCATCATCTTCTTCCTCAGGGAGGCGTGTTGGAGTCGGTGCTGTTGGTTTCAGCAGACGCGTGATGCAGAAGGACGTCCTGGAGTCCAAGCAAGTGGTGCCGTAGGGGCCGAACCCGCCGCACAACTGATCGACGAGCTCGATCAGAGCTGCACGCATGGTGGAGAAGAGACCTGAAATTTTGTATATGTGTTGCCTGTCACTTAGATACTTAGATATACTCCATCGAGCAGTACAGATCGAGTCATGTTAATCTGTCAAGTCCAACACATTTTGTATAGTGTAACGAATTGCTAACCTGTTACCATGCTTGCAGCGAAAATTTTGGAACACTATGGATGAAAATAAACTTCCACTTTTTTCATGCTAGAGATCCTAATGGAAAGGAAAATTCACAGCAAGATAGTAGATGTTTACCTGAACAAGATCACTCTTTTGGATGCAATAATATTTCATTTCAACATCTTCCTGTTGACAACTCAAAATTTAGCAACTCAGAGCAGAATGACCGGTGCTCACAATGCACATCACAAAGTTCACAACATCTCTCCACAATCGGATGAAATTTTGACATACTAGTATCACCATCACAGAATCAGAAGCCAAGTTCTCAACCTTAATGGACTAAAGAGACATGAGAAACAAACAATTGTAACAGGCAAAGCCATCCTGTTCCAGGATATCACAGCAATATAGGTTTGCTATTAAACAGGTATATTATTGCAAATTGAGGCTGAAAGCCACCGGCAAAAGTAGTGGTGCATTTAGTAAGAAGTAGTGATGCATTCTGCAGTAGCTATTGCTAGCTAGCTGCAGTTCCATAACATCTCATTGCTTTGCAAATGGCTGTTTAAGCTTCTCACAGAGGATGGAGTTTGGCAAACCTTGTTGCGAAATAAATATCTAGGATCCAAGCTGCTTTCACTATTGGAAGCCTGGGGATTCACACTTCTGGGACAGTTTAATGAAGGTTAAGCGCCACCTTTTTCGGTTCGGTATGTTCAACAATAAAGATGGATCCCAAATATGATTTTGGGACGATTTGTGGCTGGGAAATACTCCACTCCGTGATCAGTACACTTGCCTATACAACATAGTTCGCCACAAGTAGAATACTGTGGCCGCGGTATTACGGATATTCCCTCCTAATATTGCTTTTAGGAGGGGTTTGACTGGGCCTAAATTAACCACCTGGCGCTCATTGTTATCTCGTATGGCCAATATTACTTTGCAAGATGATCGAGATGAATTTCACTGGAATTTGACCAAAACCAAGCAATTCTCGGTTAAATCTCTTTATCTCGCTCTTTTGCACCACGATGTCCCTAACATCAACCAACGGCTATGGTCATTAAAAATACATCTAAAGATCAAGACTTTCCTTTTGTATTTTTGACGGGGGATACTCTTGACCAAGGATAATCTAGCAAAGAGGAATTGACAAGGCAGTCAAAAATATTGTTTTTGTCACAAAGATGAGACAATTAAGCTTTTCTTTTTCGAATGCTGTTTTGCCCAGTCTATATGGTCTTTCATCCAGGTCACTTTTACTCTTTTTCAGCCATACAGTACTGCTCATCTGTTCTGGTAGCTGGCTTCGTGCCATTCCTCAAGCTTAGAAATCTATATGTTCGGTCGGAGCGGCCGCTATTTGTTGGTCCATATGGCCATGCAAAAATGATATGACTTTTAACAAGAAAAATAATCTTCTCATTTGCAGGTTATTTACTTATGTACCCATTGGCTTCGTACGTGGTCTGTGCTCCAGGCGCCGGAGTCTTGGGCTATGGCCACAATGGCATGTATGCACTAGGAGCATGTGGTCAGGATTTATTTTACCCAGCACGGGATCGGTGCTCCACCACCTTAGTTTTTTGTTTTCTCGGTGTCATGATCTTTGTATTCCTTTTCGTTTTCTCTTGTTTTCCTACCTTTTGTTGGCTGTGTGCATCTTAGTTATGCAGAGGCTGGGGGTGAACTCTTATGGTTATATCATGGTATGATTATAAGAGTCAATAAAGCTTTCATTATAAAAAAAAATTCATAAGTCCTTTCATCGTTAGGACAACTTTTTCCTACAGTTTTTGATGACCAGCAATACAGGATGAGCTGACAGGTAGGGAGCATATATCAACAATCCTCTCGAAAAAATGAATCATATCCTCCTTGGAGATTTCCGCCTTGCCCTCATCCTCTCTTGCATGCGCATAACTTCAGCATGAACTTCTGCTAGCCGCTGAGCAGATTAATCAGCAACAGCTCTGAGCTTATTGTAGTAGTTTTTGCACTCAATCATTTGCTGATGAACCTCTTCAGCTTCAGCAATCGTGGCCATTAGTTTCTCATGCATGTCCTCGGACTCGCCATATTCTTAATACATAATTCCTCATATTCTTAATACATAATTCCTCGTCTGGCCAAATGATTTCAGGCTTCTTTGATGGCAAATTATCAAAGCACTCGTCGTGGTATCCATCAGATTTTAGAGAACAGGCTTGTTCAGCCCAGCTTAAAATTAGTTAGCCCTAAACGGCACCACATACATCATCCACTACATGAAACCCATGTTGGGAATTCCAATGCACACTGTAGGCAAACGCATCTACCAGCAACATCAATACAACAGTACGACAAGAAGACCCTAACAGAAAACAGAACACACCTCGCTGGAGAAACCATGTCTTCTGCAAGGAGACGGACATTCCGGCACATCTGAGGAACCAAATGGAGCATCCAAGTCACCCGACATGCCGCCTGCAACCAGCGCATGCGGTGGGGCGGCGGGGACACTGCTGCTGCTCGGACTGAGGATCGGACGGGTGCTGACGCGATGATCCGTGGAACTGGGCCACATCTGAAACGCCCCAGTCCACAGATAGTACATAGAAAACCAGCCGTAGTTTGCCGGGGCACTGTTGTTACCGTCGTTACGACGGCCACGGCGTCAATTGCGACCATTGCCGCGAGGCGCGCCGCTGGTGTTGGAGCGAACGTGGCTGCCAGTGCCAGGAGGGGGCGCTTGACCGCCGTAGCCAGCGCCGGGGCCCTGACTGGCGCTGGTACCGCCGGTGGCGGGCGTGGTGACGACAAAGGCGGTCGATGAAGAACCTGGCTTAGACTCCATGGTAAGTTCCTCGAGCAGCAGGTCGGAGCGAACATCGATGAATGACGGGAACGGTTTTTGGCGCTTGAGAAGGGCGGCCACATAGGCAAACTTGTCGTTGAGGCCGCGAAGAGCGGACAGGACGAGTGTACGGTCTTGAACCGGCTCACCGAGATCACCCAGTGCATCGGCCATTCCTTTGAGCTTGCGGCAATAATCAGAAATAGATAGATCACCTTGGACGAACGTGCGAAACTGGGCGTCGAGGTAGAGGGCACACGTCTCCTTGTTGCCGATGAATTGATCTTCAAGGCCCGTCCATACGGTACGAGCGGTGGAGATGGGTGTCATAACGACCTCGAGTAGCTCGGTGGAGATGGTGCCGTAAAGCCATGACTGCACAGTGCTGTCCATCCGATGCAGTGCACGTTGTCGGCGGCAACCTCGTCGTTGGTGAGGAAGTGATCGGTGAGGTCGTATCGGCCGAGAGTGTTGAGGAAGAGGCCGCGCCACTTGCTATAGTTCGGGGACGCAAGATCGAGGATGATGAGGATGAGCGCCTTGATATTGAGGACGGCGACGGCCTGTGCGTGAAGTGTGGTGGTCGCGGCCTGAGCCTGCGCCACGGCATAGGCGCGGTGCGCCTCCTCCTCTTGGCGAGCGTGTTCAGCGGCCTGGCGCAGACGCTCGGCCTCAGCAGCGTGGAGCGCATTGTCAGCCATGGAAGCAAGCGGTAGCGGCCGACGGCGGAGACAGGTGGCGGCGCACTAGGGTTTGAGAGAGGGCGGAAGAAGGGTCGCAGGAGCGAACTAGTCTCGTGATACCATGACAGCGTGAATAATCGCAATGCAATCAACGGTGGAACACATGTACATATATAGCCGGACTCATGCAGATCAACCACGCAGTTTATGGAATAGCACCGGTGGGATACGCATGAGAGGCGGCATGCATTAGGCGCTAAGTAAGGAAAGAATCTCAACCAATCAGGAGATCGTAACTGGACAAGATATTGTCTAACAAGAGTTGACCACAGAATAGAGGACAGTGTCGAAACCAGGTGAAGGTGAAAGCGCAGCAGCCAGAAGAGGCTGAACTCCAAAAAGGAAACTATGAGAGGGGCACCGCTAGTCAGCACAGGAGATGAGTAGAGAGAAGCCCTTGTAGAATAGGGTGCAGAACTAAAACAAGTCAAGCCTCTAAAGCTAATGTTTGCCTACGATCCACGATCCACGACCTCTGTAAAATCTCCAATGCACAACATATCTGAGCCCGAACGACATTGTCACCACCCGATCCGGCAAGCAGAACCTAGGTTTTCACCCGGAGCCCATGAAAAGGTGGTGAGGAGCCACGGTGATGCCTCCAGGAGGAGATGGTGCCTGGAGGTGTCACCATCACCGGCTCTGAAACCAGGTAGCAAGGACACCCGCCGTCAGCAACCGCAGCGCGCGGTCAACGCCGCGCGGCATCCAGGGAACTCCCCAGACACCGCCTCCACCAGATTCGGCCGAAGCAATAGAAAAGGTAGGAGGACAGGAGGTTAGCGATGATAGAAGTCAACAGGGGCGGGTAGATGCGGTGAGGAAATCAAAT
Organism: Stipa capillata; assembly: GCA_019208055.1. Taxonomy (NCBI): domain Eukaryota; kingdom Viridiplantae; phylum Streptophyta; class Magnoliopsida; order Poales; family Poaceae; genus Stipa; species Stipa capillata. The sequence continues at coordinate 796,348 of JAGXJF010001946.1, read as the reverse complement.
GATGAACCGAAGCTTTCGCTTGGCTCCCTAGCCCCCTCAATGAACGCTGGCGGGCAAGCACTGACAAGATGATCGACAAGTCCTCTAGAACTGGATCAAGATGCGGCCGCCACCACCGGCACCTTGAACAGACACCAAGCAGCACACCCGCCACCAGCGACTGCTGCATGCAGCTAACACGGCGCAGCATCCGCCATCGCAAACAAGCAACGGAGGATTCCCTAGACATGGACTCCGCCAGATCCGGCTAGGACAACAGAAAAGGGAGAAGACGAGAGGTTGATGGGGAAACAGAGGCCAGCACGGAGGCGAGGAAGGTGCTGCAAGGGAACCAGGGGAGGAAGCAGGCGACAGCTGGAGTCTAACGGCCGTTCACCGGAGACCCAAACACCAAACACCATCCGCATGGAGCTCGCCCCGGCCTCACAAAGACGGATGGAAGAGCTCATGTAACAGGAGAACGGGGGATGGCCAGGGCAACGAGGGGTTAGACCAAACAGGACATGTTCGACCGCTGGGCTCCAGATCCCCCCCAAATCCAGAGCTGCCGCCACCAGCTGAGGAAGGCCACCATCCCCAATGGTCTCCTCCAGCAACGATGGAGGGAAGGGGGGAGAGAGGAAGAGGGAAAGGTCCTGATTTTTCGAAACCTGAAAATTAGGGCTTACAAAAACTTTTTGTGCTAATAATAATATTTTTCATAAGTGAACCTAATTAAAACCTTATTGTCAGTCTTGAAATCACATCATTGTCTGGTATAATTAATCGGTGATCTCTTTTCCCTCTCGACACTTGTGTCCGGACCTCCATCTCGTTCATCACTTCCCCAAGTTCAACCTTGCGCCCCTTGACGTAAGGCAATCCCTACCCATCTTTTCCCTACCAGACTTCTTGCATGTTCATACACGCGTACCTGCAAATTCCCTGCACGCACATACCCGTATATATATGTGTGTGTAAGCCTGCTTATCGTGGTCACCCTTGTGTATATGCATATATCAACCTAAGCGTGCATAGATGGATATATGTATAAATATATAAATATATATGTATCCCCGTAGGCACAACTACTACCTTGTCTCTTTCGTAGAACATATACCCCAGTATACCCCTCTAATGTTTTTGGCAATCTCCTCTCTTGTGTCCATATGGTCCGGTGAGCTCGAACCCTTGCATGCCAATCCTCACCTTATTCTTGTTCTCCGAGAACCCCGAATGCTGCCTATATATTTTTTCAAATCAAAATGTTTGGGAAAATATTTCTTTAATGTTAATATATGATTTTCCACCTAATCTTGGCTATTTAAAACCCTTCAAAATAAAACCAGATCTAATTTGGCTCTATTTGATTACACTCTAGGAAGTAAGTCCAGTATGCAAGAATTTCCTAAAACATGCATAAGTACCTTTCACAATTTTTCCAAATCATAAGGACCGAAATGTTTCCGAAGAGATATTAATTCCATCGCCCTTCATGAACAAATCCTATTTCCCAAGCTTAGTTGCTAGGTGTTATGTAATTTTCGAGAATCGGGGCAAAATCTAATACTTCAAAATCCTAAGGGCTTCTTTGATTCATAGGAAAAATGGAGGAAAAACCTAGGAATAGGAAAATTTCCTTTGGTGGCACTATTTATCTCTTTTATTCAAAGGAATGGAGCAAAGGAAAAATGGAGAAAAATTTCTTGAATCCCATGAAATCATAGGAATTTTGAAGGATTCTACACATCCATGAAGGTTCATCTAACCCCTAAGTGTGGTTTTGGTATTAATGACAATACCTATGGACTAATAATTATATGAGAATTGTTTGTAGATTATTCCATAGGTGATGCATGAATGATAAGAGCATGGATTCATTGAGGAATTCCATGAGATCAAAATAGATGCATCGTGATCAATGAGCTTTAAGTGATGCTCATGTGATAAAGAAGAAGCTAGAGAAAAGAGATCTCGGGGGATTGAGATTGGGGTTCAAGGAGTGAACCAAAGATGATCAAGGTGAAGGTCAAGTGCACGATCTAATTGTGATCCTAAGTGGAACACTAAGTGATCGTGTATGGAGCTCATAAGTCGAGCCAAAATAGGATCAAGATGAAGTCCATGAGTTGGACTCAAAACGGTTGGCAATAGAGTGTGAAGGCTAACTCACTTGTGTGGTTCAAGTGACTAAAGGTACATTATTGTCAACTAATGTTTATAGACTAACCCCATTGACTTTGTGATAGAGTGTGTTGGGGTTAGAGTCCATGGGCTCATGTGTTGAGCCAAGGTTTTGAAGACTAAATCTGTGAGTTGGATTAGAGACATTTGACAATCAAGCTTGAAGGTTTTGTCACTTGTGGTCGATAGATCAAGTGACTAAGGTATAAGATTGTCTATTAAGATTTATGGACTAAACCATGTGCTATGAGCTTGAGAGTGAGTTCGGGTTAGGTTACATATGATGGCAAGAGTTGAATTGAGATATTCAAGTATGCCTAGTTGAAAGAGCAAGATCAAATCAAGCTTAGTAGACGAATCACAAACTTTATGCTTGCGGTTCATGCCTTGGTGGTGAACCAATGAAGATGATAAAAAGAGAGAAGCCTCCCATGCTTGGTGCATGGGAAGCTATCGATTGGTCTTCATCAAGCTTCCGGAGATCGAGATGGGAAGTAAGGATGAAGCTCGTCATCAAGCTTTAATTGAGTTGATGACAAGCTTAGAAGAGTAATGGGAAGCGTCGGGAATTAGATGATGTGTTCATCAAGTTCGGCGAGATTGCTCAAGGCAAAGGTACATCTAGACTAGGTTTTCTAGTTTTGCCGATCTCAAGGAGTCTGGTGGGAGACCGGGGTATAGATTCGACAGCCGTACTATCAAGAGGGGTTACCGGATGCGTAGCTCGGATGTTATTGGTTGTCAAGTGCTTAAACCTTGTGCTTAGTGCGTGATAGGTTTGTGTTTAGAGGTTGCTTTGAGAGCTCAGGTAGTCTAAAGGTGGTTTACACTTAACCCTGTGTTGTGGCCGGCCTTTGTGGCAAATAGTGCTTTTGGCCAAGCCCTAGTTGTGTTTACCGTGTCCCATTTGGTATCTAACTTTAATCTTGAGTGATTAAACTTTTTACAATGGGTGAAAGTGTTCGGATCCGTGTTCGGAGTGTTCCGGGTGCTTTTTGCAGTGCTGGAATTTTGCACGTATCGGAAGTTTTGATTGGAGATCAGAAGTTCCGATGTGGTCGGAAGTTCCGATTGAAGTTCCGATCACCGGAAGTTCCCATGTGAAAATCAGAAGTTCCGATGTGGTCGGAAGTTCTGATTTCTGCAATATGTGAGCTCTCTGTGCTGAGCGAAGTTCAATCGGAAGTTCTGATTCGGGGATCGGATGTTCCGATGTGTGCTTTTTTTCCAGGTTTGTGACCGTTGGGATTTGGAGATTGGAAACATCCGATCGTTGGATTGGAACATCCGATTAGTGCAGAATCTGTCCACCGGCTAGTTTTTGGAGTTGGGGTATTTATACCCCTTGCCCTCTTTGTGAGAGGGTGTTGCTTGAGTTGCATTGTGTTGCTGGTTTTGGAGTGTTGAAACTTGTTGTTCCACTCTTTAGTGCTCTCCTCTCCTCTTCCAAGCTCTAGTGTGAGATTCAAAGCTTTTATGGCTTAGTGAGAATAGAGAGAGGTGTGAGAGGGGTGCGGTGCTTTGGTAGCCCGCACTTAGCGCATTGGTTACATGTGTTTGAGCATTTGGCATCGATCCTATTCGAAGCGAGAGTCCGGGAGCTTGTTGCTCTTGGAGACCACTGTCTCCTAGACGGCTTGGTGGTGATTGACTCGGTGATCTCCTCAATTGAAGATTGTGAGGAGGCCCGGTAGTGGTAGCGGAACTCACCATCTCCGGAGTGAAGAAAGAGTTGGCCATAGTGGAAACCGAGGAGTGCATTGTGCAACCTCGGGAGGAATAGGATTGAAAGTAGCTTCCTCAACGGAGACGTAGGGTCTCGGTGGATACCTGAACTTCGGTAACAAATCTTGTGTCTTTGTGTCTTCATTTACATAATTGCAATTCATATTTGTGCTATATTACTTGCTTGCAATTCATTCTTACTCTTAAGAAAGGTAGGAGGAGAAGCTGCCTATGGGGACTTAGGCCCACCTAGAAGAGAAAAGATGGGATTTCGGTTTGTACACAAGATGTTGCTTTAGCAGAATAGAGAGGAAAGGAACCACAGGGATAAGAATAGTGCAACTGCCGAAGCTTTTGATTGTTTCTCCAAGAGGACAACCGTGTAGAAATGGCATGATTTTTAGGCCCAAAATGGATCAGGAGCGGTCTTAGGATATCTCACGAAAGTTTCAAAATATTTTGAGGCTTTAGACAGTGGAAAAGGAGGGGTTCCAAGTCAGCCCAATATTAATTCTAGAAATAGTTTGGGATTCTTGTATTGAACGAGAGGGGATGAGCATGGATAAGATCCTAAATATGTCGAGAGCTTTTCCCTTCTAAGTTTGGGAATTATTCTACAACTTAAACTTAGGATGTTAGCCGAAATAGGATATGGGACAATTCAAATTAACAATACTTAGTATAAGGTTGGTGGTTAGTATACGCCAAATATTTTTAGAACATTCTCCTAGGTGTTAGGGGCTTGGGAATGCATATATACATACATTCGGTTGAATAGCCCAGGAATATTGGACTTTGCCGAGGCTAGGGCTTTGGCACTTGAGGGTTTTAGGGGCAAGAGAGGTATGAAAAGGAGATAGGATGCATGATTCCAAGTACATGGGAGAGAGAAAAGGTGGCAAGGCATATGCACATATATATGCATAAGGTTGGTGGCAGAAGCAAACGGGAGATCCAAGGATTAAGGTTTCGGCGGATTAGGGTTTTAGGTATTAAGGAGGCAGATGGATAGCGGGATTCGACCTCAAGGATCACAAGAGAGATGACAAGGAGGTGTTCGATAGCTGTGAAGGGAATAGGGTTAAGCATCTCGGAGAGAGAAAGGGTGGCAGAGGTGCTGGGGAAGATACATGCCCGTATAGGTGCGCATAGGTTGACGTACATACTTAGAGGTGTCCGTGTGATAGGCGAGCATACACACATACACATACAGGTATATGCTTGTAGGGAATTGCAGGTATGTATATATGGATATGCAAGAAGTCTGGTAGGAAAAAGATAGGCAGGGATTGCCTTACGCCGAGGGACGCAAGATCAAATTTGGTAAGAGACAGATAGAATAGGGTTTGCAACACCAGTGTTCGGAAGAGGAAAAGATCACGTGGTTGACATAACCCGATGATGATGAGATTAAGGGAGGAACGACATGATTTTAAATTAGGCTCACTTAAGAAGACATTATTAGCACAAAAAATTTGTAAGCCCTAATTTTCAGGTTTCAGAAAAACGAGGTGTGACAAAAAACCAAAACCTTGTTCCCCCCTTCCCGAGGTTGTTTCTTTCCCCATATCTTGTTGTCTATTTTGTAGTGAATATTCCTTTCATATTCCTATTGAATGCTAGGGGTGAGGAAAACTGAATTTGTGTACTAAACATGGATTTCAAGGCATGGCTTAGCAACGCCTAAGCAGTAAGGTGCATTGGAGGTGGCAAGGTGTCACCTTGCCTTGCCACAGGCACCTTAGGCATCCGCCTTAGCACCAATGTGTTGGCAAAGCGTCTACAAGGCGAAAGGATAGTAAGACGATGCTTTGGAGGAGGAGTGGGGGAGGAGAGAAGGGGAGGGGAGGGGTGGGGAGGAGAGGTGGCTGCGGCAGAGCAGCAGGACGGTGGGAAGTAGCAGTGGCGGAGGTAGGAGAGGAAAGACGGAGGGGTGGGAAGAGCAGCAGTAGCGGAGGTTGGGGAGGAGAGGCTGAGGGGCAGCAGCGCGGAGCAGCAGCAGCAACTGAGATGAGAGGAGGAGATGAGAGGGAGTGGAGGAGTGGAGGCGGCGGCTGAGTGAGGGAGTAGAGGATGGAGGGGCATACAGCAACCCTAAGTCAGCATATTAGGGGCCAAATGGGCCTGTTAGATTGGGCTTTTTCTTTTTTCTTTATTCTTCTCCGGCTGCCACACTTGCTGCTGCTCACTTCTTTCCTGCTTCTTCCTCCCTGCTCTCCACCCCTGCTTTGCTGCACCATCTCGTCTTACGCCTCACCTAATGTGTGAGTAAGGCGTCAGCTCGCCTTACGCCTTAACGCTTAAAAGGTGTGAAGAGAGTAAGTCGTCTCACCTTGTCTTACCACCTTAAAAACCGTAGTACTAAATCAGTAATACTCAAGAAGTGCATTATGAGCTTCATTTTGAACTTCCATGTGAATTTCATGAAAAAGGGCATTATCTGCTAAGGATAAATAAAATGCGTGCATTGGGTTAATCATGTTCGCTCCATTGTTCATAGTTTTATACGGTGCCCATTTTTGCCACTTTCTTATGCCTCGTGTTGGATTTGGCTCTGCAAATAATTGTGAGATCTGAGTGGCTGGATCGGCACAGCTTCTCGTGCCAAGAGGTCATGATATAGCCAAAAAACTTTGAAATATCCTCTGAAATTCATTTGACCACTCCCACTTCAAAACTGAAGGACGACATTTGATGTTTATGCGCACAGATTAACTTCTGACATGGCCCAATCGATGCCTCGCTTCTCTGTTGCTTTTATTTGAAGAGTTGTTAACTCTATGGCTGATCAAAGCATTAGTTGTAAACTTACTGTGCCTAAACTTATCTGTTTTTCAAGTTGTCATGGGAGTCAAATATATAGAAGAATCCTGACCATGTAGTTGTTTGTTTACGGGAAAGTGACTTGCGTTACCATACTGGAACTTGAGCGCGCATAGTTGAAAATGCAAACCAGGAAACTTGATAATGAAATAAGATACGGAAAATCATTGAGTGCACATAGTGGTACGTGCACCTATTAGTTTTGGTGATTTTTAAAATCACGTACAAGTTTTGAAAAAATCTGAAAAAATTCATAACGGTATATGATGAATGAAGCTTACACAGTTAAATTTTCGTAAAATAATATTTCAATTTACGACCTTTGCAAAAAAACAAATTTGTGCATATGCCCTCCTCTACTGTTGACGACTGTCCAATGTGTTTTCTTTTTTTTTACACAAGTCACAAGTGGACATATTATTTTACAAAAATTTAATTATGTATACTTCATTCCATCATATACCAATATGATTTTTTTTAAATTATTTTAAAACTTGCACGTGATTTTAAAAATTACCAAATCTAATGGGTACAAATACCCCAGGTGCCATTTAGCCGCACTCAATAAGATACATCTTTATTTCACAAAGTATCAATATTTGTTCTGTTGTGCAAGCATAGTAAACCAAGATGCTATATGTTGTGTTATGCTCAGTCTCTTAATCTGGTTCCTCTTGATCAGGAAAATGCCATAGCACTTCCGAACACAGCTGTTTCGCTATGACGCAGCTCAACGAGAACAGCCAAACGAGCCACCACACATGAAGGCTAGCACCTTTTAGAGTTCTAGATGCATCCTTAGGCCTCATGGGTCTATTGTGGGTGCACTTGATTCTAGCAACTTTCAATAAGTGAGCCAATTGCCACCACCATAGCCGAATGTAGAGCGACGAATGTATTTTTGTGTGTATACAAATTACATTATGAATTTCTGTGGAATTTGTTATTTTTTCCCCATCTGCTATCAAGGCTGTTGCTGATTATTAGTGTTGGTGCTTAAGGACTTGTTTTGAAACTGATATCCAATCTTGTGCAGTTAGACTTCGAAAAGTATGCTGGGCACTGGTGAAGCTATCGAAATGGCTCTTTTGGATGCTGATAATGTTAGTATCAATTTTGATCCATATTCTGTAGCTCCTTCAGCAAGTGCAAATATCAGTTTTACTTCTGACAGTAGGGATAGTTTTATGAGGGAGGCAGCTTCGAATAGTACCATCCGGGTACAGGACAAGACTCAGATGATACTATCATCTGCAAATAAGACCTCATGGTGTAGACCAATAAATAAGGAAGTGCTGTGCAATAATAACCAGGTGAGATATATTTTAATATCTGTATTTTTTTCAGTATTTATATACGTGCATTGTGCAGGAGGCCCAGGCTACTCTTCAAAAACTGAAGAGGCCTAGGTCTTTTGGAGCTCTGGTAGGTAATACAACATCTGAAAGACAAACAGATTACTTTGGGGATTTTCAAATGAGCAGGTATGGGCAATTGTTGCTCAGAAGTCAGAACAAACATTTTGAAATATTCATTTAAAATACTTAGTCTCCGCGTATTGTTGTATTATTTTCTTTTGAAATGCTTTTGACGAGTTACAGATCGTACACCCTTGTTCTTGCTGTAAAAAGTTTGATGACACGTTGTTTGCCAGTCTTCAATATTTATGCAGCTTAGTGCCTATTTTTCTGAACATTGTCTTTAGTCTTTACTACAGATTTTGAAAGGAAGTACTCACGGTAGGTTGACTCGAGTATTCTACAGAAAAAAAAATATGCCAGTAGATGCACTTCATGTTTGCAACCATCACTACAATAGAAATCATTTGTACAGACGGTTCGGAACCCCCGTGCGGGACGGTTTTTCGAACCGTCTGTACGAAAGAGTCTGTACAAATCAGGTTTATACAGACGGTTTTTGAACCGTCTGTACAAATCGATTAGTACAGACGGTTCCAAATTAGAACCGTCTGTACAAAGTTTGGAACCGTCTGTACTACTCGATTTATACAGACGGTTCTAGTTTGGAACCGTCTGCACTAATCGATTAGTACAGACGGTTCTAGTTTGGAACCGTCTGTACTACTCGATTAGCACCCATCTGTATAAATATGGCCCCACACGCCATGTGCCTAGTCTTCAACCGCGTCTCATCCGGCCGTCCGCGTCGTCCCATCCAACCACTGGAATTAAATCGCACAATATGGTTCCAGCGGGATTCGATCCTACAACCTCGCGTTGTCCAAGCAAGGGGAGTTGCCAGCTGACCTAGACTGAGTACGCGATACAAACTGAGTAGATTTCCTCTTAACTAATCCCTACGAGTAAGCGGGACGCTTCTAGTACAGATGGTTCTAAATTTGGAACCGTCTGTACAATAACATAGACGGTTCCAAGTTTAGAACTGTTTGTACTGTTAGATTTGTACAGATGGCTCCAATTTGAACCCGTCTGTGCTATTTGTACAGACGGTTTCAAATTGGAGCCGTCTGTAATGTAGCACCGAATGCTAGTTTTAGAGTCTAGATCCAACCCTAGTTTGAGAGGTTTTAGTAAAACGGCCGTAACTTTCTTATACGGAGTCAGTTTTAGGTCCACGACCACTCAAATCGAAGCTAACGACGAGGCGCATCTGAAAATTTTACACGTGTATACACCTGTATGCATCTTGACCCTCAAAATTCGGCTTCTAAGTAGGACTTTTTCGCTCCGGAAGTTTTTCCGTTACTTTTTTTGATCTTGCGGAGGGCATATCTCCTACACCCGGACTCCGAATTGTGTGATTCTTATTTCTCTGATTAGCTTAAGCCGAGGACTTGCTTTCCACCTTAATCCCAGCTTCTGCCGAGCACTTTCGTCGAGGTGCCATTTTCAAAATCTTCGATTTCGGTTCCACTAGTCGTTTCGTCGACTTTCTCGGAATTGGCTCAAACTTTGTGGAGACGTAGAGTTTGGCTTCCTGCTCACAGCCGTGAAAACCGTTCGACAATTGGAGTTGTCAAACTCCCTCCCCGATGCTGCCACTTTCTTACCGCGGCAAGGAAATCTGCCGTTTTTGCTACCGCGGCAGCATCCTATCAACCAGCCTTGCTTATCTATTTGTAAAGACGGTTCTAGTTTAGAACCGTCTGTACTATTAGATTTGTACAGACGGTTCAAACTTTGAACCGTCTGTACTGTTCCATTTGTACAGACGGTTCCAAGTTTAGAACCGTCTGTACTGTTTACAGACGGTTCCGAACTTAGAACCGTCTGTACTGTTCGATTTGTACAGACGGTTCCAAGTTTAGAACCGTCTGTACTGTTCACAGATTTGTACAGACGGTTCCGAACTTAGAACCGTCTGTGCTGTTCACAGATTTGTACAGACGGTTCCAGTTTGGACCCGTCTGTGATATTTATACAGACGGTTCCAGTTTGGAACCGTCTGTACTGTAGCGTCCCACTTGTTGGGAACAGCTTGTACTCATTTTCTCAGACGGTTTTCTTTTGGAACCGTCTGTAATACTGTTTGTACAGACGGTTTCAAAAATCCGTCTGTACAGGGGCGTCCCGTTAAATCGTTTTTGTAGTAGTGCATTCAATTTTTGTTAGCCCTTCTATATTCTTAATATGTTCGGTCTCATCATTATTTTTGTTGACTTATGAAGTATCACCATTTAATGTTTTTCATCTGTGCTTTGCTGTAAGTATATTAGTTTTGCCCATTTACTTCGTATAGGAATTGGAAGGCATTGTAACTCCATGTTTACTGTTGTGGAATTGCAGGCTGAGAGCGAGGTGGAGAAGTTTAAGGCCCTGTTTGTTTAGGTTTTTTTGGCTTCTGGACTTTGGCTTCGAAGCTAGAAAAGCACCTATTTATTTTTTGGCTTCAAAGCCAAAGTCCAAAAAACCAAAAGCCTGCCAAACAAACAGGCCCTAAATCTTCTCCAGCTTATTACCACCCCCAGCTTCCAGAATATAGCAGTAGAATTGGACAAATCCACCATGGACCTGTCTGGTTCTTATCACCCCTTTCAATCAGTAAATCAAAGAAGTCCATGAATAGGACATCCTGCTGCTGGAAATAAGGAAGGGTATTTCCAGGACCCAAGAAAACATCGATTTTTCCCACCTTCTGGTAACTCAAGTGATACACACCGGCAGCTGCTCTGATGTATAACAGTGGCACGACATGCCCTTCGATTCATCCTGTTATGCAGAAAATAGTAGTAGAGAGAGACAAAGTAGGCTATTTTACCTGTGCCCTGTCATAGAGAAGCTAGGCCTCCCTGAATTTTAGGCTTTCGACATTAAGTCATTGACAGTAGATGCAGGACATTGAAACTGGCATCTGAATTGGGTCTGTATGTAAACAACTGATAAACAGAAAGTGTTGTGCGATGGTGGATACTGAAATTGCACAGGCGGTATACTGTAAAACTGGTTTAGATAGCACCTGAACACAGAGACTGAAGAGAAACATACAACATTGCTCTTCTTCTTCTTTTCCTTTTATTGTATCATATGTTGCAATTTTCCCCGTCATATCTTCCCGCTGGTTTCTGATGCATGCTTGCTTTCATCGCGGAAACTGCGCTTCAGGAGTGTTGTTAACTTGTTTCTACCAATGGGTAATTGTATATTGGCCACCAAAGGTGAAAAGAATGTCGTGCCCGAGGTAGTGAAGCGCGTGGAGCATGCCGATCAGAGTCTGAAGACGCAGAGCAATGGAACAGATGACATTAAAAAATAGTAATATCATCTTGAGGTTAACAGGAGAAAGATGTGATTACCAAGTGGAGTGAACCGACAACGGAGTTGTGGGGCACGGGAGAGATAGATAAAGAGAGACAGAGATAGAGAGAGAGGAGGAGGAGGAAGACAGATGGAGAGGATAAAATGAGGTTACCAAGCGGAGTGAAGCGACGGCGGAGCTAAGGATGGGCAGAGAAAGTGTAAAGGAGGACTGAAGGAGGAGCATGATGCCATATCTCGTTGCGGCCGTGTTAACATATCTTATCGTTAGTGTTTTTATGGTACACCAATACTTCCTAAGGGTGATATGGAGTACCAATTAAATCTGACCACTGATATCAAAGGGTATTATAGACTTTTTAATATTTCAAAAGATGTTTTGTTTAACCTAATGGCTGGTTTAATTTATAAAGGATGTCGCCGCCATTGTACTACAAACGAATTGATCGTGTTTCATTCACTGGGAGGGATCATCAATCAAGTGACACAATTTCCAAATCCTCCATGACCGCATTCCATCAAAATAATGAGGATAACTAATGTGATTACAAATCAACATCGGATAATGCTTTCTTCATTTCTTTCTCACACAACGCATCAATGGAACCAAGTCACCAGCAGAGTGAAGAAAGGATCAATTAGTCGTGTCTTCCTCAGCGATGGAAAGAACTCGCTGCCATCGAGGGCATCATCCAACTAGAATCTATAGAAGGAGTAGCACTTAATCGTCCCCAAACATGAATTTTACCCTCCTAGATTACAATTTTATCCCTAGAATTAAGGTACTCCCTAACTTTTGGTGATGGTACTTTCTCACACATACAATAGAGTACCAATTAATCTTATCCATTAGATCAGAATGAATGAATGGCCTATATTCACTTAAAGGTATAGTAAAATAACTCTATCTTTATGCACATTTATGTTTAATCAACACATGCGACTATGTAGTGGGGCAGACGGAAAGAGAGGAAGAAAGGAAAAATGATGTGATTGCCAAGCAAAGGGACATAAATGGAGGAGAAAGGTGATGGTTCATCTTCTTGCGGTCATGGTAACATATTTCTCTCCTCTGATCCCCCAAAATGAGAGGGGGTGCCCCTACTTATAGGGGAAGAGTTAGGGTAATATGATTTTACAACCCCACCTCTAGGCGGTTTACAGTATTACACACCCTCCCCCCCCTGGGTTTCTCTACTATATATAACATACTAGTTGGTGGTTGTGGTGGTATCGCATCTTTCATGGTGGTGTCACACTCTTCTATCAAATAAACAAACCCAACAGACATAATCCTTATCCTTAATTATTATCCTTATCCTTATCCGTAATAATAGATTTGTTTGTTGGTTGAGATACTAAGAAAATTAAGGATAAGGATTCATTTAGTTTATTTATTTATTTGAGGAAAGGATGTGACAAGATAAAAAGAAGCTGAGTTACATCGGCCCTCCAAGCCTCTCATCAACTACGACTACATCGGCTACGTCCGCCTCAGCGTCCGCCTCAAGGGAGTCGACGATCGCCGACCACATGCGTGTCCCACTCACCGAGCTCAGGGGCAAGGTTGCGGGTTTCGCTCCCTCCACGCTTCTCATCAATTGCGACTACGTTGGAACGGCTTCGTCGGCCTCAGCACCCGCATCAAGGGTGTCGAGGCGACCGCCGCCCCCATGCACGCCCCGCTCGCTGAGCTCAGGGACAAGGTCGCTGGGTTTCGTGCCATTGCAAGCGTCGCGGTAGCCGCACTCTGCACGGGGCTCGAGTGGCATGCATCGGCGACTGCCGTCTGTAAGCTCCTGGAGCGGCTGCAGCGCTCCGTGCGGGCCTCGAACAGCGTGCAGCTGCAATTGTCGTGCGTGAGCTCCTAAAGTTACCACTGCGACCGCCACGTTTGTCACACTCTGAGCGAAGCTCGAGTAGCACAGAGCTGCCACTGCTGCCCCTGAGCTCCTGGAGCTACCAATGCAATTGTCATTCCACGCTTGGCTTGAGTAGCATGCATTCGCGACTGTCAACCGTGAGTTTCTGGAGCTGTAACTCAACACAATCTCCAAGGTTCAATCTGAGACTGCTCCTGGTTAAAGGTCAATGTAGCTTGTCATTGACACATATGTCATGTATCCCTCCATACAGATGATAATTGTCAAATTTTTCATCACTTCATCTAAGTGATTCATGTGTCATTGATGTTTAAATTTCTATATCTTTTAGTAAAGAAATAGCTTTTATTTTTTATTTCTATCCCTGCACAAAGATGTATTCATATGTTGAAATTTGCATGCTTCAACCTATCATCATGCTGAGATTTATTTTTACGTTAGAAAAAAAGTTACTCCGATGAGACCATTCATGAGTATCATCACAAGGTTGCCATTAAAGCATGTTTTAAGCATGTTTTAAACATGAAGAATCAAATGTTCTAATAGTTCATATGATGCTCTAAGGTACACTACTGTGCATAGAGAGAAGAGTATTGATAAATTATCTTCACTATCTATTAAATACCAGCTAGTGGTGACGATGATGGTACGTTCTCCTTTTTCTAAACTAACTCACACAAATATCTCTTCTCTTACTAACTCTTAACGTCCAGAATTTTTTTCAACTCACACAAATCTCTCTCTTCTAATCTCTTATCTAACTAGCTCCTAACGTCCCCCTTTTTCTCAACTAACTCAGGATAATCTCTCTTTTCTACTCTCTTCTCTAACTAATTCCTAACGTCCCAATTTTTGTTAACTAATTCGCACAAATATCTACTCTAGCTAACTCCTAATGTCTCGCTTTTTCTTAACTAATTCGCACAAATCTCTCTTCTCTAACTAACTCCTAATCCAACTCAATTTAAAATAAATCCACCCCAACCTGTGCTCTCTCTCTCCTCTCATCTCACTCGCCTCCCCTCCTAGCCAGGCTACCCTAGCCACCGGCCAAGACTAGGAAGAGGAGCTCGGTTGGGGGAAGGAGAAGAGAAGGAAAGAGAAGGAGGGGAAGGAGGAGGAAGAAGCTACCACCGTGCACCGCTGTCAATCTCTCCCCTCCTAGCCGGGCTACCCTAGCTGCCAGCCAAGGAGAGAAAGAGGAGCTTGGTTGGGGAAAGGAAAAGAGAAAAGAAGGAAAGGAGGGGAAAGAGGAGGAGGAGGAGGAGGAGGAGGAAGAAGAAGAAGAAGAAGAAGAAGAAGGGGGAGGAGGAGGAGGAGAAAGGAAGGAAAGAAGGGCACGGTGGTGGTGGCACCAAAAAGGGTGGCGGCAACTTGGAGGGAGGGTGAGATGAAAGGAGAGATAGCACGGGTTGGGGTGGGTTTTATTGTTTACTTTTTTAGAAATTGAGTTGTATTAGAAGATAAATGAAATCCGATGGTCTATGTTGATCGGACTCTCAAAAATTCATTCAGACTCAGATTTGAACAAACTTATAGTCTATCTTGATCAATTCAATGAGATGAACACAACACGATCACGAATCTTCCATTCTGTTATATTGTATTGAGGCAATGAGAATGGTTGCAGGAAAAAAATCCTTGTATTGATGCACTTGTAATTACAAGCTTATATACAATCTTAAGGGATGAGAGTTATACATAAGGAAAAATATATCCTTTGAAAGAGACACCTCTGAGTCATTAGTAACTGCTAATGATAGTTAAGAAATTTGATCATATGTTTGATATGTTTGATTCGTAACGCTCTCCCTTAATCAATTCCAGTATCATATCTAGTTCATCTGAAAAACTCCTCTAAAAGCCCTATGGGAAAATATGAGGAGAAATATAGAATAATAGTATGTCATAGAAAACTCATCTAAAACTCAATGAGAAAAATAAGGAGGAAATGATATGACATATAAAATCAAGTAACTCTTCTGAAGAAGAAACTCACTTAATTGGTTGTCTTCCCGATTGTTTTAAGTCATAGAGTGACTTTTGTAATTTTGCACAATACAAGTTGCAATTTGCGTTTGGATTCAGAACTTTACGTCCTTCAGGAACTTTCATATAGATATTTGAATCAAGTGACCCATATAAGTATGTGGTCACGACATCCATCAACTTCATGGATAAATTCATTTGTACTGCCAATGATATTGAATATAGGAACGTAATTTCGCTCATAACAGAAGAGTATATTTCATCAGAATCTATGCCGACTCTCTGTGTGAATCCTTGTGCTACAAGCCTCACTTTGTATCTTACCACCTCATTGTTTTTGTTTCTTTTACGAGTGAAAATTCGTTTTGCTCCTACAAGGAAGACATTTTGAGGAGTAGGTATTACTGAAGTAAATACCTCTCTTTTCTTGAGTGAGCACAATTCTGCATCAATTGCCTCCTTCCATTTGGACCAATCCGAGTGCTTGAGGCACTTTGCCATGGACTTAGGTTTAGGATCCAATTGGAGGTTTTTGGCAATTTTCGAGGAGAAATATATGTTGACAACTATAGTCTTTCTGTTAAAAATTATCTTGAATCGATATAGTTTGTGGAAATTTTATTGACGTCTTCTAGCTCCTCATGATTTCCCACAACAATGGAGTCAAGATGTTTCGATGCCCTAGCATCAAAATTTGTGTGCACATTTGTGTTGGCTTGTGGATATTGAGCACTCGATAGGTGTTTCTCAACTTGAGGTTGAGTTGCATTTACCATTTGAGGAATTAGTGTCCTCTGTTTTCGTAGACACTTTTGAGAAGCTGGATCCTTTGTGATCAGAGATCTCCCCCTTTTGCTCTCATTAGGAAAAATAAGTGATTTTATTAGGTATTTCCACTCTTTCTGGAACATTGACCACGGGAATATGTGATTTTGAACCACCTTATGATTAGTAAATACATCTGACAAGTTATTTACAATATGTTACAAATTTATGATTCTCTAGACATCAGATTCAGATTCTTTAGTACGTGGATCTAAGGACTGAATGTGCGGCGACGGTTCGCTCGATAGTTCTAAAGGGAACCACCGAACGATCCCACCACCAGCCAGCGGCGCCAGCCTGTCCTGTGTCGGAGTGGGAGATGGGTTTTTTGGTGTTTTGCTAGCCCAGCTGCTTGCCTACTGGGCTTTTGATGGTAGCTACTCGCCAGCCTGTACACACGAAGGTGCACCAGTGCTAGGCCGAAAAAGAGCTGGGCCTATTTACTGGACTTTTAATGGTAGGTGAGCTCAACAAAACAGTAAGATTCCCATTTCCATCCTATTATATTGTATTGAGGCAATGAGAATGGTTACAGGAAAAAAAAATCCTTGTATTCATGCACTTGTAATTACAAGCTTATATACAATCTTAAGGGATGAGAGTTATACATAAGGGAAAATATATCCTTTGAAAGAGACACCTCTGAGTCATTAGTAACTGCTAATGACAGTTAAGAAATTTGATCATATGTTTGATATGTTTGATTCGTAACGCTCTCCCTTAATCAATTCCAGTATCATATATAGTCCATCTAAAAAACCCCTCTAAAAACCCTATGGGAAAATATGAGGAGAAATATAGAATAATAGTATGTCATAGAAAACTCATCTAAAACTCAATGAGAAAAATAAGGAGGAAATGATATGACATATATGAATGCTTATATCAATATTGCATCACTAAAAACCTTTTATCAGAAACCATATTGGAAAAACTCATAAAGGAAAAGAGTACAATATATATAATTTGAAGATCAATAGCGGGTTATAATAGGAATTTACATCCCCTGAACCTTGTAAAACTTGAAGACGTCTCATACCGATTCCATGAACATATTTGGAACGTAGACGTCGGTAAAGATTTCGTAAATAAATTTACTAAATTTTTACAAGATTTTGTTTGCAAGATTTGTATTTCCCCATTCTTCTGCAATTCATGGGGATAAAATAATTTAAGAGCAATGTTTTGTGATATTGCCCTTTACATAACCCTTTTGCATTTGAGCTATACAAGCAGCATTTTCCTCATAGATAATTGTTGGTGATTCTAATGAACCAATACCACATGCCCTTTTGTAATGACCCATTCTGTGTAAGTAAGTGTATATCCAATTTTTAGAGCTATCGAAGTTTTAAAAGGGTATAAGGCTGGAGTTTGCATCGCATAGCATCATATAGGCCATCAGTCGAAAAAAACATTAACCTAGACCTGGGGACCATTCAATGGAATGTTGGAACAAATGTCATCAAAATTCCATATTGAATCTTTAAATATCTTCCTGAACTCCTAATGACATTTCCTAAAAATCTAGACAACATTTTTGCATAGCTAAAATCCTAATCTAGATTGAACTATATTTGGAAATTAATTAAAGTAAGTGATACATCTATTTCTAATCAGTACCACAAACACACTAGTGGTGAGGCATATTTTACAAGTCTTGCTGTTACCTGTACCCAATTTCGAAACCGTATTTCAAATCAAATATAGATATGATTTAGCCCCAGGTTTAAAAAGCCAAAAAAGAAAAAGAAAAGGGATTTTCTCTCCTAATTCTCTCAGGCCGAGCAAAGTCGGCCCATTCCCCCTCCGCCTGGGCCGAAGCCCAATTTTCTCCCCCCTTCTCTCCTCTTTCGTCTCCGCAGTCTCTGCCAGCGCGGGTCCACCTACCAGCTCCCCTCACCGCTTTCCTCCTTCCACCGATGCGTTGGGTCCACGAGCAGGCGCTCCCGTCCACACGTCGCTCTTCTCCTGCCATCCCCACTACCGGAGCTCCTCCTAAAAACCCACCGGCGCCTCCCTCGGCGTCTGCTCCCCTCGGTAGCTCCTCCACACATGGAACCTCCTTCTACTATCACCGAGCATTCCGCCAACCCTGCCGCGCCTCAGGCGAGCTCACGGCCGAGAAAATTAGCCAGCCCCCGCCGAGAAGTGCACCGTTGGCATCACCTCCGTGCCCGTGTCTGGTGAGGCTTTTTCCTCCATCCAACGCGCGCACGAGCTTCCCAGACCCACAAGGAACTCATTTTCCTTCTCCTCTTGCGCAGGGCTGTTGGAAATATGCCCTAGAGGCAATAATAAAGTTGTTATTATTCTATTTTCATGTTCATGATTAAGTTTATGTTCTATGCTAAAATTGCATTGGTTTTTGAATATGAGATTCAGAGGAAAACCTAATTGCATGTGTGGAATAATAAACACCATTCAGATCCCTAGTCAGGCCTCTGGACTAGCTCATGTATTGTTGATGATCTTGTTTTCCTGATCATGGGCATTGTTAATGTAACAAGGATGCCGGCAATAATGGGAACACATTGTTAGGGTAACAATGGTGTTGGATAGACCCCTTATGAGATACTGCGAGATCACTTCGTCAATATGTTGTCAGTATCTTCTCATGATGTGTTAACGTTTACTTGCGTCCTTAGACCATGAGAATATCATAGACCCGGATACCGGATGGTTGCTTTGGGGTCATCAAACGTTACGCCGTAACTGGGTAATTATAAAGGTGACTTCCAGGTACACCAGAAAGTATATCGTGGTTCTAGATATGTCAAGACTGGGATTTGCCCATCCGGCGATGGAGAGATACACTCTGGGCCCACTCGGTATTACGGTGTCCAGCATCGCCTGGCCAGGTATTGTGACTAAAAGGTTAGTCACGGGGATACCGGAATACGGAAACGAGAAAAGAGTACAAACCGGTAACGAGGATAACTAGGTATGGTGATCAAGGAGTTGATCACAGGGATACCGTCAAAGTCTCGCCTCGGGTTGTGTAATGTATCGTGAGGCAAAAGGAATTGTATGCGACAATACAAGGTTTGCTCGATAAAGATCTTCGATGATATGTGGGAGTCGTTATGGGTGTCCAGATCCCGCTGACGATTATTGACCGGAAGGTATTCCGGACATGTCCACATATACTTGAACCTATAGGGTCACACGCTTAACGTTTTAGCGACATTTAGGAATGCTACGATTTATGGAGAACGAGAGAGAAGGGTTCCGAAAGTGTTTCGGATGATCTCGAAAGTGTTCCGGGAGGTCCCGGATGGTTCCGATGATGTCCGGAAGTGTTCCGGAAAGTATTGGAAGGTTCTAGAAGGTTCTGGAAGGTTCTAGAAGGTTCTGAAAGGTTCTAGAAGATTCTGGAAGGTTCTAGAAATTCTAGAAGGTTCTGGAAGGTTCTAGAAATTCTGGAAGGTTCTAGAAGGTTCTAGTGGAGTTGGACTCCAACTCCAACAGGGTGTCCCTGCTGGAGTAGGACTCCACCTGCCTAGGGAGAGCTGCCCCAACCCCTATATATAGAGGGGCAGGGCACCTCAAAGGGTATCCCAAGCAGCCCCGGAGGCAGCCCTAGTCCCTTGGACTAAACCCTAGGCCGGCCATCTCTAGATTGGCCACAGCCTTCTTTTTCTCTCTCTTCTAGATTGGATCTAGTACAGCTGCCGGCGCGCTGCTGCTTCTCCTTCTCGTAGATCCCCGCTGTTCTTGTGTGCTGGTCCACACATTACCGCGGTGTCGCTGATCCGGTACGCGTGGATACCTCGGAGACGTCGTATACTTCGGCGTTTGATCGGGCGAACTATTCACGAGGAGATCGCTCTCGCGGCTGGGAGGTATAACCTAGCTGCGGGAGTCTGCGGACTTCATCGACATCGGTCAACTTCTCCGCTGCATTGACGTGATCGTCGAAGGTATGATATCGTTACCTACACCTCGATAGTGTTTCTTGGTTTGGTTCGTGCGCGGAAAAATTTTGTTTTGCGTAGCGCGTTCCCCAACAAGGGCCACCTCGGCACGATTTCACTGCGGCCGTCTTCTCCAAGTCCAGTGAGTCCTTCTCTCCTTCCACGACTGGTGAGACCCATCCTCCTATTTTCTTGGCTTAATCGACTCGCCCCTGCCCTACCAGCTCACGGCCGGAGTTAATCGGATTTCTTCGCAGCAAATCTCTTGGTCTCCTCGCTGTCCCGACTGCCGGTCACCTCTCCACCGCCGTCAAATTCGTTGCCTACAGTGAGCATCAAGGTCTTCTAATGTCCCCATTTGATGAGGACATCTCCCACGCTATCATCCAAGGACCAATCACCCGTTCCCGTGCCCGACGACTTAATCATGAGGTGCGTTCGTTTCTTGCTATCCATAATTATGTGGCTAAGGATGGGATGTTACTTAATGGTGATATTTTGATTCTTAGGAACATGGGAGAAGCACCACTGGACCCGCCACACATGGGAGAAGCACCACTGGACCAGCCACAAGAGGATGAGGCGCCACCCCAAGTCAAGTCGGACTCCACTTCAACTCCGAATTCGGTTCGGTTTTCAGCAGACAGCACCTACATAAATGGGGCATAACTTTCTCATACGGAGTCCGATTGAAGAGTTCTTATATGCCAGAAGGTTGCCCAATAATGCTGCTTCAAAAAGTGAAGGTAATATCTCTGATGATTCAGAAGATAAGCCATTGGCTGCCCCTTTTTTCAGAAGTTACTGGGGGTGCATCCGTGAGTATTTCAAATTCCAAGGACACGCTCCTACCTCATAAGAAGGGGTTAAACAATAATGCAAGTGCTCGCTGAAATTCAATCAAAAAGCCAGGTGATAGCAATAATCAAACAAGTTCAGCTCTTAAGAAGGCAAAGCCTTCAGATGCTTCTGCCGCGGCAAGTGTCAAAAGAGAACCCACGGCTGATGGCAATGACAACATACCTCTCGTACGAAGACTGACAATGGGTGAGTCTTCAAAAAGCAAGCCACCTGCAAAGAATATTATGAAGAGTCCTTCATCTTCTAAGAAGGACAACCAGAAAGTGAAAATGGAAACAAAGAAAATTATGAAAAGTTCCCAGTTCTCAGAGACAATGAAGGTCTGTCAAGGGTCTGACGGTGGAAAGAAATGGTCTACTTTGGAGCACAATGGTGTTCTTCCCCCCTCCGTACAAGCCTCATGGTGTCAAAATGTTTTACAATGGGCAACCTGTTGATCTGACTCCAAAACAGGAGGAGGTGATATGTATAGAGCATTAGCTGCTTATTGCTTTGTTTTATAACTTCAGTTCCGTAGCAATGAGAATGATGTACTGATCAGGCTGCTCCTGAATCAAGATCACGCTTCCATCTTTTTGTTCCTCAGCTAATTCTCTGTGTTGCAGGTTGCAACCATGTTTGCTGTGATGAAAGACACAGAGTATGCGTCCAAGGAAACATTTATCAACAACTTCTTCACCGACTGGAGAAAAATTCTTGGTAAAACCCATATTATCAACAAGTTCGAGCTTTGTGATTTCACACCGATCTATGAATGGCACCTCCGAGAGAAGGAGAAGAAAAAACAGATGACATCAGAGGTAGATTTTTATGAATTTTTATGGTAAAGCTCTGCATGTCTGGCTTATTCTGCAGAATGAAATTGCAGTTCATATTGTTGTGATCTCTAAAAAATCTCACTGTTGTTTTTTTGCTGACTTATGACTCAGTCGCATCCATACTTGAGTAGTTTGGAGAATGCAGATTTATCCTGCCTCCATCATCTGAAGTATTTAATCTTAATAATTCTTTCTTTACAGGAGAAGAAAGCATTGTGGGAAGAGAAACTGAAACAAGAGGAGAAGTTTATGTGGGCTGTTGTAGACGGTGTTAAAGAGAAGGTCCTTTCACTACTATAAAAAAGGTCATCCGCTATATCTTATCACTGACGAGCAGAAAAAAACCCGTCAGGCTTCTCACCTATCACTGACGGGCAGCCAGATATCCGTCAGTGGTGACTCTATCAGATGTTCCGTTTCAGGGGGAGAAAAGTCATCACTGACGGGTAATAAAATCGGCCCGTCAGCAATGACTTCAGCAGAAATACAAGATTTCACAGAAAAGTCATCACTGACGGGCATGAAGTTAGACCCGTCAGAGATATCGAGAATATCACTGACGGGCAAAAAGTCGGCCGTCAGTAATGACTTCAGCAGAAATACGAGATTTCACAGAAAAGTCATCACTGACGGGCATGAAATTAGCCCCGTCAGAGATATCGAGAATATCACTGACGGGCAAAAAGTCGGCCGTCAGTAATGACTTCAGCAGAAATACGAGATTTCACAGAAAAGTCATCACTGACGGGCATGAAATTAGCCCCGTCAGAGATATCGAGAATATCACTGACGGGCAAAAAGTCGGCCGTCAGTAATGACTTCAGCAGAAATACAAGATTTCATAGAAAAGTCATCACTGACGGGCCCCGAAGTTAGACCCGTTAGTGATGTGTGGACCTCATCACTGATGGGTTGGAAAGTGACCCGTCAGTGGTGTGAATCCCGCTAACTCCGAAATTTCAAAACCCGAAATTTTCATTCATCACTGACGGGTTAAAAAAGAGACCCGTCAGTGATGTGAATCCCGCCAACTCTGAAATTTCAAAACCTGAAATTTTAGAATCCCGCGTGGTATATAATACACCTCAGTGCAGCGCACTCAGGCCATTCCACTCCACTCAGGCCACTCCACTCCACTCAGGCCACTCCACTCCATCTCCCTTCCACCCTCCTCTCCTCTCCTTCCTCAAGCACCCTCCTCAAGCATCCCACCGTCGGATCCTCCTCCCCACTGCCGGCCCCTCCTCTTCTCCAACTCCATGGAGTCACTGTGAGCACCCCATCTTCCTCCCTCCTCTCCTCCCTTCCATCCTTCTACTAGTGCCTAAATTTTTTATTTTTTAAATTTTTTCTCGTATTTTTTTGTAGCAGCTCTATTCCCTCACGGTTCGGAATCCACAAAAATTACTGCATTTGGAGCTCGGGAGGAAGTTCAACGGAGGGAACGGAGGGTTCGGTAGGGAGATTATTCGTTCGGAGGATTCGGTAGGCCGAATTTGGAGTGAAATTTTTTTATTTTTAAAATTTTTTCTCGTATTTTTTTCTAGCAGCTCTACTCCCTCACGGTTCAGAATACGTAAAGATTACTGCATTTGGAGCTCGAGAGTTCAACGGAGGGTCGAAAGAGGCGATGTTTTGTTCGGAGGGGCAAAAGTCAGTCTTAGAGGGCGAATTTGGAGGTGAAAAAATGTACAAGTCTAAAGACAAGTAGATTTTTTAGATGTGCCTCGTCGATACGGTCATTTTGAATGGTCGTGGACCCAAAACGGACACCGTATGCAAAAGTTACAGCCATTTTAGTGAAACCCTACCCGGCACTACCCGGGTAGGGCTTTTTTTTGCGCCTCTGAAAACGTCATCACTGACGGGTATAATACTTCACCCGTCAGTGATGTGAGTCATCACTGACGGGTCAAATATTCTACCCGTCACTGATAACTTTTTTTCGCGCATCTAAAAATGTCATCACTGACGGGTGGATTGTTTGACCCGTCAGTGATGAGCTTTATCAGTGACGGGTAATTTACCCATCACTGATAATACGAGTCACCACTGACCATTAGTTGCTGACGGGACGGGTACCCATCACTGATAAAGGTTTTCCGCCCGTCAGTGTTGACGTTTTATGTAGTAGTGTTTTTCTACTGATATTTTTTTAAATATAACTTAGGCCTTGTTAAATCATAGAATAGATAGTTCACTCTTTTCCTTTTCATTTTTTATTGTATTAGACGGACACATTTTTATTAGTCAGTAATCAGTAATTGTTAGGTTGACCATACTAAATTATGCGTTGGGCGAACGCCCTGCTGCGGGATCGCTGTGGGCGGCAGCGCTTTACAAGCTGTTGGTTGTGGTGCCAGGTAGAGTTGAGGCTTCAATGCTTCCCCCTTCCGACCTTGGATTCTGAGGCTGGGGTCGGATCTGGAGCCGGGCACGCTCGTTGGCTAGGTGATTTTGCCACAGTCTTAGCAATTTCTTCACTGTTATCCGCGATGGCAAGCTGACTCCCAATTGGTTGCCTCTACGACGTTGGGTCTTAGCTCAACCCTTCCTTCATTTTGTTGGTATCCGAGCCGCAGATGGCCCTGGGTTCTGGGGTGAATCTGTCTCCCGGCGACGAAGGCCGATGCGAACTCATCATTGGGTCGTTGGTTACTACTGTTGTTCGGTTTTGCTGGAGTTGGTCTGGCCCCTGCGGCGATCTGTGCTTGGCCTTGGCATGTGGGATCTCCTGCTGCTTGGAACTCTTCATCCAGCTGTTACCTCAACTTTGTCCGACATTCCAACAGCGGACGGGAAGTCAAAGCTTCGTCGTCTGGGGTTTGTCCTAAGCTGCGCCACCATCAAGGAATCCAGCAGAGGTAGTCCATCAAGGAGCAGTGCCGTCCGAAGGTGCAGAAGATGTGGAGCGTGGATCGCAGGCAGATATCATTGGCTAGGTCTAGTTTGAGTTTATTTCTGCCCCCTGTCGTTTAAGGGCTTCTTAATTCCTACCCTCTCCGATGTTTAGCTGCTACCCTGGCTTGTACCTCCTCTCGCTGTTGGGCTTTCGACATCTCTCCTAGCTATGCTTGTCTACCGTAGTTTCTAGGGTCTTGCTGTTGGTCTTTTAGCATTTTTCTCTGTGTTGTATCTGCAAGCTGGTCTCCCCAGCGGTGTGCTTTTTAACCTTCGTTTGACATTGCCAGTGGGGCTTTATTAAATTAAAGCCGGGCTGAAAAAACCTGTTCTCAAACTAAATTAAGATTTTCGCACCAGACGCGGAGAATGGCATGTTAGTATGATATATATTGTTCCATTGGTATTTTCTTATTATGTTTGACCAAACAAGAATTAGTTATACTCTTTCATTACCATAGAAAAGGCTTTTACAGCTGGTTTAAGAAGACTATTTTGGCCGGTCTTGGATCTGCCTAATACTCATGCACCAGGAGTCCGTGTGATTTTTCTACACAGAAACCAATTAGCCTCACCAGATTGATATGATGGATGCTGCCAATTGTCTGAACCTCTGCCAAAAATTCTCTTTTCCCCTGACCAGCTCGATCCAAACGTTTTACTGCAATTATTTCCTCACCATATTGTCCCTTGAAAACAGACCCAAATCCTCCTTCCCCGAGCTTGTCTGTGAATTGCTCAGTTGCTACTTTTAGCTGTTGAAATGTGAACCTCATTGGCGTTCCTTGTAACTCCCCAAACTCTTCCTCTTCCTCCATGCCCTGGTATAGTCGTGTTCTTCGTTTTCGTAGGAAGTATGCGACGATAAGCAACATGATGAGCAAAATGAGCCGCCCACAGGAGCTAGAATCACAACAACTCTTCTTACCATGGAGGATTTCAGTTTCATGCTTGTTGGCCCATTGCAGGCAAAGGACTCGCAGCTGCAGGTGAAATTGTTACATTGATCGGGGGATAGAAGACGACCTGGTAGTTGGTGCCCCTCGGGCAAGTGAACATGGCAGAATCACTGGGGAGGATGTACGCGTCTGGGCACATCCGCTTAAAGAGCCCCAAGTAGGTGCAATTGCTCGACGCGTTTCTGAAGCACGCGTTGTTGCAACCCCCCGGCATCTTCAACTCGCTTAGGCACTGTGACTCGATGTTGTCTTCGCAGCTTGGACCCTTGCTGCACCCTTGCTCTCCCTGTACCGGCACTGGCAGGAAGTCTATGGGTACGTTGAAGCCGTAAATCATACGTTTGGCCAATGGTGAACTCGGCCAACGTGGTGGGTGGCTGACTGCTCGTCATGCAGGCGAGCACGCCGTTACAGTCACCTGTCAGGCATGACCCCCTGCCGCTGCCAGCGAATGAGCTGCCCGTGCGCGCGCCGACACACGCCCAGCCATGGTGCCGGCGGGCACGTCCAGTGTCCATGACTCCCCTGGGTTGAGCTGCATGCCACCGCCCACTGGTATAGTGGCTGGCCACACGGTGTGGGAGCATTGGTTGGTGATGTTAAATGTGCTGAATGTGCTGGCCTTGTTGGTGGCAACGAGGAGTAGGAAAAAGAGAGGTAGGGGGTGGAGAGCCGAAGAGGTCCTCACCACTGCCACTCATATTATGACTTTCGTCCATTGGTTAACATGAATTAAAATTTGAGTTGCGTTACCAATAGGGCATTTGTGACAGCTGACAGAGCGGAAGAATTAACCGAGGGTGCTTGGGGATACTATACAGGGACCTGATCAGTGGAATTTTCAAAGAATTTTCTTAGACTTGTATGTCCAGTTATTCAAGGGTCAACATTTAACAACTGCCTAACATGCTGAAGTATAAAGCCGGACTTGCTTGTTGGACCTTTTTAGATCCTTTCACTTCCGTGTGTACGTCCACGTACAATAGAGGCAAATTGTTGGTTAAAAAATACTTTTGGTCAATATCTTTGTATTAGTAAGGATTTCTTACAAAAAGCGCGCACATATAAGAATTTCTGATAAAAAGTAAATTCTACTGTTTTTGAGTTTTTCTTGTTTGAAATAAGCTTTGAAAATACATAGTTCATGCAAAGTTTGCACATTTGCAAGCTTTAGCTATATATTTTTGCTACTTGATACAGAAAATAAGGAATCACTAGGTAGCTCAAAGGTAGGACAAACCCAGGTTCAAATCCCTCCTTGCTCTTAATAAGAATATGTCGGGGGTGCTAGCACCCATGTGCCTCTTCCTTTTTGATACAGAAAATAAGCTAATGAAACATTTTTCATACCACTGTTACATATGGAACTTGTTCCCAGTACTAACACCCAATGGATATGTGGTTTACCATACAATTATTTCCTTTGTCTTTACTAGGTCCCAGACCCACTGTTTGACCTGGCAATTTGGTATACCCTTCTGAGAGTTGTTCTTTGCAAATTTGATTGGGAAGGCCATCATCAAGACTCATATGCGGGTTTGGCATCCATCCGTTTTTTGGGTAAAGCAGCATATATATGCTGATTTGGTCTTGTAGGCTGCTTTAAGCTTATATAAGACAGTCAGTCATGTATCAAGTTCAGCATTTCAAAATATTCTTAGGTGTATTATATGTGATAATGTCTTTGGGTCCTGTCCAGTTGGAAGTTGGAACCAGAATCCTGAAATCTTGCAAGCTCTCTCACCCAAAAGCCCATGTAAAATTCAAATTGCAAACTACACGGTGCATTGATTATTCTATATCATTTGTGCCAGTTTGGTGGGCCATTGGATCCAATTTAACTCAAAAGATTACGGACCGTCCCCTTCCTCCGCTGCCTCACCACACCTCCTGACAGAGCTCCGGTGGCGGTGACGATCCTGAGTCCCGATAGCTTTCGGTTCCTCGCGCGCTCCAGTGACACGCCACCACTCTCCCCTAGTTGCACATTTTTTTCCACATCCGCTTTCGCCTCCAGCGAGGCCCTCTAGGGTAGTTCACTGCTGCCTTCTACCTCCTCCGCATCTAGAAAGGTGAACTTTCTTCTTTTTCTTTCAGTGATGGCAGCTAGTCGAGTAAACCATGTCATGGATGGAGACAAGCCACCCACACGAGCGACAATACATGGTAATCAGCAATTTCTTATACACCTTTTGAATCCCGACTAGTACTAAATTGCTAACCGTTGTGAAATCTGATGTCATACCCTGGTAGTAGCATTACATGATCACAGTAGCAAAGCTAATTCAATCAAACGCAGCATATGCTAGGCATCGTTGATCTTCTATGAGCAGCAATTTCTAGAACACACCAATGACACTACAAAGTAAGTGATGACTTTTATTCTGGGCAATTTACGTCCAATCCAGAGGACGGGCAGTATTGCCATGTCGATGAGTCCCTCAAACTCCCAATTTGCTTTTATTCTGTATATTTTTCTGCTTTATTGTAGCTGGGAAACATGCTATTACTTTCAACTATAAAGACTAGAAACAGGTTTGCGTTGAAACAGAAACTGAAAAAAGGAATAAACTGAGTTCTTCATTTGTCGTAGAACAAAGAAGGTATTCAATATTGCAATATTCTGCAAGTAAAATTAACTCAAGATAAGGGGCTTCAGGTTGTCGTTATTTATGTAAATACAACAGACCATGTCTTCTATTAGACACACTAATCTCCTGCACATGATTTCCATGACCACAATGCCAAAGCTGTAGACATCGGCCTTTCTGTGATTTGCGACGTTAACCATTCAGGAGCTAAATATCCAGGCGTGCCTCTCATTCTAGTAACCACTTGGCTCATATCCCTGTCAATGAGCTTGCATAGTCCAAAATCAGAAAGTTTAGCATTGAAGTTGTCATCTAAGAGGATATTTTGTGGTTTGACATCCAAATGAGCAATTCTTTTCGTGCACTCCTCGTGAAGATAAGAGAGGCCGGCCCTTAGCTATGTTCGTAATAATCTTGCATCGCGTCCTCCAATCCAGAGGAGGAGCAATATTGTCATGTCGACAATAGATCCACCTGTCCAAGGATCCTTTGGGCATATACTCATATACCAATAGCCTATGGGATTTCTCTGCACAGAAACCAATCAATCTCACCAGATTGATATGATGAATGCTGTCAATTGTCTGAACCTCTGCCGAAAATTCTCTCTTTCCATGATCAGCTCGATCCAAACGTTTTACTGCAATCCTTTCCTCACCAAGCTGTCCCTGGAAAACGGACCCAAATCCTCCTTCCCCGAGCTTGTCTCTGAATTGCTCGGTTGCTACTTCTAAGTGTTGAAAGGTGAACCTCATTGGTATTCCTTGAAGGTTCCCAAACTCTTCCTCCTCTTCCTCCATCTCATGGTGTCGTCGTGCTCGTTGTGTCCGTATGATGAGAAAGTTGAATGCGATGATAAAAATGAAGGGCTCTTTTATGGTACCCCGGAATGAATATAGACCATTCATTTGTTCAAATCTGATGGCTCATCTCGTCTGGTACTCCAATACTAGACTTAAGGAGTACCACCTCCAAAGACTTTTAAAAAATATGGAGTACCCTGATATTAGGGATACAACTGGAAATATAAAAATAACTTTATTTTTTCTCAAATTAAATTTCGTATTTTTTTCAATCCTCGCCTGCCTCCGGCGTCTGCCCGCCGGCGCCCCGCCCGCCGGCGCCCCGCCCACGCGCTTCTGCCAGCCGCCCGCGCGCTCCTCCGCCTGCTGCCCGCGCCCTGCCCGCGCGTGCCTCCGCCAGCCGCCCGCGCCCACCTCGCTTCCCTCCTGCGCGCGCATCCGCGGGCGCCCCGCCCGTGCATGCCTCCTCCGGCCACCCGCGCCCCCCCGTTCGCGCTCCTCCGCCAGTTGCCTGCGCACGCGTCGGCGTCTACCCGCCGGCGCCCTGCCCGCCGGTGCCCCGCCCACGCGCTTCTGCCAGCCGCCCGCGTGCGCCTCCGCCTGCTGCCCGTGCCCTGCCCGTGCGTGCCTTCGCCAGCCGCCCGTGCGTGCCTTCGCCAGCCGCCCGCGCCCACCTCGCCTCCCTCTTGCACGGTGCTGGGGAAGAACGGCACCGTCGACAGTGGTTCCTCACCTTGCTGCGTCAGATCGAGCCATGGGGTCACCGACGTGTGGCTTTGATGACAGGCGGCGGCGTGGTGGATCGGCGCTGGTTGCTCGGGCCGGTGGCGTGCGCTGGCGAGGGGAGGAGGGGGCGGCGCGTTGCTCTGGCCGGCGCTGTGCGCCAGCGCGGAGAGGCGGCGGCGTGCGCCCGCGCGGTGAGGCGATAGCTTGCGCCCGCGAGGAGAGGCGCACGCCCGCGGGGAGAGGCGGAGGCGCGGGGGGAGGAGAGACAACGGGGCGCGCCCGTGGGGAGAGGCGGAGGCACACGCCCGTAGGGAGAGGCGGAGGCGCGGGGGGAGTAGAGGCCGCGGCGCGCGCCCGCGGGGAGAGGCGGAGGCGCGGGGAGAGGAGCGGTGGCCGCGTGCGCTCTCGCGGAGAGGCGGCGGGGCTGGTTGCTCGGGCAGCCACGTGCGCTGGCGATGAGAGACGGCGGCGCGGTGGAGAGCAGGCGCGACGCGCTGGAGAAGGAGTCTGCGCTCCAAAGATTGGGCATTTGGGTGGAGAAAGCTAGCAAAGGTGAAAAGTCTATTCTACCCCTATAGATGGACGGTCAGATTTTATTGGTACTCCAATTTCAGTTTAAGGAGTACCAGGGTACAGTAAAAAAGCTCAAAATGAAACCAAGTCCGGAACCTACAATCGAAGCAATTATGCCTTTTTTGTTGGATGAGTACGGCCCAATAGCAATTGGTCCAGGAGTCTTGACTGGTCAATCATGCTGTCAACTATGGGGGACCAAAGTATCTCACATTCACCATAACTTTGTGATGTATATGCCCAGAAACAGGACATGTACATCACCGGCCACTGATTGAGCACAACACAAGCTACAGCCTCCGGCCTTCTCTCTACTTACCTAGAACCTATGCTTTTCTTTTTTGCTTGTGCTCGTGCATTTGTTTCGAATGGAGAAGATGATAACTTGTTTGAAAGTGTAGAGAGGCTGTCATTGTGTTCAGTCGATGCAATAGTCACACACATGACACGGTCACACCGCACCAGATGCTTTTGAGTTTACGACCATGCTGGTCTGCATTATAAATCTCTACAATGCCTTTCATTGCCGTGCACAGTTTCTGGTTCTTCGGCGAGCGAAGGTCGCCGCGCCGAGGAGCTTTCCCCGTTGCGCGAGCGCGCCGGCGTTGGAATCTGGCAGCGAGGCCGCCCTGGATCTCCACAGGCCGTTGGATCAAAATTACGCGGTCCAGATGGACACCCAGACTAATGGTCGCGGCGGAGTCGTGTCAGGCTGCGAGATTCCGTGGGTTTCGTGCTGGGCCGTCCATGCCTGCGCGAGATGAGCCTGCTCATACCCTTCCTCCAACCCGCACTTGCCGCCGGTGCTCCGTCCGCCGCGGTCTGGACCATCTGCCCGGTGGCTTTAAAAGCCTCGATTACGCGCCCGCCGCCATGCCTCGCCGTCACTCATCATTCCACCGCACGTTCCACATCCCACCTGTCGCCGCGCCGCGCCGCCGCTAACTGCCGACCTCCAATGCGGGGGCGATGGGGCACCTGCCGGTGTCATCCTCCTCAGTCCTCCCGTGTCAATTGCTCGCTCACGCAACGAGTTGATGACGAACAACCTACCATGGAGCTTTTCAGTACGGACAAGTATGCCCTGACAAGGGTAGCGACGGGGATGAATCACATAAGCGGCAATTCAAAGTAAGCAGCTACTTCTTGTGCAGCTTCCAGCTGCTAAATTGCAAATGGTTGGAAGATCTGATGCAATGTCATTACCTTGGTAATAAGCATTACACTACCTTTCACAACATAAAAGCTAATCGAGTAGAAAAGCAAATGTGATACACAGCTGACTTTTAGGATACTGTCCCAAAGTTCGGAGACTATTGTTCTGGTGCTGGTGCAATGTAGCCCATTCTTCCTGTAGCTGCAGTCACTGTGTCGATCGTATGATCCCTTGCACACAGCTTCCTCTTTTCATTTTACTAATTTCTTCATGTGCTTTCTCCTAGGCATAATTGTCTTTCTGAACATTTCTTTTGACGAAATGGTCTCTGAACAACTAAAAATCGTTCCTTCTAGGTTTTCATAAGATGTGTTAAATGATGTTTCTCTTTACTGGATTTAAGGTAGAAGGCAGCAACTTTTAGAAGGATGTTCATGTGCGTTTTCATCTTTTGCTAACTAAAATGTATGTATGTGCAGAAAAAACTCAGGTTTCATTAATAACTGCATGAGAGCACATGAACACTACTGCAAATTATTAAGCTTTTCAAGAACTACTGCTAACCATTGGAAACAGTAGCACCTTTTTTGTGTCTACACAGAAGTAATTTTTCTTCGTTTTCACTGCCTGAGAACGTACTAAAAATAAGATGTTTGACATTTCAGGATATGACCAAGAGGCAAATGTTCTGAAGCATATACTTCCAATTGATGCATGAAAGTGTAACTGTAATTAATTTCTGGAAATAGCAGGCCAGCTGCTGTTCTGTAACTGCAACAAGGCCAGGGAAAATGTTAGGTGACGTAACATTCTTTCCCTACCCATGAGAATGCAGGCAGCTTGAAGTTTAATTAGTATTTACTTGCTCATGTCTTCAGTTGAACATACACAACCGACATTATTTACTCATGTATGTATTAGCTGTTAAATATATGGATGGATAGCAGTATCAAGCCTAGGAAGGTCCATATTACCTGGCCCAAGATCATCATGTATTATAGGGTTATGAGCTAATAGTTAACATTGTAAAATTGTAACTACAAAGCTACATGAAGGATGGGATACATGTCAAGATTAGGTGCTGACTTGATCTATTAGGTGATATGGCTTAGTAATTAACCAGGATACCCATGAGTAGAATTTAGGCATAGCATTAATTTCTTAGTAAACAATTAAACGTGATCTTTGAGTCGTTAAAAGTCCATGTTATCAGGAAATGAGGCGTTAGAGGACTCAGAAAAGAAATATTGCTTGAGAAGAACTAAATCATTCTTCCAAAGGACATCATAGAATAGCAACACTGTTTATTTTTCTCCGTCAATCCTAAAAGGTTCATTCATCCTTAACATTCAGTGTTAGCATCCCCCATGGCATAAATCATAGGACATGCAATGCTAGATTGTCATCCCCCATGGCATAAATCATAGGACATGCAATGCTAGATTGTTATTTTTTGTCTGATGATCAAGTTCGCAATGCCTTGACCGATAAGACCACAAGAGAATCCAACTGCACCGTATAAAAATTCCATGTTCTCAAAGTAGGGTGTCATAGATACAAGTCTAGACAGTAAACTTGTGGCACCCTCGAACGGCTACAGCGACCGTCGATGGTGCACGAGGTGTACGAGCGAGTATGACCCTCCAAACGTCCGTCAAGCTGAGGCACGAAATGTGTATGACAGGGTGAAACACGAGCCGTGTGCGAGGAGACGGAACTCCTTTCGTGTCCGATGAGGTGAAAGTCACCCTTCTGTTGAAGTATTGAGCTAGGGTTACAAGATTTTTCCTCCCCCTCCTCTCTACCCCTAGGGGGGTATTTATAGGGTTTGAGGATGGAAAAGGCGAGATTACAATTTTGCCCTCACACGAGAATGACTTTTACAAGGGCATGGTCGTCATTCACCATGCATAGAAGATATTTTGGGAGAATATTCCCGAGAATCTCTGGGGAATATTCTTTGGCATCTTTGGAGGAAACCCTAGGCATGTCGAGACGGTCTTTGCTGACGTCGCCGCATACCTTGACAGTGACAGACGTCGGGGTGGTCCTTGACTTTGTCATCGTAGACCTTGACAGCGACGGACGTCGGGGTGGTCCTTGACGTCGTCGTCGTAGACCTTGATGGCGACGGACGCCGGGGTGGTCTTTGACTGAGTTGACGTAGATCTTGATGGTGACTTCGTACGTCATCATCGTAGACCTCGACGGTGACGAACACAGTGTTGCCCCTGACGGTGTCAGTTTAGTCGTTGATGGCGGATGCGAAAAAGTCTTCGAAAATGGACTAGCGCGGGGGCCCCTCCCCCAACATAGGGTATTTCTGGATATTAGAAGATTATTATAATAGCGTTGCTAACATTTCTGGGTGAAAACAAGAAGTATTGCAGTGAGCACAAAAGTTACCTTGAAAAAGTATGATCCTATCCGTTGTTGAGCGGAAAATCTGTATCCTGGCCCTTCAGCTTCAAAAACGCAGGATCAACCAGCATCCTGTTGCGGAGAAGCTCACAGGACCTAATGGCACGACCCAGGGGCCAAGCTGAGGCCTTCCACATCCAAACAGCAAAATAATTTCAAGTCAGCCACATCCCAAGCTCCTTCGACACACACCATACGACCAAAAGATAGATTATTACAAGAGTCCTTTAGCTCACCTGCATATCAAAGTATGCTAGATTAATTGGCTCCTAAGATGATGGATGAAGAATTCTAAAAAGAAGTAGAACACGAACACTGCCCATGTCTCCAGAATAATAATTCAAGAACTCAAAATTACTTTGAAGTTATTGATGCTAGATTAGTTTGCAGGAAAAAAATAGCAGAGCAAAACATGATTGTACAGTACATGGTTCTAGTTCAACATTGAATCGCACCAATCAACTTAGTCAATAAGATATATTCCAAAGTAAGAAACAATATGCAACTATGACATCAATGGATTAAGGAACAGCAGATGATAAATCAACAAAACTAACCATGTTTGACCGTGCCCTAGAGTACACTACACTACCACCACAACAACTCCAATTTAGGCATCACAACGGGCACCTGTTAGTCCTAGATGACGTTCAATTCCACAGCTGGTTAGCGATTACATTTATAGGGGACACTGCACAAATTTCAACTGTGCAACAAGCCGGTTATCCAGCAACAGTATGAAATCCACAAGAAAAGCATTCACAGCAACCCATAAAGCATCAAACATACCAAATGAATGGAACAAAAAAATTCAGAAACAAAGCAAGTGGATTCCGGGTCTTAGTGAGGCGGCAGGCAAGCGCATGGATGCAGTAGGCGACGTCTGCTCGGGCCTGGCAATGGACGATGCCACCACGATCGCTGCAACACCACCACCAACTCAATCATCGACACAGCAAACTAAACCGAGAATGGGGGGAAACCACGGCGGGCATGCACCCTCCCTCCCACTCCACGATCCGACTCCTCAACCCAGCACACACTAAATTAAGCAAAAAAATCGTAAGCAAAAATACATGAGCTCGGGGTGCGAGAACGAATCAATGTACTGCGCAAGTGGTGATCCTTGGGCGGGCACTCCACATGGTTAGTGGCCTATGGTTAGTGGCCTTCACGATCGCCACATCCAGATCCTAAAAAAACAAATCACAAGCCAAAATAAATCCAAATCGTTTCCAGATGCTTCCAGAACCTTTTCAATCAACTGAAAGAACGAATATCTTGTAGCATGACACAATTGGGCAGCAGATCTAGGTGGGCATTGAGTGGGGTGAGGTAGGGATTAGGAATCGGGGCATGCACCTGTACCTCGTGTAGTAGCCGTGGCGGAGGCCGTGCTGCATCTGCGCGTCCCGCGTGAGGCCAGCCCGCTCTAGTGCCTCCAGCAGGCGCACCGCCTCAGCAGACCGGGGACGGGTGATCCCGGCAGCGTGGGACCGTGCCTGCGACGCCGCTGTTCCACGGCGCACAGGAGAAGGCCGGGGCGGGCGATCCCGGCGGCACACGGCCGCACGTGTGACGCCGCCATGATGACGGAGCACGGGAGCAGGCCGGGGGAGAGAGATCCCAGCGGCGCACGACCGCGCCTGTGACGACGGAGCATAGGGGCAGGCCGGGGGGAGGCGGGCGACGGGCTGAGGGGGGTTGCAGGAGGTGGGGTTGGGAGAGGGGCAAACGACGGGCCGAGCGCAGAGCTGAGGTGGATGACGGCAGAGCTGACGGGCAGGGAGACGTCCGATCGTGCAGGGGCGTGGAGATCTGCGGTGTGCACGGAGGCGGAGCACACTGGCGAGGACGTGTTGTTCTGTTGGATGGCGGAAAACATGGCGGCGGTAGGAGGCTTCCCGCTATGCGCGATGCATCGAGGGAGGCCACTTGGTGCGTGCCTCGCGGAGCCACAGTTAGCTATCACATAGCCCAGGCGCGATGGAGTCAAACCAGCTGCTGCTGCGGGCTATATAAACCCCACCGGCCCACAAGACGAGGCCGTTACAATTCTCTCCTCCTCTTCTTCTTCTTCGTTTGGCGTGTGTGCGAGCAAGCGAAAGGGCGGGACATGGAGGAGGCAAAGTGGGCGGAGACGGAGGAGATCCTCGTTATGCACCGACCTTTCCCAAGATCTTATCTATGAGATCATGTCGAGGCTGCGCAACTGTTGCGCCGACATTGTTCCGCTTACCCGCATCAACCGAACGTGGAGTGCTGTTGCCCGGTCACGGCTGCGGGAGATGTCGCGCCAGGTACACAGCCTTGTCCTCCTGTCCAGCATGGCTGCTCTGTTTCACAGCACGACTGCTTGTGCGTGGAACCGGATGCTGGACTGCGAGTGGCGCAGGCTCCACCTCCCCAAAGACATCAGAGTTCGCTCCAGGATATGTGGCTCCTCGGACGGTGGCTAGCTTGTCCTCGCTCTAGAGGATCCGCACCGACACCAATTTTTCAAGGGAGTGTCTATTTCTAAGTCGACTTAGAAATAACTATTTCTAAGTCAATGATCCTAAGCGTTGATTTTTGATCCAATGGTTAATTGAGTAGTTGCATATTTTAGAAATCATGTGTAATTTCAGGTCTAGAAATGTGCAACTGAACATAACCGAGCAGTTGCACATTTTCTATACTTAATTTGCACATGCGACTTAGGTATAAAAAATGTGCAACTGGATCGACTAAGAAATAAAAATTTCTCAATCGACTGAGAAATAGCAATTCTGATTTTTCAACCTCTACACTAGAGAAACAGTTCCACTGCCAACCACTATCATCTCTGACAATGGCGAAGAATGGACATTCACTCTGATCGCTGCAGTACCATCCTATTCACCGCTGCTACCGCAGTGTAGAGTTGCAGCAATCGTGTACGTGGGCTTCGATATCTCACGAGCGATCGCAGTCTGGAGCTTTCCCATGCTCCACTGGGAGTATGTGCGATGTCCTCGTCCCTGGCATGACAGTCTGGTCGACCTCATCTACTTCGGAGAAACCTTCTACTTTCTGACTGAGGAAGAGTGCGTTGGCAGGCTTAAGCCAGAAGTCGGCATGGACGACCAGCCGTGGCACCACTGGGAAGACGTCGAAACTGAGTGGCGTGAGGACCACTTGAGCCAGGTGGTCGCGGGGCGCTACCTCGTCGAATCCTGTGGCAACATGGTGGTGAAGTATCTAGAAGATGAAGGCTTGGTTTATGAGGTGGGGGTCTTCAGGCTCGACGCCGCCGACGACGACAAGGATGAGGACGACATCAACGACGAGGACGTCGATGACGACAACGAGGACGTCGACGACGACGACATCGACATCGAGCAGGAACCCGCCGCCAACGACGAGGATGCCGACAACGAGGATGTCGACGACGACGATGACGTCGACATCGAGCAGGACCCCCTCCGGCAGCCGCCGACGACGAGGACGACATCGATGTCGAGCAGGACCCCTCACCGTCGCTGCCGATGACGAGGACGACGAGGACGTCGATGACGAGGAAGAGGACGAAGAGGATGTCGATGACGACGACGACGACGTCGAGGCAGTCGAGCAGGAACCTCTCTGGACCTGGGTGGATGCATCGCAACTGCTCCCCCACCGCGTCCTCTTCGTGGGGTAGGCCTCCTCCAGGTCTTTCCACACAGAGACTGTTAAATATAGTCCAATGCATACTTGTAGCAAGAAGATTCTGGAAGGTTCGTGAGCTCTCAAGAATACCTAGATATTTGCCATGGGAGATATTAGAAATAATTCTTCATGGCAAAGTAAGAAACTTCTAGAAGACATTGGAGATTACAAGAGAAAGATATTTGAGGAGAATGCTCCAGAAGAAATCGAGGATAAGGATGGGAGAGATATTTCTAGAGTATGACTCTAGAATTAGGGAATATTAAATAAGTAGATATTTTAGAAGAGAATTCTAGAAAATAGATATTTGTAGTGTAGGGGTTTGGATGTGTGCCACTTGGCACTAATCCAACGGACATGTGTAACTATAAATACGGGTGCCACCCCTCCTCCCATGTAAGAAGAAGGGAAGAGCTACCACTACTAGCCACCATGAGTATGAGAGAGTGTTAGGGAGTGTGGCATAAAGTCCTAGGTAGTGGTAGGTTAGAATAGTGTTGTATTAAAGTTTCTTGTAGTGAATAAAGGAGTTCCCTTGTGTAAGTGTGGTCTCCTGGGTAAGCCACGTACTTCTAGTACTTAGTGCTTAGTGAGTTGTGATTCGACATGAGCAACTCGGTCGTCCGAAATCACAACGGTGCTTCAACGTGAGTGACGCAGCCACCCAGAAGCAAAGTACTAAGTATAGAAGTAAAGGCTCATCGGTATCGAGAGTGTGTGTAGGTCCTCATATAGTGTGGGTAGTAAGGGCCACCTCGAGGGAGCCATCCCCAACAGAGACCCAGGATGATTCGAAGATCATCTACCTCGATGATGTCCAGAGGGAAGTGTCTGGAGAGGCTGGACGTTATCACCGGGACAATATGGGTTATGTGCGAATCACGGAGAACATTCAATACGAGCTGCCGGAGCAATGGCCCGAGGTGGGCGATGCGCCTCTGCCACAGGAGTCGTCGGATAGGTTCCCCCCAGCGTGGTGGGTCCATTGACTTCCAGAAGGAGAAGCATGTGGGTCATGTTTTGCAAAGTTAGTCCTCGAGCCACCCGGCCAGTTACCTGTTTCTTAGGATCCTTTCATGTTTGTGATGCATAGTCTTGTTCAATGCAGAACCTTGAGCTGCAACGCTTTCCTCTCCAGCTGCCTCGGTACATTCTTTAGAAAAACACTGTCACATAAGTGCAATGTCATACTATGCACTTCACTGCACTACACAATGCTATCTCTATCTGTCAGTTGCAATAAACAGTTCTAAAAGTGAGAAATGACCCACCTCTTCTAGGTGTGAGCTTGTTCGGTGGACACTAGGTCCAATGATACTTCAAATGTTTCAGCCTTCTTGTTGCAGATAGAAAGAGGAAGAGTGGCATGTGACGAAGCACTTGTTCAAAACCTTCATCAAACACAGCACTACAAATAGAGAAGGCGACATATCAACTTAGATCCTTGTCTGACAAGTACAGCCATCCATTTATTATTCTCTCAGTTCAAACTACAAAATGAGGGGAAAGAAAAAAGAACAGCCATACCATCTGCGTTAGTTAATCACACAAAAACTTCATGATGCAGATACAAGAAACGAGCTAGAGAAATCTATATTGTTGGGGGAAGGGTCCCCGCGTTACCCCGAATCGACGGGCTTCTCCTCGACGGTGATCAAGTCCTCTCCAACTATGTTCAAGTGCTTCCCGACTAAGTACAAGGAGAATCGTGGATGCTTCCCGACTAGATTCAAGTCCTTCCGACTAGGTACAAGGAGGCTACCTGACTAGGATCAAGTCCTCTCCAACTATGTTCAAGTGCTTCCTGACTAGGTACAAGGACATTCGTGGATGCTTCCCGACTAGATTCAAGTCCTTCCGACTAGTTACAAGGAGGCTATCCGACTACGATAAGTCCTCTCCAACTATGTTCAAGTGCTTCCCGACTAGGTACAAGGAGATTCGTTGATGCTTCCCGATTAGGTTCAAGTCCTTTCGACTAGGTACAAGGAGTCTACCCGACTAGGATCAAGTCCTCTCCAACTATGTTCAAGTGCTTACCGACTAGGTTCAAGCCCTTCCGACTAGGTACACAGAGGCTATGTTCAAGTCCTCTCCAACTATATTCAAGTGCGTCCGACTAGGTACAATGAGATTCGTGGATGCTTCCCGACTAGGTTCAAGTCCTTCCGACTAGGCACATGGAGTGTTCAAGTCCTTCCGACTAGGTACATGGAGTCCAGGTTCAAGTCCTCTCCAAATATGTTCAAGTGCTTCTGGACTAGGTACAAGGAGGCCACCCGACTAGTATCAAGTCATCTCTAACTATGTTCAAGTGCTATCCGACTAGGTACAAGGAGATTCGTGGACGCTACCCGACTAGTTTCAAGCCCTACCCGACTAGTACCAAGTCCTCTCCAACTATGTTCAAGTGCTTCCCGACTAGGCACAAGGAGGTTCGTGGATGCTACCGGACTACGTTCAAGTCCTTCCGACTAGGTACAAGGAGGCTACTGGACTAGTATCAAGTCCTCTCCAACTATGTTCAAGTGCTATCCGACTAGGTACAAGGAGATTCGTGATGCTTCCCAACTAGATTCAAGCCCTACCCGACTAGGATCAAGTCCTCTCCAACTATGTTCAAGTGCTCCCGACTAGGCACGAGGAGATTCATGGATGCTTCTCGACTAGTTTCAAGTGCTTCCAACTAGTTTCAAGGAGTCTAGGTTCAAGTCATCTCCAACTATGTTCAAGTGCTTCCGGACTAGGTACAAGGAGATTCGTGGAGGCTTCCCGACTAGGTTCAAGTCCTTCCAACTAGGTACAAGGAGGCTAGCCGACTAGGATCAAGTCCTCTCCAACTATGTTCATGTGCTTCCCGACTAGGCACAAGGAGCTTTGTGGATACTTCCCGACTAGGATCAAGTCCTTCCGACTTGTTACAAGAGTCTACCCAACTAGAATAAAGTCCTCTCCAACGATGTTCAAGTGCTTCCCGACTAGGTACAAGGAGATTCGTGGATGCTTCCCAACTAGTTTCAAGTCCTTCCGACTATGTACAAGGATGCTACCCGACTAGGATCAAGTCCTCTCCAACTATGTTCAAGTTCTATCCAACTAGGTACAAGGAGATTCGTGGATGCTTCCCGACTAGTTTCAAGCCCTA
Organism: Stipa capillata; assembly: GCA_019208055.1. Classification (NCBI taxonomy): domain Eukaryota; kingdom Viridiplantae; phylum Streptophyta; class Magnoliopsida; order Poales; family Poaceae; genus Stipa; species Stipa capillata. The sequence goes on along the minus strand of JAGXJF010001946.1, from coordinate 755,664 downwards.
CCCGACTAGGATCAAGTCCTCTCCAACTATGTTCAAGTGCTATCCGACTAGGTACAAGAAGATTCGTTGATGCTTCCCGACTAGATTCAAGTCCTTCCGACTAGGTACAACGAGTCTACCCGACTAGGATCAAGTCCTCTCCAACTATGTTCAAGTGCTTCCCGACTAGGCACAAGAAGATTCGTGGATGCTTCCCGACTAGGTTCAAGTCCTTCCGATTAGTTACAAGGTGGCTACCCGACTAGTATCAAGTCCTCTCCAACTATGTTCAAGTACTTCCCGACTAGATACAAGGAGATTCGTGGAGGCTTCCCGACTAGTTACAAGGAGGCTACCTGGTGTAACACCCCGGCCTCTCACCCGGACCGGCGGTTGTTACGTCTGGCTATCACCTGGGATCTAGACTTAACCAGGATGTCACACCCGACTAGGATCAAGTCCTCTCCAACTATGTTCAAGTTCTATCCGACTAGGTACAAGGAGATTTGTAGACGCTTCCGACTAGGTTCAAGTAATTCCAACTAGGTACAAGGAGGCTACCCGACTATGATCAAGTCCTCTCCAACTATGTTCAAATGCTTACCGACTAGCCTCAAGCCCTTCCGACTGCGTACAAGGAGGCTACCCGACTAGGATCAAGTCCTCTCCAACTATGTTCAAGTCCTTCCGACTAGGTATAAGGAGATTCGTGGATGCTTACCGACTACTCGACTAGCATCAAGTCCTCTCCAACTATGTTCAAGTGCTTCCCGACTAGGTACAAGAAGATTCGTGGATCCTTCCCGACTAGTTTCAAGTCCTTCCGACTAGGTTCAAGGAGGCTACCCTACTAGGATCAAGTCCTCTCCAACTATGTTCAAGTGCTTCCCGACTAGTTTCAAGCCCTTCCGACTAGGTACAAGGAGGCTGCCCGACTAGGATCAAGTCCTTCCAACTAGTTACAAGGAGGCTACCCGACTAGTATCAAGTCCTCTCCAATTATGTCCAAGTGCTTCCCGACTAGGTACAAGGAAATTCGTGGATGCTTCCCGACTAGGGTCAAGTCCTCTCCAACTTTCTCCGGTATTTATAGAGTTCATGAGTAGAAAGGTCGAGATTACAATTATATCCTTCGAGCGACCACACACCTCAAGGGTATTTTGGTCTTTTTACAAGAATCTTTATGGAATGTTCAACTACTCTAATATCTTAATGCTCGCTACCATGGCGACGTGTTGTCCTTGGCGTTAGGGCGGGGCGTGGCATCGGCGTCTGCAGAGACGTAGCATTTCCTTAACATTGTCGGCGATACCAGTGGAGCTTGCTGATGCTAGTCGAAGACTACTTGGGTAGCCTCCTTGTAACTAGTCAGAAGGACTTGAATCTAGTCGGGAAGCATCCACGAATCTCCTTGTACTAGTTGGGAAGCACTTGAACATAGCAGTACTGCCCCTTGACGTGGGTGGCTGACATGTAGGCCCGCTAGTAAGCTGGCCCCACATGTTAGCGACCCCACGTCAGAGGGCAGTACGTCAGAGGATTTGTTTCCCCCTGGGGGCCCCCCAAGACGACGCGCGACGTGAAGAATAGGGCCGGGACAATGCCCTCCGTGGAGGTGGAGGTGGTGGTGGTGCAGTCGCCCTCGTCGCGCCCATCTCATCGTGTGGCTGCTACAATCCTGCACCGTATCTGTAGGTTCGACACCCTTGCCGGTGTTGCCGTCAAGTACGGCGTCGAGGTAATCATCCCTCCATCCGCCCCTTTCCCATCGAACGACGTCGCCTTCGCGCAGTGAGCCGGCGGATAGATTGATGGTTTTCACGACGCCGTTTGTTTCGTTTCAGGTGGCGGACGTGAAGCGGGTGAACGGCCTCATCACAGACCTGCAGATGTTCGTGCACAAGACGCTGCGAATTCCGCTCCCCGGACGGTATCCGCCCGCCGCCTCTCCTCCCTCCTTCTCCTCAAATGCCGCCGATCGCGCCAGGTACTCCGCGCACACACACTACCATTTTTTCCAATTGAATGGATTACACGGTGTAATTTACCACCTAATTGCTGAAGTGGCCAACTTGTGTGCTCCTCCTGTTCACCTCCTTCTCCTGTGATTGCGTGAACAAGTTGGTATATATGAACAATTCAACATAGAAAAAAATCATAGACTTTGCACTCTCAGTCACAATCCTTGTTCATAAATGTGTAGTAGATTATTTGGCATTGTTCCACCAGGGAAACAAGTCAGAAACTCAAAACCCGGTGAGGTAGGCAGGTTTGGCTGGAATGCACACAAACCGACTGGCTCACACTCGCAGTCACTACTGGGAGTTGGACACTGGGTTGACACCTAGTGGCAGCTGGGCTGTGCTTTTCTCAACTCCGAACCTTCCAAAGGAGTCTCCACTCGGTTGAAAGTGCTTCAAGATGGGAACATTCAGATAAAAGCAACAAGTCACTCGAAAGAAAAACGAGCAAAGAAAGTGCAATCTTACTTGTGCACAGATTGAAAAAATGCCTGGCCCTCGCGTCGCCCCGCTAGGGTGACTCGAGGGCGACTCCGCCCGTCGCGCCGCCAACCGTCCTTCCCCAGCGCCCGCCGTGCCATCGCGAGAGCTCGTCGCCGGCAAGCCGCGCGGCTGGCAAGGAGAGCGACGGCGAGGCTTCCGCCCACTCCTCCTCCTCTCCCGGCGGGGCTTCTTCTCCTCCTCTTTCCTCGGCGGACTTCCGCTCCTCCGCTTCTCTCTCGGCGATGTCGGCCCACTCCGGTGGCGAGGCGCCTCGTCCCGGCGGGATCTACTGCGCCACCTCTCTCCCCGCTGCCATCAGGCCCTGTAGCTGCGCCCCGTGGCTCCGGCCGAAGCCCAGCCCTAGCCAGATCTGGGCGCTCCGGCCATGGAGGCTGCTGCTGCTGGCTGGCTGGCGTCCACACGCACTCGGGCCGGCGGTGCTTGGGCAGCCGGTGGAAGATTTTGGGGCGTGGGATTCGGGCGGCCGACATAGGAGGTCCAATACAGGCACAGGGTACAGGTGTACAGTACAGGTGTAGGCTGCCGATGCTGGTCTCTCATGTCCTTTTTCCGGTGTGTGCTAAGGACAGGCTCGGTGGTGCTAGGATCTTCGGGCGAAAGCTCTCCTCGGTCTTTGACTGATGCCGGCAGTGGCGGCGCCCTGTTGCGTCGTTCCCCTTCTTGAAGGCGTTCTCGTTTGGATCTCACCATCCAATGTATCTCCAAGAGAAATCCGAAGAACCGGCTCGCTGGTTCGGGTGACGGTGGCGTCTCCACGTCACTCCCCCCTTGGGGGCGTCTCCTTGGAGTCCTGGATTTGGCTATTTCGTGTCGGCATGAGAACCGGATTTTGGTGGGTGTTGGGGCTTCAGGTTGCACCGACAAGGCTAATGTGCAGATGACACTGAGCGGTGCGTTTTCGTCGGTACTATCGGTGCTGGAGAGGCGTCTCTGGACCTCGCCTCTCTCTCTTTCTGGCGCAGGACCTCCCTTTCGGGTGTCGTTGGTTCCGGCAAGCGTGGTCGTGGCGGACCTGTCTCAGCGCGATAGATGGGCGTGCTCTTTGGGTTGCTGAGATGAAGTCAAAGTCGCTTGATCATGAGTTTACAGGCAGGCAGGGAGGTGTGATGAGCGATGGGCGATGACATTATAGGCAGGCATGTCTGCGTTTGTTTGAGTTGGCCGGCTTTGTTAGTGTTGCTGTCTCGTCGGGCCTGGCTATTGACCTAGTTTAGCTAGGTAGCTTCCCGGCGTCTTGTTGCAGGTCTTGGTGCAAGGGCTTGTTCCCTTGGTGGCTTTGGCCGGTGTTCCTCGGTTCTAGCTCTAGACCTAGTTCAGCTAGGTAGCTTCTCGAGGGCTTCGGCTGGTGATCCTCTTTGTAAATTGCGCCTTATTTTGTATTTCGTTCTCTTTCATCTATAAGAAAGGCAGTGCTCCTGTCATGTTCTTCAAAAAAAATACTTGTGCACAGATTAGATGTAGCCTCCACATGCTTGCACTAGCTGCCCAATGCCCTTACTTTTTGTATTCTTGACATACACATTTTTTTAAGCAATTGACAGATACATGTCTAGAGCTTGGATGCTTACAAAAGCATAAGTGTCATGGCACCGACTCCTCACAAATACACTTTATAAGTGTTCTTTTTCTTCTTTGGATTGATTTTGTTTGTAAATAAAAATTTACATATTTGGTTGATACTCTTCTACTATACAAAATCTTTGTACTTCCCTAGTTGGCATTGCATATGCTGCCGCTCCTTCTAGCTTAATGATGACACACCATGTGATGCCTGTTCACAATGCTGACTATTGATTCTTAATATCAGTGGACTTCTTTGCTGGTCATGCTTTATCTGCAATAACAATGTAATTTATTTCAGAGAATGGAGTACACGTCGCCCTCCCAAAATGCTTCCTTGGATCCATTTCTGAAACCACCGCCGGAGCACAGTTTCGCCACCCATGAGCCTGTTGCAGGGATACTTTGTTCCCGCGCCAACTCCAAAGAGGGGCCCAACAAATGAAGGCACCGAAATGGCGGCGACTACTAAAGGCAAAATCATCACTGTTTGCTTGGATGGTGAACCCTGACTCTGAGATCCGCTAAATTCTTAATTTGAACCAACCTCTAAGTCAGCATAGGAAAGCAAGAAGCATATCAGATGGCTTCCCTCTTGTAAATTGGGATCTCGGTTGGGAGACTGAAGATGCCGAAAAGCCAATAAGGCGGTGCCAGAAAGCCGATATTGAGTTATTAACAAAGGAGGACAATAGTGGTGGCTTATTGGGAAGGACTGGGCAAGGCTTGGCACTAAGACCAAAGTCTGGCAATCGACCAGATACGAACAATAGTCAGCATGACCTCGTGGCGGCCAGTGTGCCCTCATATGGCGATGGACTGCTAGCCGTCAGGAAATCATCAAGCACTCCAGAATTCCAAGATTCAGACAACAACAGCATTGCTATTGCTTCAGTGTGGCTGAGGAGCAAGTGGAACTTGAAACTAGATGCTTTGACCCTACCTCTCCCAATCCAGCTCTTCGACAGCATTCCCAAGCCTCTCTTTGACAGCTTTCCCAAGCCAATCGCTGCTTGGAGAAACAAGGCAGCCAAAGATTAGCGAGGTTAATCCTAGCTCATTTATATGCCTTATATTTATTGGTTGTCGCCGGTGATCTTAGCCGAGGTGCAAGAATGGCGTGGAGGAGTGTGCTTATATCTCCCCCGCCAAACAAGGGAGCCACAGAAACACAGGTTTGGAGTTTGGACAGTGGACATTACAACCACAGAAGCAAGGTGGTGATGAAAACAGTGTTGGATACGGTGGTACATTAGTTCTTGGGACTAGCTGATAGCTGAGACCTGAGAGCCCGCCCTGAGAGCCTTGGGACTTATTTGAGGACATTCTTTTGTGCTCTATGCAGAACCTGCAGATAGACTACATATAGGAACAAAGCAGATTGTGTGTTCTCCCATTCAAAAGAAGTGACCTCCATAATTTGTGCTTCCGTATTAGTACCATGATTTCATCTTTACTCTTCAAATATTAGTCCGCACATAAGATAAACGAAATTATCATAATCCGCAATATTAAACGGAGCCTACATGTACCAATAATCCAACTCTTAACATCTAAATTAAACGCTCTTCATGTAAGCCTTCCTGTAACCTGTCTTGTCGCATAGATCCCGGGGATGGGGAGGGATTTGTTTTCCCCATCTAGCCATGCTTTAGCTGGCGAGTTTTGTTTTCTTGGTTTAGTTTGTGCCTTTCTTTCTTCTGGCAGTGAAGTAAGCAGTTCTCCTGCTTCTTCTTCTTTTTTAAAAAGTATATCTAAATTAAGAAATGATACATAGAGCTGTTGTCATACGCATCTGCCGAATAAACAGGGTTAATATGGTTCAATAATTTCCCCTGATTAACACGCAAATTTTAGTCTCCTAAAAGCATCATTTTAGTTATCTAATATCTTGTGTTATCCAGGCTCAAGGCTGCAGTTCTTGTTGCATATACGGTACGTATGTAGAACTAATGTATCACCGTATCCAACAGAGTCTTTTCATCACCATCTTGCTTCTGTGTGGTTGTAATGTCCACTGTCCAAACTCAACCTGTGTTTCTGCGGCGCCCTTGTTTGGCGGGGGAGATATAAACATACTCCTCCACGCCATTCCTGCACTCTTAGCCTGACCAGTTCAAGTTCAATAACTGTTGGCATAGTTAATTTCAGTGTAGCATCAATTACAACAATCAGATTCACCTAAATGGCCGATAAGTTTGCTCCGGTATACACTAGTAGCTCGTACATTCTACATTCAGCACACAACTAGTGTCTACCGTTAATGACAAGTATTAGTAACTTTGTTCCCGTTGTGCTCGCATGACCTAGAAACTAACTAGTCATAACAACGATAAGTATCGCTTGATAAGAATCGGTCATAGACCAACATAACAAGGTGGCTGGGGTCGTCTGCATGTCTGCATCTAGTTGAAGTCCACAAGCACCGCTTGGCAGCACAAAGATTGGGTAGCAAAAGCATATTATTTGGTGTACATCTCCCTCCACATCCCCATTTACCAACATGCCAAAGGTACCATATGTACCAACCAGTGGTTCAATTCCCTACATTTCTAATGATAATGAAACAGCAACTAAAACATAGCAGCTACAGCAAGCATGATTCACAAATAACAACCGAGAATACCTTCATCAGGGAACCATTTAGCATATTTGGATGATTCTGGCACAGGTGAAACCATATCATCAGTATTCAACTGCTGACTCTGAAAGGAGTTATATACTGAATAAATACACACGCAGATAACATAAGATGGAATGTCTAAGTGGCTCAAAATATTCCTCTTCTTCAAATATTTCTCTCAAAAGATAGCAAAGGGCAAAAACAATTCGATAGTTCTTGACTGATGTGTACCAAATGGTATTTTTCAGGCTTAAATATGTAAACACTCCAAATCTAACAAAGATATGAAAGTTTATTACTCATGTAACACCCATGCAAAAGTTGGAGACAAGTGTTTATTATTATTAAAATTAAGATTTATTTTAACAGCCTCATCAAAGTGTTTGTTCTTAAGATCTAAAATATCACTATTGTCGGCTGCCCTCTAATCTCCATCCAAAGCATTGTCTCAGAAACCAAAATCAGCAATACACCTTGTTGAAGCTAAGTTTTCCTCTTAATTTTTGAAATGTAACTTAGAATTAAGAATCAACAGACAACTCATACTCGTCGTTCCCATAAAAAGGAGAATAAGGAAACAGTGCAATCACAAATTGTCCGTAAACATCTTTTGTTATAAACTAGCTGGCACTCGAGTACATAAACCAAGTGCTTGATCACTCACGCAGTCACTCTGCATAAGCAAAAAAACTTGCAACAGAAGGCCACTCTACAGCAGAGTAAAAACTGAGTGTTTCTTGAGCGGCTAGCAGCCGCTAAGTGCATCTTCTTCAAATATTATTTCACCAAAGGATCATGAACAGTTAATACGGGAAATATTAGTAGACCAAATTTATTAAAAAAGAAGATAATCTCTCCGTTTCAAAATGTAAGGCATCCACACATTCCAAGATTCAAGTTCAACGAATAACTAGACCAATAAAATGTGGTTTGTGTGACCATTGCATTCATATTCAAAAGAATTTTCTAAGGATATCACTTTTATGTCACATAATCCACATTTTATTGGTCTAATTGTTGGTTGAACTTAAAGCTTAGAATGCATGCACACCTTATATTTTGAAACGGAAGGAGTATTTCACAATGAACAACTAACTTCCATATTTTGTCAAGTGAATATGATAGGGCATGCAACTGTAACTTATAGTGCTCAGGAAATCAAATAGCAGGGGTCTAAATCAGATAAGAATCACCCATCCTATCGATCTATGCATGGAGCAGTCGAGCACATAACTTCTGAAAATATTTTCCCCCTGTATCAATAAGAGCCCACAAATTTTTATGCTGCGAAATACAAGAAACAACAGTGTTTAAAAAGGATAAAACCTTATTGGCATCCACTCATTACTATGTTAAACCATGATTTTGCAACGTAGAGCTTAGGATTTGCACATTCCGCCCCAAAGTTCATGGAGTAATTAATAGAATTATATTTAATATGACACTTAAGATCATAAGATTCAAAAGACCCAAATGGTTATAAACTATTAAAAAATGATTGCTTCCACTGAAAGCTAATTAGGTGTACGTGTTGGCCCTCAACTCAGTCATTAACTAAGAGCATAACTACCACTCTGCATTGACAGTCATACCTCTGAATTGCGTGATGTGTTGGAGGACTGCAGCTGAAGCCCTTTCTCAGGTAATGCATTTGCGAAACCAGGTGGTTTAAGTGGCCTGATTTTAGGAGTTGGTAGAAGTGGAGATGTTTTAATGACATCTTCTTTAGAGCGAGAGGAAGCCTTCAATTCATCTTGCTTATCAGTTCTAGTAGGAGGACCTCCTTTTCCAGCAGAATTCTGTAATGAGGAAATGATACCGTCACCGAGATTTTCTTTGCCACTGTCAGGAGCACTCTTCTTCTCTTGCAGGGCTTTATGTTGCTCTTTCCTCATCAATTCAAACGATGCTGCAATAGACAGGCAATATATCAGATTTTGAAGAAAATGGCAGGAGCTCTGCCTTTCTTATAGAAGAAAGAAGTCAAAGTTTACAAAGTTTAGAGATTAAATATGTACAAATCTCTCAGCTAGTCATTAGTAAGCAACTACTCAGGCTGGATCTCCTCTCTCTCTCTCTCAGTTTGATGGAAAGCTCTATATCTAACTCTGATGCTATCCATCGCCTGGGAAACAACTTCATCGGTTGTTCTGAATTGGTTTTGAAATAGGCGTCCATTCCTTTCCTTCCAGAGGCTCCAAAGTCTGTATATCAATATACCATATGTTGTCTTCTTCTCCTCTTGGTTTAGGCCTGTTCCACAGGATTGCCACCAGGACTGTAGGGATTGATCTGTGTCATCTAGAAATTGAGAGGGTTCCACTCCATTTAGCGCCGCAAGCCTATGCCAAACCTGTCTAGCGAAAGCACATTTCAAGGATATATGGATTGCAGTTTTTGTAGAGGTTCCACAGAGTGTGCACATTGTTCCGTTGGGCCAACCTCTAGCTTGTAATCTGTCTGCGGTCAGAATCCTGTTTTGGAGAGTTAGCCAGGCGTGTATCTTGCATTTGTTTTCCGCGTTTGCCTTCCAGATAAATTCGCTCTGTATCAATGGGATGGATCCCTCAAACTGGATATTGTAAGCTGATTTTGCAGAGTATTGCTTTGAGTTTGACCAACGCCAGGCAATAGTGTCTTCTTGGTGTATATTCCTTGGTGCTTGGGCAATTAGATTCCATAGCTTGATAAATTGGCGAGCTTGCTCATTTGTGTTAATTTTGCGAAGTGGTTTCAACCATCTATTGTCCTGAAGCTCATATTCCACGGTTCTGTTTCTCCTTTTGATGATTGCAAAGAGTGCCGGCGCCTCATCTTTTGGTTTCATTCCATTGATCCATCTGGAGGTCCAAAATTTGGCTTTATCTCCTTTGCCAACTGTGATCGATGTTGAGGCTTCAAACAGGTTTCTGTCATTCTCATCGCAAGGAGTTACCTGTCCATGCCACGGTTTCGGGTTAGAGCTCCACTCCATCCATAGCCATCTTAGTCGGAGGGCTGATCCAAATTTTTGGATGTCTTTTATTCCGAGTCCCCCTATATTCTTCGGTTTACATATCTGCCTCCAATTTATCAAACAGTGACCACCCGAGCAGTCTTCTTCTCCCTTCCAGAGGAACGCCCTCATGATTTTTCTGCCTTCTTAATTGCCCATTTTTGAATCTTGAACGCTGAGAGGAGGTAGACTAAGCACGGTGAGAGGACAGATTGGATCAGAGTTAGACTGCCTGCCCTGTTGAGGAATTTTCCTTTCCAACCTGCTAGCTTCGTGGATAGCTTGTCAAACACCGGTTGGAAATCTGTTCTCCTTAGCTTAGATGTGTGCAGCGGTAGGCCTAGATAAGTGCATGGGAAGTGCCTGAATTCAGCTGGGAATAGCTAGGAGATCGGCTGAAGATCAATATCCTGGCAACTGATAGGGAACGCATTGCTCTTTAATACATTCGTACGCAGTCCAGTAGAAGCCCCAAAATCCTGTAGGCATTGTAGAATCACATTTATCTCCCCTATATCTGGATTTGCAATAATTGCAGCGTCATCCGCATATAGAGAGCTTTTTAAGCTCATTTGGTACACCTCTGATGGGTTTGATCAAGTTGCTCTCCATAGCTTTGTGAAATAACAGCTGCAATGGTTCTATTGCTAGAATGAAGAGGAGGGGAGAGAGGGGATCACCCTGTCTAACTCCCCTTCTATGCCAAATCCTGTCAGTTTTCTCTCCGTTGATGATGATCCGAGAGGAGGATGTGGTTAGAAGGTTAGAGAGCTAGTTTCGCCACCTGTTGCCGAAGCCTAATTCTGCAAATAATTCTAGCATGTATTCCAACTTATTGAGTCGAATGCCTTCTGTATATCAAGCTTTAGGAAGAGGGCAAGGGTCTTGCTTTTGTGCATCATTCGGATCATGTTCTGAGTGAACATAAAATTGTCCTGGATTCCTCTCCCCTTGATATAAGCGCTCTGTGTCTTGGATATGATCTGATCTAGTTCAGGGGCGAGCCGAGCAGCCATCATCTTGGTCACAATTTTTCCGAAGGAGTGGATAAGACTAATAGGTCTGTAGTCTTTTAGGCTACCAGGGTTGTGTCTTCTTTGGTATCAGTATGACATCCGCCTCATTCAGGAGGTTTAATCTATCAGCTCGAAGCTCTGAGAACTGTCTAATGGCTAGGATCAGGTCGTCTTTTATGATTTGCCAGTAGTTCTTGAAGAAACTGTTGGTGAACCCATCCGGTCCGGGTGCTTTACCTGTTGGCATGCTGTTGATAACGTCTTTGATTTCATCTTCAGTGAAGTCTGCTTCGAGATGAGAAAGGTCTCTTCTTTGTAGGCCAATTGATGTCCCAATTGAGGGTGGCCGCTCGCTGTGCCTTTGAGCCAAGGAATTCCACTAAGTGTTTTTCTGCAATGAGCTTCTTCTCTGCCTGGTTGTATACTTCCTAATTGTCGACCATTAAGTAGGGTATTCTATTCTGTCTATTCCTTGCATTGATCTTGAGCTGGAAAAATTTCGTGTTCACATCGCCCTCTTTAACCCAGAGTTGGTGCGATCGCTGCTTCGCTCGAGCTTTTTGAACAGCTGCAAGGCCCAGGAGCTTCTCCTTCAGACAGGTCCTGAGAGCATGTTCGAGGGACGTTAGGGCTCTGTGCTCCTGTGCTTCATCTAGCTGCAAGATGATTTCCGAGGCTATGGCGAACTGCATTCTGGTATTGCCGATGAGGCTGTGCTTCCAGCTTAGAAGCTTTTGGAAAGGCGTCCGAGTTTTGCATGGAGGCGTTTGAAAGCATCTGAAGTTCGTATGGGTTTGGTCCAAGAGTCCTGAATGATCTGGTGCAAACCTGGGAGCTTCATCCACCAGTCTTCGAACTTGAAGGACTTGAAATTACCCTTATGCTGTTCACCTGTTAGAATCAACGTGCAGTGGTCAGAAATCATGGAGGATAGGGCTTGGAGGTCCGCGTCCTGAAAATGGACATCCCATTCTGCGGAGCATCCGAATATGTCTAAAGCTGTAACGAAGTGGAGCGTGGAAAGAAAAGACGACGGGAGATAGTCCCACGAAGATATCGTAGAACCCGAAGAAGGTGACTGTAGTGGACCTAAGCAAGAGAAGAGACGAACTGACTCAGAATGTGAACTGGATAGGATATATCTGGACGAGTGACAGCAAGATAGACAAGACTCCCAACAAGGTGACGATAGCGAGTCGGATCAGAAAGAGGCTCACCATAAGGCACGAAGATGAATATTGAGCTCCATCGGAGTCTCAATGGTGCGCTGATCAGTAAGGGAAGCCCGATCAAGAAGATCGTGGATATATTTCTCTTGGGATATATAGAAACCATCAGAAGTAGATGTAACCTCAATCCCAAGGAAGTAGCGAAGAGGACCAAGATCAGACATAAGAAACTGATCACTAAGATGAGCCTTGACAAAGGCAATGTACTCAGAACCATCTCCGGTGATGATCATATCATCCACATACAAAAGAAGAAGAGTCCGACCACGAGACGAAGTGTGGACAAACAGCGTAGGATCATGAGCACTAGCTGAGAAACCAGCAGCAGTAACCACAGAGGCGAAGCGCTCGAACCAAGCACGAGGGGCTTGCTTAAGGCCATAAAGAGAGCGACGAAGGCGACAAACCATGCCCTCAGGAACAGAATACCCAGGCAAGGGGTGCATGTAGACCTCCTCACGCAACTCACCATTAAGAAAGGCATTCTTGACATCAAGCTGAGAGATAGACCAGTGGCGAGCAGAGGCCACGGCAAGAAGAGTGCGAACAGTGGTCATGTGCGCGACATGAGCAAATATCTCATCATAGTCACGACCATGCTCCTGCTGAAAGCCACACACCACAAGACGAGCCTTGTAGCGCTCAAGAGAACCATCGGAGCGGGTCTTAACTTTATAGATCCACTTACAGGTGATGAGACGAACACGTGGAGGAAGAGAGACAAGATCCCATGTGCCGGTGCACTCAAGAGCAGCAAGCTCCTCGGCCATCGCATGCTGCCATTCGGGATGAACAACAGCATCACGGTAAGAAGTAGGCTCAGCAAGAGTAGCACCAACAAATCCAAAGCGGTCTGGAGGCGGAAGCGGGCGAGCACGGAGGCCATACCTAGGAGGGGGTGGCGAATCCGGAGAAGATGAGTCACCCAGAGAAGATGGCTCATCAGACGGAGGTGGCCCAGAAGAAGGAGAAGGCACATCAGAAGGAGGCTCAACACGAGGTCGACGTGTGTAGACGAAAGGATAGGACGAAAGAGGAGAAGGTGCAGGTGGAGCTGTAGGAGATGATAGTGGAGAAGAGTCGACAACAGGAGTAGGTGGAGACTCAGGAGGAGGTGGAGACTCGGTGGGACGGGTGGAAGAAGGCACAACAGTGATCGGTGTATCAGGAAAGGTCAGAAAAGACAGAGACTCAACAGGGGAAATCGAAGGAGAAGCTGTTGGAAATATGCCCTAGAGGCAATAATAAAGTTGTTATTATTCTATTTTCATGTTCATGATTAAGTTTATGTTCAATGCTAGAATTGCATTGGTTCTTGGATATGAGATTCAGAGAAAAACCTAATTGCATGTGTGAAATAATAAACACCATTCAGATCCCTAGTCAGGCCTCTGGACTAGCTCATGTATTGTTGATGGTCTTGTTTTCCTGATCATGGGCATTGTTAATGTAACAAGGATGCCGGCAATAATGGGAACACATTGTTAGGGTAACAATGGTGTTGGATAGACCCCCTTATGAGATACTACGAGATCACTTCGTCAATATGTTGTCAGTATCTTCTCATTATGTGTTAACGTTTACTTGCGTCCTTAGACCATGAGAATATCGTAGACCCGGATACCGGATGGTTGCTTTGGGGTCATCAAACGTTACTCCGTAACTGGGTAATTATAAAGGTGACTTTCAGGTACACCAGAAAGTATATCGTGGTTCTAGATATCTCAAGACTGGGATTTGCCCATCCGGCGATGGAGAGATACACTCTGGGCCCACTCGGTATTACGGTGTCCAGCATCGCCTAGCCAGGTATTGTGACTAAAAGGTTAGTCACGGGGATACCGGAATACGAAAACGAGAAAAGAGTACAAACCGGTAACGAGGATAACTAGGTATGGTGATCAAGGAGTTGATCACAGGGATACCGTCAAAGTCTCGCCTCGGGTTGTGTAACGTATCGTGAGGCAAAAGGATGATATGCGGTAATACGAGGTTCGCTCGATAAAGATCTTCGATGATATGTGGGAATCGTTATGGGTGTCCAGATCCCGCTGACGATTATTGACCGGAAGGTGTTCCGGACATGTCCACATATACTCGAACCTATAGGGTCACACGCTTAACGTTTTAGCGACATTTAGGAATGCTACGATTTATGGAGAACGAGAGAGAGGGGTTTGGAAAGTGTTTCGGATGATCTCGAAAGTGTTCCGGGAGGTCCCGGATGGTTCCGGTGATGTCCGGAAGTGTTCCGGAAAGTTCTAGAAGGTTCTAGAAATTCTAGAAGGTTCCGGAAGTTCTAGAAGGTTCTAGAAGGTTCTGGTGGAGTTGGACTCCAACTCCAACAGGGTGCCCCTGCTAAAGTAGGACTCCCCCTGCCTAGGGAGAGCTGCCCCGACCCCTATAAATAGAGGGGCAGGGCACCTCAAAGGGTATCCCGAGCAGCCCCAAAGGCAGCCCCAGCAGCAGCCCTAAACCCTAGGCCGGCCATCTCTAGATTGGCCACAGTCTTTTTTTTCTCTCTTTTCTAGATTGGATCTAGTACAGCTGCCGGCGCGCTGCTACTTCTCCTTCTCGTAGATCCCCGCTGTTCTTGTGTGCTGGTCCACACATTACCGCGGTGTCGCTGATCCGGTACGCGTGGATACCTCGGAGACGTCGTATACTTCGGCGTTCGATCGGGCGAACTATTCGCGAGGAGATCGCTCTCGCGGCTGGGAGGTATAACCTAGCTGCGGGAGTCTGCGGACTTCATCGACATCGGTCAACTTCTCTGCTGCATTGACGTGATCGTCGAAGGTATGATCTCGTTGCCTGCACTTCGATAGTGATCTTGGGGTGGATTGTGCGTGGTAAATTTTTGTTTTGCGTAGCACGTTCCCCAACAGAAGCTGGACGCGGAAAGAAAGGACGTGATTCATCGAAGGTCACATCCCGAGAAACCCGCATACGATGAGCAGCGGGATCCCAACACCGATAGCCCTTATGCTCCGGACTATATCCTAAAAAGATATACTCAACAGACTGAGCAGTCAGTTTGGTGCGCTCGCGGGGAGCTAAAAGAACATAGCAAATGCAGCCAAACAGACGAAGCGTAGAGTAGTCAGGAAGAGAACCAGAAAGACGCTCAACGGGAATCCCACCCTGAAGGGCAGAAGAGGGCTGAATATTAATAAAATATGTGGCAGTAGAAACAGCCTCAGCCCAAAAGTGAGGTGGAATAGAAGCGGCAATCATGAGCGCACGAGCAGTCTCAAGAAGGTGACGATGCTTACGCTCAGCAACACCATTCTGAGTAGCACCAGGACAAGAGAACTGAGCAAGAGTGCCCTGCTCAGCAAGAAAACCACGAAGATGACGAGAAATATACTCGCCAGCAGAATCAGCACGAAAGACACGAATGGGGGTGGAGAACTGGGTACGAACCATGGTGGCAAACTGTCTATAGATGGAGAGAACCTCACTACGAGAAGACATAAAATATATCCAAGTGTGGCGAGAAAAATCATCTATAAAGATAATATAGTATCGATGACCCCCTTTCGAAACGAAAGGAGCCGGACCCCACACATCCGAGTGAACAAGATCAAAAGGACGCTGAGACACGGATTCACTATGAGAATAAAGTAACTGAATTTGTTTACCAAGCTTACAACCCTGACAATCTAAAGACACGTCGCCTGAGACAGACCCCAAAAGACCACGACGAACTAACGACGATAGACGCGATCCACACAGATGGCCAAGACGGTGATGCCACTGCTGGAAGGAACCGGTGGACGAGCGAGCAAAGGCAGAGAGACTGGTAGCGGCGGCAGTGGAGGGAAGGCGAAGCCAGTCAAGCTCCCAGAGACGCTGGGAATCAAGGCGGCGAGGGCCAGAACCAACCAGAACACCCGTCTGACGATCCTGAACACAACAAGAATCAGAGTCGAGAATAACCCGACAACCAAGATCAGTAATTTGTCCAGCAGAAAGAAGCTGCATGGTAAGACGAGGCACATGAGCAACAGAAGGAACATGAAATAAAGAAGTGCGAAGAGTGCCTCGACTAGAAACAGGAAGAGAAGTACCATCAGCAGTAAGGACATGGACAGGAGAATCAAGAGGTCGAAGGGAAGATAGAGTGGAGGAATCAAAAGTCATATGAAAAGATGCTCCTGAATCAAGAATCCACGGGGAAGTACCTGACTGTGTAGGGGGTGGTTTCTCAATGCTGGAAGAGGGAGTAGCAGAACCTGCAGAACCTGTCGCAGCGAGTAGACGTCGAAGGCGTGCAATCTCCTGCTCAATGAACGAGGTGGCGGTAGAAGTCGAAGCAGCTGAAGGAGTCGAGGAAGAAGGTCCAGTGCCCGGAGAGGAGCGACGTGCAAGGTGACGTTTCTTCCGAAAACAAGTAGACTCAATATGGCCAGCCTTATCACAGTAGGTGCAATGAGGACGGCCATCACCCGAGGAAGAACAACCACCACCACCTGTGGAGGCCGCTGGAAGAGACGAAGTGCGGAGGCGTGAAGTAGTCGATGCAGGAGTCGGTGTAGCCAACGGATGAACAGCAAGCACGGAGGAAAGTGGCAGTAGACCAGAGCCACGCAGGCGAGTCTCCTCCGCACGGATCTCTGTAAGCACCTCCAGAAGAGAGACGCGAGGCTGATGGGCAAGAAGCTGGGCACGACGTGACTCAAACTCAGGACGAAGCCGCGTTAAGAACTCGTACACGCGCAAGAACTCGCGGTCAGCACGAGCATCCTGACAGCACTGACAAGAGCCACAACCAGGACGGCGAAGGGAATCCAGCTGGCGCCAGACAGCAGAACTCTGAGCATAGAACTCATCAACTGTGGCATCACCCTGCTGGAGAGAGTGCTCCTGGCGAACCACGGACAGGAACAGAGCGTCGCCAGAGGGCTCATAACGCTGACGAAGGTGAGTCCACATCTGGGAGGCCGTAGAGAATCCCACAACCTCAGAAGAAAACTGAGGCTGAAGACTGGCGACAAGAACAGCAGCAGCACGAGCATCATCATCAAACCACTGAGTGTACTCAGTCAGCAGAGCACCGTAGGAATCCAGAGCCTCCTGATAAGCGGTGACAGCCGCATCATAGGCAGCGCGGTCAGCATCAGTAGGTCGAGCACCAAGCTTAGGCTCCACCGGCGCCACAGGACAGGCCGGACATGGAACATCACCGGAGAGGATGCCCCAGAGACGAAGACCACGCATGTGGATGCGCATATGGGAGACGAAGTCGGTGAAATTGACCCCATCAAAAATCACCTAGCAGCGAGGGAGAGAAACGGTGCCGAACGACGAAGACACTGTACCTTTTTTTATCACCTAATCTATACTGCCGGCCGCTCAAAACAGAGCAAGCCTAGCAGCAAACGAGCGGCGCGCGGGTCTCCTGGAGAGGGACGACGGCGGCGCACGGGGAGATCCCGCCAGGGACTGGCCGGCCGGCGGACGTCGGCGAGCAGCCGGCGGGCGTCCTGGACGGCGGCGGACCAGCGAGGTGAGGCGAGGGAGGCATCCCGATCCGGCGGCGGTGGGCGGCCCGGTCCAGGGCGATGCGAGGCGGGGGAGGCGGCCCGGTCCGGGGCGGAGCGGCGGCGGCCGGAAAGGCGGGGCGACGCCGGAAGGCCAGGAGGGCGAGGCGGGCCAGCGGGAGGCCGGCGGACGGGGCGGTCGGCCGGGCCGGGGAGGGCAGCAGGTGGGCTGGCGGCAGGGGAGCCGCGGCTGGGCGGAGGCCGACAAGCGGCCGGCGGCCGCGAGCACACGGGGAAGACCGCGCGGGCAGACCGGCACACGGGGAAGAGAAAAGAAAAAAAAGGGAAGATCGGAGCGTGAGTTGCAGTACGCGGTGGAAAAACCCTAGGGCTCTGATACCATGTCAAGATTATGCAACTTGGATCTATTGCACAGCTCAATAGGCATACATATAGTACAAGATGACTTGGAATACAAGACAAGAAGAGAGTCCTATGGTAATAGGAATACAAAAGGTAAGTCCAATCCTACTATATCTCTAACACCCGTGACCCTCGATATGGCGACGTCGACACTGTCACACCGTCTGCCAATCACGCAGACACCGGCCAACCGCGGGTCACCACCCTCTGGAGGCACCGCTGTCATGTTTAAGTGAAGGATGAGGCCCTCATTTCTCGTTTCCAAGCAACATGCAGTTCAATTATATTTTTGTTCATATTTTTATAAAAAATTTAAACTATTCGAGTCATTGTTGTTACGGAGAACAAGTTGTTGCTATTGTCATTTTTATATTGAAGTGGAGCAATTTTTTCTTTAAATTCACATACACACACTTGAAATCTTGATTCCGCCACTATCAATAGAGATGAGTTTTGGCAAGAATTACTTCGTCACAAGTATCTCCAATCGAAATCTCTATCTCAAATGGAGGGTAAACCAGTTGAATCTCACTTTTGGGGTGGCTTTATGAAGATTAAAAATCAGTTCCTACAGTTTCAAACTTTTATTGCCAATTGTGGTACTAAGATCTGACTTTCAGAGGACGTCTAGCTGAGTGTCCAACCTGTCAGTGCCCAATACCCTTATCTATATCATATTATTTGGAAATGACATGCTACGCTATTGGAGGTAATGAGTACCACCCCGATAAATGTCAACTTCCATTGGAATTTGATAGGTTCAAAGCTACAGGATTGGTTCGATTGATCATCATAACCGTTTCTAAATAGATCACAACCAATAGATTTTCATAATTGCACATAAATAAATCACAATTGATAGATCATCATAATTGTACCAATCACAAGCGATAAATTTTTATAATTATACCTAAAGATATCACAACCAATAGATCTTCATAATTGTATCAAAACATACCACAGCCGATAGATCTTCATAATTCTACATAAACAGGTCATGATAGAAAGGGGCACAAATAGATCTTTATATTTTGAATGGGGTGATAATTCTTTACAAGACTGTCCACATGAAAAGAATTAAGCGGAGTTATCTTTAAAGTGGATTTTGAGGAAGCTTAAGATAAAGTGAAATGGCCATTTCTCCAACGGACTCTCGGGATGAGGGGATTTGCACCTAAATGGTGCACCTGGATTAAGAATCTTGTATCTAGGGGGACTGTATGCATAAAGATCGATGACGACATTGGCTCTTTTCTCAATCGAAGAAAGGCCTACATCAGGGTGATCCCCCTATCTCCACTACTATTTTATATAGTAGTGGATATGATGGCAATTTTTATCAACTAGGCCAAAGAGGATGGAAAAATTTGAGGAGTGGTTCCTCATCTAGGCGATGATGGCCTCTCCATTTTGCGATATGCGGATGACACCGTTCTATTTTTAGAACATGATTTGGAGGAGGCAAAGAATCTAAAACTCCTCTTATTTGCAACTATCCGGCCTCAAAATTAATTTTCATAAGAGGAGGCTAAGGATCATGAGAAACAATATAAGTTGTTGTTCGGATGTGGGGTAGGGCAATTCCCCTTTCATTACCTCAGCATTCCAATCCATTTTCGTAAACTACAAAATTTTGAGTGGAAGGGTGTTGAGGACCGTTTTGAAAAGTGTCTAATTAGCTAGAAAGGCAAACACCTCTCATCTGGTGGACGCCTAATCCTGGTTAACTTCGTGCTTACCAGTCTTCCCATATTTATGCTATCTTTTTTTAGATATCACTTGTTGTTCTAAAATGACTTGACTACTATAGGTCCAGATTTTATTGACAAAGCGATGGTAAAAAAAAAGAAATATAGATTGGCTAAGTGGAGTATCCTTTGTCGGCCCTAGAATCAAGATGATCTTGGCATCCAAGATCTCGAGGTCAAGAACACCAGCCTTTTATGTAAGTGGCTTTTCAAGCTTTCAAATGAGGAAGGGGCATGGCAAACTTTAATGCGACGCAACTACCTCAATAATCAAACCTTTATCCCAAGCTGAAGGGAAACTAGGTGATTTTCACTTTTGGATGGGCCTAATGAAGGTTAAACACCACCTTTTCCAATTTGGGAAATCTCAGCTCCATGATGAATCCCAAATTCATTTCTGGAAAGAGAATTGGTTAGGAAGCGCCCTACTATCCACTCAATACCCCCGGCTATTCCATATTATACGCAAGAGACATGTTGATGTTTTGAGCATGGGACCCATCAATGTATCTTTTCATAAAGGTATTGTTGGGCAAAATTTGCAGGACCTACATTAGTTGGTCACTCGTGTTGCTCTAATACATCCAGCACAAGATAGGGACAGGTTCAAATGGAACCTACACCAAAAGGACGAATTCTCAGTGAAATATTTATATGAGACACTTGTGCATCAAGAAATTCCAAATGTTAACCATACCATTTGGAAACTTAATCTTCCTTAGAGGATAAAGATTTTCTTGTGGTACCTACCTCGGGGGGTCATCACTAAAGATAACCTTATCAAGAGAAATTGGCCAGGCAGCAAGTGGTTTTCCTTCCACAATAATGATGAGACCATCCGACACCTTTTCTTTGACTGCCCCATTGCCTCTTTCGCATGGTAGGCTACACATGTAGCCACAAGTTTGACTCCACTCAGGAGTATCGCAAACATTTTCGGGAATTGGTTGTTTGGGTTGAGTCAGGATCTTTGTGTAACCAGTTTAGTGGGAGCGGCTGCTTTATGTTGGTCTATTTGGCTATGTCGAAATGATGTTGTTTTTTATAAGAAAAAATTCACTAACCCTTTGAAGGTGATCTACTCATGCACACTCTGGATCTGAACATGGTCAACGTTGTAGAGGATTGAAGATCGGGAGACCATGCTGATCACTTGCTGATCCCTGGAGGTGGTGGCCAGGGAGATCTTCAGCAAGCATGGATGGCCATTGTACACTCGGCTACAAGCGGATTGATTTGCTTGTTCTAGCTATCAACTTTTCATTTCATGTTTGCTGCCTTTGGTGTTTTGCCGGGTGGCTGTAGTGCTAATTATGTAAAACTTATGCTTATTTGTTTGGCCGTGTGCATGTAAAAGTGCAGAGGCTGATAGATAGTCTTGCATTTCATTGCATCAACTTGTTGCGACAACAAAAGAGCAATAACATTCTTCTGCTATCTAATAAAGTAGAGCACAATAGATTAATTTCATAATGATACTTAAACATCATCCGAGTACTATTGGTTTGGTGAACCCTTATTATTAATGGACAATAACTGATGTATATTTCGCTTAATTAGTTCTGTTGTTGAGCTAATATCACACGTAGATGACCATTTGGTTAGCGATCGGAACTTTAACTCCACATACTAATATCACGTACAAATGACCTATCCAACTAATGTGTAAGCTACCTGCCGGCTGACGCATGATCCAATCAAACTTTAATTATGCGAACCGATCTAATATCACGTATAATCGATACATCTGGTGGTAATTTTGATATTTTTGCAAATAGCATAATAGGAGTAATACATACCTATGTGAGTCTAAAAAATTAAAGATGTTTCCGAGCAATTGCCCGGGACACTGTGCTTGTTTTAGGCAAAATTTTATTTAGAAACTAAAATTCCCTCTGAAGATAAAGATCTTCATATGGTACCTCTGTTGTGGGGTAATCCTAACAAAAGATAATTTGGCCAAAATTTTGTTAGTTTGCTCTTCCGTGGCACACAATCTGCATACCCTTCGACCTTCGTCCCCCTCCCCCTCCATCGTAGCACTATGGATTGGCCGTCGGGTCTTGGCAAAGTTGTATGGGCACAAATACTAGCAGAAGAGTGTGCCTTATGTTAGTTAATTCTACGTTGTTGTAATAATATTATCTTCAAAATAATTCCTATTTTTTTGTAGGTTATCCAGATGGCTACCAGCTACCAACTGGCCCCATATGTGGCCTGCGGTGACAAGAGAGTCAAGAGTACAGCCATTTGGAAATGGTCATATGGAAATTATTCAATCGATATGGATGGTGATCTAGCAATAAACTTTGTGATACTTGACCAGCTTGTATCTCTAGATTGTATTGTTACCCTTCCTTCTAAGCAAAAGAATGGACTTTTGTAATAACTCTATTTTATAAAGTTTTAGGTTGTGTTCTCAATTGATGCAGAGACCGATGGTACCACCTCTTTTATCTAAAAAATCAGCTACCAAATCAGGGGATCCTCAATGGTTGTTTACAGCAACTTATATAAGCCCACCTACCGAGGTTGATCGAGTTATCGCTAGGTCGTCTACCACTGAAATAAAAGTAGCTAAGAAACTGGAAGAACCACTCACTAGTACAGAATAGGTCTTTTAAGACCCCTCATCGCACACGGTTGGCCCAAAGCCATCACCAATGTGAACATCGCACACGATCACTATTTTGGGCCAGTGTGTGATGCGCCTCGGCAAACTGGGCCGTGTGCGATGTGAGGCACATCGCACACGATAATTTTTTGAGAAACCGTGTGCATCACATCGCACATGGTTCTTTCGTAGGAACCGTGTGCGATGTGCCTCACATCGCACACGTTTATTTCAGAGGTGCCGTGTGCGATGTGCTTCACATCGCACACAGTTATTTCACTCACATTGCACACGATTGCTTCGAAGGGACGGTGACTGTGTGTGATGTCTCGTTTCATAGGTATCCCGCATCAGTGACGTATTTTGTTTGATGACCGTGTGCGATGTTGTAATTATCGGTGACAGTTAGTTTTGATAACCCGTGTGCGATATCAAACTTCTTCTATTTATACACGCGGGAACCCTAACAGTCTTTGGCACCACGTTGTGGCCGCCGCCTCCTCCCCGAGCCCGGATCCGGTCGCCACCTCTTCCTCGAGCCCGGATCCGACCGCCGCCTCCTCCCCGAGCCCCCCCGAGCCCGGATCCGGTCGCCGCCTCTTCCTCGAGGCCGGCGACCGCTCCTCCGCCTTGCAGCAGCGCTGGCGCCGATGGAGGCTGCCGTTTTCCGTCGCGTTTGTGACACTGCGCTGCACTGTACAAGACACTTCTTTTGGAAAGAGTGTCTTGTGCAGTGTAAACGCAATGTCACAATGGTGACGACGCTCTATTGCGGTTACACTGCACAAGAAAACTACGTGACGCTGTGGGGCATTCTCTCTAGGTATTACCTTCCAAACCTCTGTACTTTGTTATACGCTGATTATACCATGCTAAATTGTGAATTGTGACTGACATGATTGTGTGCTTCGATCAGAGGTCAAGATGAAGCCCGAGCCTAAGGGGAGGTGCACGCAGAAATGTCGCATTCTAATGGGTCCATTTCATGTGAGAAAACATGGACTCTAGCTAGCACTTTCTACCCTACAAGAGCAAGCCCTAGATAGTTCCTTTCCATATGAAACTGAGATGTGCAAAAATTCTTTAGCAACTTGTGCGATGTCGAATGTGTTGTACATATATATATGATTGAGATGTGGAGTTGTCAAATTTGAGATGTGGAATTGAGATGCAGAAAATTCATTAATTTGTGTTGTGGATGCTTGTGATATATATTGTCCTGTGCATGCTGGGATGTTATTCTATTTTTCAGAGGTGGCAAGCGAAATGAACTGATGAAGCCAGGAAACATACAACGAAAACACTATCTGGTATGTAAGTCTCATCACACAAGGGCAACATTTCAGGCCCGTGTGCGATGTGCCTCACATCGCACACGGTTATTTCAAACTTGCCGTGTGCGATGTGCCTCATTGAACATCGCACACGGTTAGTTCACAGGAACCGTGTGCGATGTGGATCCACATCGCACACGCTTTTTTCTAGGGACCGTGTGCGATGTAGTAAGTGACCCCTGTGTACCAGTACCGAGCTCGACCTAAATGCTCCAGTTCGAGCGCGCGGGAACGGTGGCTTGTTGTAAGGGCGGGAGTGGCGCACGACGGCTAATTGGAGTGGTGGCGGTGGCGGCGGGCGGCAGCTGCGTCGGCGGAGGCAGTGGCTTGCCCGGGGCAGCTAGCTGTATGTGATCAGCTCTGCTAGCAATTAAGACAGAGTACGCGTATAATCAGCATGAAAGTAGTTGTCCTTCGGTTAATTTTTAGATCCGGGTGTGCTAGCAAAATCATGCCATGTAGTTTTTCTGTTGTTTGAAATCCTGTAGATGGATCGAGGTTGGATGTCGGAGAGTCGTACAAGTCGAGCATACATCAGTGGCGTCCTTCGTTTCATGAAACTCGCGGAGGCAGACATGAGGAACAAGGGGGAACGCTGATTTTCTGTCCATGTGTTGAATGTGGAAACTCTATACTGTGGGAGGACCCAAGAGTGATCGAAGAGCATTTGTTTCGGAGGGGTTTCAAGACGGGATATACATGCTGGACCAAGCACGGTGAAGAGCCGCCGGTCATGCACGTACAAAACGAAGACGGCGATCATCATATGCCAAACCCATATGATGGGCAGCCAGATGGCGACGATTGTGATTCCGATGGCGATGAAACTGCTATTCCAAATCTGCAACAAATGATTCATGATTTCGAGAGCAACCACGATGATGCAGAATACAGGGAATTCATGGGCTTGATGGAAGACGCCGAGAGACCACTGTATCCAAACTGCAAGGCAAAGCACTCCAAGTTGTCAGCAACACTTGACCTCTTGAGAGTGAAGGCAGAAAGCGGATGGTCGGACAGGAGCTTCACAAAGATGTTGGGTCTTTTTGCAGACATGCTTCCAGATGAAAATAAGTTGCCAAAAAACATCTACGAAGCGAAGAAGGTGATTTGCCCCATGGGACTAGAAGTACAGAAGATACACGCATGTAAGAATGACTGTATGCTTTATCGCAATGAGTACAAAGATTTGCGTTCATGTCGGATATGCAAAGCTCCTCGATACAAGCGTAAGTTTGCAAAAGACAAAGACAAGGCCGATGATGAGATCAAGAGGGGGGTCCCTAATAAGGTTGTGTGGTACTTGCCTGTAATTCCTCGTTTGAAGCGTTTGTTTGCAAACCCGAAGGAAGCGAAGCTGATGCGTTGGCATGCGGAGGGACGTAAGAATGATGGAAAGATGAGACACCCGGCTGATGCTGCCCAGTGGAGAAGAATCGATGCGAAGTACCCAACCTTCGGCGATGACCCAAGGAATGTAAGATTCGCAATGAGTACAGATGGAATGAATCCATTTGGCAGCATGAGCAGCAGACACAGCACTTGGCCTGTGCTTCTGTGTATGTACAACCTTCCTCCTTGGCTGTACATGAAGAAGAAGTACATCATGATGTCGATGCTTATCGAAGGGCCAAAGCAACCTGGAAATGACATCGACGTTTACTTCAGGCTGCTGGTGGAAGAACTACAAACATTGTGGAAAGAGAAAGGGGTAAGGGCATGGGATGCGTACAAGAAGGAGTCATTCGATCTCCGTGCACTGTTGCTCCTTACCATCCAGGATTATCCAGCACTTGCTAATGCTTCGGGGCAGAGTACAAAGGGAGCCAAAGCATGTGTCACGTGCATAGATGAAACCGCGAGTGTCTGGCTTCCGTTCTCGCGCAAAACCGTATACATGCGTCATCGGAGGTTCTTGAGAAGAAATCACCCTTACCGTAACATGAAGGAACAATTTGACGGCAATACAGAAAGAGGCAGCGAAACCGAGGCCTTTTACTGGCGAAGAGGTCAGTGAGATGGTGAAGGATGTGAATGTCGTGCTTGGCAAGGGACATAAACGTCCCCGTGAGAAGAGCGTGTGGAAGAAGAAATCAGTTTTCTGGGACTTACCTTACTGGAAGGATGTAGATGTACGTCACTGCATCGATGTCATGCACGTCGAGAAGAACGTATGTGACAGCGTTCTTGGTACATTACTGAACATGAAAGACAAAACGAAGGATGGCATCAAGTCACGAATGGATATGGTCCATTTGGGCATCAGACCAGAGTTAGCTCCAGTAAAGAAAGATAAGGGCCAGACGTATCTTCCCACCTGCCTGTTACACTTTATCCAAGAAGGAAATCATAGAGTTCTTGGGATTCCTGTGTAGTGTCCAAGTCCCCTCTGGTCATTGCGCAAACATCAGGAGTCTTGTTTCAATGGAAGACAAGAAACTTATTGGCATGAAGTCACACGATTGCCATGTAATGATGACACAGATGCTCCCGGTGGCAATCAGAAATATTCTGCCCACAAAAGTTCGAGAGGCGATCATGAGGCTTTGTGATTTCTTCAACTCGATATCTCAGAAGGTCATGGATCCCAATACACTGGATGATCTGCAAGAGGAGGTTGTGAAGACTCTATGCCAGCTTGAGATGTTCTTCCCGCCCTCGTTCTTCGATGTCATGGTGCATCTCGTTACACACCTTGTGTACGAGATAAAGATGTGCGGGGCTGTGTTCCTACGCAGCATGTATCCGTTCGAGCGGTTCATGGGAATACTCAAGCACTATGTTTGGAATCGGTATCGGCCCGAGGCCAGTATCGTAGAAGGATATACGTCGGAGGAGGTGGTTGAGTTTTGCACCGATTACATGCACAACTCACAGCCTATTGGTGTGCCCAGGTCTCGGCATGAGGGGAGGCTATCTGGAAAAGGGACTGTCGGAAAAGAAGTCAGCTGGAAGGATACTCATCTATTTGACATTGCCCATTTTACGGTCTTGCAGCACATGACCATAGTTTCCCCTTATATAGAAGAACACCTGAACAAGCTACGGCAAGAGTTCCCAAATGTGCCATACAGTCGGATCTTGAACAAGCACAACCTTACATTCAGCCGGTGGTTGCAGAACCGTATCGTAGACGGGCCGATAGATGACACGCTAACGTGGTTGGCCAAGGGGCCAGCATTTACAGTTCATAGTTGGGAAGCGTACGACCTGAATGGGTACACGTTCTATACGAAGGATCGAGATGCGAAGACCACATTTCAGAATAGCTCTGTCCGAGTGGAGGCCATAGATACAGATGGACAGAAGGAATTTTACTACGGGATCATAGAGGAGATTTGGGAGCTTGACTACGTGACATTCTGGATTCCACTGTTCAAGTGCAAATGGGTCGATCTCAGACATGTCAAAGTCGACAATTACGGCCATACTTATGTCAACCTCAGCAAATTGGGTTACATGAATGAACCCTTCATTTTAGCCTCCCAAGCTACCCAAATTTTCTATGTAAAAGACCTCGCACATAAGAACTGCCATGTAGTGATGCATGGAAAAAGGAGGATCGTAGGAGTTGAGAATGTTGTCGACGAGGATGAATACAACCAGTTCGATGAGTTGCCACCTATTGGAGAACGCATAAGAATCGACGAGCAAGACCAAGGGGAAACTTGCCACTACGTACGCCAAGATCATTCCGACGGGCTAGTGTACAAAGGAAGTCATCATGTAGTGGATTCATGATTTATTTTGAATCTGGCGTAGTACTCAAATTTGTTTTTGAGCCAAATCTGTACTCATTTTGAATATGCAATCTGTTGAAGTTAGCAAATTATGTTTCGAAAAGTGATCGCACATATGTCGAATATATGCGGAATTTTGATTCTGATAGTCATATATGTCGAATACCTAATCGGTCGTACTGTAGAGGATCATCACATCGCACACGGTTGTAAGCAAATAGCCCGTGTGCGATGTCACTTACGTCGCAAACGGTAAACTCGCTCAGCCCGTGTGCGATGTGGTCTTGGTCACATCGCACACGGTTAGAAGCTGCAGCCCGTATGCGATGTGGCCTACCACAGGTCATCTAACCGTCTACTCTGTCATTTGCAACACTGATGGAGAAGACATTTTCACACAGATTAACAAGACATTTACAATCAGAAAGTAGACATTTCGAACGCAGATTTAGCGTACATTTGGAACACAGATTAACAACACATTTCCAACAAGGTTTAAGAAGACATTACATAACACATTTCCAACACCGTTTAACAACACATTACATAACACATTTCCAAAACTAAAGCAAAGGAAAATACATAACACATTACATAACGAAAGCAAAGGAAAATACAAACTATCTACACGGTCTCCAGCGGCAGATCTTCGTCCACAGGGTCAGGAGTGAGCTCCGAGATATTTTTAACTATGTAGAAGCTCACCGCCTCGTCACCCCACCGGATGCACTTCGCGTGGAGGCGCAGGCCAATCCTGGGGTTCCTGCAGCGGATGAGGGTACGCCCCGGCTCGTGGTGAGCTTCGAGGAGAAATCCGAGGTGCCGCGGGAACTTCTTCTCCAGGATACACCGGACGGCGTACGCACCGGAGTAATGGACGGGGTCGGAGTGGTACGCACAGAGGAGGGTGCCGTCGGTGGGTCCATAGTCGGCAAACTCCAGTGCCTTGGCAGTGGCGCGGGAGAGGGGCATGGTCATCTGCACGCGGTCCTCGCGGATGGGCGACTCGTCGCGCTTCCGCTTCCCCGCAGAGCTCCCTGCAGCGGCCATTACGACAGATGGAGGAGGTGGCTGGAGGGGTAAGGAAGAAGAGGTTCGACGGAGCACGGCGCGGAATGAAGTACGGAGTGAAGTAGAGGAACCGACGAGGCTAGAGGCGTGGCTTGTAGGAGTGAAGTAGAGAAACCGACGAGGCGGCGGTTTAATAGGAGTGAAGTTGAGAAACCGAAGAGGCGGAGGTCTACAGGGGCGACTCTTCGTGTCGCACACGGTTACGAACCCGATATCCGTGTGCGATGTGAAACACATCGCACACGGAGACCTAATCATACACGTGTGCGATGTTACTCACATCGCACACGGGTGTTACCAGTAACCCGTGTGTGATCACTTCGCACACGGTTAGAGTTATACACCCGTGTGCGATGGATGTTACATCCCACACGGGCCGTAATATGTGACCGTGTGCGATGGCTAGCCCCGTACAAGTAGTACCTAGGTCACCCCGTCCGTCCATCAAAACATTTCGACTTCGCGCGCGCCGCCTCGCCCGAATTTCCGTCGCCTCCCGCCTCCCGGAGCGCCGCCTCGCCATCTCCGGTCGCCGGCTCCCTGTCGTCGAGTCCCCGAGCGCCGCCTCGCCATCTCCCGACCGCCTCGAGGTCTCCCATCGCCTGCCTCCCCGTCGCCCGAGCGCCGCCTCCCCAACAGGTTAGGGTTCTCAGTGTCCTCACAACGAGTCGCAAGATAGGGCTATATGAACGCGTGTGTTCCAGTGCTGCTTGCAAATATTTGCGTGTGTTCCGGCACTTGATTTACTTCTTCTTTTTTATGCCATTATCATCCTGTTAGTTAGCTATGACGTCCGGTAATGAATGGCCGGACCTCTCCCGAGAGAGACCGAAGAGAACTCATCATCACAGCCGGAAGGGACCACCACTGATCAAGCAGAAACCCTGACAGCTGTGAAGAAGTCCAGAGGAATTAGAAAACCAAGCAAAAAGCCCCAAGGAGTATGGCAAGTGGAGGCCATCGACGACAGAACCGGGGCTCCTACGGAACCAGAGAAAACGGAGAGGAAGTTCCGAACCATGTGCGGGGCAGTGGTAAGGGATAGGGTCCCCATTCACTTCGAGGATTGGACAAAGGTTGGTAAGGACCTGCGCGACGCCATAGTGCTAGAGATCATGCAACACTTCAGGGTGCCGGAGCAATGGAAAACGCAGGTGGAACAATGTGCACTCTCGAAGGCAAAGGATGCTTTTAGGAATTTTAAGTACGTGTTGCACATGAAGTTTATGAAGCAGAATAAGGAGCCCTTCGGAAAGTATCCACACATTCTACCCGAGGACTGGGCCAGATTTGTGGAGATGCGGCGAACGCCGGAGTTTGAAGCCAAGAGTGCGGCAGGCAGGGCTCTAATCGCGAAGAACAAACACCCCCATAGAATGGGGGTCAAAGGATACTATGGGAAGCGGAAGATTTGGGACAGGGAGGACGAGAACCTACGCCTTTGGGGAGGCGATGTGCCTTTTCCTGATGTTTTGGCAGATCGGGCAAGAGACTTCCTGAGGGCGAGGTCTACAACCGATTCCTCGGGTCAGGTTGTGTTACCCAACCCAGCAGACCAGGAAGTGTACCAAACTATGGTAAGAGCGACTACCTCATTCAGTCGTCGGTCTATAGTTACGACAATATTATGCTTATGTACCTACTAATTATATATGTCTTTATGTGCAGAAAGAGCTAAGCGTCCAGGCTTTGCAAGGCTCATTTCGGCCTCAAGGCTGCAACGACATTCTCACGGCCGCATTGGGAACCAAGGAGCCCTCGGGTCGTTGTAGGGCGATCGGGACCAATGTTGCCCGTAGGAAGGCCTTCCCTCAAGACGCGGAGGAGATGCGTGCGAGGAAAAGGGCGAGAGCGGAGCAGAAAAAAGAAGAGATGAAAAAAGAGATACTCGCCCAATTCATGGGCATGATGGACGAAAGGCTCGCGAAAGAAAGAGCTGCGTGGGAGGAGGCGTACAGATCGCAAGCGGTTGAAGCTGCTGCACACCCAAGCCCCGGTGCACGCAGGAGTAGCTGTGCGTCATGTCACGATGCGGTTGAAGGCCATGAGGAAACAGCCGACAGGTCTCCTATCGATGACATCACGGGGCCGACGAAGTGCAAGCTACAAGTGCCAACAGCGCACATGGCTTTTCCGTTGGTGGCAGCTACCGGATTGGTTCATCCACCGGCTGAGGGAGCTACCGTGCACTGTGTACCGATACAGCCAGGGTTCGCGAGGTGC
The DNA here is from genome assembly GCA_019208055.1 of Stipa capillata. Classification (NCBI taxonomy): domain Eukaryota; kingdom Viridiplantae; phylum Streptophyta; class Magnoliopsida; order Poales; family Poaceae; genus Stipa; species Stipa capillata. The sequence continues at coordinate 725,098 of JAGXJF010001946.1, read as the reverse complement.
ACCGTCGATAAAGTCGAGCCTGGCTTCCAGAGCCTCCCGCTATTCCACGTAAGCCAGGATGCCGAACTCCAGACCTTGGGACAGGCGGAGACGTCCTTCGTCCAGTGGCCGAAGAAGGACATACTCCTTGTGCCCTTCACATCGGCACCGCCTCCTACTTCCCCACCCAGGCCTGCTGAATCTGAGCCGCTCTTCGCACCACATCCCGTCATGAGCACGCCGTCTGCGCCGCCTTCGTGCCCACAACCTCAAGGGTCACCCAAGCAAGCGCTGGTGCTTCCGACACCAGGAGATGTTGACTTACCGTCACCGCCCGCACCAGTGCAGACTAGAAGTACGAGATCAGCGCCGCTGAAGGGCACGGGCAAGGGACAGGGCAAGGCCAAGGGCAAGGGCCAGGGCAAGGGCCAGGGCAAGGCCAAGGGCCAGGGCAAGGCCAATGAGCTGGGGTTCATGACGGACGAACAATTGAACCGATTGTTTCCCCCGGCGGAGGTCGTAAGGAAGTACGTCAAAGGAGAGCCATTGCTACCCCCCCCAAGACTTGGTGAAAGCAGGTTTGATATGCAGAAGGCTACATGACCACTATATCAAACTATGTAAAGCCGGTGAGATGAGCATTCCGGTGTGGTTCAAGAAGAAGCATTTCCTTCATGAGATGAATGATTGTGCCACGGTGGAGTTCGAGGACTTGTTTCTCCTCTTCAACCTGGATGAGCTCGATGCCTCCCTCATGAGATGCTGGACATTGTAAGTATTTTACAAGGAATTCCACATTCTGGCAACTCTCTTTTGTTTCGTAAATGATACCTCTTTTCTTTCGTATGCTTAGGAAAATGATCACCGATTGCGAGGATAGGAAAGAACCGGTGGGTTTCCTCGACCCACAGTTGGTCTCGAAGCAACAAATCGAGGCGAATAAGGAATTGATCTTAGGTTATGTCGTCGACGCGTTGCTTGCTCAACAGAAGAAAGAGTTCATTCTCCTTCCATACAACCAGCAGTATGTGTGGTTTTATACATTAGCTGTACGTCCATTGTCATCATTCCACACGGGTTGTGATATCTTTTTTTTGCAGCACACATTGGATCTTAATTATCATCATACCTAAATGGAGCAAAGCCGTGTACCTTGATTCCTTGCAAAGGGCACATTACGACTACTCGGAGATGAGGGAATTCTTGCATAGTGCTTTCGCCGAGTACGCCAAGCGTGGAGGGAGGTGCTCACCAAATGGGGTCCCGGGGGTCTTGGACCAAGGAGCAGCCGACGACTTGGCGGAGGTAACAATTGGTACAACATTCCTCCTAAGTGGTAAGTAATGCTAATTGATGCCCTAATTGATGCCGTAATTCCTCAACAACTTTTCAGTGTAACCAGCAGCCAGCAGGAACCAACCTTTGTGCTTTTTACGTTTGTAAGCAAATGACGAGGATTGCTCCGAGTTCGAAGACAAGAGGCACTGCTGGCCTCCATACGGTTAGTACTGTATGTGAGACTCAAGATTTTACATTTTACCTACATGCACCTAAATCTGAATTTAATTACTTCGTGCAGATTTTGAATTCGATGCACAAAGGACCGTTGAGTGAAGACGATATTGCCGAGATTAGAGGACAGTTTGCCCACTTCTTCTGTGAGCATGTCATAGCGGAAAAGGGACAATTCAGATCACCTTAATTCGTTGTGAGGTATTTATTTTCTTCGTTGTGAGGTATTTATTTTCTTTCTGTTGGCTGTCAACCTTGTCAGATCCAAACTTGTACGAATGTTGGCTGTGAACTCCTGTTTAGGTAGCTGTGAATGGGTCAACTCATATTCAATTGATTCAATTTGCTTATATGTCGGCTGTGAAATGTATGTGATCTCTGTTTTATTTGTGTTTGGATCAAATCCGTGTATTTTGCCTGATGGATGAAATCTGCGTATATATGTGGCTGAATAATGAATTCTGTGAATGTGGCCGATGAATTCTGCTAAATGATATTGTTGCCTGAGATTTCCAATTGTCGCTACTGTTGCATTTCCCAGCATCACACACGGCTCGGCGGCCTGAATCGTGGGCGATGTGCCAGTCAACGCACACGGACCAGAGCATTGGACCGTGTGTGATGTGGCCACTCATCGCACACGGTCCCAAATATATGCTCGTGTGTGATGACGCGCAGTCATCGCCCACGGTTAAGACCAAATAACCGTGTGCGATGTGGGACAAATATCACACACGGTTCTGAAAATATGACCGTGTGCGATGTGGGATGTTATTGCACACGGGTCCTATTTTGGAAGCGTGTGCGATGTGTATCTTCATCGCACACGGTGAATACTATGGACCCGTGTGCGATGGCTCGGCCATCGCACACGGTGAAAAGAACGGAATCGTGTGCGATGTCCCGAGCCATCGCACACGGGCTTATTTAAAAAGCCGTGTGCGATGTGCGTATCATCGCATACGGCGCTGGACCCGTGTGCGATGTGCCCCCCACATCGCTGACCAGCCCGTGCATACGGCCTGGAAAACCGTATGCGATGAGCTTTTTTACCCGTGTGCGATGAACTTTTCTGTGGTAGTGACTAGTTCCATTTGAAATGAAACCAAGTTCAGTTTACAGCCCATCTAACGTTTTACCCAGAGTTTTCATCTCCTAATTAAGCACAAGGTAGTCACTCATTTCTGAGCATGTATAACGGCACGCATTTTCCTTTCTAGCTAGGTGCCCCACTTCAAAGGAGCATTCACATTCTTCACGGCGAGCCGACCAGAGTTCAACGGTTAGGTCTACGAGCATGTAGCTACGTGAAAGTGGTGAAACTTTCATATGAGATTACAACTAGAACATGCACTCACACTACCACGTCATACGTATACACACGTCCTCGTCTACTGAAACACACGGTGGATCTAAAGCGAATATTGAATTTATCTAATACCTCATAAATTGTGCATGAAAAACACGGTTTATCACTGAACACGCACCGGCTCTGCTAACCACAAGTGCTTCACGTGGAAGTGGTGAACTACCGGAGACGTGATACTACATATGTGGATATTACATTTCCATTTTGTGGAAGACTTACGTGGATATAACTAGAGTTCAATTCCCTATTTGCACAGCTTTACCACTAAGCCATATCGATGTCCAAAGAAATCACTTCATAGCAACAAACAAGTAACAAGGCCGATAATTGGCACTCGGCAACATTGACGACTCACCTTTGATTGATCGATAATTTATCCATTAGAAATGAGTGCGAGCTATACATACATCATCTGCCCAACGGTTGAAGTGAAAGCACAGAGGTATAAAACATCTACATCTCCAACTTTCGAACACCAAAATAGACAATCCGTAGTGGATATACACGGCAAGAAATCAGAATATCAGCACTACAAATTGAAGTGCCCCAGCTAGCCCAAGGTGGTACCGATAATGTATGACTCCTCGGATCGAACCGCCAGGTCTTCCAGGAGGATGTCCACATCGAATTCGTCACGATTCAGAGCCATCCAATTTGGTTACTGCATGCCGCGTCTGATACTTTTGATCCTCCTCCGTCGCTTTACTTCTCTGTAAAAGTGTTAAGGGCGCGCGTTTTGTAGAGAGACCTCGTGGCCTTTTTGCATGCGCTTTTGATCCACTGCGCTAGATATTAATGCCGGTCCACCGCGGTCTTATCTACGGCTGCGGCACAGTTGCAGTGAGGCTGATGGATCCCTGCCTCCACTTATTCTGACCCCACGATACTAATCCCCCGTTTAGCATTAAAGTGGATCATTATTATTTTGTTGGGTCACGCTGTTTCTAAATACTCTACCCATTCGTTATCTTCTTTCATTTGTTAAAATCAGCACGTACGGAATTTACGATATCATTTACTTGATAGATACATAATCGAAAAAGAGACCTATGTATGCATGCAACTACGTATGTGTGATTGTATATAAGTCGTGCTTTGGAAGATTCGGAAAGAAAAAAGAAGGTCGGCGGGTTTTCAGCTATTAAGGCCATCTCTAATGGGACGTTAGTAGCGAACGTTAGGAAAAAACTCAACCATTATATTAGTATATCGTCGTTTAAAGAAGAGTTGGAGAACTAAACTCTTTTAAATTATCTAAAAATTTGTGAAATAGTTGTTCACATTAGAGATTATGGCTTCTTATTAGACGCTTTCTAATGTTATGTCATTATCTTTTTTTAAATACCTATCTAAAATGTCTCTTGCATTAAAGATGGTCTTATTAAAATCCTCGACAAGGTGCTCTCGATAATCAAGAGTGAAGCAGCTTTGTAGGCTGAGGTTAGGGCTATCGGACTCGGGTCTCTTATGCCTTGATTTGATGAGCTTTTTTTTTCTAGCTCTCCGCTGAAAAAGTCAAGTCCAAACAAACGGATATTTTTAAAGGTTGGCTTCCATCGAAGCGCTTTTCCCAATTGAACTACAGGAGCGAAGCAGCTCGCGAGGTGCTTCCCGCGACCGAAATGTACTCCGCGGGACCCAGTTACCACCTTGCCCCTGAAACTCACAGGAATTACACCCAAAATGCCACCCTATAAAATCTACCGATTCCCGTGCGGCTCGAGCCCCCAACCCAAGAAACGCGAAGAGGATACCCATGCCGCCATGCGGCGCTAGGGTTGCTGCTCAACGCCGGCGGCCTCCTGTCCCATCGAGCTCCGTCCTCGGCATCGCCTCCCTTCCATCCTACAAGCGCCATTGTCGATCTGCTGCACAACCAGGAAGCCCTCATCGCCGGTTCCAGCGCCGCCACGCCTCCATCCCAGCCGGATCTGGCGTCGCCATGCAGCCGGACTTCCTCCCCACCAGATCCCGTGCCTCCATGCCTCCAGAACTACCTCCCCGTAGGATCCCAGGCCGCCATGCCCCCGAGCGACCCGAACGGCCATCATCCAGATCCAGGCGCCCAGGTAATGCAGCTCCTTCCCCTTCTCTTGTATTTTGTTTTGAACAGAGATGATAATTTGATATGTTCAGAATTTGTAAAGTTAATCTGATAGCAATCGATTTGTATAATGACATGGTGAAATTTCAGTGATGCAATGTGTGTATTCTTGCGATGGTTCGGGTCCTGGAATCCGTGAATGATAGCATATTGCAGACTGTCGAATTGGTCCGAGTTCTGCTCAACTTTGATTGCGAATTGGTCCGAGTTCTGCTCAACTTTGATTGCGAACTGATTCAAAGATTGCAAAGTTGTGCAGCGAGAAGCTATTGATGTGTGTTAGAGCTAGATCCAACAGTGACGAGCAGCCGGATTCAAGCAGTGATTCGACTTTTTTTTGGATGATTCATGTAGTCATTTGTCAGATGCTGTTGTGCAAAGTTCTTATGTTGTAGAGAATTTTCTGAAGTTGTGTACATAATCATTGCTTCGTCTGTTGATGTTGTTCTTGGAGTTAAGATGCTGCAATATTTGTTCTTGAATTTTGCAAGGTCTATATGCAAGCGATGCTAAAGATATCGTTTCTACGCCTAACTCTACGCCTAAACTTCCAGAGACAATGGAGATTATATGTTTGTGGGTGATCGGCTTTTTTAGATAATGGAGACAATTTCTTGATGTAATGGAGTCAGTAAGAGACTAGGCAAAACTGAAAGTTAAATGCAATGTTAATTCGCTTTACTGTCTTTATATATGGATGTTTCCTGTTTCTTTGACATGAATGTTCATGGTATCTTAAGTTATACTCCCTCTGTCCAACAATGTAAGGCGTACACGCATCCCAATATTTACAATTAGACCTATATTATTTTGGTTACGTGACATAAAAGTGGTATCATTGGATTCGTTTTCAAAAATACTTTCCGATGATATCATTTTTGTGTCACATAACCAAAATATTATAGGTCAAATTGTAAATCTTGAGATGCATACGCGTCTTACATTATTGGATGGAGGGAGTAGAATTTTTCAAAGTTTGGTCGTAAAATTCAGTGCACTGTTTCATATCTACGGTAAGCTAGCTCGTAATATAGTATCATTTACGCTATAACGGTATATCAGAAGTAAATTAGCATAAAAATAGGTGATTAACGTTAACCCACGTATAAACAGGCTCGGACATTTTAGACATTTCTACTCACAGCCATAATTTTAATAGTTAGTTTGCCAAACAACTCTCACTACTACAGAATGGTTTATCCGTGGCGCCATATCCGAGGCGGTTTAGAAAAAGTGCCACGAATAACCTATGTCGGAAGCGGTTAGCACGAGAAAACCGCCTCAGATAACGATTCCGGGAGCAACCGCCACAGATAACGACCACATCGGAGGCGGTTATAAATAAGCAACCGCCTCCAATATTATCCGAGGCGGTTAACTATTTATGACCGCCTCGTATACCGACGTTATCGGAGGCGGTTATATATTGGCAACCGCCTCGGATAAGCGAGTACATATCAGAGGCGGTTGCCGATATATAACCGCCTCGATTTAGTCCGTTAGTGGCCGAGTGTCTCTTTTGGGAGGCAAACGCCAGACCTCTTGGCGTTTGGTTTGGGGGGCAAACGCCAGACCCCTTGGCGTTTCGTTAGCCGCGCAAACGTCAGCGGACGTGGCGTTCGGTGCTTCGCCCTCGGTGGAGGCGACGCTGGCGTCTCGCCCTCTGTCGGGGCGACGCTTGGGGGGCAAACGCCAGACCCCTTGGCGTTTGGTTTAGTCCCACCTCGCCCAGCGACCGCGCGGTTGAGTGGTTTATATATCCGGCTGCGTGTTGCGGGTTGAGATTTTCTGCATAGTAGTATGCCGTGGGCCTTTGCGTGGGTCCCCCGTGGGCCTTCCTCATTTGATACCGACCCAATCCACCCGGCTGCGCGTGTGCGTGCACGCGCATGTGTACTGGTGATGAGCTTCCGGGCAACAGGGCGCGCCGGCCATTTTTTTGGGCCCTGATCCCAGAGCAGAGAATATAGGAGGCGGTTATCTTTACCTAACCGCCTCGGATAAGTGTATATCGGAGGCGATTGTATTATTCTGAGCGCCTCTAATAATACATTATCCGAGGCGCTTACGAAAATGTAACCGCCTCCGATATGCCCTTATCCGAGGTAGTTAATGAGTTTTAACCGCCTCGGATGAGCTCTTATCCGAGGCGTTTGCATAACCGTCTCCGATGTATGCCCCCATATCCGCAACCACTCCGTCGAGGCGGGTGCTATAACCGCCTCGGATGTGCTATTTTAACCGCCTCGGATATCGTTTTCTGTACTAGTGTCTCCTTCAGTAAAGCGGGTTTGCTAGCACAGCCAGCCTAAAACTGTCTTAAGTGAAGCCATAGCCTAATTAAATAGGACCCTAATTATGTGAGACTCTCCTATCTTTTCTAGTCTCCTTTTCTGATCGTTCCTCCTAGCTCTAGTGTTTTTGTTTTTGTGCTTCATATATACGTGTAAAACCCTTGGTTAGATTCTTCCCGACCCTTTTTGACAATAAACAACATGATGCCATTTCTTTCTAAAGAAACTATGTATTTAAGGAATTAGTTTTAATTTCCAAACAAGAATTTTCAGCATATATATACTTTTTACCGCAACCTGTGAAATAAGCAACACTGTTGAGAAGTAGGCTGGCCCTAAAAATTCATATACTTGAATCAGGCTGATGCTTGTCCTAAACTAGTTCTTGAGATTGGATGTCCAACCTATGTATAAAAAGCCATCACTTGAAGTAAGTCAAACCATATAAAATAGATGCTCGCGCTTTTCTCTGCTGCATCAGGTAACACCAAGCAGTTGTTATCTTCAAAAGAAAGAGAGACGTGCGCCAAACACAGTGCGCTCTTAAAGTTTCAGACACCACTTTCAGGTTTCAACTCTCCGAGCAATGAGACAAAACTGTACCAGAAAACCAAACGTGCCATTCTCTAGATACCCAAGCTTTAATAACTAATCAGGACCTTTTTCATGTTTTGAATTCTTGGCACGACGTCGATGTGGCATGGAAGTACTTGCTTAGCTCAGGTGGACGTGTGTTGACTTGCTTTAGTTTGCGATCGATCGGGATGAAGATAGCAGAGTATGTGTGCATGCAAATCTACATGCGGATTTAGAATAATAGCAACCTAGGAAAGGCTAGGATCACCATACATGTCACACGTTCACACATGTGTGAGGTCGTTGTACTTGAGTACGCATATCAGCATGTGGGGATGATCTGAAAAAATTGTACATATGGGCGATTAACAACAAAGCTTCTCAAAAGAAATTGAACCCGGTGGATCCCGCTCATGTGCAGGTCTATAAGTGGGAACCGCGTCAACTTGGTTATGACTCGTTCGTCGAGTAGTGCCTAGAGTCAACCTTAATCTGCTTTGAAATTTATGTTTTTCCACGATTCGATCACTTTTGAACAGAGTACTGCACCAAAACATAAGCAATTTTTGAAACTATATAACACAAAAAATATGTTGCTACGGATAAAAGAAAATTTATGTTACCATATTTGCCCCGCCCTCAACTTAACCGCGGTACCTGGCCGGGCTTTGCCGTGCCTCTGCTATCGCACTTGGCCTACCACTGCTACACTAAGGTCCAGGATGCGGAGGATGGCCAAGCGGTTGGTGTGTCTTGTCGCATACTCATTTGTTTCTGAAATGGAGACAAAATATTTGTCTCTTTTCATTGATTAAGCGAGAGTTTTAAAAAGTTACGGGTCTAGAAAATCCAAAGAACAGAAACCTACTCTCTCGACAAAATAATCCCCAAATGTTTAGCCTCCTTGATGGACCAAGTTGCCGCGTCGTATTTTCTCCTTGCGATGACGACCAGTGGCATGGTTGAGACAATGCGGAAAACCTTCACATTCCACTCGTTTCCAAGAGACAAGCATTATAAGCGATGCAAGTGCTTTCCGTTGGTGGCTTGTATGCTCAATAACATGTATCCACTATTCTTTGACCGTCCCTAAACCACCTGGGAGGTTAGCTTGGAAATGACGTAACCCAAGCCAATCCTTTACTGCATACTCATTTATAGGACCGAGTAAAGGGTGATGGAAGCCACGGTATGGAATTTTTAAGGGCATCTCCAATAGCAAAGGGTAGTCTTCTCTTAATCCCATCAATGTTATCTAGACATGGCAATAGAAATATATAGTACAATGGTTGAGAATGTTGTCTTCCCCTATATTTAATATTTGTGTCTCTAATATCCTTAATTTTAGGGGCATAAGCCTTTCTTTAGCCTTCTCTTAGCCAAAGGAAGGCAAGTTTCTCTCTCTTCACTCCTTTTCCTTCACGTCAATAAAAAATTTGTAGGAGTTATTTTGTCTCATTCCTTGTAGGGATTTTATTTTTAGCTAGACGCCAGAAAAGAGCATGATAGGTGGTACTCTTTGTGCAAGTCATTTTTTGATCCAGGCTCAGAATAGTATGCAACCAGCGAGAATGATATACCTTGTGTATGTGAGGTGTACGTGCACCCCATAGGCCTAGTCCACTTTCAGGCACCGCGAGTTGCGAGCCATCTGATCTAGTGAATCGGACCGCGTGTAGTCGTCTTCTTCTTTCGGCGGGTTAGAGTTAGGGGTGAAGGGTCATCGACAAGGCTGAGATTCATGGTGGTGGGGTTCATACTGGCCGGACAAATGCCTTTACTCTCTGGGCTTAGAGGGACAGGTGGGAGTAGCGATGGACAAGTGGTAGAGGCGAGGGGTTAGGATGGTGCAACGAGTTAGTGGGGTTGCACCGCTAGCAGGCTAGACCGCTCGTGGCTGGAGCAGAAGGGAGATAGAGGAAGAGGTTAGGAGCGGCAACAAAAATGGAAGATACCGTAGACAACAGAATAATTACAGGGGGCAGGGTTGAACGAGCTAGGAAGGGTTGAAACGATGACATGGCGAGACAACGGTGTAGAAGGTGGCAAGTGCAGTGGAAGAGAAAGAAGTCGAGATCGAAGATGAAGACGCAGGCCTAGCAGAGGTGGGCCGCGCGAATTGGCCGACGGTGGGTACGCCATACCGGAATGCAGCTTGCGCAGGCGGTCGTTATTTCTCCTCTGCAGCGAGGACGGCAGGAGGCAGGAAGGAAGCATGTCTCGTGCCGGGCCGACAGCGTGCCTTCTGGCCCACCTAATGATCGCCACATGGGCCGGACAAGTCTAGAGATTTTCTGCTCTTGGGCGCCTTTGACCGGAGAAAACAATGGTGCACGCTCCACGGTCGTACGCCGTATTGGTGCCAGACCCAAAGACTTGCATACATGGCCGCACGGCGGTGCAGCACGGAGTTGAGCCGGCGAGGGTACGGATCAGACTGCGACTTTATGATGGACCTGCTGATCCCAAAACCAATATCATATACCGTACATGTTTTTTCTTTGAACTTCATATACTGTACATGTTAATATCGTATAATCGATCTGTATATTATCCTGACTTCACCAATTAGTTACTGTATACTGTAGTGCTTGATTTTTCTTTTACTAGTGTCAATAGATTGATATTGGAATTTGTAAACGATCTCACAACACATTTGGAGGTAATTATTGCACGGTACTACAGAACGTCGATCACAGAGTGAAGCATAAACATGTAAACACATAACTGATGGTATTTTTCAGATCAATCGGACATCAAATATGATGCCCCAGTCCCAGATGTTTTTAAAACTTCTTTTGTATACAAAAAGATATGAACACACATAACTGAAACTAGTGTGTATGCACTCAGGAGATAAGAGAAGCGTTGATCGATCAACCCATGTCTAGTCTTCGTATACATATATACATGATCAACATATACATGACCATACCCATGCATGGTTATCTCTGCATGTACCTGTGTCGTCGCCGACGTAAATTCCGGCAGCGCTAATGGTGCCCACCGTCGCTCGGGCCCGACGGCGGCACCGGCCGCCGCGACTTGGGGACGACGCGGTCCGTCGTCGACATCCACCCACCTTCGCCGCCGTGGCCAGACACGATCGCCGACGCTGTAGCAGACATAGAGTGGCCGTGGCCGTGACCGCGATAACGGTGATCGCTCCTCGCCACCCCTGCCGTCGCCGACGTGGACGACGCAACCGCAAGCCCTAGGAGGAACCCCAGCGACACAATCATCACCAGAAGAGGGACAAGGATCCGTGAGCAGTGAATCTGCAGCCATGATGCACGAAGAGGAGGAGGACGACGAGGCATGGCTGGCCAGCTGATATGTGCTGTTAAATTTGATGGTATCTCTTACAGGTATTTATCTGATTTTTGCACGTACGCGTTCTTTTGGATACAACAGATCGATCAGATATAGAAACGATGTGTTATTTGATTGTGTTATGGGATGTGATGCGATTCGGTTTAGGTTTTTCAAATAGGCGAGGGGAGTCCCGGATAATCTAGACTTGTGCAAATTGCTTGGCATAAAGCTGTCTTCTACTGTCCCTGTTTGCCTATTCATATCCCACATCTGTGTAAAAGACAATGGAGGTTAGGGGGAAAGTAAAAAATTCATATGAAATGCACTGTTTAATGTGCATGTCCATGTCCAGTAGTTCACGAATTCGACTTGTGCTACTGGGCCTCTTTAGATCATAGGAGTTAGAAAACATAGGAATAGAAAAAACATAATAATAAAATGTCACGTATTATGAATGTTTACAGATCTCGAAACATAAAAATTTTAGAAGTGATGTCTTTGGATGGTTCGTAGAAAATAAACACATAAATTCTAAAGGAATGAAGAGAGAGAGTGGAGAGAGATAGAGAGGGTGCATTGGACTTCTCAAAAAATGAGATTTGAGCTCATGTTGGTTTTCCTATGAAATTAAGAGCATAAAAATATATTTTATAGGAATTTGAGAACTCCAATCCTACAATCTAAAGATCCCTTATAGAAAATTTTCCTAAGAATGAAAAATTCTAAGAGGCCCTACAGGAATATAGGCATATAAAACTATCCCAGTCCTTGCATGTCCCAAGGTATGAACCATTTGGCGCGGTTTGGAATATTATTAAGAATTCCATTGTCTCGTGGGAATTGTACTGTTTCCTGCGGGATTCATGCGTTCTGAAACAGGCTATAAGAGAGTCGCGTATTGTTCTGCTTACGCTCCAGTATTGCATTTATGAGTCTTTTTTCTTGGGAAATTTGCACATTACGTTCCGTACTTCTTCTTTTTTGAACTTAAATTAGCACATTAGTTATTTTGTGAACGAAACTGACTTTCTCCGAAAGCAAAAGGCATTCTAGTAGGGGCACATGAACAAAGTCTATTGCCTGCACAAGTGGATCATAGGGCATTATGTTTTGCCCTTTTCTCTCCATCAAATGTCAATTCTTGGAGGGGTCCAGGACCCATGGCCAAAAGAAGACAGGTAAGGAATCGGAATGTTTTTGACATTTAGATTCGCATTACCACGTGACATGTTGACATGCCCTTTCGTGTTGGCGTAAACCTGCTCCACTATGCAGTTCAACATCCCCAAACTGTGCTTGCATTGGTTGGAGAAAGAAAGGAATATTAGCTCAGATTACGTACCAAGGAAAGTAAACCTTGTCTGGAACTCTGAATTTACAATTATAAGTGTCGAGCTACAAATTACATGCAAAACTGTACGGCCCAGGTCTAGGGAGAAAATAATAATTGACGAACGACTTATCAGGCCTGATTTATCATAGAATAGCCCATGGGCCAAGTCTGGAAAAAAGATGTCCAGCCTGGGCCTGATTGGGACGACAAAAGGATGACAAGATCGTAATAGCAGTTGCGGATATCCCCAGAAAGAAGAGAGAGGCAAATCAGCTCAGCTCAAAAGTTGGGGAATGGCGATGGAATAAAGCCCTCACTCCACTTCGACTTAGAATGCAATTATTGCCACAGCTCAATCTTTTCTGCAGCTGGTTACTTAGCTGTGTTCCCCCCCTAATAACAAATGCACTTGGACAAGCTATTATTGTTCAAAATATATATAAAGGCAGAACCAAAATGGCTTAGTGGAAAGGAGGAAATATACCACCGAGAAAATCTGAACAGATTGGTAGAACCGTATAAGTATATAACTGTATTGCCTTGTGCGTGAGCAAGTAAAGCTTTTCCCTCTAGCCTTGTCTTGTTCTCTTTAACTAACAGGCGGCTTAAAGAGAGTAAGGGACCAGCATGTTTAACTAGTCCCATGGTGATGCCCATAATCGCATACTTTTAGCACTCGATCACAAACCACCAAAGGGTGCAAACAAACTGCAAAACAGCAAATCACAAGTTCCAACGTACCAAAGCCATATCAACAAACATCCAAAAAAGTATTTATTATGTTGGTTGTTTGTTTGTTCCTTGCCAGAGACAAAAACACCATTCCAGAATTCAGACCACTTTCATCAGATCAACATGCAGGATGCCAATCTACATATGAAATTGAGCAGAAAGTTGGGAGAAAGAACATAGCTACTAGCTACTACCATCATAAAATGCTCTTGAGCTGGATATTTCCATCCATAAGCAAGCATGCCCTGCAGATAAGCAAAATTACAAGACAACATCCATCCAGGACAAAACAAGAACAGTGCAAGAAGATTTGCATTGCATCATGGATCTGAACTTGAAATGCCACTTATATTATGATCACATTGCTACATCCCTTAATAGATACATAACCCCCCACCCCACCACCACCATCATCATCAACCGAGCCGGCAGCCGGCGAGAGACCTCGACGGCTGCCCCAAAATGGGCGTTCAGCCCCCATCATCCGCTGGACAGCGCAAAGACAACGGCTTTTCTCGCAACTATCACGGCCGCCGTCCCGGCCTCGACAGGTATACCCGGCATTGGATTACTGTCCGGCCGATTCTGAACCCCGGTACTACGGTGAACCCGACGGTGCGGTCCTCGGCGGCAGCGGCGGCGGCGGCGTTCTCCAGGCGCACGTCGTTGACACACTCCATGTACACCTCCGCGAACCGCGCCCCGGTGCGGACCTGGAAGATGGACGCGCCATCCTCCTCGTCGCCGCCGTCGAACGCGAAGAAGAGGCAATGCAGCAGCCAGACGCGGCGCGCCATCTCGGCGAACTCCGCGAACCACGAGCTCTCCGGGAACCCCGGACCGGCGCTCACGATGCCGCGCTGCTCCTGCCTCCCGAAGAAGGCCGTCTCCATCCTCGCGTGCACGAGCGACAGGTACTTGGCGCGCAGGAACTTGCCGAATCCGCTCCACCGGGGGTTCCTCACATCGAGGAAGACGCTGGCCGGCGCCGCCTTGAGCTCCGTGAACTCCTCGAAGAACCGGCGCCGCTCGTAGAACTCCCGCTCGTCCAAGAAGCTGAAATTGAAGTCCCTCCGGTGGAAATTGGCGAACATCTTCATAGCGACGTAGGATTCGAAGACGAACTTGGCGTCCCCGGCGCGGCGCAGCGGGACGCCCGGGTGCACGGCAGCGGCCGCGGCGGCGAGATCCCACCCAGCGGCCTGCATCGAGGTGAGCATTGACTTGGCGAAGGACCGGATCGACTTCACGGTGTGCCGCAGGGCGGTGAGGAAGTGAGTGGGGTTGAGGCCGGAGACGTGGAGCTCGTCGAGCGACGCGAGGGTGCGGCCCGGGTGGAGGCGCACCTCCAGGGCTCGCTCTGCACGGAGCTCCGTGGCGAGGGATTCCTTAGCCTGGTCGAGCTCGGCGTCCTTGGCGCGGAGCTCGGCCTCCAGCTTCCGCGCCGTGATCTGGTACGTCTTGAGGAGATGCCGCTGCTCCTCGGTGTGCGCGGTGAGGGCGGTGTGTCCCGCCGCCGCCGCGTTCCTCGCCGCGCCCGCAGGGTCCTTGATGTACCTCCGCTTGGTGTCAGACAGCCTGGTGAGCTCCGCGACGACAGCGGCGTCCGCGGACTGTATCGCCTCCGCGTCGTAGGGGAACTGCGCGAGCTGCAGCTGCGCGTACGCCGCCTTCACCGCCGAGACCCCCGCGAACAGGTTGGCGAGGAGGGAGTCCGCCGCGGAATCTGGCGCGACCTGCGGCGACAGCGACGCCTGCTGCTGCGCCCCGGCTGCCTTCTTCTCCGCGGCGTTCCGGAAGAAAGCATCCAGGGAATACGCCGCGGCCAGGTTCCCCGACAGCTTCAGCTTGCTCAGCGACGGGATGGAGGTGGGGGCGGTGGTCTCCATCGAGTCCTCGTACCCGTCCCCGGCGACAGACGCCGGCGCCTCCGTCGGCCCCGACCTCGCACCAGCCGCGTCGGCGCGCTTCCGCCGCAGCAGCGTGGTGAAGGTGCGCGCCAGGTTCGCCGCCTTCTGCTGGTGCTGGTGCTGCTGCGTCGGCGGGCGCGCGGCCGCCACTTGAGCCTCCATTGCGGGCGGCCGGTTGCGCTCGCTCTCACCTCCACCCCTCCAGCTTCCTTCGCCCTCTCTGTGTGGCTTCAGCTGCTTCTTGGCTGGTTCTGCGGAGGAATGGGGGGAGGTGGGATAAATTTCCGCAGGAATATTTGGGGGATACTGCAAAGTAAAAAAGCGGGGCGTGCAGGCCTACGCATTTTATTACCGTGTACTCCTCCTACACATGGTTCAGCTACCCTACCGATGAGGAGTTTTACTGTAAGAGTTCATTTTCTATGAGGAGCAGATTTTTTTTCCAAAAAAATATGCAAATGGCTTCCAAACGTGGCCTTAATAATTTGTGCGAACCACAAGGCCCACATTCTTCTATTTCTGTGGATGAAGAAATTGACATTTTCAGTTGTGTCAACAGAGGGTGATTAATTGCTGCCAGCCATATCAATGTAGAAAAATCATGTTTTCCCATAAGAGAGAGAGACTGAGGAATAGCAAGTGTGCTGGATGTTAGAAGAGGGCAAGATATGGTGAGCTCTAACTTCGTCATCTCGGGAAGTTTCAAATCAGCGCATTGAATTGAATCGAACTAGCTACACGTGCCAGCACACCTGACCAAAGCGAAGAGGCGTGAGCCTCGTGCAGGCGTGTTTGGACGCTGTGCCAAAAGTGCGGCCAGCCAAAATTGTTTCTTGCTAGCAAATTACTGGCCACCAGCGTGGGTGTGGCAAGGCCACTGACATACGGGGACACAAAGCTTTAAAGAAAGTGTTGCACGCCACGAGGTTAGAAGTACATCTTTAATAGAGTAACGTCAGCCTTTTTTTTTAGGAGTGATATATTAAAAAGTTACTAACTTACAAGAGAGATTAAAAAGAGAGAAATATATTTTTTCTCGTGAAGGAGTTCAAGAGTTAATTGTATTAAATACAAAAGAAGACGTATTATAGAGCATCAATTTTTGTCATCTCTAGATGACATGAATATAAGAGAATGATGCCTTCTCTATTAGTATTGAAGTATGGCATCTATGAAGGTAGAGTCATTTATTAACTCTTCCATCTCCCCATATCGAGCAGATATTAAAAATAACTCATTCAATGGATTGACTCTTTAAGCTGACTCCATACGAAGAGTTCACATTAAATTAAGTATCGTAGAAAGACAATCAAGGTAGACTCTAAAGCTCCCTTTCTTATTAGAGTCTGACTTTTCACAAAGAGTCGATTCCATTCTTTTATCTTTCTCTCTTCTTCACATCAGTAATTACCATACATGATGGATGAAGAAAACCATGGTCTCAAGTCGTGGCAGCAAACAAAAGTATACGAGAGTTAGACAACTTTGAGAACATTTCCATTATGCTCGTATTCTGTGCTTAATATCCCGTTGCTTCGAAATGATTAAATCAATGTGGTTTGTGTTGCGTTGAGGGGTCGCTCCCTTTCACCCTAGGCGTGGCAACGTAGCAACATCGTCCCCTTTCTGTCCCAAGCCCAAATGATCGCTATCAGTGAGTCACCACCACGGAAATACTAGTGACACGAGCTCGAACCGACCAACGCACGCAAACCACACCAGGGCAAATCAGATCGCTCTCGCCGGTCATTTCCGATTAGGAGTAATTTAGTATTTACTATTTAGGTGCGTGCATTCCATCAGTGGCGTGGACGTGGTAGCGCTCAACAGCAGCAACGGCGGCAAATCTAGTCTAGTCTAGTCTTAGTACTGCTCATGTGCGAAACAAGGGTAAGGACACACACATGTACTAACTGTTGTTGGCTTCCAGGGTTCACACATGGAAGGAACCTAATAAAGCAACTGGCTTTTGGTCGATAGCAATGGTTGGGTTTGGGGTTTTGTTGGTATATTCATGACTCATGAGGTTAGGACTTAAATGACTAAGGGTCATAAAAAGATGTGGTACTAGAGTTTAAGGTTTTCGCGCAAGTTTAGAATACCAAAATTTCGGATGAATTTCGTATAAAAAAGTTCAATTCCCATGAAAAATGACATGTTCGAAACGAGTTGTCGTCTGTCCCCATCCTCAGGGTTCTTTTCAATGGCTTCGTAAGCGTGTTTGAATATAAATACGGCTCGAAACAAAATGGATGAGATCACGATGAATCTTGAGCAGCTCTAGAGGACCCCGAGGGCCGAAGTCCCTCGACCGTTCTCGCGGTCCTTTAGGTCCAGTAGTTTATTAGCTTCCATGTTCCTATACTCGTAAATACTGCGACACAATAATATCCTATGCTAGCATCTTAATCTTGATTAAGCACGAAATCCAATGATAATCCTAATGTCCCCACGGTTAATTTCGCATCAGCCATTCTTCTGTTAGGCCCAATGCTCCACCTTGGACTGGTGCTAAGACATGCCACATAGGCAAGAAGATGATGTGGCGGGGGTAATTAAGAAGGAGAGAGATAGTTTTGATGTCTCCAGGAAGAAACGGTGCTAAGCGCGCGGACCTATGCAAAACACCTATGTGACATCTATGTATTGGAGAGTTTAGTTGCTAAATAATTAAATGAAGGAACTTTAGCTACAAAAAGCTAAGCACATATGCATTAGGAAATTTAGTTGCTAAGCCCTTTCATGCATTTAGCACTTTATATAAGTACCTGTGCATTGTGAGGGGCCTTACTGTTTCCACGGTTTCATTACCAAACAAAGACACCAACGGGAAAGAAATTAAGGCCCTGTTTGTTTGGGCTTTTTCTGGCTTCTGCGCTTTGGCTTCGAAGCCAAAAAAGCACCTATTTAGGTGCTTTTGGTAAAGTTGTTTCAGGCTTTTCGAAGCCAAAAGCCAAAAGCAGGTAAATAGGTGCTTTTCTGGCTTCGAAGCCAAAGCGCAGAAGTCAGAAAAAGCCCAAACAAACAGGGCCTAAGACGACAAGTGACATTCCTGATGGGTGCATGCGGCTCCACAGAAAATGATGACTGGCGATTTACAGTTAACAGCACATTGCCGGCTCGTGCTGTAGCACTAAACTCCACCTTTAATCGCAATGATTCCCACCACCTAGTACAACTGAAAACATCTTTGTGTCCACAAGGTAGGACTGGTATATGTAGTAGGTGATATCACGTGTTTCTCTTTTTTTACCAGATATTCTATGTCTTTTTGGGACATGGTACCAGTAGTACTTGTTTGGCGAGAAAAACATACGACAATTACAAGGAGTCAAGAACACACACCTAATGACCTTTTTCTGGAATGCAAAGACGCCACATGAAATTGACAGAAATTTTTGTTGGAACCAAAGACGTTACCTACCTGGAAGAACACTGGAATTCATAAACATGCTGGGAGTTGGATGAAACTTTCGCATAAAAAATTCCCAATGGTACAAAAAGATGCGCTAGACTAGGACTAATTGGCACTGTTATTCCCCAGAAGACCATCAGACCTCACGTGCAACCGCAGAACCATCGCACAATGCTAGTGATATACTATAATTTATGTTTTAACTTTTTTGTTAAAATTAAAACCGAGGCGAGAAAAAGAAATGAAAACAGAGACGGATTAATCCAACAAAAAATATACCTAGTGGTAGAAATGTTGCTTTTAATTAAGGATCAGTTCATTCATGTACCACAACTTTGCACGAACTGCAGGACGTAACGCTGTTCAGTAGCAGCTAGGAGTAGTGGCAGCCTAAGAGGGTGTTTGGTTGGGTTTTTGAGGGGCTTTCCGTTAGAAAAAGCCCTAGCCCAACCAAACACTCGGCTTTTAGGGGACTTCTCGCAATAGCAGCTGTTGGCTTATCAGTGCTAAATGAGACCCCACCTCCGACGCGCTCTTCGACTGTGTTTGGTTCGAGTCCCATGACTCCCTCTGCGCGGCCGCCTCGGGGGACGGCTCCGTCCGCCTCTTCGATGTTACGCTGCCGCTCACGCAGAACCCCGTCCGCTTCCTCCGAGAGCACGCGCAGGAGGTCCACGGCCTCGACTAGAACCCCATCCGCTGCGATGCCTTCCTCCAACCCGGCCCCTCCTCCGACCGCGGCCCCTCCACCGCCCCACCTCCGACCGCGGCGCGGTAGCACCGACGGGCCCCTCCACTGTCCCTCCTCCGACCGCAGCGCGCCTGGACCGGACATCCCCTCCACAGCCCGGCCTCCATTGACGTCTTCGCGTCCGCCTCCGGCGACTAGACCGCCCGTGTGTGGGACGTGTGCGAGCCGGCTCCCACCCTCGTCATCCCCGCTCACGACCACGAGGTGCTCTCCCTCGGCGGCGTCAGGGACCTCCGTGGCGTTGGAGACTTGGCCACCTGGGTTGCCGGAGCCGGATGCGGCGACGCGTCCTAGGAGGCGGCGGCGACGCGTCCTAGGAGGTGGCGGCGACGCGTCCTAGGAGGCGGCGGCGGCGTAAAGGGGGAGGCAGCAATGGAGTGGTGCTGGGGAGTGGGGCTGGGGTGGCCGATGCCCCATGGCCCCTTTTTATTTTTTATTTTTATTTTATTTTTTTATTTATTCTTTTCTATAATTTTAGTTTAATGGCATATTTTAATATAACTGCATGATTGCCCTTAAGCATTACCTTAACATTATAGAGATTTAGGGATGTTACACATGCTATATTTATAAGCATCTTTATTAGGGTAATAACACTCGAATTAACGTATATATATACTCTCAACACTCTAGGGGTATTTCAGACATTTTATTCATATACAGTCAACAACCACAGCCCAACCAAACACATACAACCACAGACTCACGTGCCAACAGTCACAGCCGCTTCTCTAAACAGAGAGCCAATAGCCACTTTTCCAACAGGCACAGCCCAACCAAACAAGGCCTAACGCCTCTGTCCTAGTGCCACTTCGGCCCTGTTGACACAATGATACTGCGGCACATGCAGCATTTGCCACTAATGATACACGCCAACTTAAAAGCGCCCGGATTAGCGATTTGGTTATCTGCAACTGGCGAGCAGGGAATAGATCCTGCCGAACCAAAAACGGCCATCAGTGTTGATACTGATACTAATACTACTACTACACTATGATTGTCAGATTCGATGGCTAGCTTCGTCTTGACACGTCTCTGCAGTCTGGTAGTAGAATCTAACAGCATGCGCGGCTAAAAATACCTTAATCACCGCGGTAATAGAAAATCTTTGGGAGACAACGCCATCGTAGTCCTGGGTCTGACTCCTGACTGTGTATATCCTGACGGTCAGTACAGAGCCCAGGACTAGCTGTTGGTTTTGACTACTCAGACTTCACATAATAACGGTTTTTGAAATATCTAGTTAGGTAACCTGGAAATGAAATTATTAGTTTTTTCACGATAGTATTTCGGTAATATTATACTTTTATAACATGTAGAACTGAGACTTGCTACGAAGAGTACCAGAGTGTCCATGGGATACGAGGGAAACCCAATCTCTGATTCAAAAATAATAGCTTTATGGGAAATACACGAATAAATTGAGAGTGAAAATCATGAAATGACGGTTTCTAAAATGATCTACTTTTTGGTCCAAATTAGTGGAAGAGAAAAATCCTAGAGAAGCGAGGATGAAAGGATTCACCGAGACTAACATTGGCAGATTAGCTATTTAGCTAGGCCAGAAGTAGAGATGATAATTGTGTCATTCGTATGAGAATGATTCGAGGACGGTATAACATCTGTCCACAGCTATTGGACGAGGAATTGTAAGATTGAATTAAATGGTTAAGTATCATACACTAACTTGTGCTATCTATATTGATTAGTACCTCTACGCTTGCAACGCAACATAAATACATAAATTAAACTTAACATGTTGCAAGCACAAGATTATAGTACGTTTGATCTAAAACTAAATATTATTACTGAGAAATTTCAGGCAAAGTGCACGATGCACAATTATTAACCTGTACAATGAACGCAGGTATGAGAAAATAACCTAAGAGAACCAAGATTGGGTGCTAAGGAAAAAAACTTGTGGAGACCAAATTGATAATGGATTGGCTAGGAGATGAAAAGTTGATTTTGTGGAGTTAATTACAAGCTTTAATTCCAAATGCAATCAAAACAATTAAGACATAACTAGAAATTGGGATGAATGTCTCATATTTTTGTATAGCCATTCATCGGAATGGATGAGTGGCTGTGGTGGTTAGTATCCAATTCAACTCGTATTTATTATATGGGTGTAGATAGATTGTCATATTTTGAGTAGCAAAATCAATGGCTGCAATTACCTGTGAACGAAGGAAGTATGTCTAGTGGACTCGTTACTCGCGGAGAAATTCCTGACGGAAAATTTGGTACGTGTAGCAGCGCTCACGAAAATTTACTGCTGCAGTGCTACCAGTGTACTGCACCCTGCAACGGCTCTGCTTCCAAATGGCCAAGGCGTACACAACTGTACACTGGCACCCACTAAAGTTAACCGTGGTTTCACTATCCGAGTACTCCTATACAGTCACGGAGATCAAATATTAAGAAGCACGAGGCCGCTGACGCTGATCAGGTTAATCTCTGATGGTAATTACTAACATTACCTGGCTCGTCTGGCAGGTGGACCAGGCCTGGCAGCAGAGCAACTGACGGGTGGGACCCATCCATGTCTGGCTGAGGTCAACTACAACGTACTGTACTAGTACTAGTAGAACACACACTAGGACACGAGATAAAAGTGGCTGGACCGTGGTACGCAGAATGCAAGGACCAATCGTGCACTCGAAAAAAAAAGGTATTTCCACGGCGTACCCATTTACGAACGCATTTGAAGCGACGTTTAATTACGCATCTGGTTAAATGCTGTGTTTATGGTCAGCAAGGTAGTTTTGTCCGATTGATTTCTCTTCATGCTAGTGGTAGGTAATGGTGTGATTCATCAGTGCTTTTGGAATACAGTGAGAACGTCACAACCTACACAGTGAATCTTTAAGCAGGGAAATTAACAAGTGGCACGTCACAAACAAAGTACAAGTTTATAAGATTATTTTCCCTTCCTGTGCATCATTTTTCAAACAAACATGATGACCTCGCATATCATGCCAAGGAAAAAAAGAACAATTTATTGAGCCTGATTAATCAATCCATATAGGTTTCAGATCGACAAAGCCTAAAACACAGAAATAAATATTATATTTTCTACCAAAAACAGCACGCAAGCGAGTATCAAGCGAGTATCATAGGTTTTGAGAGTGACGAAGCCTAAAACGCGGGAACGAAGATGATCTTTCCTACCAAAACCAAAGCGAAAAAACTAAACAAGACCAGACGAATCAACTAGCTAGGCCCTATCAGAGCATCACGCCATGGTTAATTTCCAAACAAACACGACGACAGAAACAAAAAAAACAAAAAAAAAGCAAAAAGCAGCACAGAAATCACATAATTTAATCACAGAAGAAGAGAGCTCACCAGGTGATGAAGCAGGAAGACGAAAGCGAAGAAGAAGTTTAGCTCGCTTCTCTCAGGGAATACGCTGCAATCCTGCAAACCACTCGCTCCTGTCCTCAAGTCCCTCGCTTCGCCTGGGAACGAAACCAAGGGACGAAAAAGTCGTCGTCCGTCAGGTCGGCGCAGGGCAGGCTACCCCCCGTACGACGCCGACTTGTCGCCGTCTCGTCCGGGCCAGAGAGGAAGATGCAGAGGTAGAGGAAGAGAGACACAACGCGCTATCGAGGGATTCGAGGGGATTAAGAAACTGAATCTCCAAACCCAGCCATCGGATCCCCGGCTCTATTTATTCTAGATCAAATGCGCGCAAATGCTTTTCCCAAAATGCCCACCCCCATCTCCGGTGTTCTCGCCACGTGGCAGATGACGGTGCGGTTGGCAAAGGATTTGTCAATTATTTCAGCACGATTTTGTTAGGTTTTTTAATTTTTGTTTAACGAGCCACCGGATCAAGGATAATCCGATTTGTCTGATTGAATAGGTTGCATCTACTGGTACTGCAAACAACAAAATTATGTGGTGTGTCGCTTGCGAGACGATGAAAGGTAGTTGTCGTCGGGTGGTGTTGCCTGATCGGCACACATGGTGTTAATTCTAATGGGCGAAAAAGATTCTAATTTGCTTCGGATACAAGAATCAACAAAAGGGAGAAGGAGCGTGTACTAAATCGGACGGAAATTTTGGACCAGAGTTGCTGAGTACTCAATTTTATGTTTCTCTCTCATGTACTCCTAGGGCGTGTTTGGATAACGGGAAATGAGGGATGGAAAAGGGAAATGCTATACCGATCCACAGAAATCTAACGTTTGGGAACCTGGATTGGGAAAAGAGGGGAGAAACGGAATGGGAAAAGACGGGCGTATTTCCCAGCGATTTCATCTCGACGGAAGGGGTGGGATAAGTCTGGAAATGTGCCTCGTCCTCTCGCGACCTCCAAACGCGCCTCATCGCCGGCACCTCCTTCACCTCGCCTCCTCCCCCCACCTCCTCCCCCGACCCCGCCTCCCCGCTCGACGCCTTCACCTCTGATCGCGTCCTCCATCCCCATTCTCTCACACGCCCAGGTCGTCGCCGCCGGCCGCGTTTGTCTCCAACAACGAGAAAAGAATGCACTTTCTCGGTTAAGCACGAGGTTGTTTTGGTCATTCCGTTTTCTTTGACATGAGGATAGCATATACCAGAATACCGCCGACAAGTGAGGACAGAAAGGTTGGGTCCACCTGTCATAAGCAGTGATAGTAGTATAGAGGAAGCAGTTTCGGAGTTGCATCGGACCACGGTCTAAGACGGAAGCACTGGTCTGACAGAACGCCATACACGAGGTTTCAACTCCCAAGATGCATAGTACTCATGTAAGCTTGAAAACTCCATCATCAAAAGAATCAATATGCAAACTACTAGGCTCAGCGGTCAGTCAGCGTGCCATATTGTCATGGACGTCCATTCATTCACCGGTTGCAATGCAAGCATGAAACATGTGAGCTGACGAACGTTGTTGAGGCTGTTCATATGTCATGTAATCTTGTGATTTGCAAGAGCACGCATACATTACATTATCTGCTCCCGAGTCTTATCTTTTTCTTTAGAGAGAGGGGGGCGCGGCCGGGCATGTTCATGTTCAACTACTTCTACGCCTAGCTTCGTTATCTTGGTAGCCAATCAAACTCAAAGACATGGCACAAACGGAGAGACGAACCAAAAAGAGAAGTCCGGCATGAGGGGCTACGAGATGACAGGGTGCAGGCAGGGTGAGTGCATTTCAGAATATCTCAAAGCAGCTAGCTCACCTGTGGGCCAGGCAAAAACATGGTACTTTACCTTTCCGGACGTCTGTCATGTGGGCCCGGCGTCTAGCTAGCACTAGCAGCGCTCATGACCAGCTAGCTTAAAAGCAACAGCAGGTTAAAAAGAAACAAAAAAGAAAGGGGAAAAAGGCCAAAGAATCCAATCATTATATGCATGGCGTTTTGCCATGGGAGGGTGTACGTTTTGCTCTCACTCATTCCGCTCGAGCGGTTCGTTCACGAGCGGCTTTGCGTTGAAGTTTCTCGGAACCAGGAAGAACACTATCCCCGTGTGTACATCGAAACAGCTAGCGGCTGATGGAAGCCGGCGTAAATTTGCCGAAAGACACTGTACTTATTGGAAAAAGAAAAAGAGACGGCGTGTCTAGTATGATTAGATCGTGTGGTGATCATGAGCTTTCGTTGCAATTTAGAAGTATATTTAAGAGATCATCTGCACGTCTTCTGGTGTGTTTTTTGATTGAAGGGTCCATTTAGAACGAGAGAGTTTCACATGTTCTCTCCATTTTAGAATGTAAGATATATTTTATTTGATTAAGATAAATCTTTGATCTATAATTATATTAATATTATATGATTTATATGATAAAAATTATAATTATAAGTAAGTATTTTTAAATATGTATCTAATAATATCGATTTTATGTCACATAGACTATATATTAGTGAAGTAATTGTTAATTAAAATTTTATCTTAACCAAATAAACTATACTTTATATTTGTGATGGAAGAAGTAAATTTGAAGGAAGCTGTTCGATTTCCACGGGAATCGGGGGAGATTCCGTCGTTGCAACTTGCAAACGAGAAGAGATCAGACAGTTCGTAAAATTAGAGGGTTAGCTAGGCTCAATCGACCAATTCGGTTATAACGAAACGCACTGCATAGTGTCACAACGCAATCAAGATCTCTCCATTTTGCTGAGTAATTAAGAAAAACGTGTTCGCTTTGTAAAAGTGAATGTGTACATCACCATCAAAGCGAAAAGACAATCTAGACCCGACTTATTAATGCAATACTTTTAACTGATGTGGACTTGAAGCGATCGAGAATGAACCGACGTGACTGGTGCAACTGGATGAAAAGGCCGTGATTAGCTAATTCAATTTAATAAAATCTTGATGAATGTGAACTCCTGACCAGGTGCACTTCTTAACGCATACATAATATCTTATTCTGAATTCGCACACACGATTGACTGGCCAATAATACCTCGACATGTGACATTGGTGAAATATTTTAAAAATAAAAAAACGCAAGGGCAAGATTTCTTCTTACCCACCGAACTAATCAGCGAAATTAGGGGAAACAGCTAGTTCTGTGTTCGGGTGTCATTTCACCTCTAACCACTACTCGATCATCCACTTGTTCTTCAATTAAAATCAGTCAGTTCGGAGCCGTGCTTAGTTTCATCGGATCCTCATCCTGATCATCATGGATAGATCAATCTTAACACAAACATTTGCTTTTGTTACAATCATGATCATGCGGCGATGGATAGTACTAATTGAAGTAGGCCAGGCTCAGCAAAGTATTAGTTGCCCGGGCTAGTGATCATGATCACCTTACCCCCGTTGATAAGCGCAGCCTAATATAGGATGATTAGCCTACATGCTTTGACTGCAAGGTACGTGATCTCGGAGACTTGGAGTATATTTATATCCGTGGCCCGAGCATATCACGCAACGATCGAACTACCAAACTCATGATTAAGTTGTAGCAAGTTATGGCATGTAGATGGACACATCCATACAAAAGAGTTTGCAGTTTTGTCACATTTGCTGTCGCTGCAGACATGCAAATTAAGCTTGGGACCAAGCTAGTAGTATATGAACCAGCCAGTTGACCTTCGTATTCTTTCCTTTTATTAGTGCTACTGTTTTAATTTGTCGTATGTTATACCAGAGAACGGGAGGTAAGCAGAAAATTTTGTTGCTGTTATGCTTGATGTTGCAAATCTTCTGGAAAATGGAAATCTATCCTTGCAGACCAGCTGGGACTCGGAGTTCTGAAGATTCACGACGGTACAGTCACAGAGGAAGGTAAAATAAGGAATATCCTATTTGAACATGAAGAAAAAAGAGAACTGAATGACCTGAAAGTCGTGGATAATTATAACCATGTTTGAGTCATCAATCATGAACGAATGGTCCAACACAGTCAGGGCAGAGAGCTGGGAATATGTTCTGAAAAGCTGGCTTCTAGCTGTTCTTCCTAGGTTTTCTTCTCCGAATTTTACTACTTGTGAAATTCCTGAAATACAAACTTACTGTACGCACGTGCACGAAAATCGTCACACGGCACTGTTCCATGCATTCATGCATGCCACCAGTTTGGCAGTATTTTTTTTGCCCTTTCCAAAAACCAGTTTGGCAGTTTGGTTCGTTGTTACTATTACGGTAATCTTGTCATCCTCGAAGAAGATCCATAAATATTTATACAGAATTTTTAAAATATAGAAACACAAAAAATATAGAAATAAAATATCATGACTTGTAAGATTTTACAGAAATAAAAACATAGAAATATGTAAAATTAGCTCTTTGTATGTTCAATAGAAATTTTGTAAGAATTTAAAGAGAGAAAAGGTTCATATAAGACACAGATAAAATTTTTCATGAGATCTAGCTTATGTTAGAATTCCTCTAACATTCCTATGGATCAAACCATTCCATAGGAATTTCATAGGATTTTTATAACCTTATTACTGCGATCTAATTCCTCCGGTCTAAATCTAAAAAGGGCCCTTAAGTTTTTGCTAAAGATTGTGCTACCCTAATAAAATAATAAAAGACTAGAGATTTGCCACACCAGATGGCAGGGAAAGGAGCTGAGCCGAGGCTCTTCTAGCCCAGCGGCTATGTGCACTGACCTCCTGCTGCTCCTACGCGCTCGTCTCTTTACGACGGGCGGGGCCCACGCTCTGACCTCCTGACGGCACTAGACCCATGTGCCCCTGCCCTGCTCCCGTTCGATCCATCACGTGTGGGCCCGTTCCGTGGGGCCCCTACTGATGGGCCAGCGCACTCCTCCCCACATCCGACGTGCCTGACCCGCGTTGTCAGTGAGACGTGAACCATGGCGCAGGAAAGGGTAACACGGTGTTGTTACGGCTCATGAAGTTCTCAATTTTCTGATTCGCAAAAAAAAAGTTCTCAATTTTCTTTTGGAATTTATCTGTGTGATCTGTTTAGTTTCAAGGGGACAAAAATGTGCGCTTTGTTTCGCAGGCTTTTACGAATGTTTTGTTCGATCGAAAAGTTGGGTTCACAGGAAGTCAGGGGCGCTGAAAAGACCATTGGCTCGAGCTTTTGGATGAGTTGAACAACGTGTAAAACTTGATGAAATATCGTGGAATTCCACCGACTATCACTCCGTCATGCTACGCACTGTTCTCTTTAGCCTTTGCCTTGTTCTTCCTTATTACAACAGGGAGGGGAAGAAGGTAACACGAAAGGAGGTGGTGGTTTAAGGTGAGAGCTGACCCAAAGACGCGTCGGTGTAACCCGCTGCGTAAGTGCTTGAGGAGGACTGGTCGGAGGTAGCGGTATCGATGATGTACATTTTTTTTCTGCGAGAGGTACAAATTTTCTTTTTGAGATTGTACATTCTTTAACTTCACTTTTCTCGTACATATATATACAACTGTAGAGGCACTAAAACGTAATTAACATGCAATCGTAGGTTAGCGATAAACTAAGAAAGACATCGGGGCCTTTGACGGGCACGTTCGTGTCAACTCTGATGTCACGATACAGATTTTCTTATACGGCACGACAAGGTGACGTGGCCCCGGGCAAAGTTGTCGTGTGACATGAGGAAGGGGTGGGCCAGTCACCAGTGGGCTTGCGAATTTGGTAGAGCAAATCTGATAACTGCAGCGTGCGGCGATCTCGTTTCCCCGGTGGATACAGGCATCGACGGATATGGAAACAGGTGAGCGGGTCCCAGCGTGCAGGTTCAGATTATACACACATTATATTTTCTTACATATGTAATTTTTTAAATTATATCTTAAATTAAAATTTTGTTTAATAATATATAGATTACGTGAGACAAAATTAGCAACGTTGGATTTATGTTAGAAAACACTTTTCAATCATATTGATTTTATATTAGATAATTCATATATAGTTAGATTAGTTGTTGATCAAAATAAAATCTTAAAAAACGTACTTCTTTTATATCTCTAGACAGAAAAAATATTATTTTAAAAAAAGTCGGTGAGAAGGGTCCCGGTGTGCAGGTTCCAATTGTCCATGACATCATTTTGTTGTTGCTATATTTTAAGTCGAGCTCGCGCTGGGAAATTATTCGGCGCGCCGCTCTCGGTCGTGTCATCATAAACCCGATTAGTAATCGATCGTCCTCCAGAGCGTGAACACACCATACAAACATATATCATATAATTGTTGCACACACGTTCGTACATGACGCCAGGCACGTTCAGATTGATATAGTTTTCGCTTTTTTTGTTGTTGTTCTTGGTTAGAAAGAAATCAGTAGAGTTGGCACGTTCACGTCCCTGGCCTGACTCATCCACGACTAGTACATTACAGAGAGTCCTAGCTTCGTCGATCGATCGCCATCCTAATCTCGAGCTGAAAAAACCTCACTTTTCCTTCTGTTGTCTCGCTGCCGTTTGCTGTCATCTTAAGCCACCCTCGATCGATGATGACTGTCTTTTTGTCCTTTATCTCTAAGCTTACGGCGAGATAAGGACGTCGTTGTTCAGATTCGCGTAATGCAGCGTTGGCGCAATCATATGCATGCGCCGGCCAGAATGATGAATGAATAGGCGATAGCAGCCATCGATGGCAATGGAAGCTCACACGAACGCGGCGTAGAATTAGAAGACTCTAGTAACTAACCACAAATCTCTGTCTTCTACAACACGGCTCGGTGGTGAGGCGAGGTCAAGCTTAGGAACGAAAAATACGAGAAGACAGGATCATACTGCTACTGCTAGTGACGCTTTCCTTGCGCTTCACTCCTCTCTTTGCCCTCCTTTACTTCTCGTTACTACTGTGGGAACAGATGGCGCCAATAGGCAATAGTTCAGTAAAGAGATCTTTTTACCTGCAATGGTTTGATTTCGTACGTCAGTTAAGGTGAACGTGCAGCAACAGACGTGTTGCCATAGTGCATGTGTCAGGCGGAGCAGGCGAGCAGAGCTCGTCCCATGTAGCGCCCGTAATCTGAACCTGACCATACCGCGAAGCACAGGTTGCTTGTTTCACGTTAAAATTTGGTTAGCCAATATTTGAATAAAGTCAAAAAATTACAATCAGACAAGTACTAAATTGTCCTCCTAATCTTTGAGATAGTCTAAATAAATTCTCAACCTTTAGTAAGTTTTGATATTGTCAAACATTGGCTTGCTAAATTTGGCTGCAAACCAAGCAGCCTAACAAAGCAAAGGCATGCATCGCAGGTGCATTGCAGTGAAGATTTTTGGCTCTCGGGTACATGTGAGCCTGGAGACAAAATAAATTGTAAAAATATACTTTGAATTTCAAACAAATGTGAGAAAAATCACAGAGGTAACCTACTTGGTAATACTTGCACTCAAAAAATTTCAATAAAAAACTTATAAAGTTGTGCCCTGTGCAAAAAAATAAGTTCGGTGCCAAAAAAGTTTGCTACTATGACCAACTCATTTCGAGTTTCCGGTGCATTGCATGCCTACTATATTTTCAGAAGACCTATCGTCACTGCATGCAACATCAAAACAGTTTTCACCAACCAGTCACGCATCTAAGCACAGAAACATACACGCATCTAAGCACAGAAACATACATGATATGTACAGCAAGAGTTACTCTGAATTCTGAAACATGATGTCTCAAAATTCTCAATCAGAAAATATGAATACTACCAACTACAGCAAAATGCTACAACTTCCACTAAAAGAAATGCTACAGCGTACGACTGCTTGGTGAAGTTCTTGTTATACATGATATTCTGGTAGAGCCAGTCCAGCTGTCACGGGTGCTTAATTCAGTAGTTGGAGCCGGTGCAGCAAGACAGTTTGCTCAACAGGTTCATCAGATAAAAGGACAGGCTTATAACTTCTTGAAGAACGACAGTATGTTCTTCCCTTGTTTGGGACCAACCTTGGCAGGTTTCTTGCTACCTGCTGTTTTACTTGAAGCATTGCTTCTGTCAGTGTTTGCTGCTGGCTGTGGCTTACTTGGAAGAGTCGGCCTGGTAGAAAATGAAAAGGACAGAGATGTATCAGTAGGGTTCGACTGGATTAGATAAGTTGATTTCTAGGGATATAGATAAAAACTGATGCACTAGCTGAAGAACCAAGACTCGTCTGATGAGCAACTACACAAGATGAGGAATCAAGTCATGAAAACATGTTGGTCTCAGACTGGCGGCTTGTATGTACCTAACACAGGTACTAAGAAATGATGATGAATAAAATGTTCTGTAGTAGGCTCGTTTTGTTCGTATGGCTGCTATTTCTGTCGTTGCTTTTGAATCTGGTCGCGGTGGCTTTTGTGTGTTGCAGCACCGTGCGCTTTCTGTGATTTAGCATATGGGGAGTGTGGTAGCACCTAGAAGGCTGAAGCTTATTGTCATTGGTGTTTTCTTAATTCAGAATTTAGCAGCACCAACAAGTAACTAAAAATTTGACAGCCTTCCATAATCTGTTTCTAGGTGAGGTTTTTGGACTGCAACTCCTTCAGATGTTTTAGTTTCTCTTTTTTGTTTTCAACTTCTACTTCAGTTGGTTTCCATTAATGGAAAATCAGAGGCCCTCCCGCCTCACGTTAAGCAAAGGGTGAGATTTTCTTCATTTAGCCTCAAAACAGCTATTGTTATTTTGGGAAGCGAACTATGCTAATGTTAAGAGATCATACTTAAAACATATTTTTCTAGGGTAATTCAAGGTTAACAACCAAACAAAATGTTATATATGTAAGAGCTTCAAAGTGCAAAATATATGTCGTTGCGACCTCCGACATACTAATGCTTCTCACTGATAAACTAGACAGGCAAAGCTTAGTAAAATTCAAGAATATTTCAAATAGCTTACCAACCTAGTGAGATATGGCAGCTCTATGGTGTTTTTTCTTTCTATTATACATGATAGATGGTCAGTAGCATAATACAGGCAATGCTTTTAAATCAAACTAAATTTCTCGACGAGTTCTGATGCATAATTATTTCTATCTTTTTGCCTCTGATGAACTAGACAAGAAAATACCAGTTTCTAGCTAAGCAGTCTAATGATAATTACTTCACTATCAACAGCGACGACGTGGTGTCAAACTATAAAATGCAAACATAAATAATGAGGTAACAAGAATTTCACACAATAAAGACTAAAAAATAGTTCATGTACCTGATTGTGGCATCAGTGCTGGTCACATTTTTCTCTGCCTTATCACTTGCAGAAGCTTCACCCTCCCAGACAACCTCAGTTACTGAAATAGAATATAAGCAAAGCTTCAGAGGATTTAGAATCATGTGGACGGAAAGCAGATAGACGAATTAAGCAGGAGGACGACTAAAACTGCTTTTATGCAAGTCAAAGCAATATTACGAGAACACATGTTCAGTGGCACCTTCAATTAAATTTGTATACTTCTCACATATGCACCCAAAACGATACATATAGGAAAACAACATTAGATGCACAATAGTACTTGAGCAAAAAGATGATCAACCATTAATAAGATAATTTGCTTACACAAAATGTTCATTGGGTTGATAGATGCTACATTTGGCCATATTAGCCTAATTATAACATAAAATGCACATTATTATAACTATTTTGAAATAGGTTATTGACAACTAATACAGTAGAATCACAATAAGGGGAATTTAAGTTTTTGTTGGATTTTTAATGTTTGTTTTTGCAGCAGCAAACCATGTAAGTATAACTCTACCTTCTCTCCCCCGCTCATCTATGCATGTCTTCAAAACCTTCCTTCTTTTCGGTGAGGTGGAAGCAATCTCAACAGCATGGTCCTGCTTATCGTCATTGATTGGTGGATCATTGCTCTTTTCTTTTAAGGTGATTCCAGAATGGTTGACCGTATTGTCACTTTTGGTTTTACATTCAGAACTAAACTCAGAACCTGTCCCTTTTGTATTCTTTGAGGGAAAATCTTTTCCTTTTGTGAAACCTTCCACATCACTCGCTATCTCTTGTTTGCTCTCCGATTTCTTTTGTTCTGGTTTATCATCTTGAGCAGCTTCAATACCAGGATTTGCGGCACACTGTTTTTGTGGCTCCGGAGATGCAATGGCTACAACATTGTCCTCTTCATCATCATCTGAAAAATCAACAAACATTCTTCTCTTTCTGTTATTTGCACCACCAGAGGCCCGCTTGTAGTGTGCACCTTGTTCATCATCACTGCTAGCAGCATCTGCCTCTTCTTTTGCACATATCTGTGCATCAGCTGTAACTGAAAATATTAACAGCATGAGAATTCCACCATTGCAGTATACTTTATATATGAGAGTTGATTTTGCATGAGTAGATATATATAGAAAATTAACATGCAAGAAACTAAAGCAACATGGGTTAAAACATGAGGTTTTGTGAGACAATACCAGCAACACTTGGTAAATCTGTAGCATTGTTGACAGCTGGAGTCTTGGGTTTTGCTGATGCACGGCCCCACATGGTAGCCAGGGATCCACCATTACTGGGCAGAGCCTTTCCATTCTGAGTTTTGATTTTGTTTGCAAGCACAGCAATTGATGGTTCTTTGACAAGAGGAGCATTAGCAGTTTTATCCAAGACTGAGTTATTCTCCTTCTCAGCCTTATTGCTTGTTCCTTTCATTGGACTGGATGGTCCAGGTTGACCTTGCTGTCGACCAATAACAGATTGTTCTTTTGGATCACTAGTAGGTTTTGAAAGTGGAGCTGCTGCAACACTATTCATAGGCTTTGGGGGCAATGAGCTCACACGCTTCCCTTTGGTAGTTCGCTTGACAAAAGAATTCAAAACACCACAAAACCTGTGCGAAAATTCAGAAGTTAACAAAGACAGAACCCTGATCAGGGAAATAGGTGACATACATTGCCATGCTTTTTTTATGGGAAGAACTAGGGATCAGTAGTCTGATCCTGGAAACATAAAAAACAAACTATCGCAACGTTGTTTTTCTACCTACACAACATAAAAA
Organism: Stipa capillata; assembly: GCA_019208055.1. Classification (NCBI taxonomy): domain Eukaryota; kingdom Viridiplantae; phylum Streptophyta; class Magnoliopsida; order Poales; family Poaceae; genus Stipa; species Stipa capillata. The sequence goes on along the minus strand of JAGXJF010001946.1, from coordinate 691,456 downwards.
CTTTACTATCGCAACATTTGTTTCCGAGATGTTTCCACGTAACAAATTTCATGCAATGGAAACATTTTTCGTGCACTGGAACTCGTCCTGCCAAAAACAAGAATCAGACTATGGATGCATAGCATTTCCCTCTTTTATTCAGGAATACATTGCATACTTATGAACATAAAATTTGCGTCAGATAGTACTCTTTAACATCTTTCTGTTTTATATAACATCCTTCCCCCTGTCTTTCTCTCACACATTTCATACTATTCTCATCTGATCATGTCTTTTCTTATATACCCTTTGTAAGTATGTCTACATATGATTTTTTTGTGTTGGGTTGCAAAGCAAGGGGACTAAAATGAGCAATACCTATTATCTCTCAAACAATTTTCTTCATCAAATGGCTGGTTGAAGAACTCCTCTGCCTGCACAAATTCAGGATTCCAAAGTACAGCAGTATCTTTTGGAATACAAGCCTGGATACTGTATACCTGAACTGAACAAGAATCCTTAAATTCTTCCCTTGCTTCTGCATCATGCAAAGAAAATAACTATTTAGGAAAAGAAGGTTGACACTATAAAACCAACATATCATTGGAGTGCAGAGGTAAATACTCTATATTTTTATTCTAATTTCCAAGAGACATTTATCATAAAGGGAAACTGTACCATAAAAAAATCTGCTGTCCCACATTACCTTCAAGTTTAGGGCCTGAAGTGAGTTTTACACAATAATTTTGGGGATTGTTCTTTAACCACCCAGACACACTGTAAATCACTTGGTGATCGGTTCCATGTTTGTTGACGAACTCCTGAAGCAACCTGAACAGAACTAGGGCCTAGTTAGGCACAATCATGATGCAACAGTTATTAAAAGCAAATGCCCAGAGAAAATGAACCATCACCTCTTGGCGTCATTTGATGATACAGAAAAATTCCGACTGAGCCATTTGTACGAAATCTGTTAGAACAACATATATAGAATGTGGGAATGTTAGCCACCAGGTAAACAATCACAACAAACTGAAGAATGGTCAACATAGCAATCACCAAACAAGTGACATACAAAAATCTCAAGTGACAAGACAGAACATTGATTCTCTTATGGAGCTTGAGTAACACACAGTGGTTTAACCATACTTACGTGTGAATGGAACTCATGGAACACATCAATCTCATTGTATATTTCCTCATCCCTATCGTTGATGAGTTTTTTCACGCTAAAATAATGTAGTCAGTTGAAAACTCAGCACAGCAACAAGCTTAATCCCATCCTCAAAGAAAGAGAGAGAGAAGACAAGCTTAATCCCCCCAGAGAGAATTATAATAATTTTAGCTAGCCGACTGGACAAAATAATCGAATCGTGTCTCCTACAATCCATAAAGAAATTGTGCGTCAATGGAAAAAGAACACATTTTTCATCCTAAGAAAAGGAAAAGTGGATCCAACTAGAATAAATGCACCGCGAACTTCCTTTTCTTTCGAAATTTCCCCGTATAATCTGGGATTGACCCGGAACGAGCCACTAGGCAATAACAACGAGAACAAAATCATTAGAAGTTACACCTCACACGAATCGCAACCCTGACTCAAGCCAACAAGAACAACAAGTCCAACGGAACCCAAGAAATCGCATCTCCCCTAACCCTCGACGCAGGAATAAACTCGCATAGATAGCAAGACGGCGCGAAATCGGACGAGAGAATCATCAGAGCGAGGGATTATTTCCGCCAGTTACCACGCGGAGCTGGTCGGAGAAGAGGGCGTGGATCTGGGGCAGCAGGTCGAGCAGCGCTCCGTCGGCGGCGGCGGCAGCGGCCATCGTGTGGTGGCCTCCGTTCCTGATCCAGGAGGTTCTAGAACCCTCGCTAGGGTTTCGGCCGAATTGGGAGGCGGCGACGGAAGACGAAGAAGAGGGGACGCGGGATTGGATCGGATTGAGCGGGGAGGTTTTTTCCCGCCTCCCTGTTTTGTTGGCGCGCGCCGTGGCCGTGGGTGGGTCCCGCCGTCGGAGGGCAACCTGACGGTCTCACGCGCGGCGGCGGAGTTTGGTTTTCCCCGTGCTGCGCGCGCTTCATGCAGGCGTTTTCCAGCTCGCTGCCAGGTGGGCCATGCGGGATGTTTCATGTCAAATGGTTAAACCTAAAATATTTGACCAATGAAGTAAACAACTACACCCTCCTCTCCAGCGGCACTTCTGCCTAAGGTAGCAGCCACGACGCAGCCAGCAATCCTCCTCCTCTGCCGCCCGCCGTCCTCCGCATGAGCATATTCAACCGACACGCTATCCAACTGTCGTACACTCTTGTTTGTCCTCATGGGCTCGTCACCAGTGCAAAAATGCTCAAATATTGCAGCAAAGGCACATCCCCGAACCAATGGTGAAATTTTAGCACTCTTGTTATCGCTCATCGATCTCATGGAGATGACTGAGTGGTGCTGAGATTGAGGGCACGATGGTCAACAGAGATGATACTCGAAGACTCTTGGTGGGCTGGGCAGCCAAAAACTTGAGGCGGGTTGCTTGTTTCTAGGAGATAAGGGGAAGGGTTGGCTAAGCCTAATTCGGCATGTGTGATGCAATGTAGCGATCAACCAGTTTTCTGCTGCCTTTGGGGCGTGATGAGATGCCAAGGATCAGGTGCAAGGTAGATGTAATGAATCGCATTAGCGCATGTTGAGTTTCGTGACGCGGATAAGGTGGTTCGAGGACATGTGGCAGTACTTTATTTTCTTTATAACTGTTATGTTGATGGTGCACAATATGATATTGAATTAGATTCAGGTGGGAAAGCTCTCCCACCTCCTCTCCCCCTTATTTTTTCAAAAAGTAAATATTTAACTAGATGGTGATAAGATGAAATTAAAGATGATGATGTTTTTTGTGTCTGAACACAATAAGCCCTATGAATCTGATGGCTTTCCCGTAGAGTTCTACCAACACTTTTGGGATCTAATTAGTGTTGATTTGTTATTTCTTTTTTTCATGAATTATTTCAATGGTAGGTTGGATATCAATAGGCTTAACTATAGCATTACTACTCTATTACCTAAAAATCAAGGAGCTAATAGGATCCAGTTATATATACCTGTATATTTATTGAACGTTCTTTTTCAATATTTTTACCAAATTAATCGATAACAAAGCTATTAGGGGAGCAAGTAAAGTACTGGCATGCTTACATATTGTCTCTATAAAGGAAAATACATTCTAGATTGTGTAGTGGTACTGCATGAAACTTTACATAGGGTACAAAAGAGTAAAGTAGGCAGTCTAATTTAAGATTGATTTTAAGAAAGCATATGGAAGATTAATTGAGATTTTCTTATATAACTATTGATTATGAAAGGGTTCAATACGTATGTGGACAGGGTCATGGCAGTTAGTTACACATGGTAATGTAGCTATTATGGTAAATAATCACATGAGGCTTTTTTAAAAAGGACTTAGACAGAGATATCCTTTATCTCCTACACTTTTTAACGCATACGTTGATGTTTTAGATATATTAGTTCAAAGGTGAAAGAATCTAGACTATTAAATAGAGAGGTGGATATGAGATTAACAAAAACTAAACCCAAAACTTGATTTCTACGTAAGTATCTCTATAACACTAAACAATCGTAAGCAAAATCTATCATGTTAGTGATCATAATAAGGAAACAAATATAGAGAAGTGCAAGGAAACTACCACACGAGAGACACGAGATCTATTGTTGAAATTCGAGCTTTTAACGTGGCTTTATATCTCCGTTGAGGAAGCATCGAATCATGCTATTTTCTCAAGAAGCTTGCCGGTGTGAGGTTTCCCTTCTCTTATGACAGCTCTTCGCGTTGTGGTAGGTAAACTCCAACCTTCACCAACTTCTCGACTTCTTTCAAGCTTGAAGACTCTCGAGTGACATCTAACCATTTATGAGGCACCAGCCTCCAAGAGTAATAAGAACTTGGTTTCAGATTGTAGGTGGGCCTTTGCTTGAATGCTCAATGAAAATATAATCCAAATCCTCGAGATTTCTTTCTCTCAAATTTTTCACAAAAAGGCAAGAGAGAGTAGAGCGAGAGTGCAACATAAGATTTGAGACCCAAATGATTGCCTATACTTAAGAGTTGTGTCTTAAATAGGCTGTCCTAAAATCTAGCTATTACTCACAAAGAAACCACACACAGAGATTTCGGACACCTCACTTAAAGGTTATGGGGTTTTGAACACAAGGACAGGTTTAGAAGGAAAACGCTGTTCGAAGGGACCAGCTCTAAAAGGTTTCAAATGTCTGAATTGCAAGGGCCTATAATTAATTTCCAGATCCCCCCCCATGTGTACATCTTCATTAGTCCCAAATCAAATTGATGAACACAGACAAATTGATACCACTGCACACACCACAAAGCATATTAGAAAACAGTTGAGTTATACCAGCCACATGGCTAAACAGAATAATTAGAACTTATGTCCTCTGCCGTGCAAAACATAGCGGAAATGAATGTGCAGATGTCTCCATCTCAGCTATAGGTAGTCGACGGAGTCCACGTGACCTACTTCTCGGGATCATCATAGTAGTAATACTCATCTCCATCTCCATTATCGTAGTCCTCTGTACATCACCATAACAAAACATGTTGATGAGTACTTCACGTACTCAGCGTGTCTCTCATAGAAAACCTAATGCTATGTGCAAGTCTACACAAAGGAAAGGCTTTACGACTCTTTTGCATAAAAAACAATTTTAGCTGCAATAGCATAATAATTCCAAATCTAGCTTTTTGATGAAACCAAATTTTATATTAAGAATGTTTTTCAATAATACGAGGATCTATGATCAATACATATGAGTAAGGAACTCCCATCTTAATTTATCTATAGGTTCCATTAGCAAAGAAGTACGGAGAAGTAGCAAGAGGAAAGAACATATCTTTTTTTTTATCATGAATGAGTCATCTGGTGGGGGCGCGCAGGTCTGCCCAACTAATAGTAACTAAACGGGCGCGGATCGAGGTCGTTCAATTTTCAATCGCACGGTCCACGCTTCCCCCGTGCCGTGCCTTCTCAGCCGCGTGGGTTCTGCGCCGACGACAAAGGTGGGGAAAAAGCTCGTGTCTTCACCGGTCACGCGCGCCATGTCCGAGACAGAAGCGGCGGCGGCGGCGGCGGCATCGACGGAGCTGAAGCCCCGGCGGCTGCGGGGGCATAAGAAGGGCGCCGTCACCTGCTGCATCGCGTCCACCGCCCGACCGGGCGTCGTCGCGTCCTCCGGCGAGGTACGCGCTTCTACTCGCGCTAATCTTTCTCCAAGAAAAGGCTACGCCGTTGCATGGCTTCGCGTCCCGCTTGGGACCTTGTCCGAGCACCCTATGGCCTGTGGGCGCGTGCTGGCGCTGCCCCTAGTCGTGGTAGCATGGTGTCTTTCGCTGAGGACACCGGTCGAACACCTCGTCGGCGCTGGCTAGTGTAGTGGCCGAATCTCGTGGCTTGCCTGCTTCTTTCTGCGATGGTGCAATAGCGCAATCCTGGCAGAGTGGGCTTTGGTGTGGTGCTCCTTGAGCTTTAGCAGGGAGCGTTTTTAGCTAATTTGTCGGACACTGCCAAACTGGGTAGAAACAAATGCATCGAGCTTGTCAGGGCAGGATCAACTGGCCGCACCTTGTTGATTTCATTTATGCATTCTACTGCTGTACAGAATGCAATGCCCTTGTCGAAGTAGTGCCCAGATAAAAGTTTAAATATCCAATGGCCTCTTTCATTATCTCCATGAAAGTACGAGCACATGGTGGCATTTTGGTTCAGTGTCGCACAATGAATTTCTCAGCATCCCTATGCCACAAAAATTTAATCAAATGCTCCATTCTCAGTATAAAGTGCCAGTAGGCTGAGATGCGGAATGCCATGTGTAACTAAAATATTTGTAAATGTATTGGGAAATCCTGGTATTACGCTCCCAGGCCAGTAGGCTATTTCCTTTCGTAAGCCTTCTTTCCATTTATGTAAACATTACAGTGCTAACCGTGATTGGATATTGCGGTATCTTAAGCTTATCATTTCGTACTGTCTGGTCCTTCTGATGTTTCTGTCCTATGGGATGATTTCTCATGTTCTAAACTTCTAATAGCTTATTCTATCACCTTAGGATGGATGTCTTTGCTGGTTTGATTTGCGCACCAAAGATGTGCTTTGACCATCGAGGCGACAAATAAAGCAATTTCGTCCATCTGTTTTAAACCAGGTCAGTAATGACCTCCAAACATCTCAAGAAGTTCATCCTATTTTTCGTGGGACATGCAAACATCACACGTTTAAATGTCCTTTGTGTTCGTAGGAAATGAAGATTTTGTGTATGTATCTGCTGGAATGAAATTTTGTCCTTCGATGTTCGTATGGTAAGTTGAGCACCTAGATAATATTTTTATGGGAAATGCTATACATAGGTAGTCTGATTTTTGCTTTTGATAGGACGAGTTTCAATTGCATGAAGACAATGTTTCCATCGCGCTAAAAATTGTTTCCATCGCATGAAATTTGTTACATGGAAACATCTCAGAAACTAATGTTGCAGTAGTACAATTGTTATGTTCATTCATACGAACACAGTGTTGCCATTGTTTGTCTCTTATGTTTCCATGATAGTCCAATGCTTTGCTGGGATCAGACTACCGATGCCTAGTTCTTGCCTATCTTTATTCCTAGTTCGAAGGTGTATGTTCCACAACTTATGTCGCCTTTGCATTGATTCTTGTTGGTAATATGGTTACTGTGGTTTTCTTGCAGGGATCTGAATCAAAGCCATTGGAGACATATAACTACAATAGAGATGAAATCAACCAGGTATTATGCTATCTGCAGTGCCACTCCACATAAAGTCCTTTATTACAGTGTGAAGTTCTGCTGTGGCAGTGTGAATTTTCTGTTATTATTGGACCTTAGCCTTGATACTAGCATTTAATTTAGTCAAACAACGTCAAATCTGAGAGCATATTTTATGCAGATTGCTGTCAGCTCTAAAGGTTTTCTTGCTGCTGCAGACGACAGTGGGGATGTTAAGGTAAAGAAGATGTTATCTAAATAATAGAACTAAGTCATTCAAGGCTCAAACTTACTGGTTTCATAGATAGTTTCTGCTTTGCTTAGAAGTCAAGAAGGATTACATCATAAACTTTGAATTGGAAGAGGATTGCTGGATGACTTTAGATCTAGGTGCCCTAGAATGGAAAGTTGTAGAAACATGTATGCATACTCGTTTTCAGTTATTTCACTCTTGATAAGTTCTGCTATTCCTTACACAGATTGTCCATACCATTCAAAAATGCTTGTACAAAAGATTGAGGGAAGCCCACACAAGTGTATCCTTATGTGGTTTGGATGTTTTCGTACCTTTTCATCAAATAACAGTATTTAATTCATGTTTATGTATTATCATCCATAATTTAATATTTCGATGCCCTGCAACCTGTGTATAGTTGTTCCTTAGTGACCTTTCTACAGATTTGCAGCAGTGTACAATTCATTCCTTGGAGACCTTGGGCAGGTTCGTGTTATTGTTTGCTTTTTCCTTGTTTTGTTTGACACTTCGACTATTGCATCTTCCTTTTCTTTTTCTGATTAGAGAGGAAATTATAGCTATATTCTTGGATCTTTATTTTAAATTTGTACTATCCTCACAAGTACTCAATTTCATTCGGCAGTAATTACTGGTGGCCTCGACTCAAAGCTTGCTGTATGGGATTTCTCCAAAGGGCGAACATATTTTCTATTGATTATGTACCTCCTAATAAAAGCCTGTAGACAGCTTAAATTACTTATGCTTCTCCAAAGCGATACTTATGTCTTGCCTTGATAATAATGCATCCTAACAGTGCCTAGTAAACCTGATATAATTTGCTTTAAGCATGCTAAATACAGCTCTTATGTGTATTAGAAAGCAGGGTCACATTTTCTGCTTCACATAGCAGGAAAAAAGATCTGTTCATTCATTAAAAAGCTGAAAGCTCTGCTATTTTTCACTTCACTATTGTCCAATATGGATCAGTAACATATTTCTGTTGAATGTCAGGATCGCATGAACTGCAAAACAGCAGTTCTTCAGGTAGCGCAGGGCAATGTTTCAACCCTGCTTTCGTTCACTCGATAGCAGTTTCTGAAGAGGGCATTTTAGGAGGTTTGTACAAAGTTTGTGCTGTTGCAAGGGGGGATGGTGTTGTTGACTTAGTTGATCTAGAATATGAATTGGCCCCTGCAAAATCAAAAGGCCCTTCTCGGGCAGCGGGTTTGACCATGAGCTCAAAAAGAACTGATCTTGCTGATGGAAGCAGTAATCAAAGTCAAGGAAAAGGATCCATCTTGATTACACAATGGGTGGACATGCTGCAGCTGTGTCCTGTGTGTAAGTCCCTTCCTTCACGCTGTTTCTGTATTGCTTATATATCTCACTGTTTCACTATGATTAACAGAGCATTTCAGCGTTCGGTGAGAAGGGAAAGTTCCTTGTTTCAGGTGGTAATGATGCATCAGTGAAACTATGGGATTGGTCTAAAGGATTTTCTTCTGAAACAAACAACAATAGTGAATTGGTGTTGGATATTGATGTGAAGAAAAAGGTCGCAACTAAACCTTCAATTTTGTGTGAATTATTGTCTTTGGCTAGATATGTGCACCTTTAACTACACCAATAGATAGATGTAGTAAACTTTGTTGATTATTATCCATATCTTGGCAGGTAAATTGGGTGTGTACTGCTCCAAGTGATTCAGATAACCTGATTGTGTGTGACACATCCAAGGTGGTCAAAGTATATAATTTCCTGTAGATGGAGAAACGTGTAGCACCTTCTTGCGGACAATTTCCTGAGGGAGTATAACACAAAATGTTGCCTGACCATCGGTATCATGTTGGTCCAGACTCCAGTCTCTTGACATGAAGCCAAGCCTGGTGCAGCTAGACCCGCTCACGATTGTTGGTTCTCCTTTTGAGATGGCATCTACGGGGGTTTAGAGGCTCTGCTACTATTTATTTCTGCTGAGACAAATGTTACATCGTACGCAACTTTTGTACTTCCATATGCTGCTAGAATAGACATGTATATCTTGGTGATACAATTTTATGGTTCCGGAATGGAATGATTGGATTTCTGCCGGTAATCGTTGTTTTCATGAAAGATGGTGAAATATGCTTAAATCTTTTGATTTCCTTCCGTTTCTAAAGAATTGTAACTGTTGTTTCTTACAAAGTCATTTTCCACAGAGTTGTGAATGTGATGGCACCATCTTCGTATTTAACAAGCAAGATGACAAAGTGCTGTTAGCAACATATGCGTCCGCTGCTAGAACATACTGCAGTTGGGTCACTAATTACTGTTACAGGAATGGTGTTTTCTCACCAGTAACCTCTGCAAGAGCACCTGCCTTCTTCAAAATGGTGAAACCTGTTTGAATCCCTCAGTATGATCTCTCTCTTGCACATCTTGGATATGAACTTGGCAGCCTCATGGCAATGAGTGCAAACCCTCGAGTTTTTCGTCACACGGATCGGCCGCCCTTCTGACAAATTTAGCACGCCGAATGCGACGGCGAGCTTCGAGCTGTGCCCACAGAGCGCCTCGCCGTGCACCGCATCATCGGCACCCATCAGAGCATATTTTTTCTTTGGATCATGGCCTTCTTCCTGCATTCTTCTGGCAACGTCATCCAGGAACTCTGCAATCCTTACACCCTGTAGATGATTCCGGTTGTCCGCAACAAAGACATGAACCTTGCCCCTGACCTCGATCCAACTGCAGCCAGTTTTCTCCCGAAGTCCTCGGCCTCCAACCTTGTTCCTGAGCTTCCGTACAGCCTCCCATCTCTCAGCCTCAGCATATATGTTTGCAAGAAGAACATAGTATCCGGTGTTTTCAGGTTCCAGCTCAAAGACCCTCTCTGCCACCTCCTCTGCAAGCTTGATATTCCTGTGAATTCGACATCCACGTAGCAACGAGACCCATATACTTGAATCTGGTTCGATCGGCATTGACTCGATGAACTCATAAGCTTCCTTCAGATTTCCATTGTTGATGAGTAGGTCAACCATGCAGGTGTAGTGCTTCAGTTTGGGCTCTATTTTGTGTTCCAATACGCATTGCATCAAAGAATCTCCATCCCTCATCTCTCAGACCTGAATGGCTGCAAGCATACAGTATGGCACTGAAAGAGGCTGCATCTGGCTCAATGCCATTGGTCCTCATCTGCTCAAAGAGGGCAATGGCATCCCTGCCACGGCCATGCATACCATATCCAGCTACCATGATGGTCCATGAGATGAGGTTCTTGTTGGTCAACCTGTCAAACAAACGTCGAGCTAGCAGTAATGCACCGCACTTAACATACATGTCCATGAGGGCGTTGGCTACGTAATTGTCTTCCAAGTACCCTCTTCTTAACGCATAGGCATGCATCTCCCTGCCTCGCTCCAGGGATGAGAGAGTTGCTGCAGCAGGAAGGATGCAGGTCATAGTCACCACATTAGGCCTGATTTGGAGCAGCATTTCACTGAATAAACTGAAGGCTTCATTGGCAAGATTGTTCCTGGAGTAACCTCCTATCAATGTATTCCATGAGATTATATCCTTACTCATCATAGAATCAAAAGTGAACCTCGCTTCTTCCATATTCCCACATTTCGCATACATTTCCATCAGCGCATTGGCAACAGGAAGAACCTTCTCCATTCCATTTCTGATGACATATCCATGCGCAGATTTGCCATTTTTCAGTGATTCATTGCCAGCAAAAGCATGCAGAGCACTGGTGATTGCAAAGATATCTGGTTTGATACCTTCTAATCCCATTTCTTGAAATAACCCAGCCACTTTGTCAAAAAGGCCAGCCCTGGTATAACTCGTGATCATTGCTGTCCATGACACAACATTTTTTTGATCCATATTTCTGAATATCTTATTGGTGCTATGCCAATCTGAGCAATTTGAGTACATATCGAGAAGAACATTAGCGAGAGATGTCTCACCAATCAATCCAGTTTTCACAGAATACCCATGAACTACTCTTCCTAAAAACCAATAGCGCAATTGTGCACAAGCTGGCAAAACACTTATTAATGTGGCTGAGTCCAACTCCTGTCCTTGTTGCCACATTCTTACAAACAGCTCAATAGCTCTGTCATGTAATCCATTGGAAGTGCAGCCACTAATAATAGAATTCCAAGAAATAAACATCCCGATGAGGCATTCCATCAAACACCAAGATTGCGTCCTCAGTCCTGTTGGATTTCGCATAGAATGATATCAGTGCATTGCAAACTGCGCACTGTGCCCCAAAACCCAACTTCACAACATGTCCATGAACCACCAAGCCATCCCTAACACCAAACAAACTAGTGACACACTTTAGGAGGCAAGAAATGGTGTGTTCATCTGGGGTAATTCCACAATCATGCATTTTCTCAAAAAGCAAGAGGCTTTCTTCAAATTCACCAACCTTTGCATACCCACCTATCATTAGATTCCATACATGTACATTGTTTTTTGATGACATTACATCAAACACCTTTCTTGCATAGCCCAACTCACCACATTTCACATACATGAATACCAGTTTGGATCCCTGATTGTCATCTATTTTTCTACTCTCCAAAGATTCACGATCCCAAAGTAATCCAGTTTTCACAGAGAATCCATGAACCGCTCTTCCAACACACTCATAGCCTAATTCAGCACAAGCAGGCAAAACACTAAGCATCGTCACTGAATCGATCTCCAGACCTTCAAACCACATTCTGCTAAAATGCTCAACAGCCCTACCATGCCATCCATTTGAAAAGCACCCACTGATCACAGAGTTCCAAGAAATAGCATCCCGCTCAGGCATTCCTTCAAACACTCGCAGAGCATCCTCATTATGGCCACACCTTGAGTACAAAGCCATCAATGCATTTCCAACTGCACATTGCGAGCCAAAACCCAACTTCTCAAGGTAGCCATGAACTACCTCACCATCCGTGATACTGCCCAACACCAGCAATGCACTTCAAGACACAGGAAATGGCGTACGCATCCGGTCTAACCCCACAACAGTGCATCTGCCTAAATAGCAAGACTCCTTCCTGTAAATCACCAGCCTTTGCATACCCGCTCATCAGAGCAGTCCAAACACGTACATCACTTACTTGGGGCATTTCATCAAACACCCTTCTTGCGTTCCCCAAGTCACCACATTTTAGATACATTAGCACCAATTTCTGTCCGAGGACACTGTCCATTTCACCTTCTTCAAAGCCAGATGCACGAATCAAGAAATGGGCTCTCTTTCCACCCTCCAACGATCTCACCTCCGAGCAGAGCTGGAGGACCGCGCCATAGCCTCCAGGCATCAACCCCATCCGAGCCGAGCAACGTCAAAGCCTCCGTCAACTCACCCGACTGACACAGCCTCTGAATTTGCACATTCACGTCGGATCCCGGGACCCAATTTGGCGATCTCTTGGTGCCCCTCAGAGGAGCGGCTGCCTCCAAGACTTGGCCGGATGGTGCGAGGACGCTGCACCTAAACCTTGCTCTCTGGTTGGTGCTCTTGGGAGGTGGCCATGGCGGCGGGGCTCGGAGGTGGGTAGAAATGAGGAAACCGGAGGCGTCGCCATGGGAATGGGAGGAGGAGGAGGAGGACGAGTTCAAATTTTGCCGCGAAATCTCGCGATGTCAGCGTAGTTTTTGTTTTGCTGATTGCAGTTTGCAATGGATAGCTTTCTGGATTAGGTTGCCTCTTTAGCAATTTACCCCCTAGCATTTGAAAAAACTAACAAAAGGATATCTCAAATTGACTTCCCGACCTTCCCAAGTTCCAGCCATTCTAGTAAGAAGATATTCAGAAAACTCAATTTCGAGGGTGTTTGTGTAAAATTGCGTGAATTGTATCATTTCTCATCTCAGTCATCTGCATGTGGCTGAGAAAGAGGATAGAGGGCAGTAGAGCCACAGAGTAAGAGCAAACTGTGACTCCATTGGGGTACAGGGAGGTCACCTTCTGTTCTTTGGTGGAGGGAGAAGAGGGAAGAAATGGGTGGAATTCTCATGCAGCATCACCAAATCTCTCCAAATCCTCTGCGAAAAACTGCATTCGCCGGATCATTTGCTCTCCACAGAGGTGACTGTCAAACATTTCAATTAACTCCCCTTCGAGAAAAGAACATTTTAACTGAAAAGCTTAGTATGTTTGAGCACTTTTCCTGTGTTCATGGCTGCTACTTTTTGTACTATTCTTGATGATACAATACAGGCAACATGTTAACATTAGACTCTGCAGCACTTCCCTATTCGCTCAGTCCTTTTTTTTCCCTTCCACATCCAATTGTTCCAATCTGACCATATTGCGGATCACTGCAAAAGTAATAATCATTTCTCTGCTCTTTGCCAAATATATTTTTTTGAGTATAAATCAACTGCATGCATACACTAGGTCTTTTGGTTGTGACTGAACTTGGCAGCTTTTGCAGATAGTGTTCTCCTTCGTGCTTCACGGCAAGGCTTCCTGCTGCGCTCATCTTCCTTGGCCATCAGATCAGAAGGCAGCGGATCTCCACCGCCAAGAACGGTTAAAAAGCACAGCAAAGAAGAGCTCATCGATTTCTTCAGAAGCATCCAGACCGCCATTGCCAAGGACTCGCCCAAGGCTTCCAGGAGGACGAGGAAGCCGTCGCCGGCTGACCCGTTTGAAGAGGCTGAAAAGAGGAAGCAATCATACGGTATGGGAAAAACACAGAACTCAAATATTATTATTAGTCTTTTGCATTTGCATGTAAAGAATGGCCGTTAGCTCTGCTGCAGAAACATGTCAAGATGAAAACACAAGATTTTTGTTTTCTTATTCTGGATCATCGTGTCGTGTCGCGATTTCTTGACAAGGCGTGGCTTGTGTTTCAGAGGAGCTGTACCAAGATGGGCAGCCAAAGGTGCTAAATTTGGAGGGAATGAAGGTGGCTGAGCTGAGGGAGCTGGCGAGAGCGAGGCGGATGAGAGGTTACTCGAAGCTGAAGAAGGGGGATCTGATTGATCGCTTGAAGGGGGTTTGACATTGATTTGATAGTTTTCTCCAAGACCAAGAACAGACAAACGTTTCAGTTATTTTTTTGGCCGTGTTGTACCGACCAGATTGGTATAGTTTAGAATTCTTTTCCTAGAGGCTGCTGCTGCTTACAGAGTTTTTTGTGCACTTTGATGTTCCAACGGTCAGCTCCACTGTAGTATTATGAGATGTTTAAGGTCTGAAACCTTGTGTTAATTCACTGCCATAACTGTTCTGTACGGGTTTACAGAAGTACTGAAGTTAACAGGTAGCAACGATGATGTATACTCTAGAACAAGATAATTCTGCGGCGTGCACCAGTTAGGACGAATCTCCCAGCAGAAGAGATAAGAAGCATTCTAACAATGTGCAACCACACTCTTCTCTTTCAATAAACCAGTAAACTTCGACATGAATCACTCAATTGATTTGTGGACTTCATTGGGGGACGGTGCAGTGTCACCAAGAAAAGGAGAAGAAAGGATCCAGTAATCTCCGTTGTAGTCTAGCTGGTTAGGATACTCGGCTCTCACCCGAGAGACCCGGGTTCGAGTCCCGGCAACGGAATTTTTTTTTGTTTTCAAACCATAAACTAAAATTACTAAATCGCCCTCAATGCTACACTAATATACGGGGATACGAACGTAATTCCGAACGTAATTCACGCGATATAAGCACCTCAGCACTAGGGTTTCCTTCCCTTCCTACAAAGCCCGCGCCGCCGCCGCCGCTCCACACCACGCTCTGAACCCCTCCTCCTTCCCCCTCTGCCTCCCCCGTCTCCGCCGCCCAGATCCCGCCGCCATGGTGAGAGCTCGGCGCCGAGCAGCGCCGCTATTTTTTCTTGTTCCGAATCATTCCTTTGGCTCCGCTATTTTTTCTTGTTCCGAATCATTCGTCCGCTCGGTTTGTTGGTTCTGACGATGTGGTTTGGCTTGGGTTTTGGTGCTCGCAGTCGACCGAGAAGAAGCAGCTGAACCCCATGCGGGAGATCAAGGTGCAGAAGCTCGTCCTCAACATCTCCGTCGGCGAGAGCGGAGATCGCCTCACCCGCGCCTCCAAGGTGTATATCTATATATTTGTCCAGCACTCTACTCGTTGATGCACTTGTGCGTGTGAGATAGGTTAGTTCCGTGTAGATATCAGCATGTTGGTTGTCAGCTTTGGTGAGGTTCAGATCAGCAGCAAGTGTTCTAGTTAGCTTGTAGCGTCCTCTAGTGCTTGAGCCTAGGGAATTGAAGACGGTAGTGATCTAGCCCGGATCGCCTTGTTTATTTCTATTATGAGTGGGGTAGTTTTTTACAGTACACGAGTAGGAAATGCATCAGCTTGTTACAGTCATGCTGCTACCATGTAGGCGTTGTGGTTTGGATGTGGTTAGTAAGGTCTGGTCCATTTCTGATAGTTGTAGATTGACCTCAATTATTGTAATCTGAGTGGCACCGGGCAGTTAAAGTAATTTCTCTCTGCATTCGTGGTGTCGGGAAAATATGGCTTACCTGTCAATACTTGATGTTGATTATATTGCCGTTGTTTGTTTGTTAGGTGCTGGAGCAGCTGAGTGGACAGTCACCGGTGTTCTCCAAGGGTAAGTTTCATAAATCTGAATTGTTCTCAGTGGCAATGCCCCATGTGGTCTATATTGGTGCTGCAGCTGGTGCTCATAGTGATGATGTTGTGTCATTGCAGCGAGGTACACTGTGAGGTCGTTTGGTATCAGGCGTAATGAGAAGATTGCATGCTACGTGACAGTGAGGGGTGAGAAGGCGATGCAGCTGCTGGAGAGTGGCCTGAAGGTGAAGGAGTATGAGCTGCTGAGGAGGAACTTCAGTGACACCGGATGCTTTGGGTTCGGTATCCAGGAGCATATTGATCTTGGCATGAAGTAAGATGATCTGATGCCTGCACGCTCTATGGTTCCAATGTGGCACATTCATTTCTGCTGTTAATATTTTCCTTGTTAAGTATATGAAACCACATGTAGCTTTGCATTCAGTCACTATAGCAGCTTAACAAATATTTGAAAATGAGAATCAGGACTTGGCTGTAATAATATTTGTTAGGACAATGGACCTTTTTGTTGATATCAGGTTGGGTCATATATGTACTCACTAGGTATTTCATTTATCAGAATCCTCACTTCAGTTCTCAAGTGTTCAATTGACAACATCCAGATTTTTTTCCTTCATAGCAGAGACAATTGATGCAAGGCATTAGTTCCTAAATTTAGATTCTGAGTTTCTGTATCATACTCAGAAACTTCAGCCCTGCTGCATAATAGATCATTGAGTAATCTAGCCTCGTGGGCTTGCAACATGGTTGACACAGCTGTGTTGAAGTCCTCCAGCCACGGTCCACCAAATGTATCTTATTATACTGTTAATATTTGGCAATCTATTGTATCCTGGTGGATATCTATCTTCTGTAGTTTAATAGTGCATTTCGTGATGTTTGATTTTAGTCTTGTTAGTTCATACTATAGCCTTAATTTCATGGATGGGCATTGTGTTGCGACTGGTAGTTCCGTGCTGACTGTGGGTTCTTCACATATCAAGTAGCTGCAGAGCATTTTCTGATTGCACACTGACAGCTCATTATCACTGCACAATTATTGTTTAATGAAGTTCTGCACTTCGTTGATGACCAATAACTGACCTTGTTGTTGCTTTATTAGGTATGACCCATCTACTGGTATCTATGGTATGGACTTCTATGTCGTCCTTGAGCGTGCTGGCTACCGTGTCTCCCGCCGCCGCAGGTGCAAGGCTCGTGTTGGTATCCACCAGAGGGTCACCAAGGAGGACGCCATGAAGTGGTTCCAGGTCAAGTATGAGGGTGTCATCCTCAACAAATCCCATGCGAGCTAAGAACCTAGTTCTCTACAGAAGTTAATTAAGTTCATCTGGATGCTGGATTTGTATGTTTCTTAGAAACCAAATGAGTTGTCAGTTTTGCCTGTACTGAAGTTGGATATTTTTGGGTGGTCTTTCGTCTAAACTGCTCTCTTCTGTTTTATCCTCTTGGCAACAATAGTTATATGTTTGGCATATGAGATGATCTGCTGTTTGGTCACTCTTCAATCTTCTCTATTCTTGGCTCGTTCCCGATTAGCTTTATATCCCAGGTGAGAAAAAAAATGTTTCTGTTAAGTTTGAAGTGGTCTGTATGGTCATATGAAACCCATTTTGATTGCTCACTTGCAGTTAGAAGAATTTTGAAAAAAAATGAGAAATGACGAAAGAAATTAAACTTTTGTCTTTTTTTATAGAGTGGACTTTGTACTCTTTTGTCTTTTTTTTTATAGAGAGCGGACTTTGTACATGCACATATGGGTACTTGAGCTTAGGGTTTAGGTAAATTTTAATCAAGCCTGCAAATGCGTCGTGAGCTACCAGAGAACGAAATTGCTGGGAAGCTCGTACAGAAGTGATTAGCAACACCCAAATCTGAAATCCCCAAATGGAAACGGGAAACATGTGGACCGTGGAGAAGCGCGGCCGCGTCCACCTCATCACCCTCACCGGCGCCGGCGAGCACCGCCTCAGCCCGGCCCTCCTCTCCGCCATCCGCTCCTCTGTGGCCGCCGTCCGCGCCTCCCCCGGCGCCGGCGCCCTCGTCCTGGCCGCCAAGGGCAAGTACTTCTCCAACGGCTTGGACCGCGCCAAGCCACCTCCACGCCTCCATGGACGAGGCCGACCTCCTCGCGCTCATCATGCCCACCGTCGCCGCGGTCACGGGCCACGCCGCCGGCGCGGGATGCGCGCTGGCCCTCGCGCCTCCCGCGGGTTCCTGTACATGAGCGAGATCGACGCCGGCTTCAAGATCGTCGACTACTTCGGGGAGCTGCTCCGGCAGAAGGTCCCCGACGCCGCGGCCAGGAGGGACATGCTCCTCAGGGGGACAAGATGAGGGCGGCGGAGGCGGTACGGCGGGGCATCGTGGACGTGACCGCGGACGGCGGCGTGGACGACGTGGTCGCCGAGGCCGTCGCGGTGGCCGAGGGCCTCGCGGCGAGGGGGTGGGACGGGGAGGTCGTGGCTGAGATCAGGAAGGCCATGTGGCCGGCGGTGTGGAGCAAGGTGAAGGACCACGGCGCCGACGCGACGGCGCGGCCGCGGCTGTAGGCTCCGCTGCACGAGGTGCTGGCACTCGCGAATTTGCTAGCTGTAGTTCTAGAGCTACAGTGTGTTGTGGATTTGGGAAAGAATTCTACGTAGGAAGAGACTAATCGAATGGAATTGCTCAGAGAGACGCATCTGGCTAAAGAAAGATCGCACTGGTGACTTGTGTTGTGTATTAATCTCGCATCTTGTTTCATTACGTATGACCCTTCTCTGGTTCTTCGACGAAAGCTTCTTGCCGGCAGATAGAACATATATTTTAATGTTGAGCAAGTGAAGCTGCCATCTCTCTAACACAGGCATCAAGCATCAAGCTTAGCTTGTGGTCTGTGATGGTGCAGGGCAAGTCGATCCCGTGCCTGAACTTACCCTCTTGGTGGCAATAGACAGGGAAAAATTATTGAGGATTTGCTTGTGAACTGTGAAGCATGTATTTGCCCCAACTTATGGAGCATGAACTGCTTCCGCATGATCCGTCTTGACGAAAAATAAGTTGCGACCTACTATTTGAATTTGGTACTGGACGGCATTAGCATGTTTCGCTCAGTACTTCACATGAACTCTCCATCACCCAAACTGCTACACATGGACATCAGAAACATGTGCAGCTTGGAAGCATGACCGGTACACCTCATCACCCTCACCGGTGCCGGCACCGCCGCGGTCACTGCTGCTGCAGGCTCGCGCTCGCGCACGAAACCATCGTCATCCGGGCCTCCAACGAGTAACTTTACATGACGGAGGCCAGCGCTGGCCCCAAGTTCGTGAGAAACTTTACTACGTCATGGTGCTGAAGAGGTAGAGGATGACCAGTGCGCAGCCGACACGGCCATATAGGCCAAGGGGTCGTGTGGCTCAAGGTAAAGGACTGCAGCGGCGGCGAGGCACCGGCACAGCCGCTCGCGTCTGTAACCACCGCTTCTGCTACCGAATTCCGAATGCGGTAAAACAGCACAGTTTGGTATTACTATCCCAATTCCTTCCTACGAACAATACTAACCGAACTGAATTGCTCCAGATGCATGCTTACGTAGTTTGCTAAAACACGCATAAGAACACTGAATCAAACCATGTAACGATAGAACAGGTATTTAGGTTGGGCGATATTTACATCATGGATCACGAACAAAACAGGGAGTAGCTGCACTGCTGCATGGCAGCACAACTACACATTACAAAAATGGCAAGAACAGAAGAGAAAAGAACAGGTCACAGCCTAGCATTAACATATCTCCACCTCCTACATAACTTACCTACTAATAACTCAAACCAACATGCCCCGTCACGTACTTAACACTGGCGGCAGCAGCACTTCTTCACGGTCAGATAATTTACATAATTGTACTTCCTCTGGTTCTGGATCGGTCTCTCCGCAGAGTTGCGGAAATAGGAGCGGCTTTGATGCTGCAATAAAAGCTTGCATATGTGCAGCTCACAGGAAAATAAACGAACAAAAAGCTGAGTGTCATGGTGCCATTCTAGCTCCCAGCATGCGCATAGTTGAGGCTAGTTTGTCGTCGAACATGTTCCGGTATGAGCCTGTTGATGAGATCTGGAGAGGCATTTGCTAGCTGCATACCAGAAATGGGCATTGATGAGCACGACAGCATATCTAAAGCCCAAGAGCGGTTCAATTCCAGGCTAGCAAAGACATGGCACAGCCTTCCTCAATTATTGGACTGATACATGTTGGAATGAGGCATGTGTTCATGTGCCTCAAATTAAATCATTTTTTTTGTGCAACTTAAATGGTTGTTGCCAACAGCGTACTTGGTTACTTACTTCAGGCTTGAAGTTGAACAGAGGGGGGAATGGACGGCCATTTGGCAAGCGTGCATTCGGCTCTCGTAGCTCATTGAAGAAGGAATGTGCACATGCATCAAGCTGCACATAAGCAACCAAATGTATAAGAACATTTAAAAGTGTACAGGTTGTTATTTTGAAGATTATGTTGCTTTCTAGCTATAGTAAGAGCATTAATAGCTACCTTTTTTAGGTGGAGCACTAATAACTGTAGTTAACAAGCACGTGCGACTATATAAAGTTGCACTTGCACCCACTCTTTATAAGTCAACACTCATCAACATTTGGTTCTGGACCACTGGATATCGTAATTATAGTGTCCTCACAGGACCAGAAGGTAATCCGGAATTGAGACCTAAGCATTCATGAACCTACTTTCCACAAACCCTAAAAAAAAACCATACTTCCACAAAGGTACAGAAGCAGCTCTTTTTAGTTGTCAGGATTGATGACCTATATGTATATAATTGACTCTAATGCAACATTAGAAAATGAATTGCTAGAATAAGCGATCCACATATTATTACACATAAAAAAATCGTATGGAACAAAACAACCTTAGCTTGGCACTTCAACCAATTTCTATTACCGTGCCACTGGTGCAATCAACAGCTTTAAAAATAATCCAAAAGAAGCCAAGTAGAAAAAAAACTCACAGCAGTGCAGCGTAGACTAGGTGAATATTGAAGAAGACGGGAAGCAAGATCTATAGCTTCAGCAGGCATTCTCTTGTGGAAAATCTGAATGAAAAGGTAAAGTAGAGCAATCAGTTAGCTGCAGACACATTTTAAATTCACAATTTATAGATGATGTAGAGGGAGACCGGTTATTGAGTCCCCTAAAAGAAGACATGGACTACAATACACTGCAAGTAAAATGACATGATGCAGGTGATCAACATAAGATTAAACATAGATCTACCTACCTTGTGCCAAGGGTGAGCCTTTATCTGAGGAAACCTGAACTCAGTATAGTTGGGGTTCATGCACCGTATCTCCTCACGGGTTGGAGTACCAAGAACCTGCAATAATATCACATGAACTTAAGAAACACACATAGCAGAAGAAAACAATGTGGCATGTGGAACATTTCGCAGTACCTTGATTATCTCCACTAGTTGATCAACTGCAGTCTCTCCTGGAAACAGAGGCTGAAAATATACAATATGGAAGATGATCAGAATCACCCCACTGACAAAATGGTCTAATCGAGGTACCCAAAAAAAGGCAGAAGCTCCTTAGACTAAGTAACCAACCTGACCAAGAAGCAACTCTGCGAGAACACATCCAGCTGACCATATGTCTATTGAAGTTGTATATTCAGTTGCACCAAATATGAGCTCAGGAGCACGATAA
This sequence comes from Stipa capillata, assembly GCA_019208055.1. Lineage (NCBI taxonomy): Eukaryota > Viridiplantae > Streptophyta > Magnoliopsida > Poales > Poaceae > Stipa > Stipa capillata. The sequence continues at coordinate 670,147 of JAGXJF010001946.1, read as the reverse complement.
TAGCGAGAGCATATATATGATATATTGGGTTCACCAGGCACCTGACGCAAAAAAAAAGGTGGGGTTAAAATCATAGCACGTGAAAATAACAGAACTGAAGAGAAAACGCCAGCAGTTATAATGCAAGTTCAGGAATCTGTACGACCAAGGTTAAGACTGGCAACTTTGAACCAAAATAAAGTAATAATTAAGGTGCCTTCTACAGCCAATTGCAGTAATGAATAAACCTGATAATATAAAGATAACAGTATAACGAACCCAGATCAATTATCCAATAGATAAATAATGAAAATGGATAATTCGGGGATTAACTATAATTTGGAGAAAATTTGTCCAAGTGCATTGCTTCTTATTTAAGTCGCCTTCAAGATAAGATTTGAAAGCTCTCACAAACTCTCAACATCGTTCACATTATCATGAAAAGCAAAAGTAACATACTGATGATAAATATAACATACTGGCGTAAATTACACGCTATGTCAACAGTATGACTAGTCAACCACTAGAACATTTAACACATATACACAACTGCAGAAACGAACTACTGATTCTTAAGGGCGGAAATCAACATACAAGAACTTTTGCACTTCCGAAGTCACAGAGCTTGACTTGATGAGTTAGAGGATCAACCTTTATTGGCAAGAAAAGAGACCGATTCAGAACCAACTACCAAATCTGAGAAAGAATAAAATCATGTTCACATAAACACGTACCAAAACATTTTGCGGTTTCACATCCCTGTGGCAAACTCCTGGAACAGTATGAATATAAGCTAGCCCTCTAAAAAGCTGCAAACGTGGCAAAAGAATACTTAGCAAAGCAATAGAAAAAGGCATATATAGACAGCCAGGCAAGTGTTACTATGATGGTTCACAAACCTGATACATGTAAAGTTTGACATAGATAAGTGGCATTCGCTGGTTGGCATTGCTCTAGTGTTTGAGCACACGGTATAGTGTCTCAGGGACATACTCCATGACCAGGTTCAGGAACAGCTCATCCCTACTCGTGGTCGAGAAGAAGCAGTGCTTCAGAGAGATGACATTGGGGTGGTCCATGGAGCGCATAAGCTGCAGCTCACGGTTCTTGTAACGCCGGTCCTGCAGCACCTTCTTGATGGCCACGGTCTCCCCCGTCTCCAAGCACTTAGCCTACATATGAGAACCGGTTCAATTCAGTAAACATTGCATCAACTAATGTTCAACACCAGATAAAGCAAAAGCAGACCATAAGACCAAGCACCGTACCTGGAAGACAATACCAAATGAACCAGTTCCCACTACTCGCTCTGCCATGTAGCTAATTGTCTGCAATCAGGATTAAATAGCTAGCTCAGATCGAATATTGCACATTAGAGTTTGCAAGAGCCCCAATTATTGCACAACCAACTAGAATTAGAAGCTAAGCATCTAGTATCCTCTAAAAACAACCAAACTGAGCAGGCTTCTAAATGCACTTTAGCCACAATACAGAACGCAAGCACCAGATAGAGATATAGCCACGTAACTTAACTGTCGTACACCAAATCATTTGCAAATCAAGAAAACACTCAATGATTCTGGTCAACCAAACCCACAAAATTAGCTGCAGCGCCGCAATTCCAGGATGAATCAACACCAAGCCAGCAAATCCCATCAAAAGGACCCTACTAGCAGCTAAACATTCACTAGAGAACACAAATCCCTTAGCAAACCAAGAAATCACGACGAAGTCGGACCACGACGCCACTAACAACAGAGCAAGGAAACACTGCAAGAGCACTAGAACAAACAAATTTGGCCATACACGCTCATAAGAGAGCGAAACCAGGGCCCCCAGCTGCTCACCCGCTTCGGCTCGCCGTTCTTCCCGCCGATGGTGGTGGAGATGATGTGGCCGGTCACCGGGTCACCCCCCTCCTCCTCCTTCCTCTGCAGCCCGCAAAACACCCCAGAAGATCAAAAGGGGGGGAAACACCAGCATTAGCCAAACGAGCACCGAAACCGGCAGATTGCCACCCGTAACCCTAGCTCAGATCCGACGCAGACCCCAGATCTGGACGGGCGGGCGGTTACCTTCTCGCTGCCGGCGGGGGGCGGGACGGCAGCGGCGGCGGCGGCGGCGGCGAGGGGTGGCGCGTCCAGCATCATGAGCTCCGGCGCCGGCGGCGCCTCCATGGGTGGTTGAGGTAGCGTGTACGAGCGGGGTGGGAGAGGGGAGGGAGGAGCGCGCGCCGCTGCTGCTGCTGCGCTGCTCCGCTTGAGGCTTGTGTTGTGTGGGGGTTGGGAAGTTGGGAGGGTGGTGTGCTTTTGACCGGTCAGGGAAGAGGCTGGCTATGATGATGAGTATGGGATGCTGCCCGAGGCGCGGCTTTGGACAGGTGGGGAGTGCTGGGTTTAGAGATAAGTGTGCTGACTTGTTAATATTAGTGGGACTGGAGGTGGGGTTAGATCCACCCGCTGCAACGGTAGTTTAGTTTTCTAATGCATACCATTATTCATCTTCATTTTACTCGCCAAAAAAAGAAGTGTATCATCTTCATTTTGGAGCCTGAGTTAGAAATTATCGGTGCAAAACCGGTTCCCATCGCATCTTGATAGGTCGATCTTACCTTTCTAGTACTCCCTTTGTTTTATTTATTTATTTATGCAAGACACAGTTTGACCCTTCTAATTTGAACATTGAATATAAATTTTTCTATAACACTATGTTTTGATGTTTGCCGTTTTGGATAAGTTGAGAATTATTGTTTGCAGATTGTGCTAACCGATCGATACGAGTATAAAGTGGGAATGTTCAATGCATTACTATTTCGAGTAGCGTTGAGTTTTATTACTTGATACAATATCATCTCAATTAATCCAAGAGTCCGGATGAATATTGCTGGTGCGGAAGGATTGCTGCTGTTGGGTTCCGTTTTATCTCAATGTTTGAGCATGACATAAGTCTTGTTCGTAAACATTGGATCATTTTTGGTATGTATTAATTAATAAGCTCAGGCCCAGCTATTGAGACATTACTGAGAGGTGGGTCAATAAATATGCAGGTACAATCAAGGTATCGAGTTAACTAGACTGTTGTTTCTATTTTAAGAGCCTTTGGCAAATGAGCGCTACGTGGGGAGTGGTTGTTTGGTGATAAGCATGCTAATACATGCAGGCTAGATAAACTTGTAGAAACACACAGCACATTGGTACAATAAGTAGAGTATAATTAATTATCAAATACTTTCTTCGTCTATAAAATATTTACAGAATTTAAGATTTAACTTTGAAATCAATATTATAAAATTATATAACATAAAAGTGATACCACTTGAAAATACATTTAAATTTGAATCAAATGGTATCATTTTTGTGTCATATAATTCAAATATTATTATTGTAATTATTGGTCAAATTTTAAACTTAAATATGTACACCTTATATTTGTGGATGAAGAGAGTATTATCTCATTTTAATTTTTGGAGACTGTTTCAAAACAGTTGATGCAAAAGAACTTTACTCTCAATTGTATATGGGAAGGATGTCACAGTCGGCGTATGTGAGGTTTTATGAGATATAAGCATAGTATATCCGCTCGGATCCCGGGTATTATTGGTATGCTTGTTAACTTCGTTAACGTTGATAGGGTTTCAATATTTTTAGGCCAAGCATTATGGTAGATTATAGTAAATCTATTTATCTATCGAGTTTTAGCTTATTTTGTTGTTTGACTAACTAGTTACTTTCATGTTACACTTTTTCACGATAAATCTTAAGATGAGCTGAGTTAGCTTTAGTTAAACAAAAAATAATTCCTCAATAAAAAAGGTAACCTAGGGAAATAAATAAGGGTTTATTTGGTTGGACTGTGACTATTGACAAATCTATTGTTGACTGGCTGTCTGGAAAAGCTGTTGTGGCTGTAGAAAGTGAACATATAGTTTTTGATTGATTCAAACCATCTACAGTTTTTTAGAAAATAAGCACTGGAACTTCAGCACATTACAAAAAACTGACAGAAGGTAGCTTCTTTAAATAGTTAAATTTACACGGCAAAATTTACAGCTACCGTTAGCAAAAACTACTGGAAAGCTAACTGTTAGGTTGGACTATAATTTTTTAATAAAAAACTACTGTCTAACCAAAGGAGCCTTAAGAAACCAAAGCAAATCACCGTGAACCGGAGGCCAAAGCTTGTCGACATCCTTCGACCTTCGTGGAACCTATCGCATTCGTTTCTTTCAACCGAACAGGGCGACCGGAAAAACCAGCATGGCGCCACAGTTCATGCCTCCCCAATCGCGGGCGAGCCGGGATGAGCAGCTGCTGCGACCAGCCCAACCCGGGGTGCGTGGAGAGAGAGAGAGAGAGAGAGAGAGGGGAACAAGAGAGGCAAGGCTGGCAGTGGAGAGGATTCCGGTTGGAGTGAGCGGTCGATGGCTCGGTGCAGGCGCGCGCGGGCTGACAGGGCGGCCCTCCCCGCCATTTCTTTAACCGAAGCTCAACGCATAGACCGATAGATGCATGCAGCCATGCAGGGCGGGCACCGATTCGATTATTTGCAGCAGCAGCAGCTAGCTAGCTAGCGCCCAATAAATTATTGGCGCTGGCGCTGTGCCATCTCGCGCGCGCCACATGCGTCGTCCTAGCTGTAGCGTGTAGCCCGGCACCACCACCGACCGTTACTACTCGCTCGTCCCGTCCCGTCCAGCCCAGAGACGTCTCCGCGCTCTGCCCCGGCCCGCGCCTGCAGCTGCAGCTGCGTGCGCTGTACTGGTGCATGGAGGCCAGCGCACGACACCACGGCTTTGATCGCTGAACCGCTGATGCAACGCAACGCCCACTTGCTCTCCTCCCCGCCGTTACTTCTGTCGAATTCCATGGTACGTACAGATGATAGGATCATTATGCCGCCACCGTGAACTGTTTATTGGGTGCATGGTCCTGCAGCCTCCGGCTGAGATCGCTAGCTAGCAGCCAAGCCATTCGCAGGGACGATCTATTATTAACTCTTCCGTCATGTTACTGCTGCAACTACCGGTACTCCACTACTCATGTTTCCCGTCTCTGTTCCCACCCAGAGCCCGATTTTATAACTGCATTACAGCTTTCGGCATTACGCCTTTCCATAAGCGCGTTGTTAATCCCGCCGAATATTTGGACCTTTCGGAAAACCCGGGACCGGGTACTGCTGCTGCGGCGCGGTAATAGCTCGCAGCTAGTAGCTAGGCGATGACCGGGAATCGAATAGGTTTTGATAAGGGTGGAAACAGATTGGATAGTGTTTTTTTTATTTTTGTTTTTATATTTTTAAAGTGAATATAGATGTGAATATGGATATTGTCAAATACGAATATAGATCGGATGTTACTCGAAAACAAATACGAATTGGATATATACTCAATTCGGTTGGATACGAATATCCTATAACTTTAATGATAGACTATGGTAAACCACATAATTAGATAAATACATGAACATGGTGATAAGTTAATGATATATATAAATCGATGGCTATATAATTGGGCTAAGGGGTTAGAGACTTAGAGAGAGCTGTTGAAATGGGCTAATATCACTTTATTCGGATAACCGTATCCGTATTTATTTTATAATCTAGTACCATATCTGTATCTGTATCTAGAAAATAAATCTAGATAATATATGTCGGATGCGGATAGTGCTTATCGTTTTAGGCTGTGTTTGGTTGGGCTTCTGGGGGGCTTTCCATTGGAAAAAGACCCAGTCCAACCAAACACCCGGCTTATGTGTCATATATTGCAAAAAGCGGATTGGGCTGTTGAGTGAAAAATGGACCATTGCGGGAAGCCGGTCGGAAGCAGCTTCCCGCAGTGGTCACTTAATGCAAACTGAATTTGCCCTTGGGTATTGGTGGTAATTACAGGGAAATGACACTCGTCCTCCCGATCCACTTCTCTATCTCGAACAAAGCTGCCTCACCTCTCCCTCCACCGCGGCGCCGCTGCAGCGCCCTCCACCGCCGCGATCTCCCCTCCTTCCCCGCCGTCGTCCGCTCGGAGCACCGACGGGTCCACCGCGGTCGCCTCCAGTACCGAATCCGGCTGTTCTCCGTCTCCTCGACCAGATCGAGGCCTCCCCCTCCAGCGCCCTCCCCGCCTTCCCCCGCTTTCTTCCTTGCCGAGCACCGACGGCTCCATCACCGTGCGCGCCCTCCCAGGCTTCATCTACACCAAGCAGCGACGCATCCAGCACCGTGCGCACCCTCCCCGCTTTCGTCCACGCCGACCACCGACGCGTCCAGCACCGCGCGCGCCCTCCCCGCCTTCGTCCGCGCTGAGCACCCAACGCCCCCAGCACCGGATCTGTGGCTTCCTCCAGCGCCTCCAGATCCGTCGTTCCTCCACCCAGATCCGCCGGTCCTCCGCCCGCCGCCTCCCCCCCTCGCCGTCTAGTCGTGGTCCTCCTCCGGCCCACGGGCTCCTCGTCCGGTCGTGTTCCTCCTCCGACCCTCGGTGCTCGAGCTCCCCGTTCGGCGTGGACCACCGCCCCTCCGTCGTCCTCGACGGCGCCCTCCACCGACTGCGTGTCGTCCTCCCGCACGGCCTCTGATGCGGCATCGTCCTCCCGCACCGCCGCGGCGAGCAGCAATGCCGCCTTCGTCCAGACCATGCTCGCGAAGGACGTCGGCATCCGAGCACGCCAAGAAAGGGGGCATCGAAGGCCCGGAGCTGCTGCCGCCTCCACCACTCCACCAAGCTCAGTCCGCGACGCCTCTGCTGAGCACCTCCTCCACCTCCATGTGCCTCCGCGGAGTACCTCCACCTCGCAACCGTTCCCTGTCGTCCTAACCAGCAACTTCGTTGCCTCCAGATCCAGCAAGGTGAGCGCAGTAATGCAATGATTTGAGGTGTATGTATATAAATGTGACTTGTTGCAGAAGGATGGAGCATGCAGTTCTTTCATTTATTGGAAAAAATGAGATAGCTCTCGTATTTAGAACTACGAAATTGATCCGTGATTGTAATCGCTTCACTTGCACTGCTTCGATTCCTTGGAACAAAATCAACATGTTGCTTGAATTTTGTGGTTTTTTTTGTAGTTTGGCCAACATTTCGTAGTTTCATATTGTGTTAGTGTTTTGTACATATATACATAGCTTTAATTTTATGCATAGTCAATGAAGCTTCAAAACCTATTCTGGATGAGCTGAGAATAATTCTTGCTTAAATGTGGTGAATTATCTGTTATTTTCTGCAATAATGCTAGCATGGAGGGTACTTGAATTCTAGAGTGATTTTTCAGTACCATGTAGTATGAAATGTGATATTGGTCATGATTTATGGACTTACGAGTCGATCACCTTGGCACTTCTTGTTGATGCTTATGAGCCAGGTCATTGAAAGGATTTATCATCAGCTAGGCTTGTGAATAAACTTTCTCTCTAATGCAAAGAGATAGATGCCAGCTAGAAATCTTCATGAATAAGTACATCAATCCTTCTCTTTTTTATGATAGCTGCACAAATCCTAGCTGTACTAGTTAGCAATCATGAGAAACAAGTTGAGTAACGCATATAATTCCCTGGCATGTATGTTCTTTTGCAGCAAATAATGTATACATGGTTGTTCTGAAACATGGTCTCTATTGCCTAATGATGTATACAATTGTTTTGGTCATAGTTAATGAAATATGAGAGAGGAACCCAAACAAAATTAGCTCAATTTGATTACATGTTGTCCATATTGGATTTTGCCGTGCTTAAATTTGTAATTGTGTTAGATGGCTACCCCGAAGGCAATTTGGGATGCTTTTGCAACGAGGGTGTTTGTTGAGATTTGCAAGGATGAAACCTTAGCTGGGAATAGGCCTAGCGGTTGGTTGAGTACCGTTGGGTATAATAACCTTGAGGCTAGATTTTTTGAGTGGACGGGGAAAAAGTTTACGAGGAAGCAATTCAAGAATAGGTGGGATTTCATGAAGAAAGATTACGTGCTATGGGTTGAGTTAAACAATTCAGTAACAGGTCTTGGTAGATGCCCGATAAGGAAAACTGTGGATGCACCTGATGAGTGGTGGAAAACGCAGATTGCGGTAAGTGCATTTTGAAGTTCAATTTCGAAGTTTAATATATTCTTAAGTATCGGTAATATCATTAATATCATGTATTTTTGCGATTTTAGCTAAATAAGGAGTTTGCCAAGTTCCGAGATGGTCCACCAGCTAACTTGGAGTGCTTGGTGGTTATGTTTGATAAGGCATTTGTGGCCGGTAATACTGCCACTGTCCATGGAATGGTGCTTGGAGGGGAGGCTAGTCCTGTTGTTCTGGAGGGTTCTGGGTCAAGTACAGATCCAACTGGAGAGGACTTGTCTGGGTCAGGGTCAAAGAGAAAGAAGCGAGCAAAGGGCAAGGGGAAACAAAAGAACAACAAATATTTTCAAGAGTACAAGAAGGCAGCACGTGCTATATCCTCTCAGTGCACAGGCTCCATCCAATCTGGAGTTAGCCCCATCCCTACAATAAAGGAGATGATACAGTTGATGATTGAGTGTGGTGCTATACAAGAGACTCTTCTATTTTTCACGGCATGCAACCTTGCTCTGAAGCCGGAAATTAGAGAGCTGTTCGTGGCAATACCAAGTAACGAAGGAAGGTTTGATTACCTTCAGAGGTCACATGACAATGGCCTGTAGTATTTGACTGTGTTGTACTATTAGTATGTTGTACTATCTGTACGAACTTCCATGTATTTCATTCGCACTACTTGTATGTTGTACTATTTATGAGTTTCTTAGCAACTGCCATGTATGTTAGTTCCAATATTTGTATGTTCAATTATTGAGTTCTGTGTTGACATATTTTTTACTTGGATTATTATGTCATATTTATGTGAGTTTTTGTATGTATGTTCGATCAGATGAGTGATGAGGAAGATTATGATGTTGAAGATGATGATGAGAACATTGATGACGAGATTGCACATGCAGCTGGGAGTAGTGCTGAATGGACATCTCTCAATCGGTTGCAAAATTTAGAACAATTGAGGTAACTAGCAATGTTGGGTGAACAACATGAAAGAAGGTATTTGAACAAATAACCTTATCGGTGTCCTATACAAATTGGTTATTCTTAGACAGTTGAGAAGCTCAATCATAGAAAATCTTGCTATAGGATGTTTAGAATGTCTAGAAGAGTTCTTGATGCATTGCATCAACATCTAGTGCATAATTATAACTTAACATCAACTAGAGACATGACATCTATAGAGAGTTTGGCAATGTTTCTGTGGATGGTTGGAGGACCTAATTCCGTTGGTGATGTGGCAGTAATCTTCTGCAGATCTACGTCGACAGTGCATACAAAATTTTATGGAGTGTTGAACTGTCTCTACAATATGTCCCATAATATCGTTAGACCAAATGATCCAACATTCAACCAAGTCCATTCGAAGTTACTGGAACTCCGTTTTCATCCACACTTCAACGGTTGCATTAGTGCAATAGACGGCACGCATGTGAAAACCATTGTCCCAGCAGAGAAGTCAATTGAGTATAGAAATCGACACGGATACACTTCGCAAAATGTCATGGCTTTTTGTGACTTCGACATGCGCTTCACATTCGTTGTTGCCGGTTGGCCAGGATCGGTACATGACACACAGGTTCTAAACAATGCACAAGAGAAGTTTGTTGATGTATTTCCAAGACCACCTCCGGGTAAGTACCTTATGTTGTATGCACGCAACTTTTAAAATTCTAGTACCATATAGATTCCTATATTGTCATATTCGTTATGTGTAGGAAAGTATTACCTTGTTGATTCAGGATATCCAAACAGGAGTGGTTATTTAGCTCCTTATAAGGGAACAAAATATCATCTACCGGAATTTCACATATCACGTGCACCTACGGGGAAACGTGAGGTGTTCAATCATGCTCACTTCTCGCTTCGGAATGTGATTGAGCGCTCCTTTGAAGTCCTAAAGATGAAATGGTGGATCCTCTTACATGTTCCAAGTTACCCAGAGGAGACACAAACCCGTATAGTTCATGCTTGCATGGCTCTTCACAATTTTATACGGGAAAGCACACTAACTGATAAGGAGTTCAATAAATGCGATGCTAATAAGGACTACATTTCTGATGTGGGCAACCTCCGCAGGAAATGAAGATATAAATGGTGTTGCGATGGATGGCAATAACATGAACATTACTTGGGAACGAATTGCTGATTCCCTGTATGCTGCGAGAAGGTGTTAGCTTGTAATTTTTATTTTCAATATGGTTTGTATAACTTGTTTTCTCTATTTATCTACATCTAAACATATAATTTTAAATTTTAATTAAGTCCAAATCGATGGTGTCGTGTTAATGTTATGAATTTTTCTGGATTTTTCTAAATTTTCTGAATTTTTCAAAAAATTTCTGCATTTTTCTAAATTTTTCAAAAATTTCTTTTTTTTAATTTTTCTGATTTTTAAAATTTTTTCTAAATTTTTCTGATTTTCTTGGATTTTTATGATTTTTTATTCATAAAATTATATAATATACACTCTAGGGGCATTTCAGACATACATGTGGTTACCGTACTACGGGCTAAAATAGTGGTCATTAGTACTCCGGGAAAGCCATCTAGGGTCAATTCTTTATCTTTTGATAAATTCCAACTAGAGTGAGTCATTCGATCTTCAGTTGGAATTGATGGAGCGAGGGCTTGCGCCTCAAGTGCGAACAGCTTTCTTAGAGCGATCACTTCAGGGTAATGGCCTTGTAACGGGGGTGCCATTTTATGAACAAGTGGGTCCTACCATTACGACTCCGTCTAGAAGCGATAGGGGTTTCCTCGTACAACAGCCAACAGTCACAGCTCAACTAAACACGTAAAACTACAGACTCACGTGCCAACAGCCACAGCCGCTTCTCCAAACAGCCAGTCAACAGCCGCTGTTTCAACCGCCACAGTCCAACCAAACACGACTTTAGTGTTTTCTCAAATAGGAATATCGGATAATCTTAGCTTTTTGACCGCGTTCAAACGGCCGTAGCATTCTGGCATGCGCGCATGCATTTGGTAATCTGCCTTTGCTGCCTGCTGCGAGCTATTCCCAGATCTGAACGCACGCAACGATGCTTATGTTACTGCACTGCTTGACTTGACTAGGAGCAGCTGGCCTGCTCGCTTGCCGACCTTGACGAAAATCCTGTGTAGCCCGGCAGTGAAACTTTTCCAGGAGCTTCCACGGTGCAGTGCTACAGAGGCGAGAAAAATTAGCCACGCTCAAAGCAAGGTACTCCCACCTACTGTGACAATGTTTAGAACGAGGAATTTTCCCCTTGCTCGTACGGAAAAATAAAGTGAGTCCCGGAGAGTTCTACGGAACTTCTGACATCTAGCTGGAACACGGGAATTTTTCTAATTTCTAGAGAAATTGAATCGCTTCGTGTAAAATTCGTGTGGGGCTTTTTAATAAAGTATTCATGCATTCCCAACTGGCTAGGAAGGAGTATGATAGTAATTTGGCTAGGCTCGGCATCTAGTTTTTCTTTTGTACCAATAACTAAACAAGTTTTGCACCATATGTACTTCCGAATTTACTCGGCAAACGGTTGAACTGTTCCGCTTTCAGTGCTGCACTCGAATGATTGCTAACTCATCTTCTGTTATTCTTTTCTCCAAATAGAATATGTCCGGGAACAAGATTTAACATGCTGGATGCCATTATTAGCGAACAGGAATACAGGGCCATGTGGTGGGCCAGGGATGCCCTCGAGACCCCAAATACAGGACAGATGGTGTCACATCAAACATTGACCAAAAATAGGGACCTCAATCATGATGTGTCGATGGGTTTCAGAAAATCATGATGTGTCGATCGGGCTTTGTCATCCAATCCAAATCCCAAACCAGCGAGGCAGCGAGCAAGGCTCGTGCCAATTGGGTAGAGCATGGGAAATTGTTTTAACTCCAGAGATACTATTGACTGGTCTTCTTAAGACAAAACAAAAAAAAAGTACTCACGGACATCGGCTTAACTGGCACACGGCTGCCAAAATCCGCAGGTAAAATTCATGTTTCATTTTTTCTCTCGCGAGAATAAAATTCCTGTTTCGTGATGGTTCAAAAATCTAGTAGTCACCCCGCAAAAAAAATAAAAAAAATCTAGTAGTCGAGTGTGAAAGAGAATAAGATATGATATTTCTTCTGAAAAATGAAAGAAAAGGTTATGGGCGGCCGGCGGGCAATGATATCTCACATGGCACTATGGGATAAGAAATCTGGTAGGTCAACCAGAGAAAATATCTGCAGAAGCAACGGCTGATCTTGGGCAGGCAATGTGGGCTTTTGGACCAGACTAGGTGCTAGCCCAAGTTCAAACTACGGGCTGGATGGAATTGAAATCATCACAGAACAGAAATTTTGGGCGGACTCACCGCTGGGCTTAATTTCATGGGTGAATTCATGCACGTGAATCGAATCAGGCATGCTTCATCCATCTCCAACCTATAGCCATCTCCTTCCCAAAAACAAAAATAAATCTATAGCCATCTTCAATGCTCAGCTTAATAGGAATGGCTAGTTGCTGTTTGTAAACGAGATTTTATAATGGAAGCACGAATACCACATGCCGGAAATAAATGACACTTGACACGCAAGAGAAATTGCGAGAAATGAAATAGTAAGCGACAGAAAAACATGGAGCTTTTCTGTTTGAATGCGCGTAATCAAATTAGTGGAGCAAGCGATTCCGACATATGTAATGGGTATTTTTAAATTGCCAGCGAGCCTCTGTGATGATCTTACTCATTTGATCCGCAACTTTTGGTGGGGCGCGGAGAATGGTAAGCGCCGAACGCATTGGATAGCTTGGGACGACATAACTCGGCCAAAACTACAAGGAGGTCTGGGTTTTCGGGACATGCGACTGTTCAACGAAGCACTCCTGGCGCGCCAAGCATGGTGGCTCATTCAGTATCCGGACAGCTTATGTGCAAAGGTACTTAAGGCTCGATATTTCCCCAATTGTAATCTGATGGACATTGTTTTTACAGCGAAAGCTTCATCATCATGGCACGCTATTGAACATGGTTTGGAGCAGCTCAGGAAATGATTAATTTTGGCGAATTGGCAATGGGGTGAAGGTGTGGATATGGCGGGACCCTTGGATTCCCTGGGATCTGCTTTTGCGGCCCATCACGCCAAGGCGCTGTTGTCGTCTGTGATGGGTTGCTGATCTTTTAACACCGGAGGGAATATGGAATCAGGACCTCCTCCAGCAATATTTCTGGCCAGTTGACGTGGAGGCTATCAATAGGATTATCCCATCCAGAAGAAACGATCAAGATTTCATCGCATGGCACCCCGATAAAAGAGGCATGTTCTCGGTCCGCAGCGCATACAAGTTAGGCCTGTCGCAACAGCTTAGCAGTCGGGAAGCAGGCGCCTAAGCACTCGGCTAGATGGTTCCACCCAGATTGGGGTCTTATTTGGAGGTGCCCGGTCCCTCAAAAGGCACGTATTTTTGCTTGAAAAGTTGTGACTAATGGTCTTGCTACACAAGTAAATAAAATGTGCAGGGGCATGACAGCCGATGGTTTGTGTCAGATATGTGGGCGGGAAGATGAGGACACCTACCATGCTCTACTGAGGTGTAGTCATGCGCGTGCTTTATGGCAAGCGATGGACTCTGTCTAGGACCTACTATCCGAAGATGTGCTTCGGATCCACAGAACAACATGGATTTTATCTTTACTCTTGAGCATTGATGTAGATCAGCGGATGCGTGTTCTAATGATTTTGTGGAGGATTTGGCATGTCTGTAGTGAGCTCACTCAAGATAAGCAACCGGCCCCTATTGTTGCTTCTAAACGTTTTCTTCTCAGCTATGTGGATTCGTTGCTCTCGATTAATCAGTTTCCCATGGCAGACCTCTCCAAAGGTAAGCAGGTTGTGAATTATTATAGCCGCTCACTTCATTCTCGTATTTGCGTAGGATATTCGCAGGTGGAACGGCTTAGCTGGATTCCTTTGCCAGCAGGATGGACCAAGCTAAATGTTTATGGGGCCTATGACACGGGGACCAACCTGGCCGGCGCTAGCATGGTGCTGTGAGATAACATGGGTACGGTTGTGTTCACTGCGTGCCGTTCCTTGAGGAATTGTACGAGCGCCTTAGATGCGAAGTTGGCGGCGTGTTGTGAAGGCCTTGCTTTGGCACACTAGTGGACGAGTAGGCCCATACTGATGGAGTCGGATTGTGCGGAGGCTGTTGCATCGCTCTCTTCCAGGGGCCCGGACTAGTCTATTTTTGCTTATAGGATTCAAGAGAGGAAAGAGTTGATGTTTGGTGAAAGAGATGTTAAATTGCAAAGAATTTCTCGAGATCATAATAGGGTGAGTCATGAGTTTGCAGTACTTGGTAAACTTAAAAGCCAAACGGCTTGCTGGTTAGGAAGTTGTCCAGCTGACATTGAGCCCACGGTTGCTCGTGATTGTATCTGTTCTGGTTGAGTAATATGATCTCTTTTCTTCACAAAAAAAGATTTACTCTTATATTTTTTGTTTAGAGCTAATAGTATCTTGAAAGATCAAATATAGTGTAAGTTCATCTTTTTGACACTACCCTTGAATTCTAGAAATTAACGATTTAAGATTCATAGCATGTTTATGAATTCAATGTTAAAGCTCATCTGCTTCAACCTGAACTACATAATTTGAATCGATTTTTGAAAGTCGAAACCGACTGCACCTGTAATGAAACTCAGAATATACTTGCTACAACTTCAATGCCAAGGACGGAGACAGCACCCAACGACCCTGGGCAACTGCCCGGGGCTCACTGGCATGCTACAACGGGTCAAGGGTGACGCTATCACTAGGTAATGCTACTGTGTGCATACAGTTTGCCCAAACTGGCAACTAATTTGTGGCTTCAACACGTGCGTCATGGGTTGGGTTCAACTTGGTTATGTGGGCTTGCACAGGTTCCAAAGTTATCCTAACTCCGCCACTATTCAATGCTAAAGCTCATGTATTGATTTAATACTCCTACATAAGATAACTGTCATGATCAATTAAGTTACGTTTGGATTATGATAAAATATTTGTTTAACCAGTTTTTGTCTATTTTATCGTTTAGTTAACTTGCTTTTTATATTTCTATGAGTATTTTTCCACGGTAAATTGTAAAATAAATTTAACATCAAACAATTTAGCATCTGTAAACTGCGTTAGTACCATTTTAGGGATGAATCGGTGGCCTTACCCACTTTATTTTGGAGCAATATAATTATGGAATGTAGTACTTCATAAAATTGCCTTATCCGGTCGTACTCCTAGTCTGGACGTATGTGAATTCATCATTGGAACTATACCTGTCATACGCCGACACAAGGCATGCACTATTTATACCTATATAAAAGGTATAGTTTACGGAATTAGAACTATCTCAAGTATCCATCTAATTGTAATTAAACGGTTCATAATTTAGGTTGGATTCCTGCAAAACTAACCTTAATTGCACATTAACTCTCATAGTTAATCCCTTTTAGTTATGATATATGTCTCTTAATCAACATCTCGTATTTACTCTTTACATCTTCCCTCACTGTTTCAAATTATACATTCAATGTTTTCCTAATAATTCCCTCTTCAGCTACCGTACGTTGTTCTGCATCACTCCTCTCAATTCTAAATAGATTGTAAGTGTGAACTAAACATCTAACTATAGTAAATCAAATAGCACAAGATATATTTCAAACGGATTTTCTAAACTTTGATGAAGTTGTATCATAGTCAATATACTTAATAAATTTATTATGCATTCAATTTATTTTATTTAATATATATTAGTCAAAACGTGGCTTGCACATTCGTGATTACTGCATATGCTAACGTACAGGAATGGTAATGCCGGCCCGAATGGTTATGACCTTTTTGAAGGAATGACTGTGGCCTTATACGTGTGTAGAACTTGACGAGCCACCGATGAATGGAATGCCTTGCCAACACTTGAGCTCGATCTGCCACTGATGGATGATCCTAGCGCGGCCAATGGGAAACCACTCGATGGCGCATCGATCATCGATCATCTGCCGTAATCTTGACGCTATGTCAAAGGTAGTAGAAACTAAGCAATAAAACTATGAAAGCATGCATGCATGCACGCATAAGACCATGATTCATAAGCATGCTTCAAAATTAGTACTGCCGGTCTGGCCATTAGTAGCAATATACTATTGCCTATTTGCTTTTGTGCACGATAATTGGAGGCTAATCATGGGAAACGTTCGTAGACACTGTAGCCGCAAACGTAGCGTCAATATGGATGGAATTGGACGGATTTAGCGGTTGCAATTTGTGACGCCAAGAAAGATGGCACAACAAGTAGAACATAAATGATGGCAAAATGCGTCAATCGAATGATCAGAACAGAAACCAGCGTTGATCGCTGGTTCTTTTACGGGCTGGTGATCACGGAATGATCAGTGTCACGGCTTACGGGTACGGGTAACGCCGGCCGGGCCGTTGATTTGTCCGGACGTGTTGCAACTTGTACGTACTGACGGATTGATGCTTGCTGTTGGTTGGTGCCCACACTGCGATGCATGGGACATTCCGGTGCCCATTGGTGCGTGTGTCACTGCGTGACGCCGTGGGGCTCGCTCGGTGCGCGGGCGGGCAGCCCGCGCGGCCGCGCCCATCCCGTGTGTACGTCTCGACCGCCGTGCGCGCCCGGGCTGGCGCGCGCTACAGTCCGCGGCCACACACCGTGGCTGGTTGGTTTGGCGCTCGCCCTCTGTGGACACCACCCAAACAAACACCACTTGTCAGTTGTCACCTTGCAATAATAGCACAGAGTTAGCTCGAGGCAACCTAGCTATCTCCGGCGCCACGCTTCGCTTCGATCTAGTAGTAAGCCGCTGCCGCGATTTAGGAGTTGTCTAGTTATTAGCCATAATTTAACATATCTAATCTTAGACGCGTCATATTTTTTAAATATGTATTTGATTTATATTATAATTATGATTTATTATATCTTATTATATATATGATTTTGTATATTATAGACTTTTTTTTGCTATATTTATAGTTATAAATTTTTTAGTCATACTTTTGTGACAAATCACACTCTGTTTAAGATTAGTTATGATAAGAGTAGTCTTAACCAAACATGCTCCTGATATAGGTTGCGCCTTACGGCGCGTCTCGCGTCACGCCACTTCCGCAGTTCCACTTGATGCACGCATGCAGAGGTAGCCAACCAAGATACGCGCGCGCGCGCGCGCACGTCGGTTTCGATGTCTGGTGCCGCGCCGCGCGCGGCCGGGGCGCGTCAATATATACGTAAAGGTACGCGCGGCGGGCTCGTGCGTGAGCAGAGCACCACGTCATTTGACACTTCACTCTGCAGCGGATCTTTCCTTCCTTCTCTAGTTAAAAGTGATGGAGCTGTCTAGAGCGTCGGTGATGGCGCGCGTCGTCGCGGTTTTTCTTGCGGCGGCGGCGGCGGCCGTCGTGGTCGTCGACGGGCAGCAGCTGTCGCCGACGTTCTACAACGCGACGTGCCCGGGGCTGCCGTCCATCGTGCGCCGCGGCATGGCGCAGGCCGTGCAGAAGGAGGCGCGGATGGGCGCCTCCATCCTCCGCCTCTTCTTCCACGACTGCTTCGTCAATGTACGTCGTTGAGTAGGTCTAGGCCTAGCACGGTATAGCACTACGGGTTGCACTCTGAGCTGATGCGTGATGCGTGTGTGCATGCGCAGGGGTGCGACGCCTCCATCTTGCTTGACGACACGGCCAACTCCACGGGGGAGAAGAACGCGGGGCCGAACGCCAACTCGGTGCGCGGATACGAGGTCATTGACGCCATCAAGGCGCAGGTCGAGGCTTCCTGCAAGGCCACCGTCTCCTGCGCCGACATCATCGCCCTCGCCGCCCGCGACGCCGTCACACTGGTCGGTACCAAGCTAGCTCTCTTTCTGTCTCCCAAGAAATGAAGCTTGGCAGAGGGAAAATGCATTCCCACACCTAGTTAATTAATGGTGGTCGCGTGCAGCTCGGGGGGCCGAACTGGACGGTGCTGCTGGGGCGGCGGGACGCGCTCAACGCGAGCCAGGGCGCGGCGAACGCCAACCTACCGCCGCCGGGCGCGAGTCTCTCCGACCTCCTCCACAGGTTCGGAGACAAGGGCCTCGACGCCCGCGACCTCACCGCGCTGTCCGGGGCGCACACAGTGGGGTGGGCCCGGTGCGCCACCTTCCGCTCCCACATCTACAACGACACCGGCGTGAACGCCACCTTCGCCACGCAACTGCGCGCCAGCTGCCCCACCGCCGGCGGCGACGGCTCCCTCGCGCCGCTCGAGCTGCGGGCGCCCGCTGCCTTCGACAACGCCTACTTCCAGGACCTCGTCACCCGGCGCGTGCTGCTGCGGTCCGACCAGGAGCTGTACGGGAGCGGCGCCAGCAACGGCACCACGGACGCGCTCGTGCGCGCGTACGCCGCAAACGCCACGCTCTTCGCGGCCGACTTCGCCGCCGCGATGGTGAGGATGGGCAACCTGGCGCTCACCGGGAAGAACGGCGAGGTCCGGCTCAACTGCCGGCGAGTGAACTGAGTTGAATCGTTGGATTCTTGATGTATGCTTCACAAAAAAAGATAATTATTAAGGTCCTTTTTCACAAAGAAACAAATCGGCAATGCTGTTCTTGCACTGGATTTTCTCCCATTTCGATTGACAGGACACAGGAGCAGTTCATCTCATCCGTGGCAGGGTGAGGTTTTAGTCCTGTAGGAGTACAAGATTTAGCCGTTTGATGAGCAGATGGACGGTGAAGATCGGGACAGGGAATCTCCCGGGCCAGTAGAGCGCATGACATGTGCCGCTTGATTCTAGGAGGACAATGGCTCATGGCTGACTGTCAGAATAGTATATCAGATTCATCAGTGTCACTTCAACGAGCTGTTTGTCACACAAATACATAAATAACTCTAAATTTGAACGGATTTGATAATTCTCAATTGCCCAAAATCACCTAAAATTGTGTAACACTGAACCTAAAATTACAGTATTGAAAATGTACAATTTTAATAGAAACTTAGTGCAATTTTTGGTTTATGTGTTATATATGCAGTGAGGTGTGGATGAAGATGATTAGATTTGATCGAAACATTTAAAATGTGACTAAGATGTAATTTTTTCAGACAACTTATAAATTGATAGTCCTAAATTTAAATCCATCTCAAACTTTAAAACCATGCAACGTGTTTAGATATCTATAGGGCGTGTCTGGAAAACATACCATTATATCCGAGGTGGAACCATAAATTTATCACGACGGGTGGCAACTAATAAGAGACAAGTAGGGATGCAACTATGCAAGTGGTTCGCCTAGGATGGATGCAAAAACTTATCACAAGGGTGACGACTAATAAGAGACGATCAAGTTGACGAGAAACGTAATCGCACTTCTAGTCGAACGTCCATGTACTATCTACACGATACAAGCTGCTTTAAGATTATGTTAAATTTTTATAAAAACAGTCAATTTTATGTATTTTTTTATTATGTAGCCTCTTTCATTTTATAGAAAACCCTATAATATATCTTTTTTCATTATTAAGTCCTCCACTCTCTCCATCTATTCATCCGTCCTCTCCTCTCTCCTAAGCATGAGAGCACCCAACTAATTCATAAACAATAAAATTATTGTAATACTTAGTAAAATTCGGTGGATATTTAGTTCACCTGATAGTGTTCACGCTCAAACATAAAATATTATGCAAATGAACTTTTTCATGTTCATGAACAAAATATTGTGTTCATGATTTCTTTTATTTGTGCATAAAAGTCGATGCACAGAAATATACTCTCGCCCCTCTCTAAAATAATCAAGAATAGATCTTTAAAATCATGAAAATAAAAGTTATAAACATAATTTTAAAGCACTGTGAATAATGTAGATAGAATATGGACACATTACTATAAATAAAAAAACTACACTTCAAACTACAATTCTATGTAGCAACTGCGATGTAGTGTCCACACTAATTCCACCGATGTGCAGTGGCTTGTTAAGGACAGGCTCAGCAACATAATTCACGAGTTACAATTTCATCATGGTTTCACACCATGATCCAAAGTTTTAAGACAGTTTTAGTAGCACGATCCAGTTTGTTAATTTGGCGGAATCGTACTCCGTAAAGCAGAAAAGGCACTGCACTCGTTGGCTGCCAAGTTTGGGGTCGGCTTGGTTCAGAAAGATGCTTGCTGCCGCCTGCGTCATCATCACACGTTGGCATTTGTAGCTACGCCTAAGCACACTCACCACTAGCCTAGTCGTCGCGTCGTCGGCGCTACTGTTAATAGGGACTCAGCAGTCAGCAGCCCAGTACGTACGTAAGGTGCCGATCGAAAAAGTCCTTGCGGCGACGAAGAGCGAGGAGACATGACATGAGCCAGCAAAGTAGCCACAGGGTGGGCCACTGCCCACATGAACACATGGGCTCAGACAGCCATGCTTTTCTTTTTATCGGCTAATTATCGCACTGCATACAAATGCTTATAGATCGTGCTCATCATTCCACACTAAGCATCACAGGAAAAAGAGAAAAGAGGAATGGGCTCACTTTACAGTTTACAGGCCTTGATCATAATGCTCAGCTGTCTCTTAACACTGTTACTCCTACCAGGTACTATGGATCTTCTGTACGAACATGCATTTCGGTGTGTAAGCAATGGCCATGATGACAAACTTCGGCCTGCCAAGTCGTACGTGTATGCCATTGAGAGGAGGTAGGAACAGGGAAGGAGAGCAAAAGATCAAGATGTCGATTTAGAAAGGAAGAGCGGATAGGTGGTTAAATGATTTTATTCAATTTTTATTTTTTTTCTACAACTATCTAGAGTTAAAAGTTATTTAATGCAAGAAATATAGGAGCACCTCAAAATACTAGTTCACCACAAACACAACAGATATATTAGAAAAGTAAAACTTGAGGAAATTAAAGAGCAGAACAGGAAATAATCAAAGAGACACGAAGAGTTGTTATATCTTAGGGAATCCTACATCTCCGTCGAGGGGCTTGGTCACAAAGACCTAAGGGGGTGTTTGATTGGGTTTTTCAGCAACTTTCCACTGGAAAAAGCTGCAGCCCAACCAAACAGCCAGTTGCAGTGCAAATTTAGCTCTTTGGAAAAACTGCCTTCTGCCAGCTTTTTTGCAATGTGCTGAAACTTCCGTGCTCATCTTCCAAAATGTTGTAGATGGTTTGGATAAACCAAAAGCCATATATTCACTTTTCCACAACCACAACAGCTTTTCCAGACAGCCAGCCAACAACAACTTTGTCAACAGCCATAGTCCAACCAAACAGCCCCTAAGCCGGCTCTTTTTCAAGCCAAATCCTCAAGAAGGTGCACGGAGTGACTCTTCCCTTCTTCTTGGTGAGTTTTTCTTTGTTCTAGGCGAATCCCGATCTTCACAAACTTCTTGAGATTCACCGCAAAGCCTAGGAGTTCCTGAGAACTCCTAGCTATCTAGGAGAACCCAATCTCCAAGAGTAACAAGCGCGCTAAAGAACTTGGAGATGGACTAGATGCTCTAATGCTCAACTAATCTCAACACCTCACTCACTTGATATCTCACTCACAAGAATCAAAAGTTTTAGGCTTTAGGAAGGTGGAGAAGCATTCTTGAGTGCAGGAAATGATTTGTCAAAGAATTGGACGTGAAAGAGAGAGTAGAGGGGTATAGATAACACACTCGCAAAAACTAGCCATTGGTTGTAGGAAACAGCCGCTTGGAGTATCCGGGATATGAAATCCAATGACTCTATTTCCCCGAAGAAGAGCTGCCCAGACACTCTGAACATGCAGCAACCCAGAGTATGCGGACACAACACCAGATATTCCGGGAGGGGTAACAGAAGGGGTGAAATCACCCAGGTATAACAGAAGGGGTGAAATCACCCAGATATAACCTCGGAGTACCTAGCTTAGATACTCCGGCCGAGCACTTAGGACTTTCTTGAGATCGATCTTGCCCGGACACTCTAAGAAACGACCCGAATATTCTAGGGCGGGGTGGGGAGGGGGGGTAATAGAAAGGGGTAAATTGCCTGGCCCAGACACTCTGGCAAAAAATAACCTCTCTATTACTCGCTCAGATAATCTGGTTACAAACCCGGACACTCCAGCCATCTGTAAACCCATGTGACCTCTTAGGAATCTTTGGTGGAACATTTTAAGGAAAGTTGATCCTAGTTGAGCATTTCGAGCACAAAAAATATTCTCTAACCCTTTAGCACACCCTTCTTGATAGTATGATTTTTCCTATACTCAATTTAATTTTTTAAATCACCAAACTCTAGGAAATACGATCTAACCTTCATAGATGTTTTGCCGCTTCTTCTTTTTGAACTTTTCAGGGGCCGCCAATGCCGGTTGGACTTCTCTTGTTGGACTAAAACTTGTTCATATACTTGATATACATATTACTTCCTTAATCGTTTATCATTAACAACCAAACCTCACTTAAGGGGCCTAGATGCACTTTCAAGAAGCTAGATCTAGTTTTTTAAGCTTTTGCCACCGATTTTTGTTATAGTTCCATCGTTAAGGTCTTTGATTTGTACAGTAAAAAGTAGGTTTTGAGTTGTTGAAAGCTTTTAGGGCCTATTTGGTTGGGTTGTGGCTGTCTGGAAAAGCTACTGTGGTTATGGGAAAGTGAACATACGACTTTTGGTTGATCCAAACAATCTGCAATATTTTGGAAAATGAGCATTGAAGTTTTAGCACATTGCAAAAAGCTGACAGAAGGCAGTTTTTCCAAACAGTTGAATTTGCACTGCAATATCCACAGGTATCGTTGGCAAAAACTGCTGAAAAACTGGCCGTTTGATTAGACTACTCTATGAGTTGGATTTGTAAATTTTTTTGATTGAAAACTCTAGGTCTATGAGTTGAAAGCTATGAATCTTTTGGTTTATATCTTCCTAGGTTGAAATATTTAGATCTATTTGTTAAAAGTTATGAGATTTGTACATGATTTTTTTTGTCTTCGTTGACCGTTGCCGCGACGATAGTAGAAACATAAATGATATCATATGTGAGAGAGCGACGGGGAGGACCGAGGAAGAATGGGTGCCATATCAAGCGAAACCGGAAAGATAAAAAGGAAAAGAGGACACGTTCCGACAGGGGACGACCGGACGAGGGCTGTCGAAAATCGATCCTCAGAACGATCATTCACAGATTAGGGAACGTCCGAACACACATGACATGTGCACTTTACATGGATCTCGCGCCGGTACCATGGAACGATGTGCGGCATCATACGCCCTGTCGAGACGAAGTCCCGAAGAAGAGAACACACGAACACCGACGCAGGCGCGCGCGGCAAGGAGCAGGTGACCATACTGCACAAACCACACGTACGGACTACAGGAATGACGCATGGTGAGGCACAAGACTGGAACTGGTGCATGCATGATGCGGATATATAGATCGATGCGCGCGGTGCAGAACCCAGGACGTACATGCTGCTCGCGCGGCTCGAGCGCACTGTCTCGAGATCCCAGAATCATATTCGCGGCAACGGTCAGCGTCCCGTTAACACTGCAACCGCTACGAGCGACCCCTTACATGGCTTTGCTTTGCATCGCATCTCTGGGGATTAAAAAAAAAGCAGCTTTGCGTTTGTCTGTTACGAGATGCTGAGAGAGTAAAGCTGAGTGAGCCTGCTACTCTGGCATGCAGGCACACCATAACTGACAAGATAATGGGTGCATGGACGGAGAGTCCAGAAAGTAAAGCTTGCCAAGTCGCATAACAAACAGTGAGATCGAAAATGCACAGGAAGGCAGGAACCGTAAGAAAGTGGATCCTTTGCTCTGGCCGTGCAAACAAACTGATCTGAATGATATGAAATCAATGAACACAGGCCACGACATTTCAGGAAAGGCTAATTCCCATGCACATATTCAAGGATCGGAACTTTGGTTTGCTGATGAATCTGAAGAGAGATACTGTAAAAATTCAAGGATCGGAACTTGACAACAAGCACGTATCAACTGATGCAAGGAATAAGCATAAAGGCACCGCGCGATGAACAGAGTGAACATTTCGTCGATAGGCACATGACTGATGCCAATAACACCCCGTAGTGCTTAGAGCATCTGGCACTTGCCATACATACACAAAGAAGTCAGACTCCTAACTGAATCGGTTTCTCTAGTCAAGGCAAACTGGCACAAGCTACTTGACATATCACTGAGGATTTGTCGAGCATCAAGCGAGATCATCATCGTCATCAAGAGAACAATCAGCAGGGACCATCCTTTCGAGCTTGGCGACTTCCTGTCTTAGAGCTGCCACTTTCCTGTTGAGACGAGAACCACCGAGTAGTGTAAATACACGAGTACTCCGTATAAAACAAATGTAATCCACCGGCGCCTCCTGAGTGGCACTGACTTCTTTTTAAGATCCTCCACATTTTCGAGCAGATACTCCATAATCTCCTCCTCGCTGTACTGCTCAAGAGAGTTGAACTCCTGCAGAAATACAGCATGTTATGCGGGGCTGAGCCTGAGAGCAGTAAGGATCATTCACCAGCATGCAAGTTATGTGGGGCTGAAAGAAATTGAGGGTTGGAAACGTGCTCCCTTTCAATATGTGGCTGCCAGGAGTGCTTGGATCCTGAAGGATGGGCTGACTGGCTATGCAAATAACCTACAGTTGGCTAAAACCCACACAGATGAATTTCCTGCTGCAGTAGACAATGAGTGCAAGCAGCTGTTACTTTGCGGGCTATTAGTTATGCAAGAGATAGAGTGACTTACTCGGCTGGGTTCAACTCAGTTACGGCCATATATCAGTTTTGTTCAAAACTGCTCGATGAGTTGATCGATCTTTGTCGAGACAATTAGTTGATCGATCTAATCCACATGGGCTTGAAGAAGCCAGAAAATGGACAGGAAAAAAAAGGCTAGGATAGAGAGGCAAGGTCAGAGGCCTCCACCTGATGCACATCAAATTCAATATGGATGAAGCGGACACAGTAGAAACTCATGTCAAATAGGTACATCACTTCAATCTGAAACAGTGAAATTATGGCGGCTAAAACACTGACACGGGATAATCACTGTGAGCTGGATGTCCTAGAGGCCCTGCTTTGCAAACTAGGGACGAAGCTGTTCAGAATACAGAACAGCCTCGCAGGCGTGCTTTGTTTCTGATTGCCTGCGGTGGTAAACACGGTAAACACTGAGGAAGTATCCTATGTGCCTGATAGTATGGTTGCTCAAGAGATCGAGGACTCATCAGCAAAATTTGGACTAGTGGAGGGATGACGAAATTGTCTCTTCAGTCTAAGAATAAAACATGAATTTTTTCGCTTGAAAAACTTCCACAAGGTTTCCAACTACATCCTAGTACAACCTGAATAATAAAGAGAAGGTGAGTGTATTCACGATCCCATTCCCATCCAAAGACCCTTGTTCCTGTTGGAATTATATAGGCCAGGCCCATTAAATAATTTTAATAATTCCTAATAAATCCCAGAGGTCTATTCATGCATGGCAAATGGTAGAACTTTAGTCCCATATTGCTAGTAGAGAGGGAGTTACACCAATATATAAGGCTTGGTTTTCTACCCTCCACTAAGAGCTTGAGAAGAGGACTAATACACGCGCGCTCCTCCTCCTCCGCTCGCCACGTCGCGCGCGCGCGTCGTGTTTCGTGAATGAGCCGAGCTAGGACCTACGCCACGTGTACGCGTTGTCTTGATCGGTTTTGCTTTCTTTCATCTTCATCTTCCATCATGGATCAGTTTCTTATTACTTTTTTTATAAGAGGTCGCTCCTCACAGAGACAATCACAACTCCTCCGAAGTTTTGCACTGGCCACACCGGGAGAGCAGGCCTCCGAAACCTCCGTCCTTGAAGACTTGCACGAGTGAGGGCGAATAAGGTTTTTGGGGAGCGTTCGCGCGACTACTCGCTGATCCGTCTCCTTCCTCGTTGTCGACTACTTCACCTTCATGGCTTCGAACGACTCCGACGTCAATGCCGCTGCTGCGAAAACTGCTTCACCTGTCTCGTATGTGTTCTTGTTCCTACTGTTAGGGATCCTTCTCAGTTCTATGATACTTCTTTTTGAGATATATTTGCTAGGTTTTATGCGCATATCTAGTAGTATATCTACAATGTTTAGAACAATGGTCTTATTTAATCTGTCTACAATTTTCATCATGTTTTATCTGTTCCTTTTCTGGATTAAATTAAATAGAAAATTGCTCATATATCCAACAATCCAAAAACCTTATTATAGGCAATTTTCATCAACTGGCTTTGCTGCGGCCCTGAAACCTCCTATATTCGAGGGTGCGAATTACAAGAGGTGGCGTGCCAGGGCGGTGCTCTGGCTTACGGCCATGAACTGTTTTCATGCCTCCAAGGGTAAACTTGAAGGGACACTTTCTCCTCAACAGGATGAAGCGTTCGAGGTTGCTGATAACCTCTTTAGAGGTGCTGTGATCAGCGTTCTTGGCGACAATATAGTCGATGCTTACATGGGTATATTCAATGGCAAAGATATGTGGGATGCTCTCGAGGCCAAATTTGGGGTCTCGGATGCAGGCAGTGAATTGTATATCATGGAGCAATACCATGATTACAGAATGGTCGATGACCGTTCTGTGGTTGAACAAGCTCATGAGATACAATCACTTGTCAAGGAACTCGAGCACTTCAAATGTGTGTTACCGGACAAGTTTGTAGCCGGGGGCATTATTGCCAAGCTTCCACCTTCATGGAGGAATTTTGCCACTTCTCTGAAACATAAGAGACATGAGTTTTCCGTTGTGGATCTTATTGGGACTCTTGATGTTGAAGAGAAGGCGAGGGCAAAGGACACACGTGCTAGAGGACCTGAGGGAAATTCGAGTGCCAATGTGGTGCAGAAAAGGAACTTCCAATCCCACAAGATGAAGAACAAGAACAAGTTCGAGGACAAGAACAAGTTCGAGGGCAAGAACAAGGCCTCACAGTCTACCAACTTCAAAAGGAAGAGGACCGATAAGAAACAAGGAGCATGCCATGTCTGCGGAGATCCTGGGCATTGGGCTAAGGACTGTAAGAACCGCTATGACAGGCAACATCTTGGAAAGAACGACAAGACTGCTAACGTGATTATTAGCGACACTGAGATGAAGACAGCTGGGTATGGTAAATTCCCTACTGCTCTTTCAGTATGTCATTCTACTGAATGGTGGATTGATACCGGGGCTAATATTCATGTGTGTGCTGATATCTCCATGTTTTCTTCTTATCAGGTCGCAAGGGCTTCATCCGTGCTGATGGGGAACGGATCACATGCTTCTATTCATGGTGTTGGCACGGTCGATCTGAAGTTTACTTTAGGAAAGATAGTGCAGCTGAAGAACGTGCAGCATGTCCCCTCCATCAATAAAAATCTCGTCAGCGGCTCTCTTTTGTGTCGAGATGGTTTTAAGTTGGTTTTTCGAGTCCAATAAAGTTGTAGTGTCTAAGTATGGACAGTTTATTGGTAAAGGCTATGAGTGCGGAGGCTTGTTCCGCTTATCTTTATCAGATCTTTGCAACAATGTTGTTAATCATGTTTGCAATGAAAGTGAATCGAATGTTTGGCATTCACGACTATGTCACATTAATTTTGGTTGCATGACGCGGCTAGCCAATATGAATTTAATCCCAAAATTCACCACTGTCAAACAACCCCGCAAGCCTCATAAGCATGCGGTGGCAAGGGACTTGGCATCATTAGAGCTCATACATTCAGATCTCTGTGAGATGAATGACGTGTTGACAAAGGGTGGAAAGAGATATTTCATGACACTGATAGATGACTCTACTAGATATTGCATGGTATATCTGTTGAAATCAAAAGATGAGGCTTTACACTACTTTAAAATCTATAAAGCTGAAGCAGAAAACCAACTTGATAGAAATATCAAAAGGGTTAGGTCGGATTGTGGTGGAGAGTATTTTTCTAAAGAGTTCAATTTATTCTGCGAGGAACATGGTATAATCCATGAGAGGACACCTCCTTATTCGCCCTAGTCAAATGGGGTTGCCGAAAGAAAGAACCGCACTCTAATTGATTTGGTTAACGCCATGTTAGACACCGCGGGTCTCTCCAAGGCATGGTGGGGGAAGGCTATATTGACTGCATGTCATGTCCTAAACAGGGTTCCCACGAAGAATAAAGAGATGACTCCATTCAAGGAATGGGAGAAAAAAAGACTAACACTTTTCTACTTACGGACTTGGGGTTGCTTGGCGAAAGTCAATGTGCCAATCCCCAAGAAGCGTAAGCTTGGACCAAAAACCGTGGATTGTGTTTTTCTGGGCTATGCTTTTCATAGCATTGGATATAGATTTTTAATAGTGAAGTCTGAGGTACCCGACATGCATGTTGGTACAATCATGGAGTCCAATGATGCGACTTTTTTTTGAGGATATTTTTCCGATGAAAGATATACCTTGCTCGTCTAGTCAGGTGTCAGATATAATTCCTGAACCCTCCATTTCGGTGGAACACCATGAGCAAACACCTGAACAAATTCCTAAGGAGGAAAACAATGAAGCTCTTCGGAAGAGCAAGAGACAAAAGACCGCAAAGTTTTTTGGTGATGATTTCATTGTTTACCTTACAGATGATACTCCAAGTACCATTTCTGAGGTGTATGCATCTTCGGATGCAGACTACTGGAAGGAAGCAGTGCGCAGTGAGATGGATTCCATCATTTCGAATGGAACTTGGAAGATCACTGATCGTCCGTATGGCTACAAACCTGTAGGATGTAAGTGGGTGTTCAAGAAAAAGCTTAGGCCTGATGGGACTATCGAAAAATACAAGGCGCAGCTTGTGGCCAAGGGTTATACCCAAAAGGAAGGCGAAGATTTCTTTGATACATACTCACCTGTGGCCAGATTGACCACCATTAGAGTACTACTATCATTAGCTACCTCACACGGTCTTCTCATCCATCAGATGGATGTTAAGACGACTTTTCTAAATGGAGAGCTGGATGAGAAAATTTACATGGAACAGCCAGATGGTTTTGTAGTAGATGGTCAAGAAGGGAAGGTATGCAGGTTATTAAAATCTTTGTATGGTTTTAAGCAAGCACCTAAGCAGTGGCATGAGAAGTTTGACAGAACTTTAACTGCTGTTGGCTTTGTAGTGAATGAACCTGATAAATGTGTATACTATCACCATGGTGGGGGCGAGGGAGTTATTTTATGCCTGTATGTCGATGACATATTGATCTTTGGCATGAACCTTAATGTGATTAAGGAGGTCAAGGATTTCTTGTCTCATAACTTTGAGATGAAGGATCTGGGAATAGCTGATGTCATCTTGAACATCAAGCTGTTGAGAGGTGATGATAATGGAATTACTCTGTTACAATCTCACTATGTGGAAAAGATCCTGAGTCGATTTGGTTACAATGATTGTAAGTCTTCTCCAACACCTTATGATCCTAGTTTGTTGCTTCGAAAGAATAAAAGAATAGCAAGGGATCAATTGAGATACTCTCAAATTATTGGCTCGCTTATGTATTTAGCTAGTGCTACGAGGCTTGACATCTCGTTTGCTGTGAGCAAACTAAGCCGGTTTGTTTCAAATCCGGGAGATGATCACTGGCATGCTCTTGAGAGAATAATGCGCTATCTAAAAGGCACTGCGAGTTATGGGATTCATTATACCGGATATCCAAGGGTATTGGAGGGTTATAGTGATTCAAACTGGATATCTGATGCTGATGAGCTTAAGGCCACAAGTGGATATGTGTTTACACTTGGTGGTGGCGCTGTTTCATGGAAGTCTTGCAAGCAGACCATCTTAACGAGGTCAACAATGGAAGCAGAACTCACAGCATTAGACACAGACACCGTTGAAGCAGAGTGGCTCCGTGAGCTCTTGATGGACTTACCTGTGGTTGAAAAATCAATTCCGGCTATTCTAATGAATTGTGATAATCAAGCTGTGATTATCAAAGTGAACAGTTCCAAAGATAATATGAAGTCATCAAGACATGTGAAGAGGAGATTGAAATCTGTCAGGAAAATGAGAAACTCCGGAGTTATAGCATTGGATTATATCCAAACCGCTAAGAACTTGGCAGATCCCTTCACAAAAGGTCTATCACGAAATATGATAGACAATACAACGAGGGAGATGAGACTGAGACCCATGAGTAGTTGACCGCAGTGGCAACCCAACCTATGTGATCGAAGATCCCGTGAATTAGGATCTGGGAAAACTGACTGTTTGGCTAACTGGAGAGAGTACATCAATAAAGTCCACTCCGCATTAGATGTCATACTCTGAATTCTGCAAGGCAGGTTGGCGAAAGCCTTAATGTGTTCTGTGGCTTTTACAGCAAGGTGTCGTCCTGCAGGACATCCTTGAAAGAACACACCTATATGAGTCTGACTGTTAAAACGTCGCAGTCTGTGAGAGCTGGGTACTCTCTAATAAACTCATGAAGAGGCATTGGAGTAAGACGTATAAGCTCCACCCGCGAGGAAGCCCTTCGGCAGCCTAGTATCGGTCAAGGCTTTGCGTGAAACTTGTTCTCACAAAACTTGTAATTCAAGGCATAGTCCATTGTCAAGTTGTGAATAAGTGTAGTGTAAGGTTCTAGGTGGAAGTTTAACTTTATAGTCTCCACTGAAACACCGGTATATAAACAAAGCTTTGAAATAGCTGATAAATTTCTATGTGCCTCTGGGATCTGGTGGGGGATTGTTGAAATTATGTGGGCCAGGCCCATTAAATAATTTCAATAATTCCTAATAAATCCCAGAGGCCCATTCATGCATGGCAAATGGTAGAACTTTAGCCCCATATTGCTAGTAGAGAGGGAGTTACACCAATATATAAGGCTTGGTTTTCTACCCTCCACTAAGAGCTTGAGAAGAGGACTAATACACGCGCGCTCCTCCTCCGCCGCTCGCCTCGCCACGTCACGCGCGTGTTTCGTGAATGAGCCGAGCCGAGCTAGGACCTACGCCACGTGTACGCGTTGTCTTCTTTTTGCTGTGCGTGAACGGTTGGAAGATGAGAAGACAACCGTCAGGAGTTTCTTCATCTCCTAGTGGATCGGTTTTTGCTTCCTTTCATCTCTTCCATCATGGATCAGTTTCTTATTACTTGTTTATAAGAGGCAAGGCGCGTGAGCAGGCCTCCGAAACCTCCTTTCTTGAAGACTTGCACGAGTGAGGGCGAATAAGGTTTTTGGGGAGCGTTCGCGCGACTGCTCGCTGATCCGTCTCCTTCCTCGTCGTTGACTACTTCACCTTCATGGCTTCGAACGACTCCGACGTCAACGCCGCTGCTGCGAAAACTGCTTCACCTGTCTCGTATGTGTTCTTGTTCTTACTGTTAGGGATCCTTCTCAGTTCTATGATACTTCTTTTTGAGATATATTTGCTAGGTTTTATGCGCATACCTGGTAGTATATCTACAATGTTTAGAATAGTGATCTTATTTAATCTGCCTACTATTTTCGTCATGTTTTATCTGTTCCTTTTCTGAATTAAATTAAATAAAAAATTGCTCATATATCCAACAGTTCCAACTACAATGGCAAGAGGCATCTAGAGCTGATTTGCCTCCCGGCTCTGCCAGTTCATGCTTGAAGGCTGGCCCAGGCACCAGACAAGCTCCTACATGTACAGGTCAAGGGACCTCAGATCAGTTCCCGTCTCGTGTGTGACAGTATGAGGTTCTTGCACTCGTTTTGTGATATAGGCGCTGGACGTGCTTTGATCAGTAGAAGTATGGGTTTACTTGGTTTGTGGAGATCACATCTTGTTCCTTCCTTTAAGCAAGTGTATGCCTTAAATCTACTAGCTTTTCCAGTAATGGCATATCACTCTAAAAGAAATGTGGTGAAGAAATGTGGTGTTCGCATACGAGCAAATCCAACTCTCCTTTCAGTATATATCCCTGAAAATCACAGTCTCCAAATTTGGTTCCAGATCAAATGTCACCGGGACTGGTTGCTAACTATTAACTCAATTTCACAACATCTGTGCGATAAGTATTATTTAT
The DNA here is from genome assembly GCA_019208055.1 of Stipa capillata. NCBI lineage: Eukaryota > Viridiplantae > Streptophyta > Magnoliopsida > Poales > Poaceae > Stipa > Stipa capillata. The sequence goes on along the minus strand of JAGXJF010001946.1, from coordinate 638,101 downwards.
GAGGTACAAAATTGAACTTCACGGTATATTTGCAACAAGTATATTTAGGAGGTACAAAATTGAACTAATATTTGATGGAATGAGACCATAATCGCTCCGATTAGATGTAGTAGTATGTCTACCTAACAGGGTCAAGCATGATCCAATTTTGTCAAATATTACTTGAGTTTTGTGCTACACTAGCAAAATATTCGTACTTTGCTACGGATAAAAAGAATGTATATAATTGATCATGTTAAATAACCGCCGTCAGCTCAACCCATCAACCCAATCTACGGAGACTACGCTAACATGCTCTCCAAATTATGCATAGATTGGTGTCACGATGCCGTGCTCGTGTTGGCCTACAGCCTTACATTTTAGCCTAGTTTGTTACGTAGGAGTTTTACTGTCAGTTTGTTAGAGATCTTTAAGAAGGTGAAAAAAGAGAGAGGGAACTCAATTAGTTAGTCGTTAGAAAATTTGAAGGAAAGCGGAAAGAGAGAGGGGGGTGAAGAACGATGTATCATCACTCGTCACCAACTCTTATTTATATAATAGTAAAGATATATAGACACACATAATAAATATTGTGAAACAGAGGGATTAGTACTTACTCCACAAACTTCATTGTCTACAAGGACTAACTAAGATAAAAGCACAGCGTAGCAGGCTTGATGAGTGTTCTGCCGTTACCTTAGGAGAGTATGCGCGACGGGGCACGGAGAGGGGAAGCGAAGATGCACGTTCAAGGGCAGGGACGCTAGATAGGGTGGCTCCCTACCAGTGGAAAGTTTCTATTTTTAGTTACTTAAATTTACGAAATATAGAATCTGTAGTGTTACAAGATGGTAGCGGCATGGAACCTTACCTTGGTGGAGCCATGGTGGTGCTGGCGCACCTAAGAGGGTACCTGAAGAGGATAGGCGTACGCACGGCGCGTCGACGGGAGGGGCTGGCGGCGGCGTCTCTAGCTCGCCACTTGGATTCTTGGAACCCTTCTTTCCCTAGCAGAGCAGTAGTGGCGGAGCATTGAGGGCACCGGAACCGGAGAGGAGTCCACACTGCGCGGATCCGAGAGGCTGGGTACGGCATCGTCGGAGGCGGCGGTGTAGAGTTGAAGTAGGGAGAAGGGTTTTGATTGCGGCGATCACGAAGCGAAGCGAGAAATGAAGACCGTTCTTACCTTAGGGCAAGGTCCAGGGAGTGAAGACGGAAGGATACGAACTGGTGAGGCAGCCGGGCGGTGGCGGAGGACGCGGAGATTGGCCTCCATGGCGTCGACGGCAGGGGCTTTTGGGTTTTGCTCGCGTCGCTGCTACAGTGGCTGGGTTGGGTTGGATTCAAGCTTTGGAAATGGATAGTCCACGCAAAGTAGACAGGTTACGACCCAAAGGTTAAACTTGGCAATGCTGTCTAGCTAGTTATTTTCACCTTATGCATGTTTTCCTCGAGAGAAGACCTACCCAATGGATTCTATTCCACACCCTTCCCTTCTAACCGAACGGCGAAACCGTAGTATTCTTCGGTTGCAACATGCAACCTCCCCCTCCTCTCTCTCAAGTGGAGGTGAGCAAGCGGTGGTGCCGTCGATTGACAATGGATACCCCCTCCCAAAGGGTGGAGAGAAGTGGTGGTGATGTGGCACCGATGACATTGCTGAAGGACAATGTTAGTACGGGTGGGATGTTGATGACGGTGGAGAAGAAGAGACGATGGACAACAAGGTGGAAAGGTCACCATTGATGACCGGTGTGGATGGCAGGACGCAGGGGCACGGGAATGGGAGGGTGCATAGCACATGTTCGAGCTGTTCCATTCATCAAATGCAAAAAAGTCCCATCCAAATTAGACGATAACACAAGGGTTCACATCATCTTGTGCTATATCTGCAGGCATATAAAAAATGCACGCAAGATGTAGAAAATACACCCTAATTTCAGCCTACACTGAAAAAGCAATTACAAAAAATCAAATACGCAGACTTTTCCGAATAAAAAGAAAAATTGATTTGGAAGAGACGGGGTGAGCGAGAGACAAAACAAAAGCACCGGTGTACTTTCAGAAAAAGAAAAAAGCACCGGTGCACCACACCTGACACGGCACACACGCGCTCGTACCACACGAACAAAATCCCCGGTCCTCTTCCGCTCCATGGCCCCACGCACCGGCGCACCAAACCGTCGCATGCCACGGGCTCACGGTGAAGGCGATGCTGCGGCTCCTATCGCATTTCACCGGTGATGATTCGCGCGCACCAAGGAAACCGCAGGAGGAGCAGAAATTATTCGTGGCTCACGTCGACGTAAAATGCGCGACGGTATGGTATCCAGCGATAGCGCACGTCTCCGTCGCCTCCTTCCCACCACCTCTTCTTCCCTGCAACCCCAAGCAGCAGCAGCAGCAGCGGCAGCAGCGAGGCACCTGCTCGGGAGCTGAGAGGAGGAGGAGATGGCGGACGCGAAGCAGCAGCAGCAGCAGCCGCAGACGGCGGTGGTGGCCAGCGGGGTGTGGAAGACGGTGAAGCCCTTCGCGAACGGCGGCGCCTCCGGCATGCTCGCCACCTGCGTCATCCAGCCCATCGACATGGTCAAGGTATGCGTGGTCGCCGGAGGTGGGTTCGGGTGCGTGGGCGGTTACTGGAGCTGTGAGCTATTTTGATGGTTCGGGAAAAGTAGTTCTACTACGCTTTTGCGGAATGGCTCCGAGGGAACGGGAAGTTCGAGTCGAGTGGTAATTTTGTGGAGATGAGCTGCTCGATGTATTGCGCCCAAGGAGAATTATGCTCCATCTGGTTGCTTAGATTGATGGAAATTCCGCGTCGCGGCTCATGTATATGGGAATTTCGAAGAATCTGGAGTGAGGTCTTGGTTTGTTTAGAAAAGATGGAGTGAGGTCTGGGAGTGTGACTGTAAGTTACCTAGTGAATTTGAGGTATTGCTGATCTGTTCATGATGTATTCCGTCAGGACGAGTTGCACGAGATTTGGAATTGGCTTTTGCATTCAGGAGTATATATTAACCAGGTCTAGTTCATATCACTAGTTCGACTGTTTAGTTTACATCTGAGAAGATGTTGTCGGATACTTTCCATGGCTTAGGATCGTAGGATGTAGCTCACCTGTACACCTCGTGGGAAATTGTCTACTAATTGTTGCTGCTAAGGCCTTGATGGCCTGCTTGTGATGAGGCATGCTTGCTCTGAGCACTTGGGTCTCTGTTTTCAGTTGAGTTGAGGTTTTGGGGAGTGGTTTTCGGTCTAGGATCCAGGCACTAAATTAATTGTTGCTTGTTGTTTCAGGTGAAGATCCAGTTGGGCGAGGGCTCTGCAACTACTGTCACCAAGAAGATGCTCGCTAATGAGGGAGTCGGTTCCTTTTACAAGGTATGTTATCTTAGGTGTTCTGCCTTACAGATTCTGGTCATTGTGTCAAGTATAGAATTATTGATCTTGTGGGTGTGGCATATACTATAATTTTGTGATAAACCTGCGTCATAGCATTTGCCAGGAACATAGTCTTATGAATGAGATTAATTTTTACCTTGTACCATTTGACCGAAACTATGCAGTTTTATCAATTGAAGTCAATTGATTTTTTTTCATCTGCATTCTAAGAACATGATGTGTGACTTGATTCAGTGAGTTGTAGATCATACATTCAGGAACTAAAATTGCGTAAAAGCCATTCTCTTGGTCTTAGGATAACTTTCTTGTCAAAAATATGTTTATATATATAATAAATATCATTTTTATTGTTTATGCTAAAACTGTTATAACAAAGTGCTTTAAAATCTGCGCCTTTCACTTTTTGGGAGATCATATAACCACTTTATGGGTCTATTCACCAATAAATAATCTTTTACCTCTTTGGTCGTACTAATTAGTAAACAATTACAAATTTCAATGTTCTTATGCTTTCAATTTTTCCTCGAAGAGAAAATAGTGAATCAAATAGTTCATGTTGCTTTTGAAGTTGAATGGATTGAAGATTGAAGATAGTACTGGCTTTCTTACGATGTGTAATATTTTGCTGCACACTAGAGCTACATTAACGAGTTGATTCATGCCTTATGTTCTGCCAGTTTGTTTGTCTTTGTTGTTTGTATTTGCGCAATCATGCCAAGTAGTTTGGGATTCAGTTGCCAACCGCGAGGTGGATTGTCGCTTTTGATTGTTATAAATTCCCTTTGTGCAGGGACTGTCAGCTGGTTTGCTAAGGCAAGCAACATACACAACCGCTCGTCTTGGATCCTTCAGGTTTGTAAGCCAGTAACTTATTTCATTAGTGACCTTCCAAATAATTAGCAGAGGAAGGTTACTGATTTTGAATTTAATAGTATGTCTGTCCTTTAAGCTGGTGAATGGAGAATACATCAACTGTGTGAAATACCATTTTGTATCAAATGCTTGTGGTTTCTGTAGTAGTCTAGATATTCTGAAGAATTTTTTTACATTGATGCTTGCTATCTATTGTTGGCCGTTTGTGCAGCCAAAGCATATGTGACGATCTAAGTGTGCACTACATAACTCATCAATTGTAGGATAACTGACGAATCAACAATGGTTTTGTTCATGATTTGTCAAGTTGTGTTGAAAAGATTTTCAAGAAGGAACACTGATATTAAGGTAAAGTTGGAGTTGACAGATCCATCATTCCTGGAAATGGGAGTAAAATATGACAGTTGAAGGCATCATAAAACATCAATCACTAGTGTTTTTACATCACTCTGTGCCAACTGCAAGGCAGAGGATATGTTAACTGTTGTTTCATTACTATAAAGAGCAATCTGGAAAATCACTTATGCATAGTTTGTCAGCTATTTGGTCCTGTTTTATCTCAGAAAGAACTTAGGTCCTGGCTACGATAGCTGTTGTTCAATGTTTGGTTTGATTTTATATCTTCACACTGTATTTCCTCAGGGTTCTAACAAATAAAGCAGTTGAAGCAAATGACGGAAAACCACTACCCTAGTCCAGAAAGCTGTTATTGGTCTCACTGCTGGAGCAATTGGAGCGTGTGTTGGTAGTCCTGCGGATTTGGCACTCATTAGGATGCAGGCTGATTCAACGTTGCCAGCAGCCCAGCGCCGCAACTATAAGAATGCTTTTCATGCACTTTACCGTATTGTTGCTGATGAAGGTATTCTGGCACTTTGGAAGGGTGCAGGTCCAACTGTAGTGAGAGCTATGTCACTCAACATGGGCATGCTTGCCTCCTATGATCAGAGTGTTGAGTTATTTAGAGACAAACTTGGTGCTGGAGAAATTTCTACAATGCTTGGTAAGATTATGTTATTTTCATATTTAGGTTTGATGCTATATTTTTTGTTTTATCATTTCTGTGTTGAGAATTGCTTATGCATTTTGTGACGTGAAGCATAGTGACATACTGGTCACATTATCTAGCCGTGGACTCTGTGGCATCTTTAGTGCATCGGTTGGAGAACATAAAAGAATAAGATGCAAGAATTAAGAATACATTAATGACTCAATGTAGAACCACTGCAGCCACCTTAACTGTTAACTCATGCTCTAGATTTAAGTTAAGCTCTCTGGATTTTGAGCAAGGCGTTTTGCTTAGTTCATTGGCTGACCTCATGTTGCGAGGCGTGGCTTTCCATCTGTAATGCTTAACTCTGCTAGTCTTCCTTCATAGATCAGGCAGCACTCCTGCCAATTTCATTTTGAAAAAGGTTTGAAGCCCTGTTGGCCTGTTGAAGGTAGCTGTGTGATGGTAGACCTGCTGAAAGTACCTTCCATTTGCTTACTTTCTGCTCCAATTGATAGATTTGCACGGACCTCCCTTACTGTTTTCTGTTAAAAAAGATTGTATCACATGTGTCGAGTAAGTTGTGCACTGCTAGCCAAATAAATTTTAGTTTACATGCCTTTCATTGCACAATGTGCTGTTAAGCTTTTTTGTGATATCATTTCACTATGTTATGTTCTGTTTTGCTTTCTGTTAAGAAAAAAAGAGGCTAGATACCTAGGAACTAGGCAACTTTTCATTGATAGAAGAAGTAGGCACCCAAATTCGAGTTGAAGAAGACTCAAATCTGGGTGGTGGGGGTGTACACCCAAATTTGCTTTCTGTTAAGACTACGTGGTTCCTGCTGCAACTACTTTCCATTATTCTCACGCATGCTCTACTCATTCCTTGCATGACATTGAATTTGGCTTGCAGGGGCCAGTGCTGTTTCAGGATTCTTTGCATCTGCTTGCAGTTTGCCCTTTGATTATGTGAAGACACAGGTTCAGAAGATGCAGCCTGATGCCACTGGAAAGTACCCATACACCGGGTCTCTTGACTGTGCTATGAAGACCTTGAAGAGCGGAGGCCCATTTAAGTTCTACACTGGCTTTCCTGTCTACTGCGTCCGGATTGCTCCTCATGTCATGGTAATGCAAGTATTACAGGACGTTTTCTCTGCTTAGCAAGCAACCTACATCTTCATGTTCTACTTACCTAATGAGGTCTTGTGTGCAGATGACTTGGATATTCTTGAATCAGATCCAGAAGGTCGAGAAGCGTATGGGATTTTAAGAGCTGGTTGTTTGCGTCATGCTATCCCTACATAAGACATAATAACAGTCCAGCTGCTTTGTACCTTATAAGCCAGCAGTTGGTTCTGACAGACAAAATTTGAACTTCTTAGTAGTATTTTTTTAGCTTCTATACTCCGGTGCTACCATGGTGCTTTGAGCCTTTCACACCGAACAATTATACCATTTCTGGGGAACTTTGGGCTGACACTATTGTTGTAGGAACAGAGATACCACCACTGGATTCAACTCATGTCATCAAACAAAATTTCTTCAATCTTGTAGGCCCTATGGTTTTCACCATACATAGTTACTTCTTGCGCTTGCATTCTTTTATATCAGGTACCAGCATTGCGTTGGTTCTGTTGTGTATCTGCATTTGGTGACAGTGGAAGTTTGTGTTGACTGTTGATGGGCAGCATGTCCTCCTTTAGAGAGAGTTATGATCTAAAATCGTTAATGTGCCTAGTCAACTGAATTACCTTGACAGTATGCAAATATTACTCAATATACTTTTGTCTGGGTTTTCTGTGGAATGTATTCGCCTTTAACAAAATAACACACTTTCCTAGAATTCATGTCAATTTTATGTGTACCTGATGGAATCATAAACCATCAATTACTCACAGAGATCGCTTGTTTTGAACTTCTGTCAGACAGCAGCCTCCATAACATTCAGTTGTAGGGATTGTTTTGTTTTCTGGTTTGCTATTGTCACTATGTACGAAAGGCACGATGTTGGGTGCCAAATGTGCAAGTGGTATTTACAAATTTTGAAACGTAAATTGCCTGTTTATCGGTCCTTGATAAACTGTTGTAGATATGGCCTACTTTCCTTTGCATGATGCATGTACGGTAGGAAGGTTGGATAAGTTTCTGCTATCACATTGCTTGATTTTAGAGTAGAAAGTTCGTGGTTCCAAATATAAAGCTGGACGTTTAAAAAATTCAAGTGGAAAGCTCGCGGTCTCTAGTGGAAAGTTAGGTATTTTCAAGTGAAAAACTCCGGTTCCTAGTTGAGAGCTCGATGTTTATGAGCAGAAAGATTAATGTTTTCAAGTAGGAAGCTTGTGGTTCCTAGTTGAAAGTTTGATAAAGCTTGACGTTTATGATTAAAAATCTCTTGTTTTCTAGTTAAAAGCTCAAAGTTTTCAAGTGAAAAGTAAATTATAAGTCTAATTTTTAAAAGATATATTGTCGACACCATGTTAACGTTGCATCTACATGAATTTAAAGCCTAATATCCACATATACGCAACCACGTGAGCATGTTCCTTGATCATACGTTCATAGACCAGAAATAATTTCGAGAATCTCACTAAATTTCTACTGAATGTACTTGTTTGTATGTAAATGTGATTAATTTAGATGCTAGATAAATTAACGAGACCTAATCTTCATGGTCACGTGCTAGATAAGTAAAACATAAAAATAAACCATGATTTGTTTGCACACTAAAGAGAAGAAAAATAAAATAGCAAGAGTTGAATTGTGCAACACGGTTTACATTGAAAAAGGAAAGATCAGAAGACTGCGAGCTACATATATGTGCTGTGACCGATTATTTATATAAAAAAAGAAATATAACGCAGTAGATAGTCACGCTAAAAACGGAAGCTAATTTGGTCGGAAATTAACCGTTCACGCTCTGCCCGACGGTGCGTCGCTAATTGCCTCCCCCCCCCCGCCCCCAATGACAGTTATACTTTACCAGTATGTAAGTACTCTTTAACTCTCTACACTTTTCATGTCACAGTCTCAGACGAATAGTTCTACAGCACTTTGGCAAAAAAAGAAAAAAAGAAGAAGAAGAGATAAAATCGTAAAGGGTTATGGACAATGAACTGTCCCCTGAGTCCCTGACCCCTGGAGCTGCATGTCAGTAATCCAGCTCCTCACAAACCCTTCTAGCCAGAAACATGTCATCAGAGTGACTTGAGAAATTAGATCATGCATGTTGTTTCTGCCGTTATCAAAAGCTCATAAGAGAATCTAACAAATTTTGGTGAGCTAATCGACGTAGCATTTTACAAAAAATAAACTAAAATAGGAGCACCCAGTTTAATATGGCAGAAAATCCCATAGGAAAATTTCTTTAGCATCTTTTGGGGTTTGGGCTGGGCAATATTAGTGGCCGTCACATTCTTTTCTCCACTGTTCTGCTCCTGATCTTTTTCTGATCCGTGTGTTGGATCCAACGTGTAACACTAAGACTTGGCATCGCACCCCCTACCTATATCCATATTATTGCATATTGTGAAGTATTTCTTTTGTTTCGTTGCAAACTGTTTATCCATTCTTGAAGTTTTCTTTTGCATTTTCTATGTGCCAAGAGGTAGTCATAATGATTTTCCTTCCATTTTTCTAAGCGCATGAACGTTTCATCGTGGCTGCCATGCATGCAACTTCGTGAATAAACAAAACAAAGGATGAACGCTGTGGAAAAGTAGTTTCTGTGATTCTACGGGCTATTGGCCTAAAGCCTGAAAGTTGTGTTGTTTGGGGAAAAATTAAGGAAGATGGGTTAATTACTTGTATTTATACTCAACCAGGAAGTGTTCCCCGGTGGTTTGGAAGGTTGATACTAGAAGTTGGGACATTCCTTTTGTTGGTGTTCTTGAGACTACTGGCCTTGGGGAAACAAATATGCCACTCTTATTATTAAAAAAACTAGATTAGTGGTATCTGATATCGTCTTTTGAGTTTTCAGATGATCATTACATGAAAGGAAGAGAAAAATGCCCGGAAAATTTCAAACAACCTTTGAGACGCTGAAGAATCCTTTCAAAATGGTACACATTGCCCTCTTTTTCTCGGAACAATGTGTGAGAAATATGTGAACTCAGAGTTAGACAAGAGCTACACAAATCCATAAAAAAATGTATTATTGTCAGGACATACAGGTGGCGGCTAAAGATTCTGAGCCAGAGAATTTCTGGACTATCACAAAGGATAATTTAAGTGGTGCCCCACCAAGCTTTCTCCTACGTGGAGAATAGCAGCAATTTACCTGTGAAATGTCATACTTCACCGACCGTCTAGTCCAACTCAGCAAGGAGCTACAACAATCAGCATAGAATTATCAAACCAAAATTGGACACCAAATTATTTCCAAGCTAATTGTCAAATCAAAAGTTGGCAATCCCTATTAGTATTTTACAATTACTTCCTCTGTTTAGCTTTGTAGGACGTATTTTGATTAGTTAAGATAAATTTTTTATCAATAATTATTCTATTAATATGTGGTTTATGTGACATAAAATTAGTATCTTTAGATTTGTATTTAAAAGTACTTATTTATGATTATAATTTTTTATCACATAAATCATATATAAATAGAGTAATTGTTAGTTAAAATCTTATCTTAACCAATTAAAATACGCTCTACAAAATTAGACAGATGGAGTAAATGTCAGTGTCGTCACAGTAGAAAAAGAGGACCTTCACCTAGCCATCAGCAAAGACCCTTACTCTGAACCAACGGCCAAGTTAGCATCACAATCCACATCGAATAGTTGGATCCATCCACCTCATCAATGCAAAAATTAGTGCTAGGCCGTCACATACTACAACTGTACAAATATGTAGTTTCTCACGACAGACTTAATTGATTAAGAACTGGATAAAAATGTTTGCACTTTAAAATATTTATTTAATTTATATTTTAAAAGTCAACCTCAATAGTAATTTATTTCTAATTCTGACCCTTTTCACGGCACCAGAAGGGCCGACACCAGTCAGTGGCACCATAGACCTTGGCACTGTGACAGCAGAGACGCCGTTGCGCGATGATGTGGCCACCCCTGTAGTGCACGCATCTTGGTGCCACAACTGAGGCACCATGAGCCTTGACGCCGCAGAGTGTATAACCCCTCCCGACCCTCTTTTCTCTACCTTCCCGATTTCGCAGCCTTGTTTCCTTCTGTTCAAGCTCTCCCTTTCCCGCACCTCCGCCGCCTCCGCCGGCTCTCCCCGGCCCACCTCCCATCCTCTAAACTCTCCATTCCCAGTGCCTCTAACATTTTCCCTGAGCCACCTCCCTTCATCCAAGGTATAGCTTTTCGTCGTGTTAATTTATTTCTCATAGTGTATCATTTGAACGTAATTTTTTATATTAACATATTTCATTAGGAAGAGTATGGACGGTTGTGTGAAGACCGGTTTGCCGCTGACGTGTTGGTGTGGTGGCCTATGCAAGATAGTTTTATCGGACACATATGATACGTACCATCAGAGGTATTGGATTTGTGCAAACTTTGAGTTTGATCTTCCAACATTCGTTCCACACTCTAGCAATTTCGTATGTATACCTAACAATATAAGTTAAATTGTAGTGATAAACGTTATATGGCCTATGGTGCCTCACGAAGTAATCGGCGATGAAGTCCTTCTACTCACCAAAAGAACTAAATTGCATTCTTGCGAAGAATTGGCTTTCCATCTTCATCTCTTCTTATATGTCCCATGCCCGCCGAACTTCCTAACAGGCCATCGTTACATACATTTTTACCGACGTTGTGAACATTGTCGAAAACATGTTCAGTGTGTTCTTCGCCGAGTACCTCTATTACCACTCTTACCTATTGAGGAGTGAAAGAAGGTTCCGGCATTTCATCCCTGCTAGAGCTCCAATCCTCATCAAAGTCGTTTGGGCAGTCGTCGGTGTCATTCAAGCTAGCATCATCGTCAATTGAGTTGTTCACTGCTGCCGCATCGAAATTACCATGCAATGGGCCCAATGGATTGCTCCCTGTGTTGACTCGCTTCGTAAATGCCGGCACTAAAAGGTGTTGGGATGTTCAATTGACGTATAGACAGTCCGACCAACCATTCTGCAATCACATCGACTCTACCATCGTATAGAGCTAACTCTTCATGTGCTAATTGAGATATTGGTTCAAAAGGAGGTTGAGAGATATCCATAACAAAGGGCATCTCGTGATCGGAAATTGGCTCAACGGCATCCGTACAATCAACCGAACCGTGCTGCTCTCTCCATACACAGACCTCGAGTGACTTAACTTCTGAAACACTGAAAATTTCCTTATAAATGTCCCAATCATTAGGGGATCGAATGGGCATCATCAAAGGGTACCTCTTCAAACCAAAACCGGCATCGTATCATCCTTCCACCCCAATAGAACTTGTGTGATATCTAAATTCACACTTGATCCTTCCTACTAGTTCACTATGGGTTGGTGCCTCCCGGAAAATAACTACCCTCGCTGCCATTGACTCAAAATCAATGTTGTTACTGACTCTTTCACATATTTCTAAGCAATTATAGACTCAAACAATTCTATCCATCTACATTGTAACAAAATATACGCATTTTATCAGCAACAATTTTTTAACGAATAGGGTGTCCTATATAAAATTATTCATATCACTCAATTAGAATCACTGAATATTGACCCTAAAAATAGCACCAAAATTACATGTATATATATACATCTCAAATTTTCCGTAACTATGAATATGATCACTTTATCAATGTACATAACAAAATTTCCATATATGCAAAGCAAAATTCCCATGAACCAGTATGATTGCTTGTATACACATCCAAATATAAATACCAAAAATTATCGCTACTCACTAACCCCAACATAATGCAACAACGAAACCTAAATTTTTTCCAAACCCTAACTCATAATCGTATTCACTAATCATTATGTTTTTCTAATCAATCACTATGATAATCATCGAGTTTACACATAATTTTATTTCACAATCATCTCAATTATCTCACAATCATCAAGTTTTCAAATAATTTTAATAAAAGGAAGAGAGAAGAAGAAATAATACTTTAGGTAAGGAAGAACGGCGCGGAGGAGACACCATGATGATGGGCAATAGCCCTAGGGGAGGCTGTGGCGGCCTTGCGGCGCCCAAGGCCGGCCGGTGTGGCCAAGTGGTGAGGGGACGCCGGGGGCCCTAGAGGAGCTGTCAGCCTAGGGGAGGAGGGCGGCGCCGTGCAGCCAAGTGGAGGAGAGAGGCTGCGCTGGCCGGCCTAGAGGAGGCGGCGGCCTAGGGGAGGACGGGCGGCTCAGCGGGCAGGTGGCATAGCGGGCACACTCGAGGGTTGGGCAGGGGGCTGGGACTCTGTGAAAAAACGTCCGAGTAGCCTCGGGTTGAAGGGTTAAGCCCTTGTGGCACCGTCAAACTGGCGCTGTAGGGTGGCCACGTCATCACGTCATGGCTGCTCCACCGCCGCGGTGCCACTGACCTTGATGCCATAGAGTCTTTCTGCGGTGCCTGGTCTTATGGCACCCCGAAAAGGGTCAAATTTTAAAATAATTTTTTGCTAAGGTTACTTTTAAAATAAAGATAGGAAATAATTAATTCTTCATTTCTTTTTGAAAATAAGTACAATAATACCGCCAAAAAGTCAATATTTTCTTTAGAGTTTAGAGCCAGCACCACACTCCCTTGTCTCTATTTAAACAACATTCCATCCCTCCATTCTATACTCTCTTCTCTCCTCCATCCTATTCTTGAAGGAAAATTTAAATATTTGAAGGAAATTCTCTCCATTCTTTTAGAGGAGCTAGCTACCGAAGTTATTGGGTTATTGGTCGATCATCCATGGCGAAAATGGCAAGCAAGGGAGGCAGCGGCAGGCCGGAGGGGAAGAAGGCGCTGCTGCTGGGACGGTTCGAGGTTGGGAAGATGCTGGGGCAGGGCAACTTCGCCAAGGTGTACCACGCGCGCAACGTGGCCACGGGCGAGGAGGTGGCGATCAAGGTGATCGAGAAGGAGAAGGTCTTCAAGTCCGGGCTCACGGCGCACATCAAGCGCGAGATCGCCGTGCTCCGGCGGGTGCGCCACCCGCACATCGTGCAGCTCTACGAGGTGATGGCCACCAAGCTCCGCATCTACTTCGTCATGGAGTACGTGCGCGGCGGCGAGCTGTTCGCGCGCGTCGCCAACGGCCCCCTCCCGGAGGCCGACGCCCGGCGCTACTTCCAGCAGCTGGTGTCGGCCGTCGCCTTCTGCCACGCGCGGGGGGTGTACCACCGGGACATCAAGCCCGAGAACCTCCTCGTCGACGACGCGGGGGACCTCAAGGTGTCCAACTTCGGCCTCTCCGCCGTCGCCGAGCAGATGCGCCACGACGGGCTCTTCCACACCTTCTGCGGTACCCCGGCGTACGTCGCGCCGGAGGTGCTCTCCCGCCGGGGGTACGACGCCGCCAAGGCCGACCTCTGGTCCTGCGGCGTCGTACTTTTCGTCCTCGCCGCCGGCTACCTCCCGTTCCAGGACCGCAACCTCGTTGGCATGTACCGCAAGATCCATAAGGGCGACTTCCGCTGCCCCAAGTGGTTCTCCCTCGACCTCCTCCGCCTCCTCCGCCGCGTCCTCGACACCAAGCCGCAGCGCCGCGCCACCGCCGACGAGATCATGGACAACGACTGGTTCAAGGTCGGATTCCGCCGCTTCTCCTTCCGCATCGAGGACGACCGCTCCTTCACCTGCTTCGACCTGGACGACGGCGACGTCTATGTGTCCACCTCGCCCCCTGACACACCGCGGACGACGGACGGCGGGCACGCTGCTTCCGACGACCAACCAAGAAAGGCCGGGGGACTGACGTCGTGTGGATCGGCGCCGTCGTTGCTGGAAGGGAGGTTCGGGCTGGGGGGAAGCTCGCGGCGGCGTTCGAGCCTGAACGCGTTCGACATCATCTCGTTCTCCCCGGGGTTCGACCTCTCAGGGCTGTTCGAGGACGGGGGCGGCGAGGGCAGCGGGGCGGGCGAGCAGCAGCAGCAAGCGGCGCGGTTCGTGTCGGCGGCGCCGGTGGAGCGGATCCTGGCCGCGCTGGAGGCGATGGCCGCCGCGGCCGGCATGGCGGTGCGGGAGAGGGAGGACGGGTCGGTCATCATGGAGGGGACGCGGGAGGGCGAGCACGGCGCGCTGGCGGTTGCCGCGGAGATCTACGAGCTCACGCCAGAGCTGGTGGTGGTGGAGGTGCGGCGCAAGGCCGGCGGCGCCGCCGAGTACGAGGAGTTCTTCCGGGAGCGGCTCAAGCCCAGCCTGCGCGAGCTCATGCCGTGCGCCGACGCCGACGAGCTCTCTCGTCAGGAGCCTATGATCGTGGCGCGCACGGAGACATGCATGTTCTCCGTTTGACCGGTCGTTTGTTCTTCTGCGTATAGGCTTCAAATTCTGGCGGGCCCATACACTTGATCCGTAGCATTGTACATACATATGTATGTGCAAGAAGTATATACATACGCATATATACCAATTTTTTTATTTTTGCGGTGTTGCGGATGGTATTTAATTCATCCCATGACACTTTTTTTATATGAAGGGTAAAAGGAGAGAGAAATGTACTTGTGGGTGATAGGAGATCATGCATGTGTGCACCTACGTTGGTTTTGGTGTTGTTGATGTACAATTCACTGTATTTGGAGAAGGAAATGCAATCGATTCATTTTATTACAAATTCACATAATCCTGATACAGAAAGTACCTTTATTATCCGATTAATCACATTGTACTTTTGTTGAAAACATAATAGGTTGATTCTTTTGAGAGTAAAAGGTTAGGGAGAAATGGATTTTGCACCTACATACGTGCTGTGCATATATATTCCGGAAAGCCACTCTAATGATGCATCATCATCAACAACAACGACTAAATTCCAAAAATAAAGGAATATAGAAAAATGTCGGTGGTGTACGTGCATGTTCAAACTTCCAATTTCGCGACAGCTATTTAATTAGACGCACCTAAATGCACCAATCTTTTATAAACTTTTAATCAAAGGCCAAGCAATACGGACCACGAATTTTCCAGCCACACAAAATTAAACGCCCTTGCGATTAAACAATTACGACAAACAAACCAGAGGCGCCGCGTGCTGGCCCTTCGATTTCGATCGCATCATTTCCACATCAGAGTCTCATGGCATCACGCTAATTTATTTTAATTTTTTGAGAGCGACATTACATTACAATTAATCAATACTACTGAAAAAAAAAGTCTTAAAAATTTCGCCTGTTTTACCTGCCACGACGCTGAAGCCTGTCGCGTTCGGCCACGTACGCAGAGTCGCACGCTCGTAGCAGGCCAGAGAGCTGCTCGGCCACGGAATTTAAATTAGATTAAAATTTTCTTACGGTGCATTAGCGTGCGTGTCATTAATTGGTCTGCAGATTAAACTAGAGGTCGTCACTCGTCAGGCTTTGATCGAGCTGCAGACGGATTAGGAGATCGATCGATAGATACCTTAATCTTGTCATTAGTTGGCTGTTTCTATAAATAGGATTCCACAGCCAGAAAGTAGGTGTTTGTGGGGCCTTGACCCTCGATGCTGGTAGCTACTTCTGGTCTCCTGAAAAGAGTGACAATATGTTCCAATGCTCATTTGCGTGGGCTAATCATGGTCTAATGGTTTCGCTCTTATGGCAGCTTGTTATTCGCTAGAGATCATAGCCAGGTACATAGGTTGTGTTTCGTGTGGTGGAGTTTTGGGTGTACGGCTTCGATCTCAGTGCACACCTCTTTACACATGCTGGTGCAAGCTTTAAGGCCTCATTTGAAGCAAAATGGTTTTTCTTCTTTAATATGGGAATTAATATGTTTCATGTCAAATTTCTGCAGAGGCCAGAAGATTGAATAAAGTATTCCTTTTCAAAAAATTTAAAATTTTTCTGCATTTCGAAGTGGGACAAAAACTCTAAATTCTCAAGGCTTGTATAATTTTTTTGAGAGAAACGGGAGAGTCCGTTATAAGTTGTGGCCTGTAGCCATGGCCCAAAAGCCCATACGTCTTGGATGTCTTCATACAGAGAGAAAGAAAAAATAAAAGCTGAGAACGAAGCCCGAAATACGTAGCCCAGTCCAAGCGCCTCCGGCGAGATCCCCACCGCCATGTCCGCCGCCGGCGAAGCCTCCTCCACGGTCCTCCGCTTCTTCTGCTTCATCGGCGCCGGAGGTACGCATCCTGCTCTCTCCGTAGACCCATATGCTTTGACCATTGGTGCTTAGCGCCTCTCTTTCTCCCCAGTGATCTGCACCAAGGCCATCAACACGTATCTCGACTACGAGCGCAGGCAGGAGGACTCTGCCGTCGCAGAAGCAGCAGCAGCAGCCGCCGCGGTGGTAGCAGCCGACCCCTCTCCGGCGAGCACCGCCGCCGCCGCCTCCGCGAAGCCCTGACCTCGGAGGAGTCATGTCTTCGCTGGTTAGGGTTCTTGGGATGTTGCTCGCCACTCGCCAAAGGGATTTTTTTTTATCTCTGCTTTTGTTATATGTAACGTATTGTGATGTCGTGAAGCGATGGATATCATTTTCCTTCCCAATGAGAAATTTAGAATGCTGCGAGGTTGCATTCGCCTGCTCAATTGCGGTTCGATGAATAATATTACCATGATTTTCTTTGCTAAGGAGTCGTGAATCGTGATCATGGTGCTTTACCTGTTATTAATTCTATGAAAGAATGCTACTTTGTTGGTTTGTTCGATGTTTCGGCTTACTGGTATCCAATGATAATTTGGGAGAATCAGTAATCGAACTATACATAATTTACAGGTAAAAATTGAGCTACAGTATTCTCCTAGTTAAGCTTTTGTGTATTTCCATGTCGGTTGATAGATAGTTAAGACTCTACGGTGCCAGCCAGTTCAGGCTACTTCTGGTGGTTAGGTGTTAAATGGATTTTGCTGTTTTGGCGAGTATACTGCATTTAAAGACTTTAATCACAAGAAGCTGTTTTGTTTTTCCACTTTCAAGTATGCACAGATTAAAGTAGCATATAAACGATCTAGGACCTTTTATGTGTTCTTCCTTATCTTTACCAGATTCTGTGTTGATTATGATGAACTTTTCCCAAGTATAATTATATTTCTCAGGAAATTAGGAATTCTTTATTCGTAGTTATGATTTCCATGAATTGATCTTGCAACAGAGAAAACTACGTTCATTTCATGATGCAAGAGACTATGAGGATTCTCAGGTTAGTCTTGTTGCTTCATTAGATTTTTTTTCAGCAAATTCTGTGAGTTTAAGACAGTGATGGAAGCGATTGGACTGTGAAATGTTGTGTGGACCATGTAGGGTTCCTTCCAGAGGTCCTGGGAAGCCAATGTACTTTTGAGTTTGGTATGAATATTATCCACTTCCTTGATCACATCTGTGCCATAGCATTTCAGGGGCCATTAGATTACTTCTTGCTTTCTGGGTTATTTCAGTGACCATGATGGATTTGATGGTATCGTGGAAAGTTTTTCGTATGGTTAAGAATAATTGTTAATAAAACTGCTTGAGTAGGTGATTCATTGGTAGTCTTGAAACACACAGAGTTTTCTGTGCCCAGTTTGGCAAAAGGGCATTTAAAATAATCTAGTTCTTGATTTACCCTATGGATTTCTCCAATGCAATCACGTCTGACAAGCTTGATTCAAGATCTTTCCTGGTTTAGGAGATATATTTTGAATAAAGTAAAACAATAATCAAGAAGTATGGGCAAAAGCTCTATGTAACTATGCAGTTAAGAATTAATGTGGAGTTAGTTGTTAGTTGTATCAACTGGTTTGTTAATACTATCCATAAAAAAATAATGTCGTTCTAAGACCATGGTTTCATATTTTTCATGTATAGACAACAAGACAAAGTTCTCTGACTCCTGGTGATGTCACCTTCTATATTTCACATAATTTGATTATCTGTAAGTATCACATAGATTGTTTCTGCTGAAACTTTCTTAACCTAAATTGCTTTACTTGAATCATTCATTTCTGGTGGTGTGGGTGTGTGCAATTACGGGGTCAAGTGAAGATGTTGTTTGTTTTGTACAAGCAACTTGATGTGAAGGTTTATATCAATGCATTATACTATCCATGATCCCCTGATGTAGTTTTGTTCTACTAAATTTCGACATAGCGCATAGATGAATAATTGTTGAACACCTTAGAATTTGTTGTCTACACTTCGCCTTACTTTACTTTGTCTATCTGTATTTTACTTAGAACATCATAACAAGTAGGAAGTGCTTAACTCGCAAGATAACACAGGGGAGATATGACATACTCCCTCCGTCCAGAAATGTAAGACGTACTTTGATTGGTTAAGACAAGACTTTGACCAATAATTACTCTAGTAATATGCGTATTATGTGATATAAAATCATAAACATAAGTAAATACTTTTGAATATGAATCTAAGGGTATCAATTTTATGCCACATACATCACATATTAATAGAGTAATTGTTGATCAAAATCTTGTCTTAACCAATCAAAATACGTTTTTAGTAAAAACCTACTTAATCATCCTTTTTTTTGGCATGTTTGGCACCTTTGCTATGTCTAAAAATTTCATTCATGTTAACTCATTAGTGAATCTCGTTACCCTATAATGTTTGTAGTTTCCTAAATGATGTCTTCTGCAGGCGATGGTATGCTTGCCCGGAGCAACACTAAAAGAATGACATTGCCAATTTCCATGCTTCTATTGGTGAAAAGAACAGGAGATCCATGTTCAACAATTGCTACTACAAAAGGGAAACTGCAAAAAGATCTACAGAGAGCCCTAAAGCCTGATGCTCAAGCGAGCAAAGTCTCAGCTCTTTGAGAAAGAGGGAAAAAAAGAGAGGAGAAATCTCTGATGAGGTTGTACTTAAATGGCATTTCTTGTGATCGACTTAGAGGACTGAGTTAGAGGTGATGACTCCGTCACTGATGGAAGCTTTTCCTCTGACTGCCCATTCCAGCAGATGTCCCTGAGTGAAGGTCTTAGGTCCTTCTTGCAAAACTTCTCGTACTCCAGTGTGTCCCCTGCCGACTTCTTCACCTCAACAATATAGAAGGATGGGGTCACTTCAAAGATCTCCGCATCGATCGCAAGCTGCCCCTTCCTCCCTTCTTTGGATCCCTGCAGCTTCACCAGACCATCCTGCTTCTTCACCTTGAAGCTCTCTGTCTCAGCTATCTGCTCCAGCTTTGACACTATTGCTGATGCGGGTTTTTGGGTCATGAACAGCAAGTTCGCCTTCTGCTCTTGGTCCTTCTGAAATAGGCCTGACAGATCAAATCCTTTAGAGAGGGAGATGACGTCAAACGCATTCAGGCTC
This sequence comes from Stipa capillata, assembly GCA_019208055.1. Taxonomy (NCBI): domain Eukaryota; kingdom Viridiplantae; phylum Streptophyta; class Magnoliopsida; order Poales; family Poaceae; genus Stipa; species Stipa capillata. Next base: position 618,499 of record JAGXJF010001946.1, on the reverse strand, counting down.
GCTGGCTTCAAAGGGCCATCTGTTTGTTCTGCCTTGTTGCCTCCATCATCCTTGTGGTCAGTGCTGAAAGCAGCCTGGACATCCTTGAGGCTGTTCGAGCCATGTGGCTGTCCCAGCATTACCGCTGGTTTGTACCCCTTGTTGAACCATGGGTGCTCAACCAGCTTCTCGATGGTGATCCTAGTGTTTGGATTTGGATCTAGCAGCCTGGATAGAAGCTTCTGGACATCAGAAGTTAACCACTGTGGATACTTGACATCGCCTCTGCTGATCTTCCTGTACATCTCCATTAAATTTGAGTCTTGGAATGGGAGGTAGCCGGCAAGCAGAACAAAAAGTATTACACCACAAGACCATATGTCTGCTTTTTCTCCATCATAGCCCTTCTTGTTGATTATCTCCGGCGCAAACATATGCAGGTGTGCCGCATGTCGTGTGCAGCAGCCCGTCCTGCTTCTGACACTCCTTAAGGGCACTCAGTCCAAAGTCCGACACCTTGAGGTTGCCATGCTCGTCCACGAGTAGGTTCTCTGGCTTGAGGTCTCGGTGATAGACACCACGGCTGTGGCAGAAGTCCACAGCCCCTATCAACTGTTGAAAGTACTTCCTCGCAGCATCTTCCTTGAGTCGGCCCCTGGTTACCTTGCTGAAGAGCTCACCGCCCCGGACATACTCCATTGCAAAGTATATCTTGCTCTTGCTGGCCATGACCTCGTGCAGCTGGACGACATTGGGGTGGCGAACTAGGCGCATAATGGAGATCTCCCGCTTGATCTGGTCAATCATACCGACGCGCAATACCTTCTCCTTGTCAATGACCTTGATGGCGACGCTCTGGTTGGACGCAAGGTTCCGTGCATGGTACACCTTGGCGAAGGTGCCTTGCCCAAGCAGGCGGCCGAGCTCGTACCGGTTCATGAGGATGGTGGTTTTCTTCTCCATCCCGTTGGGTTCTTTTGCGCAACAGCAGCAACTGGAGGAAATGGTTCACAAGCGTCTACTCTGCGCCACTTCATGCCTCTGTTCCTCCCTCCCTGAGAGGGAGGAGGGGTGAAGGGCGAGAGAGAGCGCTGCGATTGGGGGGAACCAAGACACGGCTGGTCTGTTCGGGATCCTCCAAGTTGGAAGGAGAATAAGAGAGAGAAAAAAATAATCTATGGTGGTTAGAGCTTTCCTTGTGACATGAGGCCAGGACTCATCCTTCCTCTGGAGTTGGAACAGGCTGCCTAAAAATAAGCCAGGTATTGGTGTTGAGTGGCCGTGGTTTCTGATGCTATTTGTAGGATCACTGGTGTGTTCCGAGTCCAGCCATGCCATCACCCTAGCTAGCCTCTCTATGCAGTTATATAATCTTTCATGATGGAAATTGCTAATGCGTTATGTGAATTGTAATTGCATCATTGCATGGCATCCATTATTGGCTTCTTTAACAAGATATGGAATTGATGAGGTGTTATTTTGGGAACCACTTGTGGCAATTGTGTGTTCTGGATGCAACTGCGTGTAGCCATATCTTGAGCTTATGTGGTCATCATGGCTGATGTTTCTACTTTCCATAACAAGCTGTTAGGTTTTCTATAATCAACAGTTTGGTGAGCTCAGAGTGCAGCATGCATGTGTCAAGACATGTTTCTGCGGAGTTTGGCAGTAATTTGGTCCAAATTTTAGTGTTGTCTGGATGCAACTGCTATCAACCTGCCTTGCTCTGCATTTTATCGTTGTATCCGTGGGCTTCTTAATTTGTATGTTGCGTATCTACGTGAGTTGCAATTGCATCTATGAAAATGCCATGCTTGTATACAACTACGAATGTTGGATTCAATAATTTAGTTGCGTGATCTATTTTTTCTTTCACATCAATGTTTAGCTCACACCATTCCCAATTTTGCACAATTCTGAATAAGATATAACCATGTCTATGCATACGTATGCACTCATGTGGTATATTTGCTCTTCCTCTTTTTACCTTGCAACAGGCGTCCATCTCTTTTTTGTGACAAACGACGACAGTGAGAATCTTCCAGTCGTGTGGACCTAGTGTGGCCTCTTTGTAAAAGTTGCCACGAACGTCAGGCTTCTTAATTTGGTTGGCTGAAACTTAATACAGAAAGCGCAGCATTCAGCGTGTCACATTCAGATATTAATTAGTAACCTCCAATCCATCCCGTTCTGGCTTTCCGTGGCCATTCTTTTCCAAGACCTTTTAGAGTTTCAGTACTTGGAGCTTTTTTTGGTTAATAGACCAACACGTACACGGAATGCACTGTTCCTTGCTTAAGCATGCCAAGTGTCACAAAGTAGCTGGCTTGCCATTGTCACATGTGTCAATGACGCAAAATTTTACTACCACCACTACTTGCAATGAGCGAAGGATTCAGCTGTGCCTATGACTTGACTTTTCAGAGGTTTTAAAAACGAGTTAAGTTTGACAGATGCGCCTGTCAGACTGTCACATCAAGATTATGGATTTGGCATTAGTTTGACAGGTACAGTTTCTGCATTATCGGGTATACGACTTGACATTAACTTGCAACAGATACATAAAACATGTAGTATCTGATGACTACACACTCCTAATTCTTTTTACTATCTTTTTTTTGTCACCCAGATGTCTTAATTTTGTTACAGTTATAGGTCAGGGTCCTAAAGTATCAAACATGTGAACACTCACATTTTAGTAGTAGCATCAAGCCCTTCTTCGATTCTTACACCGATAAAAAATGCAAAATACTCAAATAAAAGCCATCATATTCCTTGTCGAGTAAAGATCAATATGTGCAAGTTACATCACTTCTGGTACAGCATTTTTCATTATGGTCGACCATAACATTCAGTAAGTTTATAGTGAAATTGTCATCGAATCAAGAGCATGAATCGTCTATAGATACATATGTGCCCTTCGCAGAGTCTGTTTGGAACGCAGAAATTAAACACAAATCAATTCATTCCCCGCACAACAGAAAAAATTCGGCGTTCCAAACAGGCTTTAGCCTTGTAAGGACGGATGTTACAATGCCCAAGCAAAGGTTTGCAGCACTCTACTAGCTCGCCTCCATGGACAGTATCTCGAGCTCAGCCCACCACAGAGGCGACAGCCGCGGCATCGCTGCCTCCGGCGAGATGCCAAGAGCGGCCCTGAGCTTGCCCGTGACGTCTCTCATCGCCGGTCTCCGCGTCGGGTCAGGGTCAGTGCACTCTTGGATCACCTGGCAGACGGCCTCGAGCTCGTTCGCCTTGTGATCCTTCAGCGACGCGTCGACGAGGTTGCCGTAGCTCTTGGCATTGAGATGCTCGGCAGCCTGCGGCAATGGAGAGCTTCAGAATTGTACCAATGCAGTGTGGGAGAAATGAACTTCGAAGTATGAGATTTTGCATAGTTCGTCCTGTATACCCAGTTGCACATGGATTCTTGATCGTTTGGTTCGGGAAGCTTTCCAGATATGATCTCGATCAGAAGCGCGCCGAAGCAGTAGACGTTGCCCGCGAGATCGGGACGCGATTCAGAGCGGCTGCTGCCATCCTCCTTTGCAGCCTTTGCTTTCTCCACGACTTCTCTCCACACGCCAACATCAGCAATCTGCACAAGCAATGTCCATTTTACTCAATTGATGGTCGTCTGTTAATTTTTATAATGCGACATATTAGTTGGTTAATGAACAATGCGTCAACTGAATTTCTTCAAATGGCTGATAGCTATATGTAGTACCAACGCCACAACAGTCAGCTGAATCTGTACCTTGGCAGCATAGTCATCTGTCATGAAGATTGTGTCGGAGCGCATACCGCTCACCGCAACAGGTGGATCGAGCTCATGGTGCATGTACTGGAGGCAGTACGCCATGCCCATGATGATCCTCATCCTCGCAGCCCAGTCCAGATGCTCAAACACTTTGACTGCAAGATCAGTACTTCAATTTGCAGGGTCATATGTATTGCGCGTATGCGCAAGGAGATAATGCAAAAGTAAAATCGCTCACGATGAAGATGCTCGGAAAGAGTTCCATTTAGAGCATACTCGAACACCATCATCCTCATGAAGGGTTGATTTTCTAGGCAATATCCGAGGAGACTGACAAAGTTCTTGTGGTTTACTCTTGACAGTGCATCTATCTACACAAGGAAATGTGGGGATTAGGAAAATTACTAAAATTGAAAGATTTAACTAATTGCAACTAGTTCACATTGATTATTAGAAGAAGTTGCAAAATCGTAGACCTTTTTTCTGAAGCACGTTTCTGAACTCTTGGGCCAGTCTTTGATCGATGTAATCGCAGTGGAGACAACACCGATCTCAACTCCACTAGATAATGTCCCCTTGAACACAGTACAGCTAGGGTAAGTGTTGATGATGTTGCTGAAATCCTCGCAAGCGGCTTCAAGTTCTGGTCTGTTTAGCTTGGGAACACCTGAACGCAAAGCTAAACAATTAATTTGTATTTGCTGGGGGCTATTGCATCTCAACAAATATAATGGAAGCACCATAGAGTTCTTGAGTCGATAATGTGCCAGTTCCAAGTAGGAATATCCGGCCATCATAAATACTAACTGTATCACAAAAGACCCACACACAGGTTCTTGAAATTTTATGAGGCTATGCATGTGAAATTAGAAGAATATTACTTTATTACAGTTTGGTACTTTGCATGTATTTCCTAAGTTTCTGTTATGAGATGCATTAACTCGCTAAACAATAAAATCAGATAGGATAATAAGAGTGCTTACCTGTTACAAATGCCTTCTGAAGTTGGCCACTTAGCCCCGTTCTCCAGGGGCCTATGGACGCATGCCCTCGCTTCCCACAGACCAAGATCGGTGCAACAATCAGGCTAATGAGCAATATTGCAGCTGGAAATATGATCACATAAGCCCACTTGCTGTGCTTTGCACCAGACGATTCTTTGTCAGCTGTTTGGGTCACTGCTGCAGACAGCTGCTGTAACGTTGCAGCATCAACATTTACAACCGATTCTGGAAGCAAAGGCATCAGAATTTGGCCGTCTACTTTTGGAAACGCAGAAAATGAACCACTCCCTAGAGATAGAACATCAACAGGTCTCTGGACTTCGTTTGAATTTGGCGGATTATTCCCGGAAAGAGCAGGCAGGTTGCCAGCTTCACCAAGCAGCCTGCGGCGCATGGCACTTGCAAAGGACTGCAAATTCTGCATGATGTGACCTGATAGACATACAAGAACGTAAATGTTTACTGATGTATAACTCATACAGGCAAAAGAGTTGAATTTAGAACATGAAAATGTACAATTACTTGGTAGATTGGTGGAATATTTCTCTCGGAGACCACTGAAAGAAATCCAATCCTTAGACTCCAGCCTGTAAAATGAAGATCTGTTAGGAGGTGAGATAAAACTTCTAGAAATAAAGCATGGAAATATCAGATGGCTAAGTTGAGCAACAACAAAAATGACACAAGGTACAGCCCCTTACCAGCAACCTAGTTTTCTGCTCAAGCAGCATGCCTGCTCAGCAGCTCTATCTTGTATGCCAAAAGAAGAGACGCCTTCTTGGAACTGGTTGTCATGAAGCGACCTGAAACACAATAGTCCTTCATTATACCAAGCGAAGAACAGAAAAATAAACGAACGATGCAATTAGCCTTACAGTTGTTTGAGCAGTGGCATTGCCCTTAGTTCTGTTGGAATTATTCCATCCAAGTTGTTGGCACTTAAATCCAGCACTTCAAGGGCAGTTAACCCTCCAAACTCTTTGGGAATTTGCCCATGGAAATAGTTCTTCGGAAGTAAACTATATAGAAATAAGAAGGTATTGAAATATCATCCAAGTATGCAACACAAGGATTTCATATAACATAACGTTTTGGCCTTGAAATGGAGCCAAAAACCAAACATCTGATCATTCAGATAAGTGTGGAAATAACACTCACAGTGATTTTAGACGTTGTAGGCTTCCAATCTCAGGTGCGAGAGTTCCAGCCAGTTCTCGGCCTGTTAAGTTCCTACATGTTGAAGTAGATAAGAACTCAAAGTACATCATGCACAACTAAGAAAAAACCATCTTAATCACATTGGCACAAATATGATTTTCAGACAATCATCTTAAGTACAACGAAAAACAAAAACTATATTTCCTAGCATATAAAAAATGTGTTGTTTGGGCATCCCCTAAATCCCTAATTGCGCTTCGCCCTATGATGTTTTACAAATGTTTTGAACAATGCAGCAAACTATTGGCACTTCGAAAATTAAGAGGAAGAACAGACTTTCAGAATCTCGTATTCTCAAAAAGAAAAAAAAAGACTTACAGAATCTCTACTTTGTCGTCAGAGCATTGCACGCCGGACCAGCTGCAGGGATTGTTATCGATGGGATCCCAATCCTCGAAGGCTCCATGGGGATTTCCGTCCACCCTCGCCCTCAGCGCCAGCAACGCCAATCCTAGCACATGCATACCACCCTGTCACAAAATCATCCAGACACAGCCCCCAAAACGAACAGGATCATCTGCCATGGATCGTCTCCTCGATGCAGACCTTCACCGTTGAGCGGAGCCGCGCCGAGCCCGACCTGCGCCCGGAGCAGCACGAGAAAGATGAAGAGCAGCTGGAGCGCGTTGCGTAGCTGGATCCCGAAGATGAGGCGGAGCCCCCACCGCCCGCCGTCCGTGGCGACGGTAACGCCTCCCGGACAATGGCAGGCCGGCAGCCCACCGCCGTCCTCCTCCGACACGCGCAGGCTCTCAGAACGAGGTAGGAAATCAGGAACCAGACGAGACCAAGGAATAATTACCAAAGAACAGCACGGCAAGGAGACGCTAGCTAGCTCCGGCGGGTTCTCGCTTCACGGCGGCCGTTTCTCCCGAGCCTCATCGTGTATCATGCCGGAAGAGCAGACGAGGAAGAGGCTTCGTCGGAGGAGACAGGGCACGACGCCGCCGCGCGTGTTGGTTCCGGCAGCGGGGGCCGAGCTATTCGCCGGACTCCATCGGTCGGTCTCAGCGCGCCGGCCCCGCGCTTCCCGGTGTTTCTGCTCGCCGGGATAGATTCTCGTCGGGATGTGTGGTCGGCGGCGGCGCGAAGGTGGCGGGTGGTGGTTAGCGGAGGAGGGGAAGGGAAGGGAGGGAAGGGTGCCCGTCGCCGCCGGGCGCGGGAAACCGCTGCCTCCATGGCCTTTTGCGGTTCGGGTCTGTGAATTCTGAGGCCCGTGCCCGCACTTGCTCTTTGCTACTCGCTGGTAGGTGGGCCCAAGAGACCATCGACCAAGCAGAAATGGAGCTCAAGCTACCTCAGGCTAAAACCATTGTAATAGAAAGAGGAAATTCCTGACTTATTCCAAATATACCACTCGCATTTGCCATTTCCGTCCGTTGACTTGTGCATTGATCACACTGTAGGGTCTGAACCTCGTCAGTTTTTTTGCAAAAAGTGACCGAAATAACACTGCTCACTCAACACTGGCTACGGAATCAACAATTCAGTTCTTCCAGCCCCTAGGGACAAAATGGTCTCTTCAACAGTGCACTAACGGTCGGCAACCCAGATGAACAAAAGGAAATGGCAAACGCAGAACCAGGAAAGTTTTTGAGTGGAGTATTCAGAACCAAGAATTCACAGATGGCCGTCCGCCAGCATTGGAGAATTTGAGTGGCTAATCAAGAATTTTCACATGGAAATAGATGACATGTCCACTGGAAACAAAAACGCAGAAACTGTGCATAAGAGTTAATAATGCAGAGACTTCGGAGTAATGGAGATTGGTTAAGAAAGGTTCAGGGATTCATAAAAGTTTTCATTCATGAGAACACACTGATGAAACCAGATATGCACAGAGTTCACAAAAGGCTTTGTTATATTCACAGGAACCTTAGCGAAATACCAACTCCCAAGTTTTTCATAGTTGCATGATTTAGTAGAAAGGCTCTAAGCCAACATCAGTTTAGTAGGAAAAACTTGCCCAGCCAACTCTTGAAAGCCTGAACTTCTGTCACATGTAAACCAGCTTCACTTCTTTCCTCCCAGCTTTGTACCAAGAGCCCTTTCCAGCTTGGCGATGATCTCTTGGTTTGGGATTGCCTTGCCTGACTCGTGTACTCTTGGATGACTTGCGGCTTCTAATTGATCAGCTGGTACTCAAACGATATGGCTTATGAATAAAGGCAGAGATGTTACAGAGTACTAGCTGGAGATGAAGTAAGATTGGTACCTGTGCAAGCTGTGCTTGTGTGAGTTTCTTGTCCATTCTAGCCTGCATAATGCTCTTCTTCAGATCTGACGGAACACGCTCATCTGTTAAGGAAAACGTGCGGTGGTTAAAAGCAGAAAAATGTATTGACATTGAATTGTAAGATGTAAGCACAGCATCTTCCCCGGACTATCATTCATAGTCAGGCAATGGCATTGTAGGATTCTAAAAATTTTAATTAAAATTTCATAGCATCAAAAAACAGTATTTGCATTATTTTATGAATAAACAAACCATGAATCCCGTACTTACTAAATATGAAATGAAATGCAGCACAATGCAAGAGGCTTCTAAATCACAAGTTTGCTTCGAAAGGATCGCACATCATATGGAAAGTTATTTTCCTTGTGGTTAGCAGTTGAAATGGTTAAAGCAAGGGAATAATGGTATGACCTACAAAATTCTGACTTCCACACTACAACAAATTATGTTTATTCCAAACCTCAGGACAATTCATCGAACAATAGTAAACCATGATAATATATCAATTGGGATTAAGATTTTCCTTGCTAGTGTGGACACTCAAGCAAGCAAAACATTCTTTGCTACATCTACTGATTAACCTTTTTTGACGGAAAACTGTAGGGGAGGCCCCGCCAATATATATTCTATTAACACAGAGAAAATATTTACAAGAAGAAGATGGGAATATACAACAAGAGAGAGGAGGGGATTCACAGATTAAACAATAGAGTCAAGCCAAGCCCTAAGGAGGGCTGTAAGCGCCTCTTTCATTCTGAAGGAGATAAGAAAAAGTTCTTTCTTAAAGAGGAATTTCCAAGAAACAGGACTGGGATTAATATGTCTACTGATTAACTAACAAGGATATACTCCTGTATAAGTTCAACTTCCACAGATATTATCAGATTTAACTGGGATACATACACACAACACAAACAAAAATATTGGACAAACCAGCACGGCTGTTTAGATGTTTTATTTATTTATTTATAGAGAAATTAAAAACTTAAGCAACTCACGAGCAAGATTCTCTGTATTATCATCAAGCCTCTTTATATTGAGTGATGTGCCGCTATGAGCAGCTTTGTTTGTCCCAGTATTATCTGCATTTATCAACAATGTCAACCGAGTTAAAGCAATATATATAACTTATCTATCTCAACAAAGTGTGCAAGAGCATATGCACAGATATCCTGCTCATGTAATGCACAGCTATATCTGTCACAACACACCTTATTATACAATATATCACATACTATCATGTCCGAGCATTTCTAATGAGCACAACATGCTAAGGAAAACTAGAAAATATCAAATAATAGAAGACAAAGTTATTCCATGACAACCGTGAACTTCATCAATGTCAATCACTCTATTGACATGAGCGAGAAAGTAATATCCAATGTGGCATGTCGTGTGCATGTCATGGCAAAGGTTACCTAGACATCCCTAACTCCAAATTTCCATAGAAATGAACAGATAAGTAGATGATTCTATACTCCACAATTCAACATAATATTACTACCATCCTAGAATCAAGACATTGTGAATGCAACGATCTTCTACTTATACAGCTCTTGCCCCTGCACATCCCAGGTTCTTCTCAACGCTTCTTGATGACTTTCCAAGCTGCAAAAGATGGTTGACATTTTAACCTACAGTACCACTTCGAGTGCACAATCAACATTGTCTATGCCATCAAAGAGTCACTGCTACAATACAAACTTACAAGGATCAATCCTGAAACCCCACCAATCCTATGCTCGTATGCTATCAAAGGATGGATATAGTCTCCTAGAGCTCCTCTAAATGAAAAGAAAAGCCTGGTTAATAAATCAAAGAAAAGCCAAATAATTTATTCTCCCCAAAACCCCTGTGCACCAGGAACATGCTTCTGAGTTACCACACCGATCTCCAAAAAGCAAGGAGATTTAATCCAACGCCCTCACATTGGCAGCATTGCTCGCCAAGCTGGCGAAAAACCAAGCACCTCTACCCCTCTGACACTAGCCAATGGCAAATTGGCAAGGCAGCTTCCTAGTTACTAGGCGGCCAAATCCACCACCTACATTACCACTTTGAATGTACAATCAACATCGTCTTTGCCATCCAAGAGTCACTACTTCAATACACCGGCTAATCCTATGCTCTCACTTCAGATTCAGTACAAGATGTTGATTCGTTACCAATACAAACGAGCGATTAGGAAAATAAAAAGATCACAGGAAAATAAGGTACTAAGCACCATCAAAAGATCAACCAGGCACGTGCCCTATTCTTCTAGGGCTCCTATAGATCAAAAGATTTCCCTACAAATTATTCTCCCCAACGGCCCAAATCCCTATGCACCATGAACATGCTCCTGGGTTACCACACCGATCTCCAAAAAGCAAGGAGATTTACTCCAACGCCATGACATTCGCAGAATCGCTCGCCAAACTGGCGAGAAATCGACCAGCGTTTCGCGACAACACACCGCTCGCACACTTGCCAGTGGGAAGGCAACTTATTACACGGCCAAATCCAACACCGCATCAACAAAAAAAAATTCCACTCCGAGATAACGATTTGAAAGGGTAGGCTTAGGACGGAGCCGTACTCTTCTTGACGATGTCGATGTCGGCACCGGCGCGGCAGGCGGCGTTGACAGCACAGCCTTCGTGTCCTTCTTGGCCTGGATCGGGACATCTCGTCCTCCTCCTCCGACGCGGCCGGGGCTCGCGCTTCGATGGGGTTAGGGTTCCGCCGAGGTCGGAGATGACGATGACGATGAGGGAAGGAAGGGTGACGAAGTGATCGGGGTTTAGATGGCGACGGTTTAGGCCCCGTTTGGGAGTTTAGTAAAATTTTACCCTTGTAAAATTTTTACACTGGTAATATATTTGTCCCCAAAAAAACTCTTGAATACAAATGTAATCAAATTCACCTGTAATCAGCTGTTTGGGAGAAAAAAAAGAAAAGCCAGAGGAGAGCCACTCCCTCCTCTTCCTCTTCTCCTCGCGCCTTCCTGCCACCCACGTCATCTCCGGAGGCTCCGCCGTCGCGCACCTGAGCCCCACCTCCACTGGCCTCTCCGCCGCCGCCACAGGGAACGAGTCCCCCAGCCTCCTGTCCACCTAGCTCCTCACCCGCCCGTTCCTCACCGCCTCTGCCGCCGTCTCCACCAGCGACACCCGCGCGAACTCCTTGGTTCCCCTGTCGAACCGGTACCTGGCCGCCTCCTCCCCGGAGAGCAGCTCCAGCAGCAGCACCCCGAAGGCGTACACGTCCGCCTCCCGCGATGGCGCCCCCGCTAGCTCTGCGTCGTCGGCGGCGGCGAAGTGGGTGAGCCTCGCGCGGAGGCCCGGATCGGAGATGAGGACGGTGGAGGGCGAGATGCTGGCTCTCGGGGAAGGGGGGACGTCGGGGTGGCCGGCGCTCGGGAGGACGTGCTCGGGGAGGCGCTTGCGGCGTGGCCGGCGCTCGAGACAACCAGATCCCGGAGGAGGTCGGGCGGGACGGGCCGGGCGGACCTCGGGCGGAGATCTGGCGGGACGAGGTCGTCGGAGGGTGGGGAGGAACGGCTCGGGATGAGCTTGGGAGGGGAGGAGATGAGCTCGGGTGGCGGCTCAGAGATGAACGGCCGCGGGACGAGCTTGGGGAGGCGGCGCTCGGCAGGCGGGGCGAGGAAGCGGGGCTCGGCGGTCTCCTTCCTCGCGCGCGGCAGCGGCGGCGTCGCCTTCCCCGCGTGCCACGAGCAGCCCCCGATATCTGTCAGATTAGAAAACGGAGCTGCGCCGCAGTGTGTTTTTTTCGGGTGTAAATGGAAAAACGACGGAAACGGGCCGGCCCAATACCGAGAATCCAAACAGTGTTTTTCAGCCCGGTCGTTTTTTTTTCGTGGGCTGTAAATTACACCGGTTTTGGGCCGAAAACCGGCCTTCCAAACAGGGCCTTAGGGGGTGTTTGGTTGGGCTTTTCAGCAGCCTTTCACTGGAAACAGCTGTAGCCCAATCAAACGGTCAGTTTTTTAGCAGCTTTTGCCAATGATAGCTGTGTGCTTTGCAGTACAAATTTAGCTGTTTGGAAAAGCTGTCTTTTGCCAGCTTCTTACAATGTGCTGAAGTTTCAGTGCTCATTTTCTAAAACGATGTAGATCGTTTGGATCAACTAAAAGCCATATATTTACTTTTCCACAGCCACATCAGCTTTTCCAAAAGGCCAGCCAACAGCAGCTTTGTCAACAACCACAGTCCAACCAAACAGGCCCTTAGTTTTGTGGGGCAAACGCAAATGGACTTTTACAATTAGAAAAGAGTTATACAATGAATTTCTTAGATCAGTGGGGGAGCCCTGGCCCCCTCCGCCACTGGTTATAATATAGTATTCACTTATAAAATTTTGTGTAAAAAAGAAGACCTTTTGCGCGTAGTAGGAAAAACAAGAGATGGATGACTTAACAACTATATATTTATAAATTTGTCCTTTTACAATTCAGAAAATGATCATATATATTTTTTATGTTTTTACAAGTGCGTATGTCATAGCATGTTGTACATTTATGAGATCTTCACATGTTTTAGAATGCACAAAGTGTTTTTTCTTAAATAAGATGTGGACATAACTAGTTGTAGATTTTCATTCCCATTTAGAAGGAGCAAGTTCCTTCTCCTATTAACAATCGTATCTAGAGCATGCAGGTTCGACATCCACTTTGCTAGGGTGTCCCCTGCAATGAATTTAAAAAGTTATGTTAATTGTAGACTGTCTGGGTTATATTCATAACTGGCTTGTCACGCTCTTTCTTGGGTACATGGTCCAAATGTATATGGTGGTCACATTGTCTGCCAAAAACTGTTGTAGAGTCAGATATTTTACCATAATTTATATGGGAGTGCCAATTACTACTGCCAACCAAATAGTTGTAGGCAAAAAAATTGTGGCTTGTGGCAATTTATTTTGGCAAAATGGTCGCCGCACATGTGCTATGTGGCTAAGAAAGTGTAGTAAAGCATGTGGTGCAACAAATCGAACATTTTTCTAAAAAATGTGGTGCCTCGAAGGTTAAGTGTGATCAGTTATCCAACAAATGGCCCCTTACTACTCTATTTCAAAGTTTGAAGTTTTATTACTTATTGATTTGCAAGATAGCAAAATAGATGTACCAAATCTTTCACTCAAAATAAAAAAAAACACCCTAAATTCAGAAAAAAGTTAACTATAGTAGGACAAAAAGCAAAGAAAGGGAGATAGCATTGGTCCCACATGTTTGTCATCTATGTCAAGTGGATAGGCATGATCAAATGTAAAAAATATTTCAATAAAATCTTGCCAAACTAGGGGACATCCCCATCCTCCACGGAAACAAAATCCAATGGTTGACCAAAACCAACATGCGAAGTTCTGCAGTTGTGATGAGACGGATCTAAAGATATGTCAATGCTGGCACACACGATCTGAGGTATGGAGGAACGGCGATGGAAGAGATCTAGATTCTAGACACTTCTCATAAAGAAAAAGGGGCGGGAACTTGATGCCCTATGCAAGATAGATTAAATTGGAGGATGGAACGAAAGATAATTTTGGTTGCCCATAGGTAAGATGTCGTCATGACGCATTTTCATTGGGCGATGGAGGGTTGGCAGCAGGAAACAATTGTGAGGGTCAGATCTGTAATTTAATCATCTTTAGGGGTTATTTTAAAAATTCCCCATTCAAATGCAGCAGCCGGATCGGGCGGTCCACCCGGAAGAAGGTGGTGGGCAGCTCCGAGGCATTGAAGAGGTAGAGGGACAGGAAGCGGTGTTTGCACAGCACAACAGCCGCCGTAAGGGGAGGAGAAGGAGCAGGCAGGAGCTAGTGGTCGTCAATGCCATAGCTGGAGCACGAGGGGGAGTGGTGGAGTAGAACTTGAAGCATCTTTGCGATTAAAGAATGTGATGCAGCTCATCGATTAAGAATATGGGCTGTGAGGTGTGAATCCACCTGTACTCTTTCCAATTTCATTTTCATACAAGGACAGGTAAATGTCCAAGACGTTCCGAAAGAAGGTAGTATAAAGTCTGACTCTAAATGTCAATAAAAATACCAGAAAGATTTGGCTGTATTGACAAATGATGCATCTACCATGTTATAAAATTTTAGATCTAAAATTCATCTATATATCGAAGACAATAAAAAATTATGCCATGAATAATAGTAAACTAGAATTAGCTAGGATGTGCCTTTTTGTTTCTTGACGCGTCGATCAAATTTGGATTTGAAATTTTATCTCATAGTAGATAAAGCTTGTATCAGTGTTGTCAATAAAATTCATGATTTTTCGAAACATCGATCTACCCAGATTGCACCTGAAGGGTAGATTTTATTTTAGTTGATCCTAGAAATCTCAGGATGACATGGTGCATTTTATATAGTTTTAGTTTTCTCTGGAACATGACATTTTCTGCCGAAAGAGAAAAAAACTGAACATTTTGTTTACATTCTTTTGGATTAAATGGTTCATTGTTACAGAGAGAGAACCAGATACATAAGGTTTAATCTTGGTCTGTTATCTTATACTTTTTTCCTTAGCTCTTTTATACGAAAGAATCAAGCCTATGCCAACTACAACCCCATCGCACATGATCCTGACAGTAACATCAGAATGCACCATTTGCATAATCTGCACCACCACATTTTGAATTGCTTTCCTATATATGCGCACGTATCTGGAAGTGTCACTATGACACTTGGATGGTGAATCGTTTAGGGGATGGCTAGAAATAATAACCAATCTATATACTTCTGTGTATAGTAAGATTAGAAAGATTTGACTGCATCTATTCTGAAACACATCTACTTCGAATATTTTGAACTGGAGGACCACTTGAATTAATCTCCCCATCCTAGAAAGTTGTTCTCTAGACGGCCAAGTTACAAGTGGCGTGTTTCTAGAGAATTTTCCAAGTTCCATACCTATTACATGAAGGATAATCTAACCTAAGCAATCTCCATTGAAGAAACAAAGTAAACTGAAGCACATATTATTCAGTCCCCTACCTTTTCAGTTACAGTTTCTTCACCAGCAACTTTCTTCTTGCTGGTTGATCTTTACTGGAGGAGAATTTGACCCCCTTAGATGGGGATCTCTTTGAGCAAGAATCACCAGAGTTGTCAGAAATTATAGTGTAATTCTTGCTGCTTACATCCCTGGAGTAGCAACCATCAGTACCCACATATTTGTACACCTGATGGGTCTTTGCCAATCCACCAACCACCAAATTCTTCTTCACCTTCATACTGCCGCGTGCCGACTGTGCATTCCGCAGAGAGCTGTACGAGAACCCCTGCTGCCCACCTGAGATCCTCTTCTCGTTGATGCCCAATTTGACAAGTGAAACCAAAGAGTACTCATCGTCCACCGAATCTGAGGTTCCAGTATAGACATATAGCGGGAAGACCTTGTGAACTTCCTCGGAGAGAAGCACAGCAAAAGCATCCTTTGCAAAAACACTAGACTTTGCATCAATTGTTTGGTTCACCACTTGCACTGTGCCATTCTTGTCATACACATTGCTGTTATGATAGCTGAATCTCTGGTAGAAAGTTGTGGTCACCTCCCCGTATGACGATTTCACCCACCCAGTGGCAGAGACATGCCGGCTTGCGCTCGTCACAAACTTCCCATCCAGCCCACTGAACCCTGAGTCCACGTCCAGCACCAATGCGGGCGCTTCATAGTTGATCAGGCTCCCGACTGTCTTCTCACTCTTGTGATCCAACCACAAATGCAAATTGGCATCAATGTACCATACATCCAACGCATTGGTCACAGCAAACCCAAAATTGTGCTCCTTGGCGTCCAGGAGCTTGCCCAAGAATGGCGTAATCTCAATGTCATAGGTAGGTAGATTGAATGAGCCAATGCCGGTGATTGGCCGCCAGAGAAGCGGGTTGACACCACCGGTGTAAATAACAGTGAACGGCCAAACAGCACCGACGACATCTTCATCGACCTTAACAACAACCTCCCGGAACGCGCCATTGCCAGGGACACTGGACATGTTGTTGGCCTCAATGTACTCGTTTGGAGGGTTGGTGTACCAGAATTCATCACTTGAGTGGAACGAGACGAACACCTCAAGTACAGCCTTGTAAGTGTTCGACGGAATGGCGAGCTTCTTGGACTGCACGTCGGTGGAGTTCTGGATGGCGAACCACTGCCCGTCGTTCAATGGTAAGCTTCTCGAGATCGGCACAATCAGATCGGCTTGCTGTGGCAGCGGCGGTGGCGCGGCGTGGAAGTAGAGGTGGAGCGTGAGGTTGACGCGGTAGACGCCCGTGTAGGTCTTGTCGACGAGATTGCCGAGGTACACCGCGACCTCCCCGGGCTCCGCGAGGAGGGCCGCGTACCTCGTGACGTCGCGGGACACGGACCAGACGATGCCGGTGGCGCGCGGCTCGGCGGTGCAGCTGCGGAGGAGCTCGGCACCGGAGAGCCAGACGCCGAAGATGCGGTCGAACTGGCGGCCGCGGCAGTCGGCGCTCCACTCGAGCACCGCGAGCGCGAGCGACCCGCCCCGGGCGCGCGCGGCGGCGAGGCAGGCGGGCGGCGCGTAGTCAGCGGTGACGGGGGGCCGGCCGTAGGTGGCGCCGAAGGAGTGGGAGAGGAGCAGCGCCGAGCATGGCCCGACGCTGTCCAGCGGCGCGCGGATCGGGCGGTCCACCTCGAAGTAGGTGGTCGGCGGCGCGGATGCATTGAGGGAAGCTAGGTGGCGGGACGGGAGGCGGTGCCTGTGCGGTGTGGCAGCCGCGGCGAGCGGGACGAGGAGGGCGAGGAGTACGAGGAGGTGGCGGGAGGCGGCGGCGGTGGGCGACGCCATGGCAGCAGAGCGGGGAGCACGAGAGGGGGGCGGCGGGAGTGGAGGTGGACAAGCAACCTGGGGGTGTAAACGAGGTAATGCAGGTCATATAATAGCAGAGTTCGTTGTAATTACGCAGTAATCTAGGAGATTGGGTGGGTGTCGTTGGCGTAATTTATTTTGGACTTGCTACTGACAGGTGGGCCTGGCCAAGGGTTTGGTGGAGATTTCTATGTTTGATGAGTTATTGTAAACTACAAGATTTCTTGTGTGCTGGTGTCCGTCTTGGAGAGGCGATCGAGCTACTTCATCTGGATCCGGCCCCGTTTGGGACAGCTCCAGCTCCACGAAAAAGTGAAGCTGGATTTTCATAGCTTCACTTTTTCGTAGAGCTAAAACTGAAGGTACATCGAAGATGGTTAGAAGTTATATTTTATTGATATTATATATTAAAAATAGATATATAAATTATTTTATTTTAGTTTTTAATATTCAAATCTGACGTAAAATTGGGAGCTGGAGCTGTCCCAAATGAGACCTAAGTAGAAGTATAAACGTACTAAAATGCAGCCTGCTGGTAAATTTTTTCACTGTGAAAGATAAAACTGATGCAGAAAATTTCTCTTCAAGAATGGCCATTTGCTCAACCTGATGTCCGCTCACTGTGCAGTCGCAGTCATTACTCTGCTACGGCCCTCCTCTTTCTGCAAGGGAAAGCTGTCCTCTGGGGCTGGTCATTCATGGACTCATTTAATTACAACAGCTCAGTATCCTTCAGCAGTACTCCGTCAAAGCGATTCCAGTATACAGCTGAAGCCTGAAGCATTCTTGACCTTTAGTGCATGAGAATTGAGCGTTGAAGCTGGAAGCAAGAGCACGAGGTAATCCCTCGGAAAAGGAAAACTGATAAATGCCGAGCGCTTGTCAAAGTATAAGTATCTTGTCCACCTTTTGTATTAGCTAGGCATTTTAGATTGACTGGTTGGTGGATGGAAGAGTGAAATTTAAGCGTGAAGCTAAAAGGAAGGGTACGACAAAAACCCCTCGAGAAAGAAAATCAACAAGTGTACATCAAAATTTGGAGCGAAGTATCTTTATCTTGGACGTTGAGGTGCAATCTAGACTCAGGAGAGACAAGACTAGAGGCAGATCGACCAAAGTATAGACTGCAGAAGTGCAGAGTGTTACGACAAAAGACCGGTTTTAACCCCTTATCTAGTTTTAATTACAATTTTAACCCTCTCAAAAAATTAAAACTAAAAACATGTTCCCTGTAGCGGGTTGGACCTGCTATAGGTGACCTGTCATGGGTGGGATCCGTGGTACTATCTGCCACGTATTGTGGGTTCTACCCGTGACATGTGATCTGTTTCGGGTCGAACCCGTGATAGGTGAGACTTATGGATCCAATCTGTGACAGAGGACACATGACAGTTTTATAGGTAGTCGTAGAGTTATTTTTTACTTTAATTTTTCAGAGAGGTTGAAATTGTAATTGAAA